>CM070028.1:45258860-45997715 GCA_036247105.1 Cirrhinus mrigala | reverse complement strand
ATGGTGCTTGACGTTAACACTTTTGGCATAGTAGCCAACAAGCTAGGTTAAGAGAATGTATTTTACCATTACAATAAAAATAAATAAAAATCTTTACCTTTAAGAAATAGTAAATGTGTGTGTGTGTGTGCGTGTGTGTAGTGATATTTCTATATTCATGCTATGCTTAATGTAGTCAAAACATGTAGATACAACATCTGCCAGCAGGTGCTTATGGGACAAAAGATGATGCTCTGTCTTTTTTTTTTTTTTTTTTCTCTGAACCCTGCTGATGGTTTTGCATAAGCATAAAAACAGCTGGAGCATTCACTACGTCATCACTCTACCTTTCATAATGAGGCTCCCATGTCACTTTCACTTGAACTAGTGATAAAATCACATCACCACTAAAGAAGAACAGAACACTTTTAGAAATCTAAATCCGGATTCATTTTCTGAAAGGAAAAGTGGTGAAAATGAAGCTTCTCCTTAATTTGCTCGCCGTGATCCTGTTTTTACCTGACAATGGTAAGACCTTTATTTGTTACAACATCTGATATATTTGAGACCCGTGCAGGTCTTTACTGGTCAGATGAAGTCTGAAGATTGAAACATACACAACTAAGATTATTCAATTTACTTTATCATCGTAACTTCAACTCCTACTTCAGCTCATCTCTGGCTTTACTCAGTCAACTTCCTGGCTGATAGAAGACTGTTAATGCAGTTTTGGGTACCAGACATGACTTGTTTTGGGTTGGGTGAGACACGGGTGAGATGTTTTGGGTGTTAGACAACTAGTTGTTCTGTTAACACACAAAACGAGTATTTGCTGACATAATCTGGCATCCGGGGCTGGATCTGATATTTCTGGATCTGATATTTCTGGATTTCTGGAATCTGTTTGGATTGCATGTATTGTTGGAGATTATCTGTGAGACTCATGTGTTTTTGTCTGATGAGTGAATGTGAATGTGTCTTCTCCTGTTTGTTTACATGTGTTTTGAATTGCTACGCAACATTTTTGTGAAATGTAGGGGGGAATGTAATTTTCTGAGCACTATTGTATATTTTGCTTGGCTTATGCTAACTGTTTGTTCTTCAGGTGCATCTGGTGTTGGTACAGATGAAGTGTTTGTGTCACTGAAGGAGGGGGATTTAGTCAGTTTTCACACCGGTGTTAAAACAAGCCAACAAAATGATATTAAATGGTATTTCAATGACACTTGCATCGCTGAAATCAGTGGAAATCTCAGTCATATCTGTACAGATGTTCAGTGTGATAATAGCACTGAGAGATTCAGAGACAGACTGACGCTGGACAACCAGACTGGATCTCTGACCATCAGAGATATCAGAACCACAGATTCTGGACTTTATAAACTAAAGATGAACAGCAGCAGCAACAAATGCAGTGAAAAAAACTTTACTGTTACTGGTGAGCTAATGAATGTTAAAATGCAGTTTATAAAAGTATTATTAATGTGTTTGTTAATTGTATTGTCCGTTGCTTACACATTACATCTCTACTATACTAGAAAACCCTCATTAATAATGATAGATAGATAGATAGATAAATAAATAAATAAATAAATAAGTGAATTTTAATAAACTTGAATCTAAAGTTCAGTTAAATGTTCACTTGACCTTCTGGCTAGTAAAATTACAACTAACAGCTAATGAACTGTGGTTCGTAAAGCAACATGTATGTTTGTTATGTGAAAACTCAGTGTAACACTTAAAATTAATAGACAATGACACATGCAAAAACAATGATGTGCAACATAATAAGCTGGTTTCTATTAAAGCTCCATGTTTCTATCACCTAAAGGGCCCTTGCACAAAAAAACAAAAACACTGAAGACCTGTGCAATACATTATTAAACAGCTTATTTTGATTGAACTAAAGTCCCATTCAAACTAGGACAATAACTATAATGACAGCAATATTAGTGTGCACAGAAACATACAATATCATTCTGTTTATTAAAAGAGAGCTGCAGTTTTGTCATCTGCTGCATTTTGGAATAAATACATACTTTTTTTTGGAATATATACATACTTATTTTTTAGGTCTGCATCTTCATAATTATTGTTATAGCTATCCTTGTTGTGAAAGGGCCTTACACCATTTCCATTGGCAAGCTGTTGGTTTTAACAATGCTTTTCACAAGAAGCTGCAGTCGAGTTCAGATGAAGTTGACAGCGTATAATCACGTCATCTCTGACTAGCTTCTATTATTATCTGTTTAAATACCAAACAAAATGATCCTCCAGCAGCTGTTCATTTGTATTTCAGGTGTTTCTTCTACTGAAAGAAATCAGATGAGGCATGTGATAGACAGAGAATCTGTCACTTTAGAATCTGGTGAAACAAATATCACAAAATATTCAGTGACGTGGTACTTTAATTACACTTGCATCGCTGAAATCATTGGACATCAAAATAAAATCTGTACAGATGATCAGTATAATAATGGTACCGAGAGATTCAGAGACAGACTGACGCTAAATGAGGCTGGTTCTCTGATCATCACAAACATCAACATCACAGACTCAGGACTTTATAAACTTAAGATCATCATCAGTAACAGCAGTTTTTGTATCACCAGACTAAGGAGATTCAGTGTCACTGTCTTTTGTGAGTATACAATTCAGTCATTTAATGCATTTGTTTCCTGTCCGCTCTTAGAGCTGTGATGCTTTTTAACTGCTATTGCTAAAACAACAGACCTTGATAGCACACGTACATCTCGGAGACGCCTATGAGACGTTTGCATTTACATCTGCAAGACGTATTTTTTATGTAGTTTGCTCATCTGGACGTTTCCTATCAGATGTCAAATGACGTCTATTAGATGTCGTTAAGATGTTTATGATTTAGAATGTATGTAAAACTGACATCTTACAGATGTCTGCCAGATGTTTGTACACAGCAAGTGTTTTTTTCTAGATCAAAATATCTTTAAACGACATCTTGCAGACGTGTGTGTGCTATCTGGGGATGCAGCCATTTATTAGTTAAATAAGTATTATGACCAAATTAGAAAATTGTAAATATCAGTCCAAAATATTCTTAAATACTGCATGGATTATCATTCACTCTGTAATGACCGACTGTCTTCAGTTCCTGCAGTGGGAATATGTGTTGCTGTTGTTTTTCTGCTGATTGCTGCGGCTGTAACTGCTGGTGTGATTTATTGTCGCCACAAGAAATATAAACCTCAGCTGAAAAAAATGTAAGTATTACATACAACTGATTTAACAAGATATGACTTACTGTTCATCAGTCCTCCTCATTACTTTTACCATTTGTGAATCTGTTTTCTTACAGAAGAATGATGTTAATAACTCGCCACCGAATCCGAAAGACATTGCTTAAGGGACTTGGTATGACGTTAAATCAGACTCAGGACGAGGCTGCTTATATAATAATGTAATGCCACTTAAAATGTTGATACTTTCATTGAAAGAAATGTTAGGAAATGACAGAGAGACGAGGAGCTGACACTGCACTTTTTGGAGAAATCGACCAGTTAATTACTCATTTATAGCTGTTTTGTGTATTAATGTGGCCATTAAAAAAAAAAAAAAAAAAAAAAAAAACGGTATTGGTGAAACACTTTGCTGGAAGTATTTATGATGTTCAGTCCCTGTAATAAAGCCCAACAGGCTGGTTGTATAAGACTGAAGGGCTTTATTTTACGATAGCAACTGTCTAGATGTATAGTATCTTGCTTATTACACCACTTCTTACCACAAAAGTAAATAATTAGACATAAAACATTGATCTGAGTTGAAATATTTAAATGCAAAGCTTCCATTATGAAAGAAGTTGCTAGGAAGTGGCAAGTTCAAACTGATGTTTAAGGGAGTCAGTGCAAGCATACCACAACATTTCCCCACATATATAATTATGGCGATAAAAGCTGTTTGAGTCTGTCTACACTGGACATATCAAAGTCAATATTATAAACTAATATATTTGTTCAGAATGGGTACATGATGATGCTGTATGGGACTTAAGTTCCCACTGTTGTTTGAGTCTTTGTAATGTCTACTTGTTCATGGCCTGTTTAATCTTTGAAGGTCTAAATCAGGGCTGCCCAACCCTGTTCCTGGAGATCTACCTTCCTGCAGAATTCAGCTCCAACCCTGATCAAACACAACTGAACCAACTAATTAGGATCTGAAGGAGCACTTGATAATTACAGACAGGTGTGTTTGATCAGTGTTGGAACTAAACTCTGCAGGAGGGCTCCAGGAACAGGGTTGGGCACCCCTGGTCTAAATGCAGTGACTTTTGCCTTGCACTTCTGTAACTGAAGTTAAATGTATTTTCCAATGCGAAACACCCCTGCTACAGTAGCATGCTATTGGTTATGGAAAGTGAGTGACAAATCTGAGTGGACACTGTCAATGTGTGCTTGACATTAACATTTTTGAGGGAGATAAACCCATGAATGGCATAGCAGTGAACAAACAATAAACTAGGTTAAGGGAATGCATTTTACCATAAAAAAAAAATAAATAAAAATAATAATAATAATAAAATAAAAAAATAATAATAAAAAATCCTTACCTTTAAGAAATAGTAAATATGTTTTGGTATTGAATTAATTCTCTGCTACCGATACTGGTATTGTTACCCCCAGTGGTACCCAGTGCTTTTATTTTATGTATTTGTATTTATATATTTTTAATTATTATTCTTTTTCTTATTCTTTGATTTTATTTTTATTTATTTATTTATTTATTTATTTATTTATTTATTTATTTTATTACTTACTTAATTATTTATTTTATTTTATTTTGCTTGATTGACTATGTGTGTGTAGTAGGGGTGTAACGATACATTTATTCGTACCGAACTGTCAAGGTACGGGCATCTCGGTTCGGGTCATGAGGCCTTACAACGAATACAGGCATTTCACCCTCAATCCAGAAGGGGGCGCCCGCAGTAATGCAACGCTGTTTGATAACCGCTGACAGAAGAACAGCGAATGCCAGGAGTTGTGCACTTGAAAACAAAGCCCACTAGACAGTGACCATGTGCTGATTCTGAACACGTCTTTCACTGACAACGTTACTTTAAAGGCTTGAGCATTCAACTGTCTGCGAAATTGAGCTTTGCGGTCTTGTATCTTACCTCTCTTTTTTGGCACAAATCAAAATATTTCGTAATATTTCCATATTTGCGAAGCATCCAAATGCTAAACTATTATTTTTTTATCTAAATTATAGACTTTGTACTTCAGTTGCGTTCTAACGTGACACAGTGAGGAGGGTACGCTGATGTTTGGTTCACTGTGTTTTATTTTGATAAAGTAAGTTACCAACTGCGTTGTCAAGTTAGCAATGCTAGAAGCCTGGAACTGATATGTTTTGTGTTTGTGTGCGCCGGCGCAATTACTTCAACTTTCTACATACCAGCAAAATCAACTTAAAAACAAAACAAAACCAAAAAAAATAAAAAAATAAAAAAATAGAATGTCACTTTTTGCCATTTGAGTTTCCTTCTGTCACAAAACTAAACTGAAACTCAGCAAATATAGGCTACGATACGTGTCGCACAGTGTGCATATATGTATAGATTTAATAGCCTACATATGACATTAATTTGATATAATATTTAGTATTTTCACATGTGGGTGGAAAAAATTGTCATTTGTACTACTGTCTGTTTAAAATAAATGAAAAGAAACTTAGCATAGTAGATTAGATTTTTTTTTGTTGTTGTTGTTTGTTTTTTTTTGTTTTTTTTTTGTCTGCTGAAGCGAAATCTTATCGAACCGTGACCCTCGAACCAAGGTACGTACCGAACCGTGACATCTGTGTACCGTTACAACCCTAGTGTGTAGTGATATTTCTATATTCATGCCATGCTTAATGCTGTCAAAACATGTAGATACCACATCTACCAGCAGGTGCTTATGGGACAAAAGATGATGCTCTGTCTTTTTTTTTTTTTTTTCTCCGCACTCTGCTGATGTTTTTGCATATTGCCATGAGGCAATACAGGCGGTCGCCTAGGGCCCCGCCTTAAGGGGAGGGCCCCGGGGTCGCGAGGTTGTCAATTGGATTTTTAGGTGCATTCGACTTGAAGCGGCGTTGCGCAGAAAGATCCGTGTTCAAAATCAAAGTACAGCATGAGCTATAGAGCGCAGACAGCGCTGCATGCTTTTAAATCGCTCTCGAGGTACTTTAATGGCATACACCGAACGGTGTGCCTAGCACAACTTCCAGCCGCACACACATTCTGACTACAAAACGGGTGACGCACCAGGGCTGTACAGTGCAGCATATGTGTCGAACGTATGAAAAAAATCAGTCCGTGCGATCAAATTTACCTCAGTAGAACGCGTGCATGGATTTTGTGTGGGTTTGAGTCTGTTTACAAACCTGCTGTCTAAACAGAACATTTTAATTACATGTTTTGCTCCACATTCATTTAATAACATCAGTCGAGTGGTTGAAATAACTTCCTTTTGTGATCTGACGTCATCATTATTTTATATGATATTCTATAAAGTGATAAAGGCTGTTGATTAGCACTGCATTGCATCTATAAGTTATTCATATAAAAATACCCGATAGGGCTTGAAGAACAGAGATAAACCATTTAGTCGCAATCGTACAGATATGTATCCATGTTTCATCAGTAAAACGTCTCTATCTGAATTTTATTCAGCTATACGCGATAGCGCATACCTTTGTCCATATTAGAGATTTCCTTTATGAATTAAGCATTTTAATACATATGTGCATTCACTAATGCTCACAACACATTATTTTGGCTAAAATAGGATTTCTAAACATTTATGATTATAGGCTTCCTGCATGTTAACAGTTTTCTGTAAAATATATTGATAATGATCACTATGTTTTATTTAATGTTTTTTTTTTTTTTTTTTTTTTTTTTTTTTAATAATAACAATATTCAGAATTGGTCATATTGATAGTGAATTTTGGCTTTTTTTTTTTTTTAATCATTTTTGGTAAATCATGAAAAAGCATGAAAACCTCTTTGTTACAGTTTAGATTTTGTTGTTACGGTTCCCATTTTGGAATTCACTTAATATTGCCTATAGTCTTGTTAGACATTAATGCTAGTTTTAAATTATTTGAAATGAAAGAATGATAGAGAGATTAAAGTGAAGTTGTGGTAGAAATGGAATCCAAACAATATCCTTCCAAAGCGGGGAAAAAGGACATTTTGACTGCAGTATGTAATATTAATTTCTGTAGTACTTGTTTTATACATGCAGTGATGCCCATGACCACAGACAGATTTGTCATATAAGGAAAAAATGAGCCACATTTAGCATGTTAAGAGCATGTTAAATAATTAGACCCGTATCCAGTGTCTAATGCAATTTACTTCTGATCATCAATACATCCTTAAAAACAAGCAGAATAGTCTGCATTTCTTATCATTTATGAATATTAGTAGGCCTATTTTTATTTTGTTTATGCTGTTTATTTTATTTAGTTTTCGTATATACTGTATTTATATGTTATTTCTTTGTGTTTCATGTGCTCCTATTTTTAAAAATAATTTGTTTAAATATTTTTACATATGTTTGTTGAATGTGTATTAATACACATTCACACTTAAAAATGAAAGTTTATGTGCTTTTATGTGCTTTCTCTTCACTCGTCAAATTTCTATGACAATTTTTTACACTGGTGGGGCCCATTTTCATTATCTTGCCTAGGGCCGGCACTGCGTGCAGGTCTTTACTGACCAGACGAAGTCTGAGGATTGAAACATACGCAACTAAGAAAATTTAATTAACTTTATCATCATCACGTTGACTCCTGCTTCTGCTCATCTCTGGCTTTACTCAGTCAACTTCCTGGCTGATAGTAACTGTTTTGTGTATTAAGGTGGCCAAAAAAAAAAAAAAAAAAAAAAAAGAAAGAAAAAGAAAGAAAGAAAGAAAACGGTATTGGTGAAACTTTGCTGAGAGTATTTATGATGTTCAGTCCCTGTAATAAAGCCAGACAGGCTGGTTGTATAAGACTGAAGGGCTTTATTTTACGATAGCAACCGGCTGGATGTACAGTATTTCGTTTATTGCACGGCTTCTTGCCACAAAAGTAAATAATTAGACACAAAACATTGATGTGAGTTGAAATATTTGAACGCAAAGCATCCGTTATGAAACCAGTTGCTAGGAAGTGGCAAGTTCAAAATGACGTTTATTGGAGTCAGTGCAAGCATACCACAACATTTTACCACATGTATAATTATAGCGATACAAGATATTGATCTTAGACAAAAATGTTTCAAAAACTTACCAGTTTGTTAGTTTTCTTATAATCCATTACAGTATAAAACAACCGTCGCAAAATTACAGCAGCTGCATTTGTATAATGAGAGAGCCAGTCCGCGATACCAGGATGACATAATTAATTAAATAATTGTAATCATTATTATATTGAATTGAGTTTTAATATTTTATTGGCCAAGCAAACGCAAAGCTTCCATGAAGAAAAAATGTTCCCAGTAAGCAAACAGCGCCGACTGCAGGCAGTTAACCGGATGAGCCTGTGTTATTAGTGTTAACCGGTTGTGAACCGGGAATATCAAATCTTGC
Organism: Cirrhinus mrigala; assembly: GCA_036247105.1. NCBI lineage: Eukaryota > Metazoa > Chordata > Actinopteri > Cypriniformes > Cyprinidae > Cirrhinus > Cirrhinus mrigala. Next base: position 45,989,133 of record CM070028.1, on the reverse strand, counting down.
ACCAATCAGAACCGAGTATTCCACAGAGCCGTGTAATAAAGCAAAATTAATACACAAATGTGTGTACACTTGCTAACAGTTGTGAACATCTGTGACATGTTATGAGGTCCTAATTAGTTATTTGATTTTATTTGTTTGCATGAGGAGGAAACACTTTTTGTGTCATTTGCCTTACTTTATCTTTTTTTGGTTTTATTGTGTTCAGCTGTGATTTTCAATAAGCTGTTATTAATAAGACAAATGTTGTTTCTTGCACTCTGGGCAGAATATTTTTTTTAGACATTTTCCTTTCTGTGTTCCTTACCTTTACATCAGCCATGGGAAAAGTGCCCTGAAGTAAAACCAACAGAAAGACTATTTTCTTTTCAGAAATATGGAAATGAAAAATATTTGTGTGTTTATGTGAAATTATTAAAAACATGACCCACTCATGACAGGTGGAGTCTATGTGTCTCTAAAATATTTGTGTATGTGTATTGGGAGTATTAGGGGAATTTTTGGAAACAGCTACAGTTAACAAAGGCCAATCGAGATGAAACTCGCCGAGCCAGTTTGACTGCTGGACCTAGAGGCCTGTGAGAAATGTAAAGACATTGGCCACCTGGGTTTTTTTTTTTTTTTTTTTTTTTTTTAGGTGTGTAAATGATTGCATATTACAATATTTCCCCCACACATGCACATGCAGTATTAAAATCGTATTATAAACCTCTTCATATCATTGTTCATATTATTTGAAAATACTACTTTCATGAACTAATCCTAGGTTTTCAACTCAACCTCGATAAAATGACTGCAGCACAATTCTCTGGACTCTCTAGGTCAGTGGTTTTCAAACCAGTCCTGTGAGCACCCCCAACACTGCACATTTTGTAGGTCTCTCATATCTGACACATCCATTTCAGATCTTGCTGTCTCTACTAATGAGCTGATCAGTTGAATCAGGCGTGACAGACAAAGGAGACACAGAAGACGTGCAGTGTTGGGGGTGCTCGCAGGACCGGTTTGAAAACCACTGCTCTAGGTCAATCCTAAATGAAAACTCAACGAAATTAAGTGAGCATAAACAACGTGAAATATAAAAACTTTAACGGAGATACTGTAGGTGGCGCTATAACTGTTAAAATCAAACATATTTTCGTAGTCAAATGGCTTTATTGGCTGAGTTCCATCTGTATTGGTCTATTCCATCTGTAGGGACCCCTATCAGTTATGTTTTTTTTTTTTTTTTTTTTTTTTTTTTTTTTTTGAGATTAGTAAGGAGCAGCACCATGTTCAAACAACTAAGAGATGTCCCAGCCAGCAATAGCCGTCATTTCACCCGAAATAGTCCAGCTATGTGTAACCCCCTTCTAGCCCAAAAACCTTGAATTTGGATTCATGTCATTTTTTTGCAAAATAACTTGAGACATGTAGGATTTTCCATAACGTAAGCAAAGTGAACAGCGTTTACAATGTTGGTTTCATTTCTTTGACATGTTCTATGCGTTGCCTGTTTGTAGCCAAGCTTCAGCTCGTAGTCAGACCGGCTATTTGTAGCCAAATCTGATTCATTGTAGTTTCTGGCAGGCAGCGCATGAGATGGTTGATATACCATCATGTTTGCAGTGTCAATAACATCTAAGATGTAAGTGTCATTTCATGACATGGTCTATATGTAGCCACGATTTATCTCTGAGTTGGATGGGCTACGTGTAGTCTGCTTTTACCCCACCTGGCGAAATCGAGGCAATCAGTAGTCTCATTTTAACGGCTTGGCTGCAGACCAATATTAGACCAGCGATGAGCATGGCCAAAATAGTCTTAAACTTGTTTACATCCCAGTTAGCAAATTTCCTTTGGCCCGGATCTGGCCCAAACCTACAGCTAAAGTGTAGCCCAGATTAGTTTTTGTTCGCCGGCCCAAAATTGGCCCATATGTTTTTAGCCAGAACTGAACCAAACCAGAGCCATAACTCCACCTATCATGAGCCAAGTAATACATTTTTATGTGGCCCATATATGGGCCTTATGTTTCATTTTAGTAAGGCTGAGTTCTGTTAAGACCTCACTGCCCTAATGTGGCCCACATGCGGCTGACTGTATATGTAAAATTCGTATTAACTAAGGAAAGGAAAGGGCGTGACGTGTGGCCAAGTATGGTGACCCATACTCAGGATTTTGGGCTCTGCATTTAACCCATCCAAGTGCACACACACAGTACTCACCTCATTCGTGGTGGAGGGTGGAGAGAGTGCTGGTTATTCACATGAACCCACAACCTTTCAGTTACAAGCCCGACTCCCTAACCATTAGGCCACGGCTGCCCCCAAAGAGAGTAAATGAGAGTAGTGCCTCCACTAGAGTGTAAATCACACACTCAACAAAAATGCAAATAAAATAAATTTACTTTTGTGAGTGCAGGTTAGTGCAGGTTAAATGCGCTTAACAGTTATTCAGTATTGAGTTAGAAAAGTTCTTAAAGTCCTCCTACAGCATTTCCTGTAGCGGAAATGCTGTAGGAGGAGCGGAAATGCTGTAGGTGACGTCAGACGCCGGAGACTTAGCGGTAAAACTGAATGAACAGCGAGGACAGCGAGGAAAATTTGGAAACTCTCCAGGAATACATCGACTGGTGCTTCGACGTTATAGTCATGAAGAAAAACCAAAATGCATGTTCCCCAGTCAAAAGCGAGACGCCGTCTTCCAAAAGAAGTCGCCCGGCAGACTCGCCTGAAACAACATCGCCGACGGGTAAAAGCTTTACCGACATCCTGGATTCAATCGACAAGCGGTTGTCCAGCTTCGACGCGAGGTTGTCCCTGGTTGAGATCCTTCACCGTGAATTCAAATCCTTGAGGGAATCACTGGAATTCAGCCAGCAGCAGGTGGAAACACTCGCTGCTGAGAACGCATCACTACGAGACTCGGTAAAGTCTCTAACTGAGAATGTGACCCATCTAAATGAAGAAAATAAAAAAATAAAAGAGACTGTCATCGATCTCCAGGCCCGTAGTATGAGAGATAACCTGGTGTTTTCAGGCATCCCGGAATCTGCCGAAGAGGACGCAGAAGCTACGGTTAAATCCTTTATCAAAACGTACCTGAAGCTTCCGGAAGACACCGTGGAAAACATCTGCTTCGAAAGAGTCCATCGGCTGGGAGCGAAGAAACCTGGAGCCCCGAGGCCGCGTCCTATTGTGGCCAAATTCGGATACTTCAAGCAGAAGGAGCAGGTGAAGAGTCGCAGGAGGGAGCTGAAAGGAACAGACTTTAGCGTAAACGACCAGTTCCCCAAAGAAATCCTGGAGCGACGCAAAGTTCTGTTCCCAATCCGACGCAGTCTCATCCAGAAGGGCTCCCGAGCGGTCATCGCCGTGGACCGGCTCTACGTGGACGGGCGGCTCTACCGCGACCTCAGTACCACTCCCTGGTTATATTAACACCACTCCAGATAAGAATACGTTATATTTTTATTTTTCTTCTTTCCTCGCTTGATCTTCTATTTACCTCTATCTAACTATCTATGTCAATTCGCTAATTTAACACGATACCATAACAAACACGATACCGTCAGTCTCCGCAGCGTTTAAATGTTGTTACAATGTTTTCGTTTCTGTCAAGTTTTTACTTGCATCCCTCCCTGTTTGCTTCTTTGTATGTCTTTCTTACTTCTAACTCCTCTCACAGCACCGGTCACCTGCTTTCCTACTCTCACACACACACAACACCCTATACCTTTACACATCTGCGCGGCACGACCATGTACATATATACTCAGCGTTCTAATCACTCCGACCTTACAGCGCACACAGACATGGAGGACATACTCGCACACAAGCGCATACACGCCCGCACATATCTCATTCAATTGAGCATCACACGCAGCGTGCAGCATTAGCTACACACACACATCTATGGGTGCACTAAGGTTTGTCACATGGAATGTGAATGGAGCTGGCTCCAGAGAGAAGAGGTTAAAAATATTTAGCCAGCTTAAAAAACTACAGGCAGACGTTGTTTTATTACAAGAGACTCATAGACCTGCCACAGCCACAGATGAACTTAAAACAACTGAGTTTCCTAATGTGTTCTCAGCCTGCTATAACTCTAGGCAAAGGGGGGTAGCAATTTTAATACATAAAAATGTTAATTTCACAGTGCTCAACACAGTTATAGATCCAGAAGGTAGATTTCTAATCTTAAAATTATCTATATTTAACGAAAAGTTATGTATTGTCAGTGTATATGGTCCAAATATACTTTCTTCTCACATGTCCATCATTCTTACTCTCGTCTGGATTATTTTCTAGTCAGCAGCTCACTGCTGAGTGACATTTCAGACACAGAGATACACCCTATTGCTGTCAGCGATCATGCTCCTATATCTTTAACTCTAGTGAATAAGAAGGCCACTCCACCAAGTAAAAACTGGAGATTCAATACATCATTGCTTAAAGATGAAGATTTTATTAAATATTTCAAGAAAAAAAAAAAAAAAATAAATAAAAATATTTCAAGAAAGAATGGGCTTTATATTTAGACTATAATGACCTGCCTGGAACATCAGCATCTGTTCTCTGGGAAGCAGGCAAAGCTGTGATGAGAGGTAGAATAATCTCATTCTCATCACATAAAAAGAAAAGAGAAAATAAATGTATTCAGGAACTAGAAGAAACCATCAAATCCCTAGAAGTCTACGTATCCTTCCAGGAACAGGAATTGCTGAACAAAATACGTCAAGCAAAACTAGAATTAAATGAAATTACTAATAAAAAAACTCAATTCTTAGCACAAAGACTTCGCTGGCACAAATTTGAATATGGTAACAAATCAGGTCAATTCCTAGCTAACCAGTTAAAAATAAATAAAGAAAAAACAACTATATGTGCTGTTAAAGACTTAACTGGGGACACAGTATATGACCCTGAAAGAATAAACAATATTTTCAGGGACTTTTACAAATCTTTATATTCGCCACAGATAAACCCGTCTAAAGACGAAATTAACCAGTTTCTTGATAATATAACTCTTCCGAAACTACCAGACAATCAAGCGATGGCATTGGACTCTCCACTGACATCAGATGAACTTCAGGAAGCCCTGAACAGTATGCCCAATAAAAAAGCTCCAGGTCCAGATGGCTTTCCAGCAGAATTCTATAAAGAATTCTGGCCAATTTTGGCACCAACATTCTACAGAATGTTGCAGGAAACCAAGGAAAATGGTAGACTTCCACCAAATATGAATTCTGCCAACATTAGTGTATTGCTAAAACCAGGCAAAGACCCTGTATTGCCTACCAGCTATCGTCCAATATCCCTTATTAATGTGGACATTAAAATAATCTGCAAAGCTCACTCAAAAAGAATAGAGAAGATAACTCCTCTCATAATTCATCCCGACCAAACTGGTTTCATAAAAGGGAGGCACTCCTCAACAAATACACGTAGGTTACTTAACTTGATAGATTATTCATGTAATAAAAACCTTCAAACTACAATATTGTCTCTAGATGCAGAAAAAGCTTTTGATAGGGTTAACTGGAATTTTCTATTTGCAGTTCTACACAAATTTGGTTTTGGAAATTCTTTCATAAACTGGTTAAAAATATTATATAACTCTCCAACAGCATGTGTTAGGACAAATGACCAAACATCCTCCAGCTTCTGTCTTAAGAGGGGCACCAGGCAGGGATGCCCCCTCTCCCCTTCACTGTTTGCAATTTTTATTGAACCACTAGCAGCAGCAATTAGACAGGCTACAGTGATTAAAGGCATTAAATGCAAGAATGTAGAACATAAAGTCAGTCTTTACGCAGATGATGTGTTACTTTTTCTTCAGCATTCACAAACCATTCTCTCTGAGGTAATTACATTAATAAACTCTTTCTCAAGAGTCTCAGATTATTCAATAAACTGGTTAAAATCTATAGTTCTTCCAATTAATTGCTCCTTCCAGAACTCTTCCACTCCACTGCAATCCGGAAATATTAAATATTTAGGTATTAATGTTTCACCTAGGTTGGGAGATTTAATTAAATTAAACCACATCCCACTTTTAAAGATGGTAGAAGATGATCTAGCCAGATGGAAGTCTCTACCCATATCACTCATGGGAAGAGTCGCCTCAATTAAAATGATGGTTTTGCCAAGAATTAATTATTCATTTGCAATGATCCCGAGCAAACCATCACCTGACTGGTTTAGATCTCTGGACTCCTCCATCTCTAAATTCCTTTGGAAAGGTAAACCCCCGCGTATTAGCTTAAAAACGCTGCAAAAGACCAAGGATAAAGGAGGACTAGATCTGCCTAACTTTCACCACTACTTCTTAGCTAACAGGCTTCAACACATTTCAGGGTGGTTAAAACACACCCTCTTAGACGAGCCTTGGCTAGATGTAGAACAGGCATTATGCAATAATACAGAGATTTCGGATCTGCCATTCATTAGCTTGATCATCAAACGACACGTATGCTTCAAAAGCATCAGTATCAGCTCTTCTCTGACAGCATGGTGGGAGTTTCTAAAAATGACTGAGTCTTCACTAATCCCATGCAAACGTACTCCCATCTGGAATAACCCTGACCTATTAATAAACAATAATATGATAAATTTCACAGATTGGAGTTGTAAAGGTATTAAATACCTGGAACATATATTCGAAGGGACGGACTTTATTCCCTTTGACATATTAGTTAAACAATATGGGATTAACAAGAACAGATTTTTAGAATATCAACAAGTTAAATCTATAGTAAAAAGAAAATTTAAGTCTAATCATATCAAATTACAAATACCACCAAGTGTGGCAGAATTTCTTAATCTCAAAACCCCTAAATTACTGTCTAAAATATACAGGACACTTTCCAAAATAGATGAATCAGTATCGCTTCCTATTACAAAATGGGAGGCAGATCTATCAGTCAGCTGGGACCATAATTTTTGGTCTCAGATATGTTTAAAAACCTTTGAACTGATTAGAAATCCCAGTTTACAATTAATACAATACAAAATCCTGCATAGAGTGCACTACACAGGTCATCGGATGTTCAGGATGGGTTTTACAGCTTCTAACAACTGCTCACACTGTCAAGGCAATACACCTGACAATTATATCCACGCTCTATGGTTCTGTCCACCTGTTCAGAGGTTCTGGTACAGGATTTGTGAAGACTTATCAAAGTGTCTTAAAAGTTCCATTCCAGCCTCTCCATCAGTCTGCTTGTTGGGCTACCTAGATGGTGTCACTACAGAAGATAATTCAATCCACATGGCTTACACTGCCTTATGCATTGCTAAGAAGACTGTCCTCATGAACTGGAAAAATAAAAATAATCTTAATATCAACCAATATAGAGATCGTTTGTTGGACTATATTAGTCTTGAAACAGCTTCTGCTGCCACATTAGATCAATCTCTCTGGGCTCCTTTGATCAGCTCCATCACCTAGTGTGAGTGGGGGTCACGGTTCTGTCCGGCTTTGGTTTTTGTTGTCGCCGTGGGGGGGCCATATGGGCTGGGGGCATCTGGGAGTTCCCTAGGGGTGGGTTTCTTGGGGGGTTCGGCGCTGGGGCTGCGGTCCTGGCCTGGATGGGGTGTTGGTGGCTCTTGGGTGTTGTTTTTCTGGCGGCTGCATGCGGCGCTGCTGGGGAGGCCTGTGCCGGCGGATGTAGGTTGCCGGCCTGGCGGCCGTACTGCTCCGGGGTAGGTCCGGGGGGGGCTTGGGGTTCTGGGGCCGCTCTGCCACCGGGCTGGGATTCCGGCTGGGCCTGGGGGGCTTGGGTCCTGGTTGGTGTGCCGCCGGGAGCGTGGGTTGGTGCATGCGCTTGGGCTCGGCCCTGGTGCGGGGGCCTTTTGACGCGTCGGTGGATCCGGTGGCCTCTTTAGCTGGTAGGGACGTTGTTACCATCTGTCAGTATCCACTCTGCAGGGGGGGGCAATATAGGCGGAGGACGGACTTAACCTGGGTGTCTATTGTCTTCTGTAGTCTGGGAGTTGACTGAATGATGGGGTGGGGGTAGTTTTTCCTCTGCTGTGGGGTCCGGTGGGCCGCCCCGGGCTGCCGTGGGCCCTGGTCTGGATGGGCCTGGGCCCCCTGCCCTGGGCAGATTTGGGGCAACGGGGGTGCCTATGGGGGTCAGCGGGGGAGCTGGCTCCGGGGGGGGGGTACTTTGCCCCCTCCAATGATTTCCTCCCCATCCCTAATGCTTCCCTTCTCCCGCTCCATCACACCAACATACAGGTAGGGTTTTGGGGTGCGGGTGTGTCGCTGGGATGCAGGGGAGGTGGTACTCCTCTGTCTCCTCGTGGCCACCTGCATCTCAATCATACATCACAACTTAGACACTCTCATTACTTACTGTCACATGACACATACATATAGGGCCTTGGGGGTGGGCACACTGAATGGCATCCAGGGGGCGGTCTGTTCATTCAGCCTTCTCTCTGGTGCCGGTGCCCACTTCTCAATTTTAAGTTACACATAGACATTGAGGGCTCTTGGGGAGGGGCCGATTTGACACGAGCTGGCGGAGGGTGGTTAGTGTCTTGCCCCTCCCCTGTTTTAAAGCACTTTAGAACAACACACACCAACACTACATTTGAGCGGGTGAGGTGAAGCATGGGGTCTTCTTTTTTTTTTTTCACACCCCTGTTCTCTGTTCTCTGTCCGGGGCTGGGGGCTGTGAGGACGAGCTGGCCATCCGGTCGGGGTCTGGGCTGGTGGTCTTCTCTGCTGCTGCGGGGGACCGGGGTGGTCTTCCTGTCTCCACGCCAGAGTGAAGAGGGTTCAGCTCCGGGGTCTGGCGCTGATTGCCCCTCTGGGGGTAGTGGTGCCTGGATCCAGGAGTATAGAGTACAAATGGGGAGTGTGATTGTGGGTACTGTGTCCATTTTTGTATGTCTACATGTGGGGCGAGTGCGTGAATATTTGTTTGCGTGCATGAGGGTGGGAACCTATGCTTGTATATATGTGTGCCTGTTTGTCTATGTCCATGTGTCAGGTCAGGCCTTAGACTCCGCCTCACTCATCATCTCAGGCCCCCCCACCACGCCCTGCCGGTGGAGGATGCCCCCGGCCGCCGGTGCGTTGGTGGTTTCTCGCTCGGGATGCTCGGGTGAGCGCTGGCCCGATCTCGGCGGTTGCTTGGCGGGGCCTGGCCCCCCTGGCTTTGCTGGGCCCCGGCTAGGGGGTGGGGGGCCCTTGGATCGCCGGGCCCAGGGCCGGTCTGCTCTGGTGTGGCCGGCTGCCGGCGGAGCCTGCGGGCTTGCCGCCACGCCCCCCTGGGACGTCTGCATTGTGGCTGCCGGATGATCCCCCTCCGGGCCCTCCTCTGCCCTTTTCTGGGTGGGGGCCGCGGTTGTCCCTGCGGTGGTTCTCCTGGGACTCTCGTGCTCGGGGGGGCCTCCGGATGTTTGGGGCCCGGGTCTCCTCCATGTCTGCTTCATACCTTGCGGGGCGGGGCTGTGGTTCCCCACACACACTATTAAACATTTACATGGAAGAACCTTATGAACACAAACGCGCTCACACACACAGGTGTGCACACAGGTGTACACACAAGCATTCACATTGGTGTAAAAACAGGTGCTCACAGACACACACTGTCTTGATCTGCTGTTGCTTCAAAACATATTTTGTAATATTAGTTATGTGTGCTGCACAATAACATTTAACATTTAGTATTTACTGTGATTTATATAGATGTTGGTTGTTGCTGCAGTTACTCTGCTGTTGTGTCTTCTGTTGTTTTCTCCTTTTGTCAGCAGGTATGGAAGCAGATTATCTTTTTTTTTTGATCTTTCTCTCTTTCTCTATCCTCCTTCTCCTTTTTTTTTTTTTTTTTTTTTTTTTTTTTCTTTTCTTTTTTCTTCTTCTCTCTCTCTCTCTCTCTCTCTCTCTCTCTCCCCCTCTTCTGTTGACTTTCTCCCCAATTTTTATTTTATTTTATTTTTCCCTGTTTTCTCTATCCCCCCGGTCTTGTCTGTAATAGTATGGTTAAATAAAAAGGTACATAAAATTAAATTAATTAAATACATAAAAAAAAAAAAAAAAAAAAAAAAAAAATGGCCGTGAATGATGATAACATAGCTACACATACACACTGTCATGTGTTATCTGTGTTACTGACAGGCCGGGAAAAAAAAAAAAAAAAAAAAAAAAAAGAAAAGTTCTTATAAATATATAACACATATTTAACATTACAATTTGAGTTGGAATCAGTTTTTAAGAATATAAAACAAACACAATTAATATTCAAACCAAAAATTATGAAATGGACAAATTTGAGTTGGAATCAATTTTTAAGAATATTCAACAGATATACAATTAGCATTTAAAAAAAAATACATTAAATGGACAAAAAAACTTGACTGTTGAGAAGAAAAGTGTTGAGATGAGAAGAGTTGCTTGAAAGTGTGTTGGTGTTAGTAATGCTGCAAACTGTGTAATGGGGGTCAGCAACGCACTGTTGTTTATTCATTCTCTCTTTCCTCCCACCATCTCGGTCTCCAGACAGGTACAGCCAGTTTATTAAGGTAATTTCAATGTCTTTATCTGAAGCCCTTCCAGTCAGGGGATTCTGCCTGACAGCACCTACAGGGAAGAGAAATGTAATAATTATTATCAGTAGTACAACCTGAAAGGTAGACCTGCAGGATTACACTAAAAATCAAAATGCTCAACAGTGTGAAGTAACCAAATGTAATCTGGATTATATAATCAAGTTGTTACTTTTTCAAATACATTTTCAAACTATACTTACATTTTAATTACATATTATTCACACAGTGGCAACAAATTTTTCATGATTATCTCATGAATTCTTTTTTTATCTTTAAAATTGTCTTTCCTACTGCTAATATAAAGTCTTCAAGTTTTGTGGACATTCACACAAACACCATGTACTAGGCTATACTTACCTCCTGGGCATACAGCATTTGACTTGAAATACAAAAATTATTTAAATTTTCTAAGTATTTTCTCAACATTACATCAAGTACTGATGAACGGCGGAGTTATGGCTCTGGTTTGGTTTAGTTCTGGCTAAAAACAAATGGCAAATTTTGGGCTGGCGACCAAATACTAATCTGGGCCACACTTTATCTGTAGATTACGGCCAGATCCAGGCCAAAGGAAATTTGCTAACTGGGACATCTTATAGAAAGATGTACACGTCTACTTTTAAATGAAGTAAGCCTCTCGAAAACAAATATCCTGTGTTAAAGTAATCTGTATAAAACCAATGCCATGCCCAGTCTTTCTCGTCAGACCTAATTATTTTTAATTTGAATACGCGTTATTGCAGGCTCTTACATTAGGTCATTTGAGATCAAACGACCATTCAACAACAAAATTCTGTTATATATATATATATATATATATATATATATATATATATTGTGACGAGTCGGCTGCCTCCCCCCTAACTATCAGCTTCACCCCGTCGGTAATCGCCGCCCTTCACCAGGCTCCCGACGGGAGTGGGCGTGTGGGAGGAGGAGGGGCGCCGAAACATCCAGGTCTGGCGGCGTGTGATGAGGCACACCTGATGTGAATGAAGCCTCATCACCGCCGCTGTTAAAATGCCGAGCGCGCCTCTCCTCAGGAGACCGGTCTCTTCCCCGTGCATGCACGCTGGTGTCCTCGTGGGTCCAGGAAGGGGTGAAGAGGGTACCAGCGCCGCAGGACGAGTTGCCGGACCCCGCGGGTCCGGATGAGGACCGCACCCGTAACGGCTGACGGGCCAGGATGCCGGGCCGTGTTATCCCCCAGAAGCGCCGCGTAGGTGGAGGAGGACGATGCCGCTAGAGAAGCCGCCGCCCCTCGCACCCCGGACCTGAGCGGGGAGCGCGTGCGGCCGCCGGACTCCGCCCCTTACCTGGACCCTTCCCTTTTGGAACACTACCCCTCCTTCACGGAACCCCGTCACTTCGAGGACACCAGATCCCCCTTTTGTTTTGGACACTTTTTCCCCCCTTTTTGGACACTTTGTTTTATTGTTTAATAAAAGCCTCTCCGAGGCCTGACGTCACGCCCCCTGTGTCTGTCGCTTTGCTCCGCCCCCGTGACAATATATATATATATATATATATATATATATATATATATATGTAATGTGTATGTTTTACCACACCATAGTGCAGTGAAAAACACTGAAAACATGAAAAATGCTTTATAAACGTTTTCACAAATCAATCTCTATCTAATATAAGTGATTCTGCATTAACCCGGATTGCGTGATTATTGGAATGTATTGGAAACACTACATTCAACAAAGTGAAATAATCTAACTCGACGCTTTTCTCAATGAAACAAATAGCTAAACCTCTAATAACTACAAATGCTGACACATAAACATGAATATTTACATAAAATTACTTTAAAATGCCAAAATATCACTTACCTGAAGCACTTGTGTGAAGGAAAATCCGTGAGGGAATTGCCGCCTTTCGGTCAAATTCGCGCGGTTGTCGTAGCAACCGAGGTGTGGCCTGCTGGACATCTGCCAAAAAGATGTGTTTACCAAGTGTAATCACAGTGTTAGCCAGAAGTCGATGTTTACCAATGTCAGCCATAGCTAAACCTTACTTGGTTCTAATGTGTTTGTTGCTATCTGGACCATATACCTCAAAAGGAGCTGTGAACCATACAATAATTTCCCGCAAATTCTAAACTTATGGCAAAACATATATGGTAACAATCTGGTCCATATCTGTTCAGCCATGCCATATCTAAGCCATATGTGCCACATTTGAATCGGCCACATTTGGCCCAAATGTTCTTGCTATCTAGGATGTCATTACATGTCATTTTCCCCCAGACAGCTGATTATTAAAAGCAAGTAAACTTTTGAAAAATATAAATTAAAATTATTTTATAGCATTATTAAATATAGCATTATTAATTATGCCAAATCAATGCTAATTTAAATGTTTCAAAAGTTGAATTGCATTTAATAATATGATGTCATGCATCCCACTAGCTGTTAAATGTAACATTCATAGACATTACGATATAATTTGACTGTCTTTCAATTTATAATTAAATATGCAATTCCCAACCGCTAGATGGCAATTGTCGCTCTGAGACAGCACTACTGGCAACGCGAGACTTGAAAGTTAGTAGAGATCACTGTTGCAAGATCCCACGATAATTCCGCCGGTTTTGAATTTTGTTTTTTTACAGGAGAGAACATTAATTTTACCTGTGGGAAAGCAACGGGCAAACAACAAACGATAAAGGACTTTACTGCTTGGTCTTGTAAGTATGTGTGTTCATTGTTTACATTATTTGTTATCATGTGTAGGAACGGTGACATTTTAGTAAAGGAAGCAGATCGTAGATGATAGTGATCCCTATAGAGTAGTCCCCACCATACAGCATGCATGTGATCAGATGAATAATTGCAAAATTTAATAGATAATATAGTGAAAGTTTATCATTTGTATGCGTTTACAAACTCACGCGATTTTAAAACAGTGCAAGAGGCGAAAGAGCAAACAACAGAACAAACAGCTTTGACAAAGATTAATCTATATTCATGTATACAGTGAACACACATTCAGAAGAACTGGACAAACTGAGGAGTTTCTACATCTGGAAAAGCTGTTGGAAAAAGAGGAGATCTGGGCAGCAATGGTGTAAAAAACAAACAAAAACCCTCTCCAAAACATTTCCTCACTAGAGCTCTTATCTTTGACAAAGTAAGTAATTTATTTTAACTATTATATTGAATTTATGACTGAACAATGGCTTGTTACATACAGAGAAAGCATAAGCTAATTGAATAGAATATGTTTGTCATTGTACATGTACAATACGATTTAGTTTGAAACTTCCAAATTGATACTAAAGCTCAAAAATACAAATGATTTCAAATTGCAATATGACATTTTCAATTATAAAAAGTTTGCAGCAGTATTAAAATTGTGCAAATAGCTAAGATGTGCAATGCAGCATTAAAACCTAACCGGTACAATCAGAAAACATAATGTAATTAAAACAAAGGATGAATTTATTATTGCATGTACATTTAAGGTTAATGTGTGTACTGGGTTACATTTTAGTTACAGCAGCAATCACTGTGTCATTATAAAATCAGTTATGCCAGACAATTTTGGACACTTTTACACTGACGCATATAATACTACCTGTCTGACATTGGCATGTGTTATTCAGGTGTCAAAGTTGTGCAGAATTGAAGGAAGAAACCTCAAAGACAGTGCCAGAAGGATGCTGGAAAGGTAAAGTCTTCAAAATGTGCCAAACATTGTGGTGTCAATACTTAAGTTACAGCACAAATCAGAAATTTAAAAAAATAATTCCTTTACTGGTCATTTTAAAATGTCAAACTTTGTCCGCAATTGTTAACCACCTCAATCTGTATTATATTTTAGGGTTTTAAAAATTCCCTCATGTCCAAATTCAACATTAAGGGGGTGATCTGCTGCAGGAGGCGGCATTTGAAAAGACTGTCATTAGAAAAGTCATTAGAGGTATGTACACTGCTCAAAAAAATAAAGGGAACACCAAAATAACACATCCTAGATCTGAATGAATGAAATATTCTTATTAAATACTTTGTTCTTTACATAGTTGAATGTGCTGACAACAAAAAAAAAAAAAATCACAAAAATTATCAATGAAAATCAAATTTATTAACCCATGGAGATCTGGATTTGGAGTCACACTCAAAATTGAAGTGGAAAAACACACTACAGGCTGATCCAACTTTGATGTCCTTAAAACAAGTCAAAATGAGGCTCAGGAGTGTGTGTGGCCTCCACCTACCTGTATGACCTCCCTACAAAGGCTTTATGTTCTTTATTTTTTACTTGCATCAAACTTCTTTCTTTTCACCTTTAAAATAGTGTTTAATACGCCAATAGATTAAACTAATGTAATTTTTTATTGCACCATTTTTGTGTCTTCTTTACAATAGAACACAAACAAAAAAAGTAAAAAAAATAAAAATAAAAAAAACACAAATGCAAATATATATATATATATATATATATATATATATATATATATATATATATATATATATATATATATATATATATATATACATATATATATATATATATATATATATATATATATATATACATATACATATATATATATATATATATATATATATATATATATATATATATATCAAGGACTTTTGTCCTTTTATCAAGGTGTTTTAATTTTCATATATATTTTTTTAATAGTAGTACTTTAACAACGATACACCACGTTTAAAAAAAAAAAAAAAACTACATACAAATGCATGATGACCCATAAAGTTATAACACTGCACTAACTGAATAGCGTGTATGGGACAGCTCAATCGATACGCTTTGAATGTGAGCCTGGCGTAACGTGGCTTCGTTTTCAGAGATCAGGTGACAGCCTCATTTCGCGCAATGCTGTTTCGGAACACTATTGTGTCGAAAACTCGAAACGTGTACCTCTAGAGTAGATTATTTCTGATAACAAACGAAATATATAACAAGTTACATTAACTAGCAAGTTAAGCCTATGTCTTGCCTGGCTGCTTAAGCCTCTCTTCGCACAGCGATGGTCGATCCATGCTCACCGTCTCCCCTCCTCTTTCTCACAGACTTTCACTGTATGTGTGCCGGTACTTCCCCCGGGAAATTTATGCGGTTTGCATTTACAACTCTGCTCTGCGTGTTTGCTGCGTAAATCAGATGGGCTGACTGAAAATGCTAACTCATTCTCTGCCAGCAGGAGGTGCTATTGGAGAGGCTTCCCCGGTAACTAGCCAGACCAATAAACGAACACAGACCGGAAGTTAACTTCGGGGCAGGCGCGTGCATCCGATAAAACCATAGATTAAGTTATGCATAATAAATTGATTATTAAAAGTTTCATGATTTATTCTTCATATTGTTATTCATTATTCTACATTATTAATTCTTAAGAATCATGTAGCCAGCACTTTGATGGGTGCTTATGTTCCCTTTTTTGATCTGATCTGATATCAGGAAATCCCCCCCCCCCCACCCCCCTTTTTTATGGTCTTAAGCCCTCTAGAGTATACAGTAAACTGCACCTGTGACAATGCTCTTGGGGCTTTTACTTCTCTTTTCTGCCTGACTACCTCAGACTTCTTTATCTAGACTTAATCTTCTCACATTTGTAAGAATGTTTGATATTAACTTGTTTGATTTTAGACTGATTTAGAATAACTTTATTGAGTTTGTGTTATGCATTTATTTGTGAAATGATTGGATTGAACATTCTTATTGAAACTTAATTTGAATTTTTCCAGTTTCCAGTTATGATTATTTTTGTTACTCATTTGCATTTCTGAAAGCTTCTGAATAAATTTGTAACTTCTGCAATTCACCCGTCTGGCGTGGATTCGATTATGCATCACAAACACAGAACACATATGTGTTTGCTGTTTTGTCTTGTGTTTACCTATGATGATGATGACCTGCCAAGGGACTGCGGATGAAAACCATTGGCTAAATTTGGTACAATGCACGAAATGGAAACATTTATGTTAAAATTGCACATGGTCCCTTTTCAAATAAATTTTAATAAAATAAAAACAAATTAAATAGAATATGGAAATCGAAAGAGTTTGCACTTGTGTTACGGTTTGGTCACTTACCCATATGTGCGGCCATATTGGCGACACTGATGTAAACAACAGCATGAATTACATGGTTAATGTACTACAGAATATGTTGTTCTGCTAATTTATGCTATCTATACCACGGGGAAAAATGTGTAGAAGCTGCTAAATCATATAGAAATGGACCTAGTAGGAAGGACACAGTATTTTGACAAAGGTTAATAGGTGGTAAAGATGCGTAGGGGCAGTCTAAATTAATTTATTAGCCTAATATTTCATATACCTGACCAGAAATGATGAGAACAATCATGAATATTGTCAAGATTCTTGCCCTGGAAATCCTGGTTCAGTTTGGCCAACCACAAACACCTTTTTTTCTCAGACAGTTTTTTGCACCCTTTTCCTTGATTTATTATAACTTGTCAATCTGTAGTACTCCATTTTTTTTTTTTTTTTTTCTGGTCTGACCGATTAGTACAGCCTAAACATGACAATGTTTGACCATTTTCAGCAGCAATAATCAGCAAAATATGCAAGTTTTGTTCAGTCCAGTGCCACCAATATGGCTATTCAAAATGGAAACCAATCACTGCTTTGGTTATGCTTTGTATATCAGAAGTCTAGTTTTGGCTTCGCTGTTCAAATTAAGAAAATAGACCATTAATGCCATTTATAAGGTGTTACAGATTGTTATTTTAGTTGACTTGAAGGTGAAGTACGTAGTTTCACAAATGCCCCTTTAGCACATTGCACCTCCCCCAACTCAAACATTACAGGTGATTCTGAAGGCTTGTCTCAACAGTTAAAAGTAGGCACCAAAGCTGTTTGAGTTTGCCTAACCATATAAAGTAAACAATACGAACAGATATATTTGTCTTTCAGAACGGGTACATGATAATGCTGTAGTAAATAATCCATTGTCCACGTTTCATAATGCTACATTCGCTTCAATGTGTTCTTAACCTGTTTAATCTTTGTAGGTCTAAATGCAGCGAGTTTTGTCTTGCACTTCTGTAGCTAAGTCGTACTTCTTTTGAACGTTATTCTTTTCAGTTTTCTGCTGCCAATGACTGGAATCATTTGCAGCAGACTTTAAAGCTTAGTTCATTTGTTTCACTTACTACTTTAAAAAATGTAATTCAGTCTATAGTACAGAATTATTGTACTTGTTTTTAGTCACTTGTTTGTTTTTATGTTATAGTGTTATGTGTTTGTAATTGTATAATGTCTTTATTGTTTTGTACTCATGCTGCCTCTTGGCCAGGTCATCATTGTAAATGAGAACTGGTTCTCAGTTGACTTACCTGGTTAAATAAAGGTTATTATTAAGTCTTTTTTTTTTTTTTTTTTTTCCATGGAACATGCCAGTCATGGACCCACAGTGGCCAAACACCCTCTGGCTCCACCTGCTATAGTAGCCATGCCCCAAACTCGTGCTATTGGTTATACCAAATGATTGACAGATCTAAATGGACACTCTCAATGAGATGGAGGCTCAGTGTAGGGGAGAGAGAAACCCATGATAATACAGAGTTATGGTACTGAATTAGAACTCCCAATACTGGAAAAAAAGTTACATCTTTCTTTATTATGATTTACTATCTTGAACATTTTCTGGTCCACCTTTTCTCATTTTTTGGACAGTGAACAATTCCTAGATTTTCTGTTTTTACTTTAAATTCTGTGTATTTCTTTTTTGTTTCTTTGTTTTTGGTTGGCATACTATAACCATTGTACTGGTACAGTCACATGTCTTCCTTATTTGCATTTTTCAGTCTCCAGTTGGCAGGTGCGGTGTGTGTGGGCGGGGGGGTTGTAAAGTGATATTTCAATAACATGACACTAATAAAGAAAGAAAGGCAGGGACTTTTTTTGCTACAACATCTACCAGCATGCTTATAGGACAAAAGAAGATGATCTGCCGTTTTGTTTTTCCTCTGGATTCAGATAATGATTTTTCCATTTCTTCTTCACCTGAGCTCTGCCTTCTTACACAACTGGCTTAAAAGACCATTAAGCCAATCTTAGTTTAATGTAATGGAGGGATTTTATTTCCACAAATCTACTGTCACATTTTAAAACCTCTTTGCTAAACGGCAGTCTTGCAATTCTTTCAAATAATAGAATCCAGACTGACTGTTGGGAGTATGCAATGAAATATACTAATGCCATAAATTATTTTACAAACGGAACACGACGAAGAGCATGTTTGCATATGCAACAAAAGGCAGGGACATCAGGTGATCGCTGTTCTCACGCATTACTTTGAACTAGTGAAACAGCATCACAGGGGTGAAAATGAACCCTCTCCTTAATTTGCTCCCAGGGATCTTGTTTTTACTCGACTATGGTAAGAACTTTTTTGTTATAATCTCTCGCTGTAATCTAGGAGCTGTAGAAACATTAAGATAAGGTTAAACACCTGTTAACAATAAAAAAAGAAACTCTTGTAAATAAGTTCAAGTGACTTGGTAAAAAAAGTTGATATAGTCAGTAAAGGTTGTATTTTGGGTATATTTTGGTATAAAGGTATATTTTGAATCAAGGCATAAACTGATCAAATGTAGTAAATGTAACATGAGTTGTTACAGATAAAAGCTTCTACTAAATGAATGCGATGTTTCAAGAGCGCATTTATTCTTCATCTATTAATTTGCTTATAATAATTTACCTTTTAATCATTATTATTAATCAGTCATTATTCTGTTTAGTCATATAAGCTTTTATAATAATCATTCAAACCATTTATGTAGGCTGCTAATTTCGTTTATTAATTTATTGGTTATATTATATGATTATTTTTCTATTGTTGTTTAGTCTTATGATGTGTGGTTTCAAGAGACATTTCTGTTCATAAATAAGAGATAAGAGGGAATGTTTATGGAAGTTTAAGGATTATGGGACGATGTTGTGAAGCAGTAATTTTCCATTGCTATTGCTTGTGGTATAAAACACTTGCTGGATTTGTGCTGGTTGGGGAAGTCTGATCATTGAAACATAAGCAACTCAAACATAAGCAAGTGCAATAAACTTAGCTTCTTTTGTATCATAAATTCATCTTCTGCTTCTGCTCTTCTCTGCTTTGACATGCTGTTAAAGAGTTATATAGATGTTATATAACTGTTGACTAGTTGTTCTGTTACCAGAAAAATAATAAATAACCATAAATAAATAAATAAATAAAAATGATGTACTTCTGTTGTTTATTTGCAAGCATTTTGAATCCAGGCATATTTCTCTACTCACAATCTTTGTGATATAGGAAAAAAAAGTTTCTACAGCACTATTGTATATTTTGCTTGGCTTATGCTAGCTGTTTGTTCTTCAGGTGTGTCTGGTGTTGGATCAGATGCAGTATCCGTGAAGGAGGGGGATTTGGTCATTTTTCACACTGGTGTTGAAACAAACCAACAAGAAGACATTAAATGGTATTTTAATGACATTCGCATCGCTCAAATCAGTGGAGATCTCACTCATCGTTGTACAGATGTTAAGTGTGAAGATAGTGATGAGAGATTCAGAGACAGACTGAAGCTGGATCAGCAGACTGGATCTCTGACCATCACAAACATCACAAACACAGACTCTGGAGTTTTTGACTTAAAGATCATCAGTAGCACCAGCAGCAGTGACAAAACCTTCAATGTTATTGTCAATGGTAAGTCATTAGTGCAGTTTATATATGTTTAAAATATTGCCCATGTGTTTCTTGATTTGTATTGTCTTTGCCTGCATTTTAATTTACACACAGTATTTTCACAATTACAAAAGTGACAAAAGTCAGAAAAGGGCTTGTGCAATTGCAGCCATTTTCACAAATCTTTTTTTAGATTAGTTTGTTTGTTTGTTTGTTTGTTTGTTTGTTTGTTTTAGTTTCCCACAAAAATATCCTCCACCATATGTTGGTTTGTGTTTCAGGTTCCGCTGCAAAACAAAATGAAATGCAGAGAAAGTCAGTGAAGGAGGAAGAATCTGTTACTTTAGATTCTAGTGAAACAAAAAAAACAAATGATGTGATGTGGTATTTTAATGATACTCTCATTGCTGAAATTACTAGAGATCAGAGTAAGATCTGTACAAATGATCAGTGTAAAGAGAGATTCAGAGACAGACTGAAGTTGAACAATCAGACTGGGTCTCTGACCATCACAAAAACCAGAACCACAGACTCTGGACTTTATAAACTACAGATCATCATCAGCAACGGTAGATTCAGCATAACCAGTGAAGAGAGAGTGAAGAGATTCAGTGTTACTGTCACTGGTGAGTTTATTATTTTGGCATTAAATGCATTGAAATTAAGAAAGGAAAAAAACAAAACAAAACAATATTTGTAATCAACCTAAGTGTGTACAACTTAATGTTGTAGACTGTTTAGAAAAAGAAAGTTTTGACCCTCTAATGCTTTGTTACTTTCCTGGCAGCATAGTAATAATGACTGTCTGTCTTTAGCTGTCCAAGATTCAGATCTGTCTTCAGGTGTTGTAGCAGGAATATGTGTTGCTGTTGTTCTGGTTGTGGCTCTGGTTGTGATTTACTGCTGTCATCGCAGGAGATATAAACAAGCACCACAGAAAGTAAGTAATACATACAGTTGATTTTAACAAGATTATGAGATATGACATGTCTAATACCACAGAAGCAGATACTCAACAGTGAGGCAGTGTTAAAACAATCAAAAACACAAAAACACCCAACTAAACATAAGGTGTCTTTAAAAAAAAGAAAAAAGAAAAGAAACATCAGTACTCCTGATTACATTTACATTTGTGAATCTGTGTTTTCTTACAGGATGATGATGTTAATAGCTCGCCACTGAGACCGAGCGACAGAGACACAGAACATCCTTGAATCAGGCTCAGATCGAGGTTGCCAATACAACAATGTAACATTGTTTATAATTTTGATACTTTCATTGAAAGCGACACTAAAGAGAATTAGGAAATGACTGAAACGAAGCAAAATGTTACTAGCTGTGGAACTGTTTATTAGAGTTTTATGAAGGCTGCTAAAGTGATCCAGACAGTGAGACAAAATCTGTTTCTTGTCTTTGCACTGTAACTGATCTGGTTTGACATTTTAATTATTTCATTTTGCCTGCTGACATTCACTCATAACTGACAGACCTGACTGTGTTTTTACATTTTACATTTCTGGAAAAAAAGGCTGTATTTACATTACATTGCTAATGTTTATGGTTTAAACAACACTATCCCTTAGTCATCAACCTTCATCAGAAAACACTTTCCACAAACTACACAGGAACCAAAATAAGCCTTAATAAGCTTAGAAATACATGAATTTATTTTAAAATTGGTGAACCAGTTTGCTGAGAGTATTTATGATGTTCAGTGCTTGTAACTGGATGCACACATGGCACAGGCTGTGGTAAATGGTACTTAAATTTGTAAAATATTTTAAGTTTGTCAGGAAGAATGTTAGAGAAGAATTAACATAAATGTGTGTATAGTTGATAATGCAAGTGAAAGTGTTGTGGCCAACAATGGTAATGCAATTAAATTATAGCAAGCCTTCATACATTTGATAGATAAATTGTATTTTATCTTTATCACTGAAATGTGTGAAAATAAGTCACCATGAAATTGCAGCATTCTGTCTTCTTGTAGTTGTGAACAGATCATCTGTGACATTTTATGAGGTGCTGATTTCATTTTATTTCATAATTTTAATATTTCTAACTTAAAGGTTTTGTTTGTTTGTTTGTTTCTTAATATTTTTTGTTCATCTTTTTATTTTTTTTCTTGCAAGACAAATATGCTGTGCCTTGGACTTTGAAAAACATATTTATACATTGTCCTTTCTGTGTTCCTTTGCATTGACAAAGGGAAAAGTCCCTTGAAGTGAAACCTACTAAATGCTATTTTCAGAATCAAGGACATGAATTTGAAAATCTTTGTATGTGATAAATATTATAAAAAACATGGCTTTGTGTCTCTCTAAAATATGTTGTGTGTTATGAGAAACGACTAAGCTAATATTGAATTATAGTTGTTATGTTCTGTGACCCTACTGTAATGTGATGATCCCTTGGCAACTGTGTTTTCCCTATTGTTCAATTGCTATCTGTGCTGTTGATGTGACAGGCTGTTATTTGCATACTGCACCCTGCTTCCTGGATATCAAATAGCACTCTATTCACTGGCTCCTGCAGGAAAAAGCCCAGCAACAAAAGCAACCAAAGAAGCAAGTGGAGACCTGGATGTTCTTCCTCTACACGAGGCTTCATGTCCTGGACAGTTGCTAGTGACTGGGAGAGATGAAGCTTTCTGAAACATCGAATAATTTGGAACACTTCTTAAAATGATTCACTGTTTCGAACAGATCGAAGCACCACATGCTGGCGACCCCTGCTGGAAAAACAGTGTAAATGCTGGAAAAAAAAAAAAAAAAGTCAAGATACATTTTAATTGTCACTGTATGGACTACGCTGACAAGAGTGATGTAGAAGTATTCACTATAAAGCTAACTGGTCTAATTTTCAGCAGTAAGGAAAAAAAAAAAAAAGTATTTTAAAGCTTGTTGTTTTGTAGAACTTCACGGTTATATATGATATGAGAAGATTAAGGCCTGTAGGGAGTATGTGTTATTTAATAAAAATATAATTATATTTTCAGAATGAGATTTTTTTTTTTTTTCTCAGTCAGTGGGGTAAAACGCCTCCACTGGGCAATAGGCAATTATTGTAGTTATTCTGTTCTGAACAAATTCCCCCACTCTACCCCTGTATGTAACCACTGTTGTTGTCATTTTGGCCGCATCTGAAATACATTGATATTACCTGAGAAATTAAAGTAATTACGCTAGAAAACCGCACGCTTTCAAGGACCTAAATTTAGACTAATACATATGCGGAGTAAGAACATATAAGGTGGCCAAGTTAAAACACGTGCACAGTTCAGTTGAATGATGAAGTTTATGGGGTTAAGTGTCAATATGACATGTCAATATGATATGTGCCAATCAGATGCAAGTGATTAAGGTTCTGTTGTATGTTTCTATGTGGAAAGCATTTATCTACGCAATGGAAATATGGATATTATTTTTTTAAACATCATTTAAACATTTTCCTTTATTTAGTTAATATCATAAAACTGTGAACGCCATATATGGTGCACTACATTACCCATATCCCCCTGCTTAAGGTTTATAAATAGACCTCACTTCCTTCCTTTGTTCCTTTCTTTTGTTGGTGAGGTGTGGGTGTTTGAATGGGCACCCAACCATGTCCTTTGAGTCCTTTCCTTTGGATGTGTTAAGTAAGTTTGTTTTTTAATTGTATAGTTTGAATTTGTTTATTTGTGTTTAGTTATTTAATCATTAAGTGGACTATGTACAATATTGATGTTTATTGATGGGTTGTTTGTATGATTTTGATTTCTTTTATATATTGTTTGTAGTGACCTAAAAAAACATCCTGTTTATCCTGGGCATCCACTCCATCATGTTTATCATGGTAGTCCTGCATTATGTGAATTCCTGCACTGCATCTGATGTCAATGGCTAAAGATGTATTATTCTTCACTCAAGTGGCATTAAAGAGAGCAAAGGACTGCGTTCTTTCCAGTGTTTTAATCAGACACACTATCAAGTTCTACAAGTTTTAATAAACTTAATGAACCCCCACCTTACATATACCTAAACCTACCCGTCGCCATGCCCTGATTCATGAACCCACCCATCTCCACCCCCTAGATGTGGAACCAGCCGCGCCCCCTCTTGTGTTCTGCAGTGAGGGGCTACTGGGCAAACAACGGAGGAACAACAATTCAACTGAGTGAGTCATTGACGCTGGAACCGCTCAGATTGATTCAAACTCAATTCCCTTTTAAAAAAAAAAAAAAAAAAAAAACATTGCGATCATAATTAATTGTGAAACCATTCACGGTTTCGAAACGCTCCAGTCAGATCATGTATCGCGTAATTTGATTCCAACTGGGACATCAAGAAGCATATCATGAATCATTTGATTTCGGGTTGGTGAATCATTATTTAGATCGGAATTTCAGAGTGCAGAACACAAATCATTTGAATCAGATTGGAATTTCAAAGCACGAATCGCAAATCATTTGACTTAGATAGGAACTTCGGAACATGTATTGTGAATCATTTGATTTAGATCGGAACATTGGAGCAGGTTAGTGAATCATCATCCAGATCGGGACTTCGAAGTGCGAATCGTTTGCATCCGAGCGGAATTTCTGAGCAAGTTTTGCAAATCATCTCTTTTAGGTAGGAACTTCAGAGTGCGAATCGTGAATCATTTGATTTAGATCGGTACTTCGGGGGGCGGGGTTTGTGAATCATTATTCAGATCGGGACTTCGGAGTGGAAATCGCGAATCTTTTGAATCATATCAGAATTTCGGAGCTCGTGTAAACAATAACATCATGAGCATTGTTGTACCCATAGATTTGTATAGGTAGATTTAAATATAAATATAATATTTACCTATACTTATCTATGGTTGTACCTGCATGAAGGGTCATGCGACATGTGTTTTTGGTTGTGTAGTGTAGACTGAGATCGTTTCTAAAATGCAGAGAAAACACTAGTGTAAACGAGGAAAGTTTAAAAATGAAAATGGACTAGTGTAAACAGGGCCTTAGATCGGAACTGCGTATCGGAGATCAGAGTGCGTATCATGAATCATTTGATTTAGATCGGAACTTCAGACCGGGCTTAATTGTTATTCAGACAGGGACTTACATGAACAAACTGGTTTAAGAGAATGTATTTTAACAAAAATATAATACACTACATCTTTAAGAACTGGTAAAAATTTAATAGTAATACTTTCATAGTAAAGATATAGATTATAGGTACAGAATTAAGTCTCCACCAGAGCCGTATAGAGAGAGAGTTGCGACAACTCCACTGACTCCAATGGACCAGTTTTTTACAGCAATGGCAGATCGTGGAGGCGCGCAATAGTTCCCGGAAGTAAGTGCTAAAACTATCAGTGCCATAGAGATGCAGCAGAAGAGACCGCTGTGATCGACTTACAAGGTAAGACATTTATAGTACAAAACTATACATTATCAGAGCAGCTAATTAAATTACCTTATGCATTAAAGCAGATTATTATTGGGTTATTCCTCACTAAATTAGTAGGTTAAGGGTGTATTATTCATTCTCTTAATGCAGTTTCATTCATCGTTGTGTAATTGAGGCTTTTAAATGTGATTTTTTTTTTTTTTTTTTTTTTTTCTGGTGTAAAGTTAAATATTTTTGCAAAGGATGCTGATGAACCTAAGTGAGAATGAAAAAGAGGCAGGCAATTTTCATTTGAGAATCATACTAGGCTAAATTACCAGAAATGTATCAAATACCACTACTGTATACAGTTGAAGTCATAAGCTTACATACACCTTGCAGATACTGCAAAATGTTAATTAAAATAATTTTACCAAAATAACTACTTTTAAACATTTAGTACTGACATGAATAAGATATTTCACATAAAAGATGTTGTTTACATATTGTCCATAAGAGAAAATAATAGTTACATTTATAAAAATGACCCAGTTCAAAAGTTCACATACACTTGATTCTTAATACTGTGTTAATATTGGTAAATTATTTAAAATTGTGCAGATTCTGGGAGATGTATGTAAACTTTTGACTTCAACTTTAATAAACGTAATCACAGTAAACCTGTACTTTATTACAGTATTTTAAGTTTACTGTACTCCTGTACTCCTTAGCTACTGTAGAAGCACTGTGTGTGGTGGAGGAGCAGCGATGCCACAGTACTGATAAGTGATAGAGCATCAATTTACCATTTCTCCTGCGTTTTTCTCCTTTTCTTTTTTTGTTCTCAGAACAAGAACCACTTGAAGAGTCCCTGTAATGAGAACACCTCTGAAGAGGTGGCGCCAAGCCTTGAGAGGACTTCAGATAATGCCAACTCTGAATAAACACACAAAACTACCGAATTTTCTTTATATTATAATCAACATGATCAAATCATGTGATCATTGCTTTAATGTATTAATTGTTTCTGCTAAATACATGACGTTAACTAACTGCATGATTTGTATAGCCTAATTTTAGAACATTTCTGCCATATGAACATTACTTTGACAGTTACACCTGTTAATATAACTCTTATTTGTAACATAGAAACACTAATTTTCTGTAAAGCTGCTTTGAAACACTGTGTACAATAAAAAGTGCTACACAAATACTGGTGCTGGTCATATAATTAGAATATCTTCACAAAGTTTATTTCACTAATTCCATTCAAGAAGTGAGACTTGTATAATGCATACGTTCATTCCACACAGACTGATATATTTCAAGTGTTTTTTTCTTTTCATTTTGATGATTATAACTGACAACTAATGAAAACCCCAAATTCAGTATCTCAGAAAATTAGAATATTGTGAAAAGGTTCAGTATTGAAGACACCTGGTGCCACACTCTAATCAGCTAATTAACGCAGAACACCTGCAAAGCCCTTTAAATGGTCTCTCAGTCTAGTTCTGTAGGCTACACAATCATGGGGAAGACTGCTGATTTGACAGTTGTCCATTGACACCTTGCACAAGGAGGGCAAGACACAAAAGGTCATTGCAAAAGATGCTGGCTGTTCACAGAGCTCTGTGTCCAAGCACATTAATAGAGAGGCGAAAGGGAAGGAAAAGATGTGGTAGAAGAAAGTGTATAAGCAATAGGGATAACCACACCCTGGAGAGAATTTAGAAACCAAACCCATTCAAAAATGTGGGGGAGATTCACAAAGAGTGGACTGCAGCTGGAGTCAGTGCTTCAAGAACCACTACGCACAGACGTATGCAAGACATGGGTTTCAGCTGTCGCATTCCTTGTGTCAAGCCACTCTTGAACAACAGACAGCGTCAGAAGCGTCTCGCCTGGGCTAAAGACAAAAAGGACTGGACTGCTGCTGAGTGGTCCAAAGTTATGTTCTCTGATGGAAGTAAATTTTGCATTTCCTTTGGAAATCAGGGTCCCAGAGTCTGGAGGAAGAGAGGAGAGGCACAGAATCCACGTTGCTTGAGGTCCAGTGTAAAGTTTCCACAGTCAGTGATGGTTTAGGGTGCCATGTCATCTGCTGGTGTTGGTCCACTGTGTTTTCTGAGGTCCAAGGTCAACGCAGCTGTATACCAGGACGTTTTAGAGCACGTCATGCTTCCTGCTGCTGACCAACTTTATGGAGGTGCAGATTTCATTTTTCAACAAGACTTGGCACCTGCACACAGTGCCAAAGCTACCAGTACCTGGTTTAAGGACCATGGTATCCCTGTTCTTAATTGGCCAGCAAACTCGCCTGACCTTAACCCCACAGAAAATCTATGGGGTATTGTGAAGAGGAAGATGCAATATGCCAGACCCAACAATGCAGAAGAGCTGAAGGCCACTATCAGAGCAACCTGGGCTCTCAAAACCCCTGAGCAGTGCCACAGACCGATCGACTCCATGCCACGCCGCATTGCTGCAGTAATTCAGGCAAAAGGAGCCCCAGCTAAGTATTGAGTGCTGTACATGCTCATACTTTTCATGTTCATACTTTTCGGTTGGCCAAGATTTCTAAAAATCCTTTCTTCGTATTGGTCTTAAGTAATATTCTAATTTTCTGAGATACTGAATTTGGGGTTTTCATTAGTTGTCAGTTATAATCATCAAACTTAAAAGAAATAAACACTTGAAATATATCAGTCTGTGTGGAATGAATGTATACATTATACAAGTTTCACTTCTTGAACGGAATTAGTGAAATAAATCAACTTTTTGAAGATATTCTAATTATATAACCAGCACCTGTAAATGTGAATAAAATAAAACTTGATGCATCTTTTTTTTCTCCTCTCTGTGTCAGCAGGAAAACCATACATTCATTCTGCTTTCTGTGAGTGACTCTGGAGCATTCCCATGTAGCACAGGAAACTCAAGGACAACCTACTTTTCTGTTTATTATAAATAAATCAGTTGCTGTAAATAAGTGTATAACAAAAGTCAACATACGTAAAATATATGATTAAATGTGTAAAAACAATGTTTTAAGTTGAATATACTATGAAAATATTTATATATTAATAATTATGGGGTGAACAAGAATCAAAAACATTAAACAAGATGAATTACCCTTAATTTAATTTTATAATTCACTTGTTTGGTATTAAGACAACATACCAACAAGACAATACCGTTTCAAAACACCAAATGCAGTCTTTAACCAAAGTTACTTTAGCCTAAAATACGTTAACAAGGCAAGTAGTAATAGTTGACCACATTAATCCTCAGATATTAGTGTATTTTATATTTTAAATACAACACTGATATAACTACATATACATGTTGATGTATTTTATAAATGATGTAAATACATTCTTTTTTTGTATACTAATTAACCAAAATCGCAGTACTGCCTCTCCAACTCCATCTATTCCAATTGCCCGCTATGAACTTCCTGGAACTATTTGAAGTCTACACGAATCATGTGACGATCAAGCATTTTGAACTTCCGTTGTCACAACTCTCTCTCTCTATGGCTCTGGTCTCCACTACTGATACGGCTAACGTTACATTCGTTTTCCTGGTCAACCTTATCTAACGTTTTTGGACAACAACTTCCTTTTGACTGCTTATCATGATATTGCTTTTGAGTTCAGCACAGGAGTATCCAAAGCGTGACATGCAGTTGTTAAATATAATTTATCCTGCTTGATATTCCACACTTGTTCATGCCTGCATATGTTTAAGCAAGCATTTCCTGGTACAGTGGTTGACTTCAACCAGTATGTACAGTTCTCTTTCATTTGTGTTTACATGTCACCATCTGGTGTTCTTTTGTTAAATTCTCTCCATGTTTGCTGACAATCAAGCGGCAGGTGCTGTGGGGTACTGTGATAAATTGACTGACAGGTCTTTCTTTCCCAATGTGAGGCCTCTCTTTTTTTTTTTTCTTTTTTTTTTTTTTTTTGGCATTCATTACACAATTCATTCATTCATTACATTTGGATTAGGTATTTATCTCTTTCTTTTTCTTTTTCTTTTTTCTTTCTTTTTTTTTTGTTGGTTTTGTTTTGTATTACCTTAATAAATAGCTGCTTCTGGGTCAGTTTATTTACATGTAGCCTCCCTGTTTTTGTTGTCTGTTATGCTGCCCTCAGCTAGGTGGTTCATGTTCAAGAGTAAAATAGTTGTAATATTATACATCATCAGGCAGTTTCACTTCAGTAAATCATCACTATAGTTTCCATAGGGGCTACAGATTATTAGTTTCACTTTTAACTTGATGTTAGGCCTATGATTTATTGTTGATTTATTATGATTTATGTTGAAACAAATAAACAAGATGATATTAAATGGTAGTTCAATTACACTCAAATTGCTGAAATCATTGGAAATCACACCCTACCACAACCAGAAATATGGTATTTATGTACTAAATATTTGTATTTATATATAATATAAATATTATAATATTATAATATATATAATACACATACTTGTAAATATTTCTTAAATATATACACAAATGTGTTTGTATTTATTTATACATAATAATTACACACAGTGTGTCACACCCCTGTGGACTGTTTTGTGTGTTTTTTCCCTATGTATGCCCTTATTTGGTCTTCCTGTTCCGTCTCTAATTATTACATCACTGTTGATCGGTTACACCTGTCCTGTTCCTTTTGGTTAGTCTGTGTATTTAAGGTTGGTTGTGTTCACGTTTGGTTGTCGGTTCTTGTAAGTCACTCTGCCAGTGTACTGTCATCCTGTTATTGTCATGCTAGTTTGTGTTTGTCTCTCCGGTTAGTTAAAAGTCAGTTCATGTCGTTTGTACGTTAGATTTCCCTGCTGTTCCTGCTCGTTGTTTGGATTATTCAATAAATGTTCATTTCTGGACCTCCTCGTCATACTCCTCATTTCCCCACACAACCACGCCATGACACAGTGCACACACCAGTGTTGGGGAACGTTACTTTTAAAAGTAATGCATTACAATATTGAGTTACTCCCTAAAAAGTAACTAATTACATTACTTAGTTACTTTTTTTATGGAAAGTAATGCTTTACATTACTTTAAATCTGGGCAGGGCTTGCTTGTTTGTTTTTAATATAAAAAGTTATATTTTTGGCAAATGTCAAATGTTCCTTTTCCTTTTCAAAGTGCACACACACAGTAGTGAGTAGTGAACAAACACACACACACACACACCCACCCACCCAGAGCAGTGGGCAGCCATATTGCTATCGCTGCGACGCCCGGGGAGCAATTGGGGGAAACGGTGCCTTGCTCAAGGGACTCACCTCAGGCGTGGTATTGAGGGTGGAGAGAGTGCTGGTTGTTCACTCCCTCCACCTTCAAAAGTAAATTCACGTCTGTACAGTAGAGTGCAGAAGAAAAAAATGTCAACTCTTCAGCAATAAAAAAAATAAAGAAAACAAAACAAATGTTAGATTATCTTGAGTAATTTTTGCTTATTAGTATGGTTGAATTGGATCATCGAAGGTCAGCAGCAAAGACATCAGTTAATACAATGGGATTAAATGCATAAAGGATATTTATATCATTTAATAACATATTTAATTATTACAGGTTTGCGTCATATTGAGTTTCAGTTGAGTTTCACTGTTTTTATTCATTTTGAGGAATACTGAATCTGTTTTTTGTGAGTGAGATGAATTAATGCATGTTCACATTTATTCTAAAACTAACATCTTACTCCCGATTTCTCTCAGCATGGGGACAGGAGAGCTTTTAATCAATAAATGGGTGGAAAAGTAACTAGCGTTACTTATTTGTAAAAAGTAACTATAAAAATATTTTCTTATCAATTAAAAAGTAATGCGTTACTTTACTAGTTACTTGGAAAAAGAAATAATATTACGTAACTTGCGTTACTTGTAAAGCGTTACCCCCAACACTGGCACACACATATATTAGGCAAACTTAAACTTGTATTTTGTATGTGAAGAATCGTGATTAATTGTAAATATATATATATATATATGGCCTCCCTGTTTTTGTTATGCTTCCCCCAGCCAGGTGGTTCATGTTCAAGGGTAAAATAGTTGTGATATTAGACAACAACAGGCAGTTTCATTTCTGTACATCATCACTATAAGTTCCATAGGGGCTACAGTTTATTAGTTCCACTTTCAGTTATAGTAAAATCACTGCATTGCCATCTGAGCAGAAGCACAGAACGCTTTTACGAATAAGAATCTGCATTTTTGAGGGAAAAAGTGGTGAAAATGAAGCATCTCTTTAAATTGCTGATAGTGATCTTCTTGTTCTTTCTCAACAGTGGTAAGATCTTTATTTGTTAAGGATTATTTAAATATAGAATTAGGGTTCATGATGGGATTATGGTTAGGTTGACAACAATATAGGACAAAAAAACAACAACAATATTTTGCAGAAAAACAGTGGAAGGCGGTCTAGTGCTCATGATTAATCGCATCCAAAATAAAAGTGTGTACTGTGTATATTTATTATGTATATATAAATATACACACATGCATATTTATCTTTAAGAAAAAATATATATTTATATATATTAAAAAAAAAAAAAAAAATATATATATATATATATATATATATGTATATATAAATTATATATATAAATTATAAATTATATGAATATAAATATATTGGAAACGCATGTACATATTTTCAAAATATATACTGTATGTGTGTATTTATATGCATATATACATATACTCATGTATTTTTGTCTGATGATTGATTATGTCAATCCATGATGATTTTCTGCTGTTTGTTTGAATTTGTTACATTATGAATTTAGACAAATATTGGCTTACGTTTTTTCTTCAGGTATTTCTGGTGTTGGTTCAGATGAAGTGTCAGTGTCAGTGATGGAGGGAGATTCAGTCACCCTGATTTATGCAGAAACAAATGAACAAGATGATACGCAAAATTATATTAAATGGTATTTTAATAACACTCCAATTGCTGAAATAATTGGACTAAATCACACTAAGATCTATACAGATAAACAGGGTAAAGAGAGATTTATAAACAGACTGAATGTGAATCAGACTGGATCTCTGACCATCACAAACACCACAACCACAGACTCTGGACTTTATGAACTACAGATTAACAGCAGCAACAAAATCTTCAATGTTACTGTCAATGGTGAGTCATTAATGAATGTTTAAATGTTTATATATGTGTTTATTGATTTTTTACAATGATTTTTATAATTATTTCCGTTGCCTTTACAAACTTGCTGCTTAAGTGCAATTTGTAGAATTATCTCACTTTACATCATTTGATTTAAAAATGAACCACTTCCATCTTCAAGCTGGTAGTTTTATCTTTTTTTACAACAAACTGCAGTTGAGCTCAAATGAATATGACAGTGTCTAATCTTATCATCTCTGATCAGCAGATCATGAGACTTTGATATAAAATATAGATGTAAAATGTGTTTGAGCACAAACCAAAATGTTTCTTTCTGGATCAAAAGTCAAGAAAGGGTTTGTGCGATCACATTCATGTTGACAGATCTTTCATGTTGTGAAGTGCTTTTGTTTTCCCATAAAAGACCCTCCAGCATGTTGGTTTGTGTTTCAGGTGTTTCTGCTGCTGAACAAGATGAAATGAAGAGAAAGTCAGTGAAAGAGGGAGAATCTGTCGCTTTAGATTCTGGTGTAATTAAAAACCCAAATGATACGATGAGATGATTTTTTAATGACATTCTCATCGCTGAAATCACTGGAGATCAGAGTAAAATTTGTACAGATGTTCAGTGTGATGGGAGATTCGGAGACAGGCTGCAGTTGAACAATCAGACTGGATCTCTGACCATCACAAAAATCAAAACCACAGACTCCGGAGAATATAAACTATACATCATCAGCAGCAGATTCAGCATCATTAGGAGTTTCGGTATCACTGTTACTATTAATGGTGAGTATAATTTTCATTCAATGCATGTTCCTTTGAGGATTTAAAAACACTTTGTCACTCTTTAGTAATAATGTCTGTCATGTTCTGTTCCAGTTTCAGGTTTGCCTGCAGGTGCTATAATAGGAATGTGTTTTGGCATTGTTCTTCTGGATGGTCTGATTGGTGGTTTTTGTATGTTGCTCCGGTAACATGTGAATAGCCATCTTTTTATCCTTTATTTTTAACACCACAGAAGTAGATATTCATTGGTGAGGCAGTTTTAAAACAATCAAAAACACAAATAACTTCCAAATAACAATTTACATGCAATGCAACTTCTGTTAGAGAGCAATATAACATTTTAAGAATTTTATATGTGGTATTGAAAACATTAATACTTTCATTTTTGTATTACTAACATATAGGAGATTGTACAGCAAACACTGTATTAAAAAAAAAAAAAAAAAAAATTAAAAGCTGTGTATGAACAATAGTAAAAACATTCTAAGAACTCCTCTAAGTCTCGCCTTAATATTTTTGTTTCTGTAACTGAAACATCAATCCTAATTATCTTTACCATTTTTGAATCTGTGTTTTCTTTCAGGATAATGTCAAGGCACTAGCCACCTGATCCAAATATCATTGCTTTGACTTGAGGACGAGGAACTGGCTATTTATCTTGTTATTTTGAAAGTAATTGTATCCTGATTTAAGAATGTTTCTGGATCAGCTGTGAATAGCATGGCTTTTAATATGTCGATCTTAACCAGAACCAAAATCAACCTTAATGATCTTAAAAATTCAATGATTTATTTTGAACTCTCTTCACTGAGAGTAGTTATCATGTTCAGTGCCTTTATATGAATGTATTTACAATAAAGGCTGTGTTAAATGCTGTTACGCTGACTGTCCTTGTTTGGATCGCCATTTTAAGTTTTCATCTTTTATTTTATTTTCATCTTAATACAATTATTAAAAAAAACATACTATAGTAACTTTTAAAATTATGTTTTAGGTGCATAATCTGAAATAGATACATTATACGCATTCATTATTTTGCAATGACATATCGAATATAACTAATTTAAAAATATCCTATATAAAAATAACTTCACAGCACCTTTTTTGAAGTCTGAAATAATTGTGTCCACTAGAGGGAGACACGTGACAACAAATCCTTCTAGACCTCATTCTGTAGTTTAAAGGAGAAGTCCACTTCCAAAACAAAGATTCACATATAATGTACTCACCCCCTTGCCATCCAAAATGTTCATGTCTTTCTTTCTTCAGTCGTAAAGAAGTTATGTTTTTTGAGGAAAACATTTCAGCATTTTTCTTCATATAACGGACTGATATGGTGCCCCGATTTTGAACTTCCAAAATGCAGTTAAAATGTAGCTTCAAACCATCCCAAATGCGGTTGTAAACGATCCCATCTGAGAAAGAAGGGTCTTATCTATCGAAACGATCGGTTATTTTCATTAAAAAAATACAATTGAAATACCTTAGGGTATGACAGTTAGGGTATGTTGAAAAACTCCAATCGTATTTTCTCCCTCAAAAAAATATTTCAAAATCATCCTACATCGCTGCAGAAGTACCGACCCAGTCTTTGCAAAGAGAACATGCAAAAATCATCAAATACCCTTAACAAAAAAGGTA
The DNA here is from genome assembly GCA_036247105.1 of Cirrhinus mrigala. Classification (NCBI taxonomy): domain Eukaryota; kingdom Metazoa; phylum Chordata; class Actinopteri; order Cypriniformes; family Cyprinidae; genus Cirrhinus; species Cirrhinus mrigala. Next base: position 45,953,977 of record CM070028.1, on the reverse strand, counting down.
AAACAGTGATAAAGGACGATTTTGAAGACAAGGGAGAACATGAGATGGGAGTTTTTCAACATACCCTAACTGTCATGAACAAGAACAAAAACAGTCCAAGCAGAGTAAGACAAGACGAGCGTTTGGCATTAGAAAGTATATAAATTGTATTATTTTTATTCTAATAACATATCGTTTCGCTAGATAAGACCCTTCTTTCTCGGCTGGGATCGTTTGAAGCCTCATTTAAACTGCATTTTGGAAGTTCAAAATCGGGGCACCATTATGCTGACCACCTGTCCCGCTTCGCGTTGTACCGCACAACATTTTCACCCCTTGTCCCGCACGTCGCATATTAAGAAAATGTCCCGCATTTTCATCAGTCTGTTGGTTTTTAATGATCATATTAAGAAAACGTCCATGCTTTCTTTTGTCTTTTTAAGAAAGCTTTTTATTTATTCTTTTTGCTGCATAGTTTCTGCGCAAATGATTTGCGGAGCTCATCGAGTGATCTAGAACCACCAACGGAAATGGTCGAGTGCACACGGAAAAACACGATATTCTTCATTCATTTTAACCGATTAAAAAAAATCGATGCAGCTTTCATACGCGACTTTCTTATTATTTTAATAGTTCGTTTAAAGTGGTTTCTCTGGCGTTATTTTAATGACAAATGTCCAGAGCACATCATTGTAATGCGGGGCGCATCAAAATGCGCGAACACAAATCTCGTCTCTTGCAGGTGGATTCTCTTCACTCTCATAAAAAGACGCGCTTTCTCTGGCTTGCATGTGCACGCTCAGAAACACAGATCAGCGCATATAACAACGGATGTAATAAGTGTTTACATAGCACAACAGTAGAAAATGTATCAGTCTCACACGTGTCCCGCATTGTCCCTCAAAATCACATCTACGTCCCACAACAGCCCTGTTGTCAGGTGGTTATAGGCACCATTATAGCAGTCCATTAAAAAAAATGCTGAAATTATTTCCTCAAAAAACATAATTTCTTCACGACTGAATAAAGAAAGACATGAACATCTTGGATGACAAGAGGATATGTGAATCTTTGTTTTGGAAGTGGACTTCTCCTTTAAAGTTTGCTCTCTTTACCAATAAAAAAGCACCAGGGCACCGTAGTATTATTGTTCCAGACGTGATGCTTTATTTTGAACACCAGATGGCGCTTTAAGCAGCTTTTACACACTTTATTATAAAATAATTTCGGTTAGATTTAACTACATCATTGTGTGGTTAAATAAATAAATAAATAAATAATTGTAAACTGATAACTGCTCATTTATAATGTTATAGCAGATGTTTGCTACCAATGTTCAGATGTGCGGACTGGTTGCTGATGGGATTGATGATCACACGGCTATAGGTGTTTTTATCCTGATATTCCACCTCCAGAGGTAGAGAGAGACTGATTCTGGACAATAAACTGTTTCCATTGTACCAGGGGAGAGTCACATTCACCCTTAAATGGTGCAGAGAAGTAGGCACTGCTCTATTAACAGCTTTTGCACTTCTTTTTTTTTTTTTTTTTTTCTCTGAGAGTGTACCAGTTTTACTGAAAATCAGCTTCTGAGTCAAACTGAAAGTGGCTGTGGTTGTTTGTTTTTTTCTTCAGACGTGTGGTTTGATCTGTTGGATGGACAAACATCATGTGTGAGAGTGTGTGCATGTGTGTTCGATTTGTACGTGAAGAGTTTCTTCCTGTTCTGCTGTTATGAACCACTTTGAAGTTTAATCTACAGAAACATGAGAGAAACTTTTGCACAGAGGCAGAGAAGTGTAAGTGAGGAAAAACAGCTGAAGTTGTTAAAACTATTATTTTTATTGAATTTAGATTCATTTGTTTTGTGAACCAAACCCATCTATCACAGAAACACGTAGTTACTGCATTTTGTCTTTGAAATCAGCCTTTTTTTATGCTATAACATTCTTTTGATGAACTGATGAAAACTAAAGGAAAAATAACCAATGAACATTTGAATACCATAATTATCACAACAGTAAATCATACATTGAATTTTTTCTTAAAATTACTCACAGATATTGACAAAGAGAGAATATTATCTTTGAAAAAAAGGATGTTATCAAAGAATAGTTTTTTTCTACTAACTCTACTAACTAAAAAAAAATAAAAATAAAAAAATAACACTGAAACTAGCACTGCTATGAAAGAATGAGTATAGAAATTAGTGACTATAGACAGCAATGCATATGAATATCATAAACTCACAGGAGTCACATGAGTTTCCTAGTAAAATGATCAAATCACAACATACTTTAAAAACGGATGCAAGTTTGATCATCTTCTCATACTGAGAGACACATACTCTACGATTTCATCCTCCTTTTCAGTTTTCTGGAAAAAAAAAAAAAAAAGAATATATATATGACGTGACGTATGGCGACACATACTCGGAATTTGTGCTCTGCATTTTACCCATCCAAGTGCGCACACACACAGTAGTGAGAAGTGATCAAACACACACACACACACTTAAATAGATTTTCTTTATCAATTACCTTCTATTAACTAAATGAAATCAACATTTGGTGCGAACATTCTTTGCGTTTACAGCAGCTTTTGCCCTAGGTGGACCTGTGCAAAATTTTTCAGGTAGCTTTGCAGGTAGGTCTCTTGAAGCATCTTGGAGATGTTGCCACGTTCTTCTGGATTTACTCTGTTTCAGTTTGTTCTGTGTCTTCATGTCATTCCAGAAAGACTGGATGATGGTGAGATCAGATCAAACCTGAAACTGGAACAGATACAATTAATGGCAAACAGAATGTTTGGAAATGTAAACTGATATTTTTTACTCACACACTACAGCAAAAGATAGAAATAACTTACTTTAAACCATTTTTTAGCTGGTGAAAATACTAGTGGCCTAAAACTTTTCGCATTTAAATAAAAAACATTTATGTATATATTAAAAATTATATATATATATATATATATATACACACACACATTTTTTTTTATTTAATTGCACAAATAACATAAATAACATAATATGCATAAATAACAACAGAAAAATGACCAATATTGTACTGATTATAGCCCAAAGTCAGGAATTGAAAAAAAAAAAAAAAATAATAAATATATATATATATATATATATATATATCAATTCTGTGCCAGAATTGATTAAGTTCCAGATTATTGTGTTCTGCTGCTGTTCCCTCTGTATGTCTAAATCTAAGCTCTGGATCAAGTCTTGTCTACTCGTGTTTAGTCACAGTTGTGTCGTGTCGTGTCTTGTTGACCCGCATTCTGTCCAGCCATCCAGTTGCCTGCCGCTGCTGCTCAATCCCCTTCGGACACCGCTCTCCAGACCTGTCTACACAGCCTAGTGTGGTGCCCCCTCGCCCTGCTGTCTGGGACTGTCTATCTTTCAAGTTTTTCCTTTGGTTCCTGTTTTTTCCTGTGTTTTTCTCCAGTATTGCATACACCCTTTTGCCCAGTGAACTGCATACTGCCTTAGTTTTCTTGAAGATAAATAAACACCTTGTTTTTGACCAGCCTTTGCGTTCCTTTTGCTGTGACAGTTGCACAATTATATGTTAAGATGTTATTGTTCCCTGCTGTTTGTGACACTTTTAGAACATCATATTCATTTATTATAATATTCTGCATTCTTTTAGTGTTTCCTCAGTTGCTTTACAAATGTATTAATGGCTAATAACTCGTTCATTATACAGACAGAAACACAAGTGCACAGATCTACTGACTTACAGATCTATTTGACTTACTGCTTAAATGATACATACATTAGAAATAAATGAACTTACGGATTTATGTGCATTACTTTTGTAGATCGTCGGCTCTTGAAGCATAACAGCAAAAGTGATCTCATCTTCATAAGTCTGAACTGTATGAACAACAGTAACAAATTAAATTTACAAAACAAAACTGATCTGATTTTATATGTTATTATTAGGGCTATTAAAGTTGAAGTGTTAATAAACAAAAATAAATATATTTAATGCTGCAGTTTTAAAACGCCAATAACATATTTTATGTGACATTATAACTTTTTTCACACCCACTACTACACTGTAAAAAACAATCTGTTGAGTCAACTTAAAATAATTTGTAACCTGGCTGCCTTGAAATTTTAAGTTCAGTCAACTCAAAAAAAGTTTATTCAACTTGAAATGTTAAATTATACTAAGTGACAACTTAGATATTTGAGTTGAATCAATTTAAAATTTTCAGGCAGCTAGGTTACTTAGCCATCTGTGAAGTTTAGCAAACACAAATATCTAAGTTGTTACTTAGTACAACTTAACATTTCAAGTTGAATAAACTTATTTTAGTTGACTGAACTTAAAATGTTAAGGCAGCAGGGTAACAAATTATTTTGAGCTGACTCAACAAATTGTGTTTTTTATTTTTTACAGTGTAGCAGAGTAAAACAATAATTCAGAATCAGTTTTTGTGTGTGAGACAAGTAAAGAGCGGCTTTGGGCAGATTAAAAAATAAATAAATAAATAAAAAACACATATTAGTTAGGGACTAAATGGTGTTACATAAAATATGTTAAATTATAATATGGGTTAAAAAACTCATAAAAAAATATCTAGAGAATGCTATTATTATAAAGATACTTTTTTATTATTTGTTATAACACTTGTTAAAACCAGTACCACTTGCCTTCTTGATGAGTGTTTGTACATTTCCAGCAGATCATGAAGATACTAACTGCAGCTACAGCCAACAGAACTCCAGCAGCAGCAGAGATCACAAACACAGATACAAAAACTGAAAGATCTGAAGTAGGGCTTCTGTCTGGTACTGTAATGATAAAGAACAAAGTGAATGCATCAGTCTGTTCTGCAACAAACAGAGATCAGGTCAGTGAATGATCACTAATGTCAGCGCTGACATACCTGCACATGTGTGACAGGGTTTACTGATGTCCAGATGTCTGGTCTGGTTGCTGATGTGATTATTGATCATATATGATGATAATGATGATGATGATGATGATGATGATGATGATGATGATGAAGAGCATTGTGAAGAGTTACTGCTGATGACAGGAACAGGCAGACGAGCTGAAAACATGAGAGAATAAACAGAAACCTGGGTAAATCTAAACAAATCTTACTTTGATTTCAGTGTGTTGAGTGAGTGTTTCTACAATTTGTCATCTGAAACTCTAAAATGATGAAATATTTTAATATATAAATATAAAACAAGAATATGTTAAATGCAACAGAAATGATCCCTACTCACCATAAACAGAAACACTGAATGTTTTTGATGTCAGTTTTGCTCCACTTATCCGTAGTTTATAGAGTCCAGCATGTTCAGTTGTTATGTTTGTGATGGTCAGAGATCCAGTTTGATTGTCCAGCTTCAGTCTGTCTCTGAATCTGCCATCAGAAAAGTCATCATATGTGGAGAAGATTTGTTTCTCTCTGTTGATTCTAGCTATCAGACGCGGTTTGGCTCCAGATGTCTATATTATGTCTTCGTTTTCACATATGTCATTAAGATCAGTGTTTAGAGTGACAGAATCTCCCTCCATCACTGACAATGATTCACCAAACACATCTGATGAGCAAACAGATTTGACGCAGAATAATGCCTCTGTTGGTTTATAAAGTCTGAAATTAGCTGTGGATTTTATCGTTTACAAGTAAACTTAAAAACATCCAGAACAGCAGCAGAAATGCAAAACAATAAGCTGAGATATCTAAACAGTCAGATGTGTGAGAGCCAAACATTTAGGATGATTTACACCACCTAATTTTAAACACAGATTTAAAAAAAATAAAAGATTATAATCCTGACCTCTGATTAAAACTTCCATCTACATTAATATTGTCCATCATGATGGATTTGCCATTGTTATTTAAAAACTATAATGCTAATATTCCATTATTATTATTATTATTATACTTTTAGAAATGTCTATTTTAAACAAGCACGTAACCCAATATATAGGAATGCAATGGAAATTCTTACTAAATATTACTGCCAGGCATTCACCACAGCCACCTCCATCTGCCACACCTCCAGTTGCACCGCCCACTCGTTCATCATCACCCGAATTCTAATCACCTGCACCTGATCCTCATTTAGCCACGCCCTATGTAAGAGACACTCTCACAATTCTCCATTGTCTGGTCTACCGTTCACATGCCAACGCTATTCCTGACTCCTTGCTCCTCTCCACGTGGATTTCTCCGTTGCTCTCTGGTGTTTGGCGTGGCTCACTCTCTGGAGCTCGCATCTGCTCTACATTTCAAGGACAGTCAGTTAAGAACTTGTTTACACTGTTTCACTCCGTTTGTTTACCTTCAAACTTGTCAATAAACTCTGGATTGGATTGCTACTTACCTCGCGTCTCCTCCGTGTTTGTATGTGTGTTTGTGACAGTTACAGGCTATTTATTACATTAGAAAACATAAATGCATTGCCCCAGATACTGTATATAACACAACAACGTTTGCAGTCATGCGACTTCCTTAAGGTTTTACTTTAAAGTAATAGAGCAACAGGCTTAAATTTAATCCATTTTAATGTAAAGTAAACTCAGGATCAAAATGTTTTACATGCAAGTCTTATTTTTAAACAAAGTTTGGTGCAACAGAATGATTAGTTAAATTATGATTTAATCTAGATTTAAGATCAATCCTTGTCGTTGAAGCAATAGACAATTATGACTTTTCTGAGCCTCCATGCAGAACATAAACAGATACATCTTTATTGTCTGTGGATGTTTACATTTATTTTCCATGACTTTTAACATGTTATATCCAGACCTGGAAATGTCAATAAGACCTGAATTTAAAGTGTGTAAATTTCACATTCATATTCATTTCATACTTTAGAGCAGATGAAAATAACCAATCTAAATAACACACTGTCAAAGAGAGAGGGGGAAAAAAAAAAAAAAAAAAAAAAGGTACAAAACCTTATTTATCCTTAAGAATTCTTATTAGTGTCTTGAAGGTACATATTAGTACCTAAATGGTAAATTGTATGTATAGCAGCCATTTTATTACTCTGGGGGAAAAAAATAAATAAATAAATAAATAATAAAATGTGTATTAATCCATAATGTTTTTATAACTTACCAGTCAGACTCCACCTGTACAAACAGAGCAAAACAAAAATGTGAAACATTTTCTTCAGATGTTCTGTGTCTGATCTAAGAAGATGGTCCACTAAAATACTCAAGCTATATGTGAATCCTCCCACAACAGAGTTTGACCCTCCTTATTACACACTGCATTTGCATACAATGTTATATTTCATATGGCCCGTATTAAGACTTTAACTGTTCGTAATGGGTGAAATATTCTTTAATTTTATCATTTAAAGGTTTTACTGACAATCATCTTCTGAGTCAAACTGAAAGCTGCCGTGGTTGTTTTTTTTTTTTTTTTTTTTTTTTGGGAAATGTGGTTTGATCTGTCGGTGGACAAACATCTTGTAGATGAGCGTGTGTTTCACTGCATGTGTGTTCAGTTTGTAGGTTAAGAGTGTCTTCCTGTTCTGCTACTATGAACAGCTTTTTACATCTCTATGAAAAACAAAACTGAAACTGAAGGAGCTTCAGTTCTTTTGTCCTTGTCATTTAGTCACTCACTTTGGAGAATGTTAAAATACAGTTAAATATTTTATTCTAACCAATCCAAAAAAAAAAAAAAAAAAAAAAATGAAAACGTGAGCTATGACTTAAAACATATATATATATATATATATATATATATATATATATATATATATATATATATATATATATATATATATATATATATATATATATAAAACAATAATTTTAACATTGTTACATAAACAACAATCTCCTGTTGCTTACTGCTGTGACGGTGTTTTTATCTTTTGATATTCAAAACCCACCAGATGGCGCCACTAGATACCGTGAATTAAAGTGATGACAATAGAAATGTGTACATATATAGTCAAAGATTTGGTCAAATCGATTATTAGTCAATCTGTGTTTAATTGATTTTTTTATTGTTATTAAACGTTATTATAAACAGGCAAAAGGAGGCAGTGATCAGGTAGATTTTTTTTATTTAGTTCATCATATTGGTTCTTCAGCAGTTTGAGAACATCAGCATTTATTTATAGCGCACCCTATCGGGTACATGTAGCGCTTTTATTGCAAAGGACATTTTTTTTTTTTTTGCTTTACACGCTAAGCAATCATTTGCATATCACATGTGTGTAATAATGTACACATCTATGTATTCGGTATTTATTTTATTTAAATAAGATACAAACAAACAATGCAATACAAAAAAGGGGAAAAAATGCCAAAAAAGGCAAAAAAGAGAGACACAAATATATGTAAATCAGCGTCAGAGAGCGGTACATTTAATCCAGTAGATACGATATTTGATCAGCGTTTTTTGGCGACATTTGAATACACAGGTTCCGTCTTTGATTTCTGCAAATAAAAAATACAGTCAATCTGACGCAACAGTGTTAAAATTTGTATTTATTTATTTTAATATACCAGGGTGAATGTGCAGACCAACATTTACGAGACCTACGGGTTTCTGTAAAATAATTCATTTGCCTAAAAAAACTCACAGTCCTGAAACAAAGTAGTAGAACTGAACATAATTTGAGGAACAGGAGTTGCCTTCCTTAATTTTTAGCTCCAAAAGTTTACTAGTAGGCGTTAACAAATCAGGCGGTGAATCACTGTTTTGCATCCCCATGGGTTACGCGCATCATTTGCATAAAGTTGCATTTGTTTTGCCCGCGGTCACTGTATCCCGTATCGGCGGGCAGCATCGGCTTATCCAAATGAATGTGTGCGATCGCATCGTCGCTGATAATCTGCTTCTTGTAGCTATTCAGCACTTTCCGAATATAAATCGATTCTTTGATTGGTTTAAGTGAATGAACAATCTCTCGAGATTTTCCGTGGCTGCTCCAGCACCCAAGCGGCGCCTATGACACTGGTCTCATCCCGTTGTTCCTGCGCACATGTTCTAGGCCTACGTTTCTACCTGATATGATGGTATATAGAAGAGTCGATTAAGAAGCCACAAGACACTACTTTCTCATCAAGTCATCCCGAAGACAGCAAACACAGAAGTTTACCGTTTTAACTGGCCATGAACAAAAAGCTACTCTATCTTCAGGAAAACACTTTGATTTTATTAAAAAAAATTAAAAAAAAATAAAAAGATGTAATGTAATAAAAATGATGAATGCTGACTGAGGATGACATACTAAATGAAACTAATTTGGTTTATGGTGAGTAAATTAAGACTATTTTTTTTAATTTTTGGATAAGCTAATTGAATATAATACTAATTTACCAATAATTATAAAATACAATGGTAATGTGTGCTAAATTAATTGCATATTAGTATTTACACTGACACAAACAATGACAACATGACCAAGGCTGATCACCCACATCTGTTTACCGACTGTTGTAAATTGCATACACATAAATAAATAAAATAAAATAAAATATAATAAAATAAAATAAGTCCAATTACATAAAATGATGACCCTCAACCAGCCTGACTGAAACAGCCTCTTATAACACAGACATAAATGATCTTACCATTTTTCGTGCTGTTGGTTTACAAAGTGCTGAATCAGTTCTGGTCTCTGCTACATTAACAATAATTACAGATGTGTTAAAGCAACAAAGCGTTTAATATTATACAAAAAAGTGTGCCTTAAAAAGCTAAATATTTCAACATAGGCTATGATTGCTTTCTGTACTGACCTGTTTTTCTACATTTTTTGCATATGCAGAAGATCATGGCTGCAGCTACAATCAACAGAGATCCAGCAGCAGCAGAAATCATCACTATGTACAATACAGGTAGACCTTGATCTGTAATGGACAATTCTGTAATAGATACAATTACACTATGTAACAAAATTACACTGTAAAAAATCACTGTGTAACAGGTACAGTAAATCAATATTAATATCACTATACCTGAACATGGCCCACAGAGTTTTTTGATGTCTAGATGTTGAGTCTGTTTAGTGAATGAATTTTTGATCACACAGCTGTAGGTGTTTTTATCCTGATATTCCACCTCCAGAGGTAGAGAGAGACTGATGCTGAGATCAGACACACTGATGTTGGACAATAAACTGTTTCCTTTGTACCAGGAGAGAGTCACATCACTCACATTGAACACTGAACACAACAATGAACAATTCAGCTGTGATGATGATGATGATGATGATGATGAACATTTCGAAGAGTTTCTGCTGATGACAAGAACAGGCAGACGAGCTGAAAAACATGGGAGAATAAATAGAAACCTAGGTAAATCTAGTAAACAATCTTATTTTCGTCTCAGTGTGTTAAATGACAGTTTAATGTGATGACAATCAGTGAGAGTCACCTTAAACTATAAAATTATTTAATATTTTAATATTCAGTTATACTAAATTTACAGCATTTGTGGCATAAGTTGATTACCACAAAAAAAAAAAAAAAAAAAAAAAATCTAATAAATAAATAATAATAAAAAAAAGAGCCTGTCCATAAATGTTACAATACTGTTAAAATAGTAAAAACACAATATGTAAACGTGTGTAAAAAATAAAAAATAAAAAATTACCCACTTATCACTGTAGTGTTAACTCTGACTGGTCACATCAGCCATAGCTTCATATAGGAATGGTCCTATATTTAAGGTCCTTCAGTATTATCAACAGCTTTCAGGTTTCCTAATAGCTAATTAAATGGCAAATTCAGCAGGCAAAACCCCATCATTTTACTTGGAATTGTGCAATCTGGAATTTAGTGAGAGGACTTAGTTCCCCTTATGGACTACACTTCCATTTCATATTGGCAATGTGCGTTACTTATCTGCTATGACTGGCAACATGCTTGTTGCTGCAACACCTTTCAAGTCAAGTTGACTTTATTTTTAAAGCACTGTATAAGCACAGACTAAAGCAGCTTTGCAGATAGAAAGCAAATAATGTTTATGGTACAAACAGAATCATTTCTGCTGTTGTGCAGCTCCAAAGAGAAAATGGTAAATGGGCGTTGTTTAGTTCAAGGTAATTCTGTTTGAGTATCGAACATGCTTGTTCTTCTAGTCATATTGAAAACATGCTTGTTCCAAAGCTATCTGGTTGTTATTGGAACATGCTTGTTCTAAGGGCTGTCTAGTTGTTACTGAGAACATATTGTTCCTTAAGCTTTTCAGTTATTGTAACATACTCATTTAGGTCATTAAGTAAGGACAACATGCTTGCTGCCTAAGGCATTGAGATTTTCAGTTTGTGTTTGTTGGATATCAGCAAATGGCTTATCTATGCTAGGCTGCAGGGATGCACAGGGAGTTCTTGCCCAGAACAAACTACCGCCAATCAAAATGGTATGCTAATTGTCAATCATTTTTGACGATAGTGGTCCTGACAGAATTTTAACTTTCACACAGTACATCTTTAAACCCTAATTTATTTATTTATGGTGATGACCATCATGCTACAAACACCACTGATGGAGCTCAACATGTATATTCCTTAAATGCAACCATGGACCACAAAACCAGTCTTAAGTTGCTGGGGTATATTTGTAGCAATAGCCAAAAATACATTGTATGGGTCAAAATTATTGTTTTTTTCTTTTATGCCAAAAATCATTAGGAAATTGAGTAAAGATCATGTTCCATGAAGATATTTTGTAAAATTCCTACTGTAAATATATCAAAAATTAATTTTTGATTAAAAATGTGCATTATTAAGAACTTCATTTGGACAACTTTAAAGGTGATTTTCTCAGTATTTTGATTTTTTTGCAGCCTCAGATTCCATATGTTCAAATAGTTATATCTCGGCCAAATATCGTCCAATACTAACAAACTATACATCAATGGCAAGCTTATTTATGCAGGCTTCAGATGGTGTAGAAATCTAAATTTAAAAAAATTGACACTTATGACTGGTTTTGTGGTCCAGGGTCACAAATAAATATGCGCATGTTAGAATAAATAATGTGTGCTCACCATAGACAGAAACACTGAATGTTTTTGATTTAATTTTTACTCCACTGATCTTTACTTCATAGAGTCCAGCATGTTCAGTTGTTATGTTTATGATGGTCAGAGATCCAGTTTGATCGTCCAGCTTCAGTCTGTCTCTGAATCTCCCATCAGGACCATCAAATGTGGACAACAGTTGCTTGTTTGTTTTAATTTTAGCAATGAGAGACTTTTCAGTATCAAATTTCCATAATATGTAATCATCTTCATGTATTTCAGTAAGATCAGTGTTTAGAGTGACAGAATCTCCCTCCATCACTGACACTGACTCACCAAACACACCTGATGAACAAACAGATTTTACACAGATTGTAATGCTTCTGATGGTCTACAAAGGCTGAAGTCAAGTGTAGGTTGCAAGTATATGTGAATTGTAAAACAATGACATGAACATAACCTGAACATTATATTTATGGTGTACGTACAACATGACAAGTTGAATTCTTCTTAATATTGTCAACGCCTTCATATTTTTCATATGGTACATTCATTGATTGAAATTAAAATAATTATTACCACAGAGAAAAAACGCCTTCGAATTTCAAAGTGGCTAAATGGAGCGTTCGCTCTGGATGAAGTTACATTCACTATAGCAATTTCTATTAAAATCTGTGAAGAGCGTTACTGAAATTAAACCAAATAAATAGGAACTTACCAATCAGATGCCACCCACACAAACAGAACGTAACAAACAAGTGAAACATTTCTTTCAAAAAGGCTAATGATGAATGTACTCTGACCTATATTGAAATGAGACTTATACTAGCAACCAGCCAATGTCTGAGCGAGCTGTTACTGCAGTAACCTTTAGCAGAGTGGCATAACACAGTTGAAAGCCACATAGAGTATTAATTCTCTCTTCACTTGATGGTGTGTACATATAACCAAGTAAGCTGATTTAAGCATATTTTATTATTATTTTTTTTTTTTTTGTTTAAACAATGTACATTATCAGTAATCACAGTCTATGCATGTTTATTCACTGTCTATATGTTTTGGATTTTGGAGTTGTGGATTTTGAATTGCATTTGGGTCATTGTCTTTGGAAAAGCTCATTCTATATTCACCACGTGTGTCTATTTGCGTAATTCTAATCATGTCTTATATTTCCATTATTACTTTTATTATTTGCCCCATTTTTTAACCACACACAGCATTTTTCAAAAGTAATTCCCTATGGTTAACATGAACAATTAGATGAGCGAAAATCATGTAAACCTTTCCTAATGTCATGTTAATCAATTATGAAATATTCTGTTTAGGGAAAAAAAAAATATATATATATATATAGTTAATACCATACATGTCGCATTGTAACACTAGTAACACATCTTTTGAGTCAAAGAGAAAGCTGCTGTGGTTGTTTTTCTGTAGAGATGTGGTTTGATCTGGGCGAACAGCTTGTAGGTGAAAGAGGGATTCAGTGCATGTGAGTTTAGTTTGTAGGTAAAAAGTTTATGCCCTCAAAAAAAACCAAAAAAAAACCAACGGCTTTACAATCAAATATAATTCACCAGAAACACTCAAACTGGAGTCAGTGGCCCAACTAGACTTTTGGTATTAAAGCATTACTTGTAGTTTCAGTCATGGTCTCGTAATCGCTAAACACTCTGGCTCCACCTGCTACAGTAATGCCCCAACTTCATGCTATTAGTCGAGCTGGAAAATGATTGACAGATTTGAGCAGCTAGATGTAACATTACCAGTATGGGTAGATGCAGCACTAAGTTAAATCTCCACTACTATCTTTATTATTACTTACTATATTTCATAAATTACTACTATTAATTAGTATGGTTGCCGTGATTTTGCCAAGTAAGACGTGATAAGACATCTTTTGTTGATCCTGGATCAACATTACTGTCCAAAAATATAGACTTAGCCCATTCCCTACCCCTAAACTTAACCTTACCCATTATTTATTCCTAAAATGGGATTTTCCAAAGGGAAATGATAGCTAATTAGCAAGGGTGTAAACGTACCTAATCCTGGTCCTAAGCCTAAAACTGACATTTCCTGAAAAGTTATCCCTTAATTCTGATTGGTTGATTGGAATGTTGTTCCAGGATCAACAAGGATGTTGATCCAGGAATATGTTGTACTTGGTGAAATCACGTTCACCTAATTGGTATATCCTATATCGGTCCACCTTTTTGCATGTTTTGTCGACTTGTAATGATACCTATTGACTGCTGATCATAATACTCCTCCCCTTTTCACTAGACAGTTTGCTGTGTTTACTTTCAGTTCAGTTCTGTATTCTTTTATGCATGCAACCCGTTTATGAGCATATCTTGTTAGAGATACATCTGTCTCCTGCGAGTTCAGTGAAAAGTATCTGAAGCATGGCATGTGATCACTGATTATTGTTTCTGCTGAGCATGTTAGAGCATTTCCTGCCAGTGTTGTTGTTTTGCATTTATCTTTTCCCATTATGTACTCCCTAATAAATTTTTACTTTTGGGTAAATTTATGTGTGGCCTCTGATTGTGTATTAACTTATAAATTATTAAAAAACAAACAAACAAACAAACAAACAAACAAACAAAAAAAAAAAAAAAAAAAAAAAAAAACATTATTTTAGGTAAATGTATCAATACTGTGTGCCTTTTACCCCATGCTGGTGAGCCTTTTACCCCGACTTGTAAACGACTTGTATGATTTATTTTCACAAAAACTCTATTGCTCCATAAATGTTCAATACAAATGTATGGATTTTTTCTGAAATCATACACTTTGGGCACAGCGAAAATGACATTATTTTCTTAGGGGGTGCCTTTAGCCCCATTGTGCCCTATAGGTGCTTATTGGGGGAAAAAAAAAAAGAAAAAAAAAAGGGATTTTTGCTCTTGTTGTTTTTTTTTTTTTCTGTTCCTTTTTACCTGAACCCATGCCTTTCTGAACAACTGGGTAACCCGACTATGTATTTAATTATATAGTCTATTTCCACAAGACTACTCTCATATTAGTCATGCTACATGATATATGTGACCCTGGACCACAAAACCAGTCTTAACTCGCTGGGGTATATTTGT
This sequence comes from Cirrhinus mrigala, assembly GCA_036247105.1. Lineage (NCBI taxonomy): Eukaryota > Metazoa > Chordata > Actinopteri > Cypriniformes > Cyprinidae > Cirrhinus > Cirrhinus mrigala. The sequence goes on along the minus strand of CM070028.1, from coordinate 45,938,915 downwards.
AGCAACAGCCAAAAATACATTGTGTGGGTCAAAATGATTGATTTTTATTTTATGCCAAAAATCATTAGGAAATTATGTAAAGATCATGTTCCATGAAGATATGTTGTAAATTTCTTACTGTAAATATATAAAAACGTAATTTTTGATTAGTAATATGCATTGGTAAGGACTTCATTTGGACAACTTTAAAGGCGATTCTCTCAACATTATTATCCTAACATACCATACATCAATGGAAAGCTTATTTATTCAGCTTTCAGATGATATATAAATCTCAGTTTTAAAAAATTGACCCTTATGACTGGTTTTGTGGTCCAGGGTCACATATAGATAGATATTTATTTATTTATTTATTTATTTGGTTATTTGGTTTACCTTGTTTTATTATTTAATAAAAAAAAAAGTGTTAAAATGATTTCAAATAAACCTATATATGTATACGATATTTTACAAAAAAAGAATGTTGGCGAAAATAATTTTTGCATTAGAAAAGGACAGGGACGTTACGTCATCGTCACTACGTCATCGCTCGATCTTCTTCAGGGAGTCTCCCGGTTATTACTTTCACTATGACTAGCGCCATCTAAGCAGAAAAACAGAGCGCTTTTATGAATCTCAGTCTGCGTTCATGATGGGAAAAGTACTGAAAATGAAGCTTCTCTTTCATTTGCTGGCAGTGATCTTCTTGTTTTGTCACAATGGTAAGACCTTTATTTGCTTAAAAATGACTGTACGATTAGCGATTAGGATTAGTGTTGAGATTATGGCTAGGTGGCAACAGTACAGGACTGAAAAAACAATATTTTTTGTAGACAAAGATGGCACTATACGTTTAATGCGATGGAAAATAATTTACTTTTCTTACGTATTTTTATGAGTAATATTCATTATGAAAATGGTTATATTATATAAATACACAAATAATTATTTATAAGGATATATATATAAGGAAAGGGGAAAAATATGAATCAGGATGTGTATTATGTGCTGTGTTGTCATATTATGAAATCACACATATTTCTCTACTCAGAAAATATATGACATGAAGAAGAAAAACAAACAAACAACAAAAAACCAAAAAACATTTTCACAGCACGATTGCACGTTTGCCTGCTCATGTTTTGTTTTTTTTTCTTCAGGTGTGTCAGGTGTTGAGGTAGATAAAGTGTCCATGATGGAGGGAGATTCAGTCACTCTACATGTTACTGGTACAACAACACAACAAGAAGAGATTGCATGGTATTTCAATAAAACTAAAATTGCTGAAATCAATATGGATCAGAATAAAACCTATAAAAATTATGGGAGATTCAGAGACAGACTGAAGCTGGATCATCAGACTGGATCTCTGACCATCACAAACATCGCAATCACAGACTCTGGAGTTTATGATGTACAGATTAGAAGCAGCGACAAAGAAAAAATCTTTAATGTTTCAGTCAGTGGTGAGTCATTAATGAATGTATAATGCAGTTTGTATATGTGTTTATTTTTTATTTATTTATTTTTATTGTTTTTACAGTGATATTCAGAAATAGCTTCTTTACCCGTATATTAATTCACATGCAGTAGGTATCTCTTTAAATTGAGGATTTGTTAATGTGTTTGAGCACAAACTGAACAGTTTTTTTTTTTTTTTTTTTTTTTGGATCAAGAATGAGCTTGTGCAATTACATTTGTGTTTCCCCCAAAAAATATCTTCCTGCAGCTGTTGGTTTGTGTTTCAGGTGTTTCTGCTGCTGAACGAGATCAAATGAATAAAACAACAGTGAACAAGGGAGAACCTGTTACTTTAGTGCTTGGTGAAATAAAAAACTCACATGATGCGATGAAATGGTATTTTAATGACATTCTCATTGCTGTAATCAGTGGAAATCAGAGTGAGATCTGTAAAGATGATGAGTGTGATGAGAGATTTAGAGACAGACTGAAGCTGGATAATGAGACTGGATCTCTGACCATCACAAACACCAGAACCACTGACTCTGGAGAATATAAACTACAGATCAACAGCAGCACATTCAGCATCATTAGGACCTTCAGTGTTGCCGTTATGTGTTATTGTATTATTGGTGAGTATTAAATATTTTTGAATCAGCTCAATTACTGTTGGGTTGCAGATTTTTTGGACCAGTAACACTTTGACTTATGTTTCTAATATGCATAGTATTACTGCTTTGTTTCCTGTTAAATAGTTTCCTGTTGAGTTCAGAGTGCTGTGATCCTGTTTAACTTCTGTTGCTAATAACAGACAGTTGGCGCTATTTTTTTCCAAACCAATGACCAAAGTAGAATCATTCATTCTTTAGTAATAATTTCCCCCCAATTTGTTCCAGATTCAGGTCTGTCTAATGTTACTGTAGGGTTAATCAGTGCTGTTACTGGTGCTGTTGCTGGTGCTGGTGTTGTCCTGCTGGTGATGTGCTATTGCAGAAATGTAAGTATTACATACAGAATGTACATTCAGCCGATTTAACAAGATATCAGATTTACTGCGCAAAAAAACCTTGGAAGAACAGAGGTATGCATACATTTTTTTTATTTTTTTAATTAGTATTATTACTCAATTAAATTTTTATCTAATTAAATTATTAAACATATGATGTAACATATGTAAACTATGAACTGTCAACTTTTTTATTTTATTTTTGTAACACCACAGAAACAGATACTCACTGGTGAGGCAGTGTCAGGACAATAAAAAACTCCTAAATAAACTAAATAGCAATTAATGTAAAATTAATGCAGCTTGTTTCAGAGAGCAAATGTGCAATTAGAAAACACTACAACAATTCAAGAATTTTATATGTGGTACTGGAATCATTAATGCTTCAGTTTTTTTTTTTTTTTTTTTTACTGAAGTATTTAAAATATATACATTTAAGAAATGAAAAGCTCTCTACGAGCAACAGGAAAAACACAGTAATTTTGGTTTTGTGTCTGAAACATAAATTCCCCTCATTACTTTTGTAAATCTGTGTTTTCTTACAGGAGAATGATGCTAATAACCCTGCTCGTAATCAGCCTAATGCACCTCCAAATCAGATTCCTTTACTTGAACAGAATCCGAACGAGGCTCATGAGGCTGACGGAGATGACGAGGTTTGTTAGGATGGCAAGGTAAATTTGTGCTAAATAAAAGACAAGACATCTTCCAGTGGAGTTAGAAAAATAAAATTAATTAAAAATTAATACCATTTAAATGGTTAACGGTAAAAGGCCGTAAAATTTACAGTGAACAGTGAAATTGACCGTAAACTGACATTCCCAGAATTCCCTGTGTTACATTTTTTTTAAATTTGATGTTTTTTTTTGTTGAAATAACCCTTTCTTCTTAGATTTTTCTTAGCTGTTTTGTACATTAGGGTTCTATGCTGCATCTAATGTTGTTAAATTAATGTTTATGCATTATTTCAGTTTCATGTCTGTTACCATGATGGTGTTTAGTGTTTGTGTGAATGACACTGTGCACCTTCTATATATGTTAATTTTTAAAAGCTGTTTGTGATGAGCTTTGGTTCATCATTTGACTTTCTCATCACCACCTACTTTTGGTGGTTATCAGTGTATTACAAAGGTACAAAAAAGATTTCAGTACTTCAATAGGTTGGTACATTAACATTATATCAGTTAATGAAATTATGGTATTTACCTGTAAATTTAAGTGAAAACCGCAAAACACAAAATGTTGCTACCGTATTTTTTACGGTAAAATTCTGGCAACCACAGCTGCCAGTTTTTTACCGTAAATTTTACGGAATATTTTTTACAGTGTAGCCTAGCATTAAACTTGAAAAATACTTGATGTGACATTTGTCAGGAGGAATGTTACAGAACAATTCACACAAATGTGTCTCAAATTCAGAGTAGTTTGCTTCCAGAACAAAACATTTACAGGTAATGTACAGGTACTCACCCCCTTGTCATCCAAGATGTTCATGCCTTTCTTTCTTCAGTCGTAAAGAATTTATGTTTTTTTGAGGAAAACATTTCAGGATTTCTCTCCATGTAGTGGACTTCTATGGTGTCAGTTTAAATGCAGCTTCAAAGGGCTCTAAATCATCCCAGCCGAGGAAGAAGGGTCTCATCTGGCTAAACAATTGGTTATTTTCTAAAAAAAAAAAAATGACAATTTATATAATTTTTTAACCGGTTCATGGCAGTTAGAGTATGTCAAAAAAAAAACTCCCATCTTATTTTCTCTGCCAACTTCCACTTTTACCTTTTTTTGTAAAGAGCGTTTGACCTTCTTTGCATGTTCACTTTGTAAACACTGGGTCGGTCCTTCTGCACCGATGTAGAACGCTAGTTCACGCAGAGCTAGACAGGATGAGCGTTTGAGGTTAAAAAGTATGTAAATTGTATTATATATATATATATATATATATATATATATATATATATATATATATATATATATATATATATATACATATATATAATAACCAATCATTTTGCTAGATACGACCCTTTAGAGCCCTTTGAAGCTTCATTTAAACTGCATTTTGGAAGTTCAAACTCAGGGCCACCACAGAAGTCCATTATATGGAGAGAAATCCTGAAATGTTTTCCTCAGAAAACATTTTTTTTTTACAACTGAAGACAGAAAAGCATGAACTTGAATAACAAGGAGGTGAGTAGATTATCTGTAATTTTATTTATTTATTTATTTTGTTCTGGAAGTGAACTACTTCTTTAAAGTCTCAAAAAATTTCACATGCTAGGAGCAGAAGGCTGGAAGCCATAATCCTGAATATTTGATTTTATTAAGAAGTGCTCATTATTTATTTGATTTAATTTAGAGGTGCTGAATATTTGATTTTATTAAGATGTGCTCATTATTTATTTGATTTAATTTAGAGGTGCTGAATATTTGATTTTAATATGAGGTGCTGAATATTTGATTTTATTAAGAGGTGCTCATTATTTATTTGATTTAATTTAGAGGTGCTGAATATTTGATTTTATTAAGATGTGATCATTATTTATTTGATTTAATTTAGAGGTGCTGAATATTTGATTTTAATAAGAGGTGCTGATTATTTGATTTTATTAAGAGGTGCTCATTATTTATTTGATTTAATTTAAAGGTGCTGAATATTTGATTTTATTAAGATGTGCTCATTATTTATTTGATTTAATTTAGAGGTGCTGAATATTTGATTTTATTAAGATGTGCTGAATATTTGATTTTATTAAGATGTGCTGAATATTTGATTTTATTAAGAGGTGCTCATTATTTATTTGATTTAATTTAGAGGTGCTGAATATTTGATTTTAATATGAGGTGCTGAATATTTGATTTTATTAAGAGGTGCTCATTATTTATTTGATTTAATTTAGAGGTGCTGAATATTTGATTTTATTAAGATGTGATCATTATTTATTTGATTTAATTTAGAGGTGCTGAATATTTGATTTTAATAAGAGGTGCTGATTATTTGATTTTATTAAGAGGTGCTCATTATTTATTTGATTTAATTTAAAGGTGCTGAATATTTGATTTTATTAAGATGTGCTCATTATTTATTTGATTTAATTTAGAGGTGCTGACTATTTGATTTTATTAAGATGTGCTGATTATTTATTTGATTTAATTTAAAGGTGCTGAATATTTGATTTTATCAAGATGTGCTGAATATTTGATTTTATTAAGATGTGCTGAATATTTGATTTTACTAAGAGGTGCTCATTATTTATTTGATTTAATTTAGAGGTGCTGACTATTTGATTTTATTAAGATGTGCTGAATATTTGATTTTATTAAGAGGTGCTCATTATTTATTTGATTTAATTTAGAGGTGCTGAATATTTAATTTTATTAAGAGGTGATCATTATTTATTTGATTTGATTAAGAGGTGTTGGTTTTTTGATTCTTCTTATGCTCCCTAGTTCTATTTTTTTTTGGATTTGTCTTTCAAATGGTGCTCACTGTAAATATATAAATTACCTTAATAGAGATGAATTGTGATTTCTGTTTATGTCTGGTATATTTTCAGGGAAGTAATTTATGTGTCAAAGCTAATATGCTAAACTCTGTGCACAGTGGACAAAACAATAAGTGGACAAAAATATTTTTTTTTTCTTAGCAAAGGTGTTTTAATACACTGTTACTAAATATTGTGTGCATTGCTCTCTGGGCAGAATATTGTTAGATATTTTCCATTCTGTGTTCCTTACCATTACTTCAGAAAACACTAAAAGTGCCTTAAAGTAAAACCAGTAATACAGTTTTCTTTTTGTGAAACAAAGAAAATTAACTTGATAAATCTTTGTATGTTTATGTGATAAAAATTATTAAAAACATATGATTCACTTATAATGTTTTGAATCAGTGTCTCTAAAATATAGTGTGCGTGTGTGTGTGTGTGTGTGTGAGAGAGAGAGAGAGAGAGAGAGAGAGAGACTTTGACTTTTAAAACACTTTAATTATAACAAACATTGAAAACAATCTTAACCAGAAATAAGATTCCTAAACATTTTTTTCCCCAATACAATGAAACTCCAAAGCATCATAACCTTTCAGCAATTTTGTCTGACTGTTTTCATCAGATTCACAGTCTTTTGCAACCACTTTAAACTCAGGAAAAGGCTGAGATATAAAACCATTCAGAAGAACATTATTAATAAAGGAAATGAAAGTCTGAGAGAAAGATGTCTTAAGATTCCTCACAAATCCCTCCACAATTCTTACTGAATTTACCCCAACTTGATCAGCAATTGCATGTACAGTTCTCCATTGGCCATCCTGTACATCAATTAAATCCATGACTTTTGTTAACCCAGCATTCAGAAATTTAATGACTAAACATGATGACACATTGGCCGATAATTGAAAAAGAGAATTAAAAAAAAGAGGCTCTAAAACACCATAATGTTCATTTTCACGTCTCAATATTTTAAAGCAATTCCAAGCTTTAATCAATCCTAAATAAAAACTAAAAGGTAAAGAATACACTTTCTCCACTAAAGTCTTCTGCATTAGAAACAACTGTTTATCAAAACCAAATCCTCCAACTTTCTTCAGTATATATAAACCAAACACAATCCAAGGCACAGGTTCTGAACTAAACAGAAGTTTTTGTAATGATTGTAGCCTCATTGCTGAGACTTTGGATTCCAAATGAATTAGTCCTTGGCCTCCCTCAGCTACAGGAAGATAAAGGATACCTGGAGGGAGCCAATGGCAACCATACCAAAAAAAATTAACAAATGCTTTTTGAATTCCAGAAAGTAATTCTTTTGGAGGATCTAGTACAGTAAATTTATGCCATAGCATTGAAGCTGTTAGATTGTTAACAAACAAACATCTCCCTCTAAAAGAGAGATGTGGAAGAATCCAACGCCACTTCTGAATCCTATGAATTACTTTATCAGCTAGCCCTTCCCAGTTCTTTTCTGTGTAGCAATTAGTCCCAAAATATAGACCAAGAATTTTAAAACCATCTCTGGCCCAACTACATTGTTGCGGCAGTTTAGGAGGTCCTGCACCCTGCCAGTCACCCAAAAGTAAAGATGCACATTTCTCCCAATTAATGCGTGCAGATGAAGCTTGCTGATATTTTTTTAAAGAGGTTAAAGAGAGAGAGAGAGAGAGAGAGAGAGAGAGAGAGAGAGAGACTTTGACTTTTAACACACTTTGTTTGTGTATTTTTTCCTTCATTCAAAATCTATTTTGTCTTTTTTTTTTTTTTTTACATATAAAAAATAAAATATATATAAAAGACACAAAACAGAATTATACATAAATTTCCAAACATCCACTAGTGTCTGTTGCACATATACACTGATTTACACCCCAAATGCAATTAAAAGTTTCAAGGTTACATTATAAAAAGCATATTCTACCTTTAACCTTGATGTTATTAAACCTTTTAAAATGGTCATTACATCATTAGACTTCATGTTATTCATTTTTCCTTTACGTGAAAGCCAAATTGCCATTTTTGCCTGTCCAAACAAAAAATTCAGCAAAACATGAATTGTCTTTCTGTTTTTGCTGTATTTAGGCCCATAAATGAAAAGCATTGGTGAAAACACCTCCCCTAAAATTCCACACCATTCCTCTAATTTGGAGAGTAAAGGCACAAGTCTACCACATTGTAAGAATAAATGAAACACCGATTCAGTCAACCCACCCATCCCTACCTGGAGATCGATGTGCGCTCTGTATCTGTTTGTAGCTATTAAACCATGCACTTGTTGTGGCAAAAATCTTTGCTTGAGGCTCTCGATCAATAAAGACAAACTGCACAATTGCGTTTTAAGGTTTATTTCTTGCAAGAAAGGTTCACAGTCAAACAGACACAGCGCCCTGCTGAGTGTGACAAAGGAGGGAGTTATCGCCTCCGCTTTATATCTCTTTGCACACCCAAGGTTACAGACTAAAAACAGCCGGTGCTGTCATACTACATGGGAAAGACAGTAAAGCATTTCTATAGATCCTCCCATATATTTATGCTTTCTCCGACCCCCCCAGGTCACCCTATGGCGCCATGGGGTCCCCAAGTCACTCCCTACAGCTCAGAGGCCCCTTTTGGAGGAGTCTGATCAGTACTTTTTCCCACACAAGTTTGTCACACAAGCATGCAAAAATCATTCATAAATGAATTTTCCCCAACACACTATTCTCCACTGAGGGTCTCCAGACCTTTTTTCAATGGGAGGTTTGTACAAGGTCCTCCAGCATCCCTTGGGGGAGGAGCCTGATCCAAAAAAAAACGTGCCATTTAGACTCTTTAAGTCCTTCTAAAGCACGAATGTGAGAAACTTTTACACAGGTAATATAAAGAACTTTTTTTCCGGTCTTTTTAAAAGTGTCCAATTCAGGAGTCTTAAAACTGAGTAGAAACTCTTCTTTTTCTTCAAATTCTCCTACGGCTGGTACAACTTCCAATTCTGGGAAGGAGCAGTCCATTTCTCCATGGGTTGTTTCCAACAGCTGTTTTAAGTTCACTGGTAACACATCAAGAATCTCATTTAAGAGTCTTTGCACCAGTCTCACTGACTTAAAACCGAGCTTAGAATTCAGTGTCTCTGCCGATATCCAGCCATCTGATGTTAAAAGATGTCCAATTTTTATAACTCCCACCTTCATTAGAGCTCTTTTCATTGATGGGCATTTTACCATTTCAGAGTCCACAGCGGATTATGCAGTAGGGGTTCTTCTTCATAGGTTCCGTACATCTTCAATATTCCTTTTTACACTCAGAATCTTCCAGGCTTTCAACATTGAATGGTAAAAAGATGTCAATCCATAGAGCTCAATACTATGAATGTCCATAAGAAACAGGTGCCGATCTAGTCCCATCCCTCCTGCTCTTCTGAGTAGGGCACAAGCGACATCAGACCAGCTGACGTCCACACCATAGAGAAGTCTTTTTGCTATTTGGAGTCGAAAAGTCATTATCCTGCTTTTAATGTCCACTAGTCCTTGACCGCCCTCCAGTCTGGGTAAGAACAGAGCAGGTGCTTTTATCCAGTGTTGACCAGACCAAAAGAAGTCTATTACATGTTTTTGAATATTCTTTACAAGTTCTTCGGGAGGTTCTAGAACACTCATCTTATGCCACAAAGCTGAGGCTACAAGGTTGTTACAGATCAGGACTCTTCCCCTATATGATAACTGGGGTAGCAGCCATTGCCATTTAGACAACCGAGCGCACACTTTCTCCACTAATCCCACCCAATTCTGTCTTTTATAATCTTCTCTCCCTAAAAACACCCTTAAATATTTAAGACCAGTTCTACTCCATTGTAGATTACCAGGAAGTATTGGGCTAATTTGGCTTAAACCACACCACAGAGCATCACTTTTTTCCCCGTTTACCTTAGCTGATGAAGCTTTACCATAATTCATTAACATATCCTTTAAAACTTCAACATCTTCAGCATTCCTTAAAACAACAGTAATATCATCAGCATAAGCCGAAAGTTTGACAGGGTCATTGGTGAAAGAACCATTTACTTGTAAACCCATTAGTTTTTCCCTTAGTTTACACAAAAGAGGTTCAATAACCAGGCTGTAGAGTTGACCTGAAATTGGGCACCCCTGTCTTATGCCCCTTTGTACTTTAACAGGTACACTGAGACCACCTGCCATCTTAATCATGCATGTGGCATTGTTATATAAAAGTTTTATCATATTGATACATGGCTCTCCAAACCCAAAGGCCTCCAATACTCTGAAGAGGTACTGATGATCAACTTGATCAAATGCTTTTTCCTGATCCAATGATAAAATTCCCACATGTGTGTTATTATACATAGCATAATCAATGACATCACGTACTAAATGTAAGTTATCACTAATACATCTGTCTTTTATACAATACGACTGGTCCTTGTGTATAATTGTATACAATATTTTGTTTAACCTATTCGCAAGACACTTTGATATAAGTTTATACTCAGTGCAGAGAATTGCCACTGGTCTCCAGTTCTTAAATAAGGTAAGATCTCCTTTTTTCGGAAGTAAAGTTAAAATAGCCCGTTGACAACTCTTAGGTAAAAAGCCTGTATGAATACATTCCTGCAACACTTCAAATAAATCAGTTCCAATTATTGTCCAAAAATGTTTATAAAACTCACTGGGAAGTCCATCTATGCCTGGAGTACGGCCCATAGAGAGTCCTGTAACAGCTTCAGTTAATTCCCCAAAAGTAAGTCCAAAATCCAAAGCATTTCTCTCTTCTTCATTTAAACGTGGAAGATCTTTTAAAAGTTCATTTTGAGTTTGAATGTCTATGTTCTCAGCCGAATACAAGTTGGAATAAAAGTCCACTGCTAAGCGTCGCATTTCCATAGGGTCAGATGTACAATGTCCATTATTGTTTTTCAAACTGTGCATTTGATTTTCTTTTGCACTCTTGTATTCCAGGTTGAAGGAAAAAAAGAAGTAGGACCATCCATATCTCTCAATGACACAAATTTACTTCTCACAAGAGCTCCTTTAACTCTTTCATTTAAGAAGGAGCTCAGTTCCAGTTTCTTTTCAGACCACTCTTTTATGTTAGCAGAAAGATCTCCCAACATGTTCTTCTCAATGACCAAAATTTATTTTTCAAGCTTCTTTAAAGTCCGTTTCAAACACAAGGTTGAAAGAGAAGTAAATTGTAAACAAAATTCCCTAATGTGTACCTTTCCAATTTCCCACCAAAGAATAGTGTTTTCATATCTGCTTTTCTCACTTTTCCAGGCTTCCCCGAAATGTTTAAAAGATTCACAAAAAACTCTTATCTTGTAATAATTTTACATTAAAATGCCAGTAAGCACTTTGTTTCTTTGATGCCAATGTACAATTAACACTTATAAGTTTATGATCAGTAAAAGATGAAGGGATGATATATGTATTTGTCACTCTATTTTTCATATTATTTGATCAATAAAATCTATCTAGACGTGCTGCTGAAATTCTCCCATCATTCACTTTTACCCAAGTATATTGTTTTGTTAAAGGATTATTTTCCCTCCATATATCTGTAAATTTAAAAGTTTCAATGACATTAGTCAACACTTTAGGTGACTGAAAATTAGGTTCCTCTCCATTTCTATCAAGTAATGCATTGAGTGTGCAATTCCAATCACCAGCTAAAAATATTAAATCACTTTCTTGTTCTTTTAAAAACATTCCAAGTTTGTTAAAAGTATTTATTCTATCAGTCTCTTTATTTGGTGCATAAATATTCACAAAAACAAAAGAAAAACCTTTTATTTCAGCTTTAACTGCTAATAACCTTCCTGGTTCAATTTCTTTTTTGTACAGAATCTTAGCTTTGACAGATGAAGAAAAAAGAATTGCAACTCCTGCACTCAGATTTGTTCCATGGCTAAGAAAACACTAATTTCTCCACCACAGTCGCCAATCTACCTCATTAACTACATCACTATGGGTTTCTTGTAAGAAAATCACATCCAGATTTTTTAACCTGGTAAATTCTAAAACTGTGTTAGCCTTCTTCCTATCCCTCATCCCATTAACATTTAAGGATCCCACCCGTATTGTTTCCAAAAGGAGGAGAGAGAGTTGAAAGATCACAGTCAGAAAAAAAGACAATCTTGCCATAGTGATTAGTTAAAAAGTCCCCTTCTTTAGTTTCCCTTTTCCAACATTCATTCTCTTTCGGATATCAGTGATGTGTTTCTTTATTCTAAAATATTTCTGTTGCGATAGCTCTTCAAAACTACAAACTTTCCTTGCTCTCACAACAGATGAGATAAACTTCTCCAAATCTGGAAAAAAACTCGCTGACTTAAGTACTTTTTCCTTTAGTTTCATCAAGAAACTCATTAATTTGATCCACAGTATACAAGTCCTCACTAGCCACCTTAGACATCTCTAAACTTTCTGACCACTGTTCATCATCTCTCATACTGTCTTCAGTACATTGAGACAGTCCATCCAAATCATCATCTTTTTCTACCGTTTGTACATCAGTCACATTCTCATTTTCCACCACCTTTGCAACAACATCACTTACACTGATAACAAGAGCAGCGCTGTTTCCAGCCTGCTCACTGCTCTCAGCATCATCATTGCTTTCACTCACCTGTTTGTGCCCGTTATCCTCCTGCAGCAGCCTCCGCTTCTTTGCTACTTGTTTTTTCTTCCATGTTACTGTATCTCCTGCAGTATCGGCCACAATCTCGCTAGCGTCCTTATTAGATGATATGGTTTCAGGTGTAGCCGCCGGTTGTTGTTCAATTTCCGTTTGCTTATGAGGACAAAATAGTCGTTTATGGCCCATATCGCCGCATTCAAAACATTTAAAGTGGTCCGTAGTTGCATACAACATATATGAGCCTTCACCGTGACTCACACGAAACGAAATCTCCAGCGTGCGTTCCGGTGAATTAAGAAACATTAGAACTTGTCGCCTAAAAGACAAAACATGTTTGAGCGCGGCGTTTTTACATCCTAAAGGTATATTCCTAATAGGAGTAGCGATTTGACCAAAACGACTTAACTCTTTTACAATAGCCTCATCAGAGACAAATGGCGGTATTTGAGATCGTAACTTTAGTTGCCGGGGCTGTTAACGGAGTTACGGGCACAAATGTTTCTTTGATCCACAATCCAGTTTCCGTGATCTGATTTACTAACTGCTCTGTTTTTAGGAATACGACGACTGCCTTATTCATTCGTGATGCTGAGAGAATATTTTCAAAACCTCCCACCACCACTAGAACTTTCTCTACACTCACGCCAGCCTCAGGTACACACCTGCAGCCATTACGTGGCGACAGGTGTGAGATACCCTGACTAGATACACACGCCATACCGACACGCGGCTGACGCGGCGAGTGGCTTAACACATTCAATACAATGTTAAAACCACAGTCCAGTACAATCTTAACTAAATGTGAGAAAGAAAGAGAAAAAAGAGTTGAAGATAGAAACAATTTCTCCAAGCACGCTCTATCCAACACGCTCTACTCGCACCACTACACTCGCACATGCGCAGAGAGAGAGAGCATTTAAAGTGCATTATCCTAACTCTTCACAACTTTTTACACATGAAAACAAGTCATTCTTAGGAAATATGTTTGGCATGTTTTCAGAGACCGCAAAAAACATTTGCAATATCACACTTGTAAACTGGCAGATGAAGACTGTAATACCAAGGATGAACACAAGATGACCTCATAGGATAAGGAATCTTTTTCAGGTCATTCTCACTGTATCAGAATGACTTAAAAGTATTTTGATTTGAACCCTTTCATTGATGTAACCCTTCAGTCCAAACTGGTACAGGGATACTGGTTAATGCATGTGCCCACTGGGCACCGTTCTTCTGATGGCACCAGGGTTGCGGATGCACTGGCGGCGAGGGCCTGTCATTGCTGCTTGCAGCTATATTCTTCTTTTTCTTCTTCTCCAAAATGAAGACTTTTTGAGGGCCTAAATGTGCTCAAAAACTCACAAAACTTTGCGTATGGGTCAGACCTGGCGAAAATTTACATATGATATGGTTTTCGGAAGTGGGTGTGGCAAAATGGCTCGATAGCGCCTCGAGCTGCATTTCACATACATGTACGAAACTCGGTACACGCATGTAACACACCAATACCTACAAAAAAGTCTCCCGGCACAACATCCGAAACCCAACAGGAAGTCCGTTATATTGAATTTCCTGTATGATTTATGTGCAGCTTTTGCCATTTTAAGGCCTCGTACTTTAACAAACTCCTCCTACAGTTTTTATCCGATCATCTTCAAATTTGCTGAGTGTTATCATAAGACCTTTGCGACACTACGTTGTGAAGATCTTGAGTTTTCGTCGAGGGGCGTGTCCGTGGCGGTCTGACAAACTTCGATGTTTCGCCATTAAAAAGGAAGTTACCAAAGTTACCCAAACTTAACATGCAACATGCTACAAACACAGTAAAGCATGTTAGCAACACTTAGCTAATTTGCTAAAGCATGCTAATAATACAATGAAACTAAAAATTACTCAGGCATGCAATGTCCAATCTGCCCCAAATGTAACATGTTTGATAAGAGTCCTGGCCTGAACACATTTACATGCCAATATTCAGTTATAGTCATAGTGCCAGCTGCTGACAACAGGAAGTGACATATTTAATACTGTTATGGATGCCTAGCAACATATTAAAAAGTATCAACAAGTGTTAAATAGGGTAGCAACATGCTAGAAACATGCTAAAATATGTTAGCAACACTTAGCTAAGTGTTAAAGCATGCTATTAATGCAATGAAACAGGAAGTTACTGTAACTCAGGCATGCAATGTCCAATCTGCCCCAAACTTAACATGTTTGATAAGAGTCCTGGCCTGAACACATTTACGTGCCAATATTCAGTTAATGAATCTCTTAATGAAAAGTCTCTAATATACTTTGATTAAAAAATCTCAATGGTTTTGTAAAACAACACCCTTTTTACCTTGCCAAAATCAGCTCTGCAATAATCATCTCTTTCTAAGCGGTTGTTCCTTTAAATGCAAATGAGCTCTGCTCACTCCGCCCCTCTCTTCTCTCTGTGGAAAGACCGTCTTGTTTACATTAGCCGCATTTAGCAGTGTTCAGCTGTGTTCAGCCACGTTTAGCCGCTAAACTTCGTAACTACCACGTTATAAGGAAAGGCGATCGCAAGGATTCATAAAAAAACGCTTATACACACTTCTGCTGTAAGTGAAGCTGGATCATGAATGATTTGCGCGAACATAGACGGACATATGTAGATCGGGAGGCGCATTCTCTTCACAAACAAACGTAATCTACTGCATCTTCAGCAGCTGAGATGTCGGGAGTAAATGACGACCAGTATGTTCATTATTACATCCAGCAACACAACACCTCAATCGCTCAATCAGAGATATTCTTGTCTAACTTACATCCCTGCTCTGGCATCAAAACATGGAAAGTTACTGGACTGTGACAGCTGGTCTAAGGTAAGATGCTCATGTCAATCAACTATTGTGGGAGCGGCCTCTGTGACGGCACACCGACAGGCATCTGAGAACAGCTCGATTTGAAAAAGAGGAAATTATTTTTACAGATTAATTAAAAACCACTGCATGGATTTTTATCATTATAGGGGAGATTTGTACATACACTGCCAACACACATTAATGTTTAAACAACATGAAAAAGTGAACTTAGCATCCTATGACCCCTTTAACACTGTGATGGACTATTAAAAGCACAGCAAAATATGCCATATTGTGCTAAACATGCTAGAAACACTAAGTGTTAATGCATGCTATTAATGCCACGAAAGAGGAAGTTGTTGTAACTCAGCAACACAATGTCCGATCTGCCCCAAGCTTCACACGTTCAATAAGGGTGCGAGGGCCCTTTCATCGCTGCGTGCAGCTTTAATTTCAATTGTATTTATTTATGCTTTTGCTAATTTATTAGCTTGTTCATATTTTATTACTGACTGTTTACTTGCCTTTAACAATGTAATGTTTGATATTTATGTTAGTCGTTTATTAGTTGTTTTTGCGTTTTATTTTTTATTTTTTTTTTTAAATCATAGGCAAAAGTTCCTCTTAGGCCTTAGTATTCTGTAGGCTGCCGATTTATGCTCATGTTATTCAGCTACAACAGAAAGCTTTGTAAAAATACAGAATAAAAATGTTTGACCTCATTTTTTTATAGACGTTTTAATATTGGAATCAAAACTAGGAATCGTTAAGAATCGGGATCGATAAGCAGAATCGAAATCGATAAAAAATTTAAATGATACCCAACCCTAGGCAAGAGAGAGGAACACAGTACACACACACACACAGGAAGCACAATTGTTACACAAATCATACAAAATAAAAATAAATAGTAATAATAAAATACAAATATATAAAAATAAACTTTTAAAGTCCCTATGGACATAACACTAGAGACTAGAGGATCACAGAGACATAAGGTGGGCTCTTTTGACCCGAGCTTCCTAGTATTATTGTTTCACATGTGAAGACTTATTTTGAACACTAGGTGGCTCTCTGTGCTCTGGTTATACATACTTTCTATTAAATTAACACCATGATAGGCAAAATGCGGCCAGAAAAGCTGGTATAATCTAATGTGGACAGATAATTAACTGAATCAGAGAGCCAAACATGAAAATATTCCAAGTGGATCATACAATTTACATCATTTCTACAAATTGTATTCTTTGCATTGTATTTCTTGTTAACAGTAGTAATAAGCAAAACATGATCTGTTACAATAAAATTTAGTGTTTGCATAGTTTTCAATAAATGTTAATGATATTCTGTCTATCACCTCATGCAAGTTTTCCTTTGATGTGTGGCCACACCTACCAGTGTCATACTGCATCAGCCAAAACCATTTTTATTTTAGGTTTTGACCTAATTTGTTTGAACTATGGACAAAGGCCCTTTTATGCTTAAAAAAAAAAACAAAAACAAAAAAAGTTTGCTAGCATTGTTTAGGTAGGTTCTTTTCAAACCTGAAAACCAAATGCATCAAACATAAATCATAAAGTATAATTCATAAAAATAATTTTCAAAAAAAAAAAAAAAAAAAAAAAAAAAAAAAACAGGACATGACCTTTAAACAGGACATAGTTCTGTTAAGAAAGAAGTCTTGAGCTGGAAATAACGACTAAAACTAGCACTGTTTAACTGCAGTGCCATTGCATGTCATGATATTAGATCATGATGCATATGCCCACAAATTATATGATATTTTCATATTTTACAGTAATATCTGGGCTTGATTTGAGACCTTTTTGTCAAACATCAGCATTGATGAGTTCAGTATTATGTAGTAAAGTGGTTTCTATTTAAAGCAGAAGTTGACAGTTTCATGTGAACAAGAATGGAAAAAATACCTTTAACCACATGTGATTGACAGGCAGTTTTCACACCTCAAACACTCACAAACAGACATCAAACACAAACGCCCAGCAGTAAGCACATTCTCATGCATGAGCTGTTTGTCTACCAGCAGATCTAACCGCATTTCTGTAGAGATGTAAATAATCAATACCACAGTGGGATCTCCATTTCTTTTCTTGAAATTTTGATTTTAAGAGTAAAAAATAAAAATGCTCCAATGTGGTATAAGAGTTGCATCATCCATTAGAGGTCCTTGTTTTACAAGGTAAAGTCTTTTGAAGTTTTAGGAGACCAGATGCAACATGGTGATTTTCACAATCTCAAAACTAACCCGCTGACTCAGAATCTGAAGTCGTTGCAGGAGGTTCGTAGTGAAAATGATTATACAATCCAGTTCTTGTACTAAGAAAACATTGACGTCATCTTCTTGTCATTATTGGTGCATACTCCACATGACTCTCCTCTGTAGCTTTCTGTAAAAATGCATAACAAAAATTATAATAAGAAGAATAAATTATGTACTGTGATTACATAACTTTTAAAAGTAACTTTTAGAAACATCAGATGGTGCTAATGTGTAAGAATTAAGTTTTGTTTTGGCAAATCATAATTCTGATATAAAACATTTTATAATGATATAAACTGCGACCCTAATCAAAATGAGTATGTCATCATTTCAACTTTTATGACTCAAACATCATCATTTAGACTTAGTATGTCATAACGACGATGTTTACATCATAATTATGATTTTTCATCTAATTATTATTACTTACCAACTAACATAATTTAAATTTTTCTAACACAAGCACACACCCTGATCTACATCTGACTCTCTGTTGAAATTATACAACTACACTTAACAAATAAACATAAAATATCTTACCGATTCCTGTGTGTTTCTTTTGTAGAATGTCGTCTCAGTGTAAGTGATCTCTTCTGTACAAGTCTCAACTGTTTCAACAATAGTATGCATTAAAACAACTAAACTCAATAGACAACTAGATGTGTTTCTTCACAACATACGTGTTATTATTATGTCTTTAAAATTTAAAGACACAGTTTTTAAAAATTCTGAGCATTCTGAGCAGTTTTGAGATATTTTGTGATATTTTGTGCTTTTTTTGTGTTCCATAGACACAGTTTACAAAAGAAACATCACATAATGAAAATAAGTTGTCACAGAATAAAGAATATGATAGTAACTCAATTTTGACAAAAAAGTCAGATCTTACAATTCCAAGGCGGAGAAATGGCTTTAATAAAGTTAGTGAATTTGTTTTCTAATAAATTTAATACAATTAATGCATTTTTCCACACACAAAAAGTTTTTAAAAGAGTATGTGTTTATCATAAAATTTAGAGACGTTCTTTACACATATATCGACCCCGTTGGGATGTTTAATCTCAAACGTCATTTACATTCTTCGCATTTAATCAACATTTAAGCTTAACTAGCACAATAAAAGTCATCATTCATTAAGATTTAAATTTGAGTGGCAGCTGCATCTTTACAGCTGTAAGATCATGTTAGAATGGATTTTTTTAATTTGTTAATTTTTAATTAAAATTAAACATTTATGTTTGTGTATTTCCTGTATTTTTATAATCTATTTTTGTGCAATTGAGACAAATAAAGAGCGTCACTCAGTATCGTATGAGTGTGATCTACAGAAATAGTCAATAATTAAGCATATTAGTTTAGTTTCATATCCAATAACTACACAATTGTGAGATTAATTTGAATTAAATGATAAATAGGGCCATCAGTTTAGTAAAATATTTTCAGCAAATTTTCAAAGTATTATTTGTCATATTACGTTTTTAAAAGCAGTAGGTAACACTTGCCTTCTTGATCAGTTTTTCTATATTTCCTGCAGATCCAGAAGATCACGATTGCAGCGACAAACAACAGAGATCCAGCAACAGCTGCAGAGATCAGTACTTTCAGAGAGACTGAGACTGGAGGAGAGTAAAAACGAGATTAGTCAATAACGTAAGTGACTTAATCAGTCTGATCTACAACAGAAGACGGAGATCAAGTCAGTAAGTAAACACATGTATCATTGCTGCTGTACCTGCACATGGTTGACAGAGTTTGCTGATGTCCAGATGTTGAGTCTGATTAGTTGAGTCTGAATTGTTGATCACACAGCTGTAGGTGTTTTTATCCTGATATTCCACCTCCAGAGGTAGAGAGAGACTGATGCTGAGATCAGACACACTGATGCTGGACAATAAACTGTTTCCTTTGTACCAGGAGAGACTCACATTACTGAAATTCACCACTGAACACAACAACGAACAGTTCTGCTGTGATGACGACGATGAACATTGTGAAGAGTTACTGCTGATGACAGGAACAGGCAGATGAGCTGAAGACAAGAGAGAATGAGCATAAATATGAACCCAACAATCATATATTATACAATTATATTCATTGTTGTTGTGAATCGGTGTAATGGATTTTGTGTTGAGTGAGTGTTTAGTGTGTTGACGATCACTCAATGAGTCTGTCATCTCAAAATATAAAATGATTCAATGTATAAATATGCAAATAGAATATATGCTTGTTTCTCACCATAGACAGAAACACTGAATGTTTTTGATGACTGTTTTTTCCCACTAATTTCTAGTTTATAAAGTCCAGAATGTTTAGATGTGATGTTTGTGATGGTCAGAGATCCGGTTTGATTGTCCAGCTTCAGTCGGTCTATGAATCTCCCATCAGTACCATTAAATGTGTAAAAGATTTGTTTCTTTTTCTTCATTTTAGCTATGAAAGACGTTTCATTTCCAAATTTCCACAGTATATCGTCGTCTTCGCGTATTTCAGTAACATCAATATCTAGAGTGACTGAATCTCCCTCCATCACTGACACTGACTCACCAAACACACCTGGAGGACAGATTTAACACAGATTAAGGCTTCCGATTGCTTTACAAAGCAAAATAAGTTGTATCGTTTACATGTAAAGTTGGGAACATCCAGAAAAACAGCAGAGACACAAAGCAAAATGAAATGTGAGATATATGAATGGATAGATGTGTGAGAGCCACACATTTTGGGTGAGTTGCACCAATAAGGATTAAAATAAATATATTATTTTATTGCTGTATATCACTGCCATATGGACATTCCTTTGACACAGATACATAAATGTGTTAAACATCAACTGCGTTTATCAACTGCTACTGTAAACTCTTAACCGCTACCGTAACTAGAATCAAGCAGACAGAGAAAACACTGCAGTCGCGCTTATAGATTGCATGGAAATATATTTATATTATCAATTAATGAAGTAATATGGTATAATTTATGAGAGTGACTTCTTACACGAGAACTATTATTATTATTATGATGATCCACACACAACAAATGATCCAACACAAATAATACATTTGATTTTCATACAAAATATTTCAGGCTATTTAATACACTAAAACCAAAACAAAACAAACAAACAAACAAACAAAAAAACAAAGGCATTTACCCCCTAGATATAAACTCAAAGCAACAACTCTGGCAGTAAGAAGTTTAAAGTAGCAGAAGTCAAAGTAATCTATTTTAGCTGTAAAGGAATACAATCAAATGATCAAAATGATGATTCATATATAAGCCTGCTTATTTTAAAATTTGCTGCAACAGATTTATCAGCTAAACCTTAGCTCACAACACATCCTTAATCTTAAATTTGTTTAAAAGTTGTCTGTTGTTAAAAGTTGTCAATGTACAACATTAATTAAACAAATAAATGCTAATTATTACACAAGTTTAATTGTGCTGGATATTTATTTTTTTATGTATTAATGCATTTTGACTAATGGATTTCCATATACATAAAAAAAGGCCTGCTGTTAAAAAAAAAAAAAAAAAAAGGTTTTGCCTTTTCTCGGTCTGCATTACATTCACTGTAGAGATTTCCATTATTTATCATGACTTTTAACATTTTATTTTCTAGAAAACTTTTCCTTTCTAGATCTGGAAATTGCAATTTAAAATTCTGAACAAAGACTGAAGTAGGTATTTTTTACATTCTTTATGATTCATCTCGCACAGACAGCAGCCGAAGAAAATAATCTAATTTGAGTAGCTGCAGCCTTATTACTCTGAAGTGGAAAAAAATAAAAAATAAATACATAAAAATAAGCCATAAAAATATTTTATAACTTACCAATCTGACAACACCAGCACAAACAGCACAAAACAAACATGCAAAACATTTTCTTCAGTCGTCCTTTGTCTGATTGAATAAAACCACCTGCTAAACCAACAGCAGAACTGTAAACGTGTTGTGTGAATCCTCCTACGACAGAGTTTGACCCTCCTAGTTCACACCCCGCATTTGCATGATATTATAATTCATCTGGCTGTTATTAAAACTTTAACTGTTCTTAATGGGTGAAATATCCTTTATTTTTTCGTATTTAACTTGCTTTTTGTAGGGACAAAATCACTGGGGTGATTTTAAAAGGTACACCTCTGTACCCTTAAACGTGCATATTAGTATCTAAAGTTTATATATTACTACAAAACTGAACAAGATCTTCTTTGTTTTTTTTTTTTTTTTGCAAAATACAATTAATTGAATTGTAAATCTGTTCTTTGTACTTTTGTCAGTTAAATGAAGGTGAATAAGAATGAATAAATTACTTTATTTGCATTTTACCAAAAATAATAATAATAATAATAATAATAATAATAATAATAATAATAATAATAATAATTGAAGATCTTGTAAAACCTAACTGTAGTGATTTTCAAATCATGTATATTTATTCTAAATTTTAGTGAACCAAAGAACATAGATAAAATCATCTGTCACCTCTGTACCTGTGTTACTGAAGTTCAGCTTTTGAGTCAAACTGAAAGCTGCTGTGGTTGGTTTTCTACAGACATGGTTTGATCTGATGGGTGGACAAGCATCTTGTAGGTGAGTGTGGGCATGCATTGCATCTGTGTTTAGTTTGTAGGTGAAGAGCTTCTTCCTGTTCTGCTACTATGAGCAGCTTTTTAAGACTCACTAAACTGCTGAGGAAAAAAAAAAAAAAAAAAAACTAAACACAAAAATGAGAAACTGTCTGAAACAATAACAAAATGATCATATTTAACTTATCAAAAATTTAGAATGCTTTCTTTCTTTCTTTCTTTTAATTTCCAGTTGTGAGGGGGGAAACAACAAAAACAACAAACTCTGTCAAGGCTTGTTTGGAAGGAGAGGGTTGAAGTGTGCATCTATCAAACTGGTATTTATTAAATGCGACAGGAGCAACGCAACGACTACGCAAAATTAAAAGTCCTTGAATAACTTCAACATAATAGGCCTGAACTCAACAGAACACACAGAAGTAGGTGGAGCCTGAGAATCTGTTGTTATAGTGGAGCTAGTGAATCTGA
This sequence comes from Cirrhinus mrigala, assembly GCA_036247105.1. NCBI lineage: Eukaryota > Metazoa > Chordata > Actinopteri > Cypriniformes > Cyprinidae > Cirrhinus > Cirrhinus mrigala. Next base: position 45,916,190 of record CM070028.1, on the reverse strand, counting down.
AGACTGAAGCGGAGCCACAAGACGTGGAGACCAAATTTGAGAAATGAAGGACCAGAGTTGAAACAGAGGAATGATGTAGCCATTGGAGTCAACCCTGATAGCACAAAACATCTTGGAGACGTATATTTGAAGTCTGCATTTACATCTGCAAGATGTATTTTTTACGTAGTTTGCTCATCTGCAATACGTCTATTGGACGTTTCCTACCAGATATCAAAGAGATGTCAATAAGATGTCTTTAAGATGTTTAAGATTTAGAATGTATGTAAAACTTTATCATTTATCTTTAACAGACATCTTCCAGACATACGTGTGCTATCTGGGAATGAAATGAAGGGCCCAAGTGCAGCCGGGTGGGGGAAAAATCGATCCACATATGAATCGCAATTTAGTCTTCTAGCGATTTGCATCGATTCACAAATTTCAAAAATCGATTTTCTAGTTAATCTAATGATAATAATAATAATAATAATAATAATAATAATAATAACAACATCATGTTGTCGGAACAAAACAGCAACTGCAATGTAGAAGGAAAAACAAATACATCCTGTGCCATTTTCAGCGAGGGCAAGTGTTATTAAAAAAAAAATATATATATATATATATATATATATATATATATATATATATATATATTAAAAAATATATATATTATATTAATTATTGATCTTTTGTTATTATGGGAAGTAGGAATGTGCCCAAATAATGAATCCGTATTTCAGAAATGCACAGAAAACAGCTGCTTGCTAGCAGTAGCCTATTAGATTAGAGTACACACTATATATTGCACTTGCCACATAAACAGAGTAAGGAGACTGACAGGACGATGGCGAATGATTAGCTAATCTTGAGCACCACTGAAAAGCATATAATCTTACAATATGTGGTAAAGCCTACTGCTGCTCCGTGTGATCGTGAATCTCAAAAGTGAAAGTAAAACGAAACCAGATGGCACCACTAGATAAAGTAAATGAAATTGCTGACAGCACAGAGGTGTAAATATCAAAGAGTCAAAGATTTTGGCAAAATTGATTATCTGACAATCAATCAATAATAATAATAATAATAATAATAATAATACTATGTATTTAGCAATACAGCTTCAGGTCGGTCTTTAGGTCTTATGGGGCAGAAATATGTGTTGTTTTTCTGCTGGTGTGATTTACTATCATCACAATAACTTTATACATTCAGTACAAAACAGATGATTTCAACATTTAGGGTGCGAAAAGAAACTTTGAAAGATGTGGTGAAAAGGTTGCATTTGAATCAGTTGTTTCTTTACACGCTCCTGCCCCCTGTTGGTCAGAACAGTGTAATACAGTGGAAACCCAAACATCATTAAAAAACAAACAAAAAAAAAAAAGAAAAAAAAAACACACAAAAAAAACAATCATTATATATATATATATATATATATATATATATATATATATATATATATATATATATATATATATATATATATATTTAATAAAGCTGTAATGTATTCAAGGCAATTATCAGATAATCTGCTACCATTATTGTACATGTGCTTTTTTTTATTACATTGTAGGGCTTTTTTATTATTATTATTTGTTGTACTGAGAGCTTGGATAAGCAGGTCAAACACTTTATTTTTTATTATACAAATGCGTCATTAAATGTCTAGAACTGGGATGCCCAAACTCGGTCCTGGAGGGCCGGTGTCCTACAGAGTTTAGCTCCAACCCCAATTAGACACAACTGAACATAGCTAATCTGAGCTAATCGAGCTCTTAAACCGGGCTCACACTATAGGATTTTTAAAATCCTAACCGATTATGAAATCTGATTGCAGCGCAAACATAAAGCCAGATATTATTAAGATTATTATGATGGAGGGAGCGCCTCACGTGATCTTACGCAACAGATCGTCATTTCAGCAACTAATGTTTACAAATGTTAGTTAAGGTGCGTGCAGCTTTATGCACTCACCCCGTATGTTGAAAACTGAGACGATTTCACTCCAGAGCTTTCCTTGCTCCATGTGGTTGTGGTATGTTTTCAACATATTATACAAACAGTGTTACTACAAAAACATAAGAAGCAGTTTCATCCATCTCCACTATCCAATGGACCGTACAGCAGCTGTTTTGCAGTTGTACATTGGCTGTTGTGAAAGTACTGATGTAATCATAGCCGTGATCATCCCGATTTAAAATCCTGAATATCAAACATGTTTAATATGATCGTGGCGGCCCCAATTTGTGTGAGAGCAGTTCGGGAGGTGCAAGATGAACGTCTTGCATTACCAGATCGAGGTGCTCGGCAAGATTTTTGTTCCGATTCTCGGGAGGGCAAAATCGGGATAAAAATCCTGTACTTTCCGGAAGGTGTGTTGAGGCTAGTTGGAGCTAAACTCTGCAGGAAACCGGCCCTTGTCTAGCAATGTATAAAACTGATCCGAGATCAGGTAAAATCCATGTATAGATAGACACTGAGTGAGTTCTTAGAGATCATCGCCCCCTAGTGCCGAACCACTAAAATTTCGAAACGGTTATGACTAAACCTAGTTTACTAAAATCACGTGACTTTGACAGTCTAATTGCGTGCTCAGCATGACTGGAAATGATTCACAAAGGTGTCAAAACTGCATCTATTTATATCACACTGTGTGGGGCAAAAGTAGCGCTATTATTAGAGAGATGTGATTTTCTGCTTTCCATGCCAGAGAACAATGATGTGATTGTGCAGAATTTTCAGCAGAGCTTATTCAACAGAGCTTATCGCGTGTGATACACTCTATACCACTATGCAGTCTATTTATTTATTTATTTATTTAATATTACTATTATTAACAGGCGTAGACTAAATGACAGAGAAGAGTGAGAGTTGGGGCCAGTATTGAATAGGCTAAAGTTCTATGCGAGTTAGAAAAGCTAGAAAATAGAACTTTAAGCTGAGTTTCTGAATTATATGCTATTTGTGAAGCACTAAGTTAAACTAATACATAGAGCAGCAAAATTCAAGACATAACAATTAGAGTGCGGGTAAAAAAAATAATAATAAAAAAATAAAAAGAGGCAAACCAGAGTCAGTAGAAAAAACATCCTGGCAGAAAATGAATGTAAACTAAAGTGGTGTGAGTCAGGGCCCACAGAGGTCTAACATTTATTTTATTCCAGTAGATTTGGTATTTCATCATCGTTTTGAGGCGAAATTTGCGTACACATGCTCCTCCTTTGAATTCTGCAAAGAAAAATATACAGTCAATCAAGCAACAGTTTAAAAAAAAAAACATTTTAAAAATTATGATTGAATTTTCTTTTAGATTTACTCATTTTTACTCATTTTATTAATCACTGTCATCTATACTTGATATATACATTGGTAACACTTTACAATATGGTGTCATTAGTTAATATGAGTTAATGTATTAACTAACATGAACAAACTATGTACAGTACATTTATTACACAACTGATTTCGTGTTGTTAGTTAATAAAAATACATTGTTTATGTTAGTTCAAAGAGCATTAACTAATGTTAACAAACGCAACTTGTGATTTTTATAATGCATTAGTAAATGCTCACATTAACACTAACTGCAATTAATAAATGCTGTAGAAGTATTGTTCATTCTTAGTTCATGTTAACTAAGATAACTAATGTTAACTAATGAACCTTATTGTGTTGCCTATACCTTTTATCTGGATACCCTGTACATTTTCTAGTAGGCGTTCCTTCCGAGGAAATCAGACGGAGGAGTGACTGCACCCCCATGAGCATCGAGATAATTTGCATAAGACTGATCACTTGTTGCAATGTCAATGGTTACTGTCCCTTTAATCGGCGTAAAGTCATAAGCTTATGCAAATTAATAATGCCTGATCGCTTCGCTGACTTGGACTACCTGCCTTGAGCCTCGTGATGCACTTCCGTTTTGAAATCTTACGGCTCAGTTATTTCCGGTCATGTACATTTTCAATGCGCTGTAATCATCTAGTTGACTTAAAGGCCTAATACAATGAGAGTTCGCGGGAATTTCAAATTCTGACATTTTCAGATACAGGAGAAGACATATTCTGATGATTAATGTGTACAGAATTTTCCAAACTCAACGGAACGTTAAGTTTTAATGCAACATAAACCGATCTGAGAAAGCGGTGGCTGGTAATCATAGGTGATTGTTCACCACAGGGTGTCAGTGCTCTATAGTGGCCTAATCGCGATGCTGCAGTTTGTGAGATCTGATGAATAAGATCATAATGAACCTTTATTTATCTTTATTAAATATGTTAGTCACTCTTCTGTGTCATTTTCTGTCATCATTTCATTGTATGTAGCCTTAAGCCAAAATATGAATATTCAATAGTCGCGCTGTCAACTTGTTACTGTTCAAAATTGTTTAAATGTTCAACGTCGTTAAATAAGGCAGTTACCGCGCATTCATTAAGCCAATTCAAAGAATGGGATGAGCAGTTTGGGCTCCGAAAAAGAGCACCAATGCACACAAACAAATTAGCCATGGTTTTAATAGAACCAAAACTGTACATTAATCAGGTATGAAATATGATCAGTAAAATAAAAACACTGTTCATGAGAATGTGGCAGATTAGTGGGGAAATATTTATTTATTATTCATAAAGCACATTATAACATTTCAGCAATTTGAAGATGATTCATGTTAATGCAGATAATATAATTCTAGCCCTAAAATATAGTAATCTGTGTTCTCATGAGAAACTGTCTGTAGGTAGGTGCGCTGAACGCTAACCGGAAACTCCCGAGCCGTAACAAGTAGAACGCGGAAGTAGTTGTGCAAGTAGTTAGCTACTTGTAGCTACTGTAGCTCAATTGTTCTCAATACAGTAACAGTATGGTGAGTAAATTGAGTGTGCTAATGAATTTATAGGTCTGCAAATGGAAGTACTGTATGTTAGTATTTACACTGAGGTGCAAACAGTACATACGCTTCATGCAAATAATATAAGCATGCTTTTTCGAGCAGTTCCTTATTATAGGTAGTAATGATCTTGGCTGTACAACCGTATCTGTTCACTGACTGTCTGATGCTACTGCACACAAAATTCCAAAAGTCAGCTCTTTTCAATCAGACTGACATAAGTGCAACATCTTCTTATAACGTCTTACCTTTTTTCGTGATGATGATTTACTAAATGTTGAATGAGTCCTGCCTTTTTCCCGTTCCTTGACTGCATTAACAATGACATAACACATACATGTTAAATAAAACAATAAAGTTTTCTATCTTATATTGATTTTTTTTTTTTTGCCTTATAAACATATGCAATAGTTGTTTAATCTCTTCAGCTTTTTTTTTTGTTTACATTTCCTGCAGATGATCACAATTACGGCTGCAATCAACAGAGATCCAGCAGCAGCAGCAGCAGAGATGAGGAATATCAGAGATACAGAGTCTGGAGGATCTGAAGCAAAGTAAAAGAGAGACAGTCATTAATGTAAGTGATTTAATCAGTCTGATCTACAACAAAGACAGAGTTTAGCTCGATGGATAAACATTAATACAATCACAGCCATACCTGAACATGTGTGACAGAGTTTGCTGATTTCCAGATGTTGAGTCTGTTTGCTTATGGAATTGTTGAGTACACAACTATAGGCATTTTCATCCTGATATTCCAACTCCAGAGGTAGAGAGAGACTGATGCTGAGATCAGACACACTGATGCTGGACAATAAACTGTTTTCTTTGTACCAGGAGAGACTCACATCACTCACGTTGGACACTGAACACACCAATGAACAATTCTGCTGTGATGATGATGAAGAACAGTTCGAAGAGTTACTGCTGATGACAGGAACAGACAGATGAGCTGGAAGACATGAGATAATAAAGAAAATATTGATTAATCCCCCTAGGTTAAAAGTCACAATTAAAGGGACAGGAGCTTATGAGTCACGTTACAGTATTTGGAGGTGATTTGGGAGTGACAGGTGCACTGCTTTAAATTAACGTAACGGCATAAGCCATAATGACCGTTTTATTCAAACTGAAACTGAAACAAAGATTTGATTCATCGCATTATAAAGGGTTTGCACCTAAGTCACGTTTTGGTTAACGGATGTGTGGCCATTGTGGTGATTTTTGTATGTAAACAGCAACATGGATTGCATGGATTGGTTAATGTACTACTAAAGACGTTATTCTACTAATTTATGATGTTTAAACCATGGGAAAAATGTGTGGAAGCTGCTAAATCACATAAAGAAGGATGTAGGAGCTAAATCTAATACTTGAAGCTACTGAGTTGTTTGATCCTGGATTAATTAGGTTGATGCGCTTTCTTACTGTGGTGTTACGTTACTTCCTCGTTGAATTTGTCCATAAGGAACAATCAGACAATTCTTCCGTTGCATCATTGTAGACATTTATTGGCTCCACAAAACACCAAAGTGCAAAATGTCCAAAACAAAGGCTTACAATCAAGGGAAGTTTCACAATCCCATCAGCTTTGCGCTGTTGCTGTCAAAAACCTTTTGCCCTTCCGGGTCAAAACGCCCACCTACCGCAGTAGGAAGGCTACCTATATAGTTCAATAACAGTAAATCTCAGAGCACCACTCAGTGATCAAAATGAGAATAAAACATAACCTTCATTGAACATTTTGGCTCCTACAAAGGACTTAATAAGCAGGACAGGACACAATGTTTTGACAAACTAAAGTTAATACAGGGCTCAACACTAAGGCCCAATCCCAATTCGATTTTCTACCCCTTTGCCTACCCCTCGCCCCTTCCCCTTGCCCCTTGAAACGAAGTGGAAAGGGTTAAAAATTTTCCCCTAAGAAATGGGACACCACTACTACACTGTCATACGTCATCATACGTTGTCGCTAGCTCCTAACGTTACGTCAGAGGACATGCACTGTCCCTATACAGAATATAAGTTACAAAAATGTTGTCATGTCGCAAAATAGTGTAAGCACCGTTCATTTACATGTACACATATGGCCGTAAGCAAAACAAAACAATGCGTTACCACATGCGTGGTTAAAGCAAATTGCCTTGCCACTGGACTTTCATATTTGTTTCTAACATGCAGTCAAGTCACCAGGTATATGACATAAAAATATATTTTCTAATATTGTGCTAATCAGTGCTATCCGCTAGCAAACTTTAGCGATTTTTTTGCAAACGTTTCTTTATAGAACATCACCGTAAATACAAACACAAGATTGAAGGTAATATACATATAATGAAAATTTGTCATAAAGATCCTTATTAATGGCAAAAATTACCTACATTTATGGGTCTGCTTGCTCGAGTGAGCAGTCATGTTGGAAATTTCTCTTAGCCCTTCGTTTGAAGTGAGGTCCCGAAAAATCTTCATTTGGAGGGCTATCTATCCTTTCCCCTTCCCCCTACCCCTCCAACCAAAAGAGAATTGAGACACCCCTACCCCTACACGTGAACGCGCCAAACGGAGGGGTAGGGGAAAGTGGGGGGTAAGGGGTAGAACTGGGATTGGGCCTAAGCAGCGATAGCATTTCCTTGGGTACTGCTATACACAAAGCTGTGCTACCCTTACTAACACTGCTTTATAATACATTATACAGATGCTCAATGAAAAGAAAATGCTGAATGAATAGGTTTTCCGTTGATATATTGTTTGTTAGGACATAGGACAATACTTGACAGACATACAACTATTTAAAATCTGGAATCTGAGGGTGCAAAAATTAAATAAAATAAATAAATAATAATAATAATAAATAATAATACATAAAAAAAAAATATTGAGAAAATCAACTTTAATTTTGTCCAAATGAAGTTCTAAGCAATGCATATTACTAATCAAAAATTAGGTTATATATTTCTGGAAGAAAAATGTATAAAATATCTTGACATTGATCTTAACTTAATTTCCTAATGATTTTTGGCATAGAAGGACAATTGATAGTTTTTACCTATACAATGTATTTTTGCTTATTGCTGCAACCTGTGCTACTTAAGACTGGTTTTGTGGTCCAGGGTCACATATAATAATAACACAATATTTCCAAACAAATGACATTTTGGAACAAGAATAGAGACCGGTGAATGTACGAGTTGCATCAGGCAATAGGGCAGTACATATTGTCAAAACTTGTAATAGGTGGTAAATATCTGTCACAGACTGATGACGCAACAATTCTTCTTTCTATTTCTTATCCCAACATAGCAAATCACTTTCGTTTCTTTTTTTTTTTTTTTTTTTCGCCAAGCCCATGCATGTGTGATACAATTTGGCCAGTCACAGTAATCTAGTACACAGCCATTGCTGTAGTTCTACCATTTTTATAAAGACACGAGTGATCACGTTCTCTGAAATTCTCTTGAAAAGTAGATTGTCGATGTCTTTCAGATCGATCACGATATAAAATCATCAGACCACCCATCCTTAATCAACATTATGCCATTATGCACTGAATATTCTTTCAATAAAACAATATATGTGAAGTGCAGGGCAAATGATTTCTACTCACCATAGACAAAAACATTGAATGTTTTTGATGATTTTTTGGCTCCAGCTATCTCTAGTTGATAAACTCCAGCATGTTGAGTTGTGATGTCCGTGACTGTTAGAGATCCAGTTTGATTGTCCAGCTTCAGTCTGTTTTTGAATCTCCCATCTGGGACATCAGATGTGTGGAAGATTTGCTTCTTTTTCTTCATTTTAGCTATTTGAGACTTTTCAGCTCCAAATTTCCACAGTATGTCATCGTCTACACGTATTTGAGTAAGACCAGTGTGTAGAGTAACAGAGTCTCCCTCCGTCACTGACACTGACTCACCAAACACACCTGATGAACAAACAGATTTTAGGCTTCTGATGGTTTACAAAGCCTGAAATCAGCTGTCAATTGTTACTAACTGTTAATTGAAAAACATTTAGAACAGCCACAGAAACACACAATCAAATGAAAGGTGATGTACTGTAATGAGGACTTGTAGGAAGCGTGTAAGATCCAATTGCGAGCTTTATTAACAGATCGTGGTCAAGACAGGCAGCGTCGATAACCAAACAAACAGTAATATCCAAGGCAAGGCGAGAGTGTAAATCCAATAAACAGGCAGAGTCCAAAACCAGAGAGAGCAGTCCGAAAAGTAACAAATAAACAAGGAAATGAAACCAGACAGAACTATGGCAATGAACGAGGCAAAACTGTGGCAAAGACAAAACTATGACTAGAAACCAAACCGTGATAATCAAAAAGCAGGGCAACGAAAACAGGAAAACGCTTGGTAGAGTCCGCATGAGCAAAACAATACTTTGCGAGTGTCTGTTTGGCATGGCCAGCCTTTAATGGCTGCCAAACAGGAAGCTACCAGCGAAGCAGCAGAGGGAGCAGCAACAGTCAGTCAGTGGGTGAGGGCTCCCTCTGCTGGCGTGGCGTTACAGAATCCCCCCCCCAGGAGCGACTCCTGGCGCTCAAACAACAACAGTCCAGGAGGGTGGGGGAACAGAGGCAAAACAGGGGGTGGGACGGAGGGCCAGGTCCATGTAGAGGAAGTGGGCCTGGATCGTGGAGCAGGGACAGACAGTGAAGCACTGGAGGACCTGGACCATGGAGCAGTGGCAGACAGTAGAACCTTGGAGGACCAGGGCCGTGGAGCTGTGGCAGACAGTGGAACACTGGAGGTCCTGGGCCGTGGAGCAATAGCAGACAGTGGATCCTTGGAGGACCTGGGCCGTGGAGCAGTAGCAGACTGTGAAACACTGGAAGGCCTAGGCCGTGGAGCAATGGCAGTCCGTGAAATACAGGAGCAGGGAGAGCCGGTAGCCATGGCGGGGCAGGCAGAGCAGGCAGCCATGGCGGGGCAGGCAGAGCAGGAAGCCATGGCGGGGCAGGCAGAGCAGGCTGAACAGGAAGCCATGGCGAGGTTGGCAAAGCAGGCATAACAGAGAGCCATTGCAGGACAGACAGAGCAGGCAGAGCAGGCAGGAGCAGAGATATCCATAGTGGAATTAGTGACATCCATAGCAGGGCGGTGTGATCACGGACGACCACCTTGGCCGTGGCATGACAGGCAGAGAGTTCATTGTAGGCCTTCTTGGCTGTGACATGGCGGTCAGAGAGTTCATGGTAGGCCTTCTTGGCTGTGACATGACAGGCGGAGAGTTCACGATTGGCCTTCTTGACCATGACATGACAGGCAGAGGGTTCGTGATAGGTCTCCTTGGTCGTGACAGGACAGAGAGTGAGTTCATAGGAGGACGCCGCCCCCATAGGAGGATCTACAGCTTGCGCTGACACCTCTGGGGGCATGGGCGCAGATGCTTGGGCAGGTGTGGCAGGGAGTTCATAAATGGGCGCCACCTCCTTAGGAGGATCCACAGCTTGAGCTGACACCTCAGGAGGTATGGGCGCGAACTCGTGGACAACCGAGGCCTCAGAAGCAGACTTATGGTCAGATGAGGCCTCTGGGGCAGACTCGCAGTCAGGCAAGGCCTCTAGAGCAGACTCGTGGATAGACAAGGCCTCTGTAGCAGACTTGTGGACTGATAAGGCCTCTGGAGCAGATTCGTGGACAGACGAGGCCTCTGGAGCAGACTCGTGGACAGACGAGGCTTCTAGAGCAGACTCGGGGACAGACGAGGCCTCTGGAGCAGACTCGGGGACAGACGAGGCCTCTGGAGCAGACTCGGGGACAGATGAGGCCTCTAGAGCACAGTGTGCAGCCCACACACTAAAAATGGCAACGGCCATTACAGGCAGCACAGTGGATAGTGGGATGTCTGTTGGCCTTGAGGGTGTGGATGCTGTGCACTTGTGGCTTGGGAATGTGGGCTCTGTGTGGCTTGGGTCAGTTGATACATGATGAGGCTCTAGGAGATCAGAGGGGACCTGGTTAGGTTCTGGCAGGACAGCAGTTTCTTGAATTGACTCAGGGAGGCCTGCCGTGGCCGGACTTGACTCAGGGAGGTCAATTGTGGCTTGGCCTGGCTCATGGACATCAGCAGCAACTTGACTTGGCTCATGGAGATCAACTGTGGTGTGGCTTGGTTCAGGGAAGACAGCAGCAATCTGACTTGACTCGTGAAGATCTGCTGTAACTTGGCTTGGTTCATGGACATTAGCTGTGGTTGGACATAACATAGACAACCCAGCTGTAACTTGACTTGACTCAGGAACAGCATGGCTTGACTCAGAAACAACAGCTGTAACGTGACTTGACTCAGGAACAACATGGCTTGACTCAGGAACAACTGTGACTTGGCTTGACTCATGGGGAACAGCTGTGACTTGGCTTGACTCGTGGGGAACAGCTGTGACTTGGCTTGACTCGTGGGACACAGCTGTGACTTGGCTTGACTCGTGGGACACAGCTGTGACTTGGCTTGACTCGTGGGACACAGCTGTATCTTGGCTTGACTCATGGAGAACAGCAGCTGTGTCTCGGCTTGACTCATGGAGAACAGCAGCTGTAACTTGGCTTGACTCATGGAGAACAACAGCTGTATCTTGGCTTGGCTCATGGAGAACAGCTGTATCTTGACTTGGCACAGAAAGTGTAGCCCTGACTTGACTTGACACTGGAGGATCAGGCATCACTTGATTTACCTTGGGTGTGGCAGAGATGATGGGATGAGATGCGGATGAGATGATTTTGGCTTGATGAGGCTCAGGCGTGGTAGCCATCTTGTGAACAGGCTTGGGGATGGTGGCCATCTTGTGAACAGGCTCTGGGATGGCGGCCATGACAGGTGCAGACTCTGGAGCGACAGGCATGGCGTGAGCAGGCCCTGGAGCGGCAGGCATGGCGTGAGCAGGCCCTGGAGCGGCAGGCATGGCGTGAGCAGGCCCTGGAGCGGCAGGCATGGCGTGAGCAGGCCCTGGAGCAGCAGGCATGGCGTGAGCAGGCCCTGGAGCGGCAGGCATGGCGTGAGCAGGCCCTGGAGCGGCAGGCATGGCGTGAGCAGGCTTTGACTTGACAGACTTGGCATGAGATGGCTCTGGCTTAGTAGACTTGACGTGTGCAGGCTGTGGCTTGGCAGACGTGGCGTGAACAGGCTGTGGTTTGGCAGACGTGACGTGAGCAGGCTGTGGCTTGGCAGGTGTGACTTGAGCAGACTTTGGAGCAGGAGAAGTGACATGAGCTGGTTGTGGTGTGGTGGTTACTGCAGGATTGCGGGGTCCCTCGTCCGCAATCCCGACAGTAAAAGGTGAGCCAGTTAAACAGAGTGCAAAGTCTATGTATTTTTCAAGTGTCCAGTGAATTTTACCTCCAGGTAGGCAGGACTGAATGGGATCATCTAATCCGTAACGGAAAATGTCTTTAAATGCCACATCATTAAAAGGAACCAAATAGCATAGCTCACAGAAGTCGGTGACATAATCCTCAATGGGCCTGTTACCTTGGCGAAGGCGGAAGAGGCGTGATGCAGGGTCCATGGTGATCTGTGTTCTTGAAAGCCGCTGGATCTTTGGGAGGCGAAGTATTCTGTAATGAGGACTCGTAGGAAGCGTGTAAGATCCAATTGCGAGCTTTATTAACAGATCGTGGTCAAGACAGGCAGGGTCGATAACCAAACAAACAGTAATATCCAAGGCAAGGCAAGAGTGTAAATCCAATAAACAGGCAGAGTCCAAAACCAGAGAGAGCAGTCCGAAAAGTAACAAATAAACAAGGAAATGAAACCAGACAGAACTATGGCAATGAACGAGGCAAAACTGTGGCAAAGACAAAACTATGACTAGAAACCAAACCGTGATAATCAAAAAGCAGGGCAACGAAAACAGGAAAACACTTGGTAGAGTCCACATGAGCAAAACAATACTTCGCGAGTGTCTGTTTGGCATGGCCAGCCTTTAATGGCTGCCAAACAGGAAGCTACCAGCGAAGCAGCAGAGGGAGCAGCAACAGTCAGTCAGTGGGTGAGGGCTCCCTCTGCTGGCATGGCGTTACATGTACGAACATGATATTAATTGATATTGTTTTTTTTCGTGATGTTTTCAGATGTTTTGTGATAGTTGTTTGTTCAAAGTTTTCTTTGTAAATATATATTGAACTGTAATGTATTGCTGTGATCAAAGATTAATATTTAGCATCATTACATCAGTCTTAATTGTCTCATAATCCTTCAGAAATCATTCTAATATACTGATTTGCTTCTCAAATTTTTTTTATTACTGTCATTTAAAAACTGTTGTGCTGCTTCTTAATTTTGTGGAAACCAGGATAAATTTATTTTTTCAGAATTCGCATTTATACGAAATAGAGTTTTTTTGTAACAATGTAAAAGCTTTTGTCACTTTCTGATCAAGTTTATGCTAAAGTTATAAAATTACTGGTCAAAAACACCTTAGGATTGATATTTCTATATGCAGATCAATCGATCCGCCTACACCTACAACATACTGCATTTAGAGTTGGGGTTGTAAACTTTTCCACAGTATGCTCGGGGTAAATTGCTCGTATGTGACTCTGGACCACAAAAGCAGTCATAAAGGTCAGTTTTTGAAATTTGAGATTTATACATCAATTGGCAAGCTGAATAAATACATTTTCCATTGATGTATGGTTTGACAATACTGCCCTACAAAGGCAAAAGACCTTAACTCGCTAGAGTGTGAAAATGAGAAAAATAACTTTAAAGTTTTTTATTTGTCCAGCCAAATTAATTATAGGTAGGACACTGGAAATCTGGCAATTAGATATTTTAGCAATGAAAATTATCAACATTAAAAAATTGTGAGCTCAAACTTGATTTTTACTCCTATTTCGAAGTTAGCATACTCTGCCTTTTGCAGTGTCTGCAAAAAGTGAGAAGTCACACCAAGGCAAAATGCGGTAACTTCCTCTGTGTACCACTAGAGGGAGCCTGAGTACCACTACTGGTACTCGTACCACAGTTTGCTATGCTCAGTAACGTAAGAGAATGCTAGACATAGCATAATAGTTTTTATATTGACTTGAATGAAATAGCGTAATCTAAAAGAACGACTTGTGGATTGATGTGAATGCCAGCAAGCAGGAATGGCCAGAATGCTTGTGGATTGATTTTATCGGGTTACAAGAAAAGGTAGGATATGGATTTAACTGCAAACTGTTCGTAACCTACTGATTTTCTAATTGATCATGCCACATGCTATGGCATTCGATTGCACACCAGTCCAACTAGCAGTGACAGCCTGCTGAATAATCTGCATTATAAAAAGTCAAAAAAAAAAAAAAAAATCTTTAAAGATTATTCATATTTACATATTGTTGCCAAAATATCTCTGTACAGTGCCTTATTATATATAGCTGTCTGGCGGATCACTATCTATCCAATTCGTTTGTCTAATGCTTCAGTGACAGATCAGATGTATGAAAGTATACAAGTTACAACGTAATTAAAACACGGCAGACTTTAATGGACAGTAAAACAAAGGCAGAACACCATATAACTCGGAGTCAGCATTGTAACTTTATACTGACGCGTGGCTAAACAAAGGCAGAACGCCCTAACTCAATTTGAGCGTTCCAAACAAAGTCAGAGAGCGGTAACTGGTGTTATAAGGTGCTCTGCCTTGGTTTCTCCAGGGGTTTTTGAAGTTACAGTTAAGACAATTCATTATTTTCTCAGAAAAACTTTGACTCAAGATACTTATACACATGATAAAGAATGTCTTGAATGTCCCAAAAATATCAATAACTCATTTTTGACCAAAATTAAAGTTAAAGTCTTTTGCCTTTGCAGGGCAGAATACCTGCCCGAAATACAACTATTTGAAAATCTGGAATCTGTGGCTGCAAAAAAAATCTAAATATTGAGAAAATCGCCTTGAAAGCTGTTACAATGAAGTTCTTAGCAACGCATACTACTAATCAAAAATTATTTTTCTGATATATTTACAGTAGGGAATGTTTATTTTATATAGCGCATTTCTAGAAACTCAAGGTCGCTTTACAATAACAAGAATATTTATACATAACAAGAGACAACAATAACAACAAAACAGAATACAGATAAACATGAAATCCATAGCAAATTTCCAATCATATATTCAATGACCTGGAAAACAAGACAAGAAAAGATATGTTTTAAGGTGGGTTTTGAAATCATGTAATGAAGAAAGATCACAGATGTGTTTGGGAATAGAGTTCCAGAGTGTAGGGGCAGAGATACTGAACGCTCGTCCTCCGAATGAAGCTAATCTATGGCGAGGAATTAACAGTAGATCATTGTCTGCAGAACGGAGTGAGCGAACGGGGGAGTAAGTATGAATGAGATCCAAAATATATGGGGGGGCGAGACCATGAAGTGCTTTGAAGGTGATGAGGAGAATCTTGTATTGAATGCGGAAGCAAACGGGTAGCCAGTGAAGTCTATGTAGGATGGGAGTGATGTGCGAGGATTTCTTTGAATAGGTGAGGACCCTAGCAGCAGAGTTCTGGATGTATTGGAGCTTATTTAATGTTGTGTTTGGTAGACCATAGAAAAGAGAATTACAGTAGTCAAGTCGGGAAGTAATGAAAGAGTGAACCAGTGTCTCAGCATCCTTGATGTTTAAGAAGGGACGTAAACGAGCAATATTGCGGACGTGATAAAAGGCAGATTTAGTAAGCGAAGAAATGTGAGGTAGGAAAGAGAGATAGGAGTCAAAAGTTATGCCCAGATTTTTAACGGTGGTGGAAGGTCTAACCAAGATCCCAGAAATGTTAACAGTGTCAGTACAGAAAAGAGCAACGTTTTTTGGTGAACCAACAAGTAGAACATCTGTTTTATCAGTATTAAGTTTGAGAAGGTTACTGGTCATCGAAGCATTTATGTCGTCGATACAAGCTGAAATGGAGTTTGTGGGAAAGGGTTGGTAGTGTCGAAAGCTGATATAGAGTTGAGTGTCGTCTGCATAGCAGTGGAAGTTGAAACCATGACGGCGGATGATTTTACCTAGAGGAAACATGTAAATGATGAAGAGAAGAGGGCCAAGAACAGAACCCTGAGGAACACCATGAGAGACAGGAGCAGTAGAGGATTTAGCCTGGCAGATAGTAATATAATGTTGACGGTCAGACAGATAAGAAGTGAACCAAGCTAAGGCAGTTCCAGAAGTAGGTCGTTGACAACCTTAAGAAGTGCTGTCTCGGTGCTGTGGTAAGAACGAAAACCGGATTGAAAACATTCATACAGATTATGAGATGACAAATATGACTGTAGTTGAACAGCAACAACTTTTTCAAGTATTTTTGAAAGAAGCGGAAGATTTGAAATTGGTCGGTAATTGGCCATATCAGAAGGGTCAAGGCCGGGTTTCTTTAAGACTGGTGTGACAGCTGCAGTTTTTAATTCAAGAGGAACAACACCAGTGCTCAGGATTTTAGAAATGAGAAGTGAAATAGGCCATGAAATAACAGGTGCAGAGTATTTGAGCAGAGATGTAGGGGCAGGATCAAGATGACAGAAACAAGGATTGGTTTTACCGAGTAACTCCGAAATATAAGCAGGAGTTGGAGGATCGAAATCAGTAAGAGTACCAGGTGCAAAGTCAGTAGGGAAGTCATCCCTATCAGTTGATAGGGGAGTACACAGTTGGAAAGAGAGAATATATATGAATTATTTTATTTTGGAAATAATGTAAGAACGACTCACAGAGGTCTACAGAGTTGGTCATGACAGGGGCAGGAGGGTTAGTGAGTTTGTTAACTACAGAAAACAGTGTTTTAGGACGGGAAGATGCATTTGTGATGAGGGCAGAATAATAGCTGGAGCGTGCGGTATTTAAAGCTGATTTATATAGCTGAATATGGTCCTTGTAAGCAGTAAGATGCACGGTCAAGCCAGTTTTCCTGTAGAGGCGTTCCAGGCGACGACCAGTAGTTTTCAATTTGCGAAGTGAGGGGGTAAACCAGGGAGACGTATGTGTAGGAGGTACAAGTCTGCATTTGAGGGGGGCGTGTATATTAAGAGCAGTAGAAAGAGAGGCATTATATTTGGCCAGGATATCAAGAGGAGAGCTGTGTTCAGTAATATCTGAAAGATGTGTCTGTACAGAATCAGTGAACAGTGATTGATCAACAGAATTAATGTTACGAAAAGTAATGGTTGATTTTACCCTAAGGCGGGGAAGAGGCATTTCACAGTTGAGTTCGATGAGATGGTGATCAGAAAGTCCAGTCTGAGATCCACACACAGAAACATTACGTAGACCAGTAGTACAAATCAAACCCAGTGTGTGACCTTTTAGATGTGTAGGAAAGTGAATGCGCTGTACAAGATTAAAACATTCAAAAACTGACATGAGTTCACGGGAGTCTGCACAATCCTTATTAACATGTATGTTGAAATCATCAAGTAAGATCACAGAAGAAGACATCGCACAAGTAAGGGTTAATAGTTCATGCAGTTCAGTGAAAAAATTTGACATTGATTTGGGTGGACGATACAGGAGAATTGCAATCATAGGAATGTACCGGAGATTTTGAGAACTAGGTATTCAAATGTTGAAGTTGCATGAAAGTCAATGGTTTTAACAGGAATGTTACTACGGTAGATGGCAGCCAGACCGCCACCCCTAGAAGTCAGACGGGGTTTGGCTAGGTAGCTGTATCCAGAGGGAGTGAGGAGATTTAGGTGGAAATAGTCATTCGGTATTTGCCAAGTTTCAGTAAGCAGCAGAAAATCCAGGTCTTTTTCAGTTAACAGTGTGGAAAGCACAGTAGCCTTGTTAGTAAGCGAACGACAGTTAAACAGCGCTAATGCAGGACGAAGCGCACAGTCATTGCGTATATGTAGAGCAGATAGAGACGGAGATACAGTAATTAATGCAGTAGGATTGATACGACGGTGGTTGGCCGGCAGCATAGAATAGCGTATATCTGAACGGTTAGACCAAATAGAAGGAATAGACGAGGATGTCAGACAGTGCGATGAAAGGTAGTGGCGACCAGAACGATGAATGTAACGCGGCCGTCTAATAATCCCAAGTTCATTGCAGAGCCTGTATGTAGATGCGTCGAGACGAGGGTATGATTTCAGGCTTCGCAGTCGAGATAGCGAGTAGCTGAGTGCCATAACAACAACGCAGCCAAATAATAAGCCCAGAGTTATAAATCTAAGCAGAGCAGGTAATGGAACTTTGCGAGCGGTGAAAGTCATGGTTAAATGAGAGAGGACAACATCACTGACAGACGAGGAACACACTTCTCTTGTAATAAAACGCAAGAGAGCCGCAACACTCTTGTCGCTGAAAGATCGGCGCAATACGGACCTTATCAGTCAAATCAGATGGCGGGGGGGTGCCCCACCATCCAATATACTGTCCACAATAGATAGACGAGGTAGTGGAGACTCACCCGCCAGCTATGTAGAAGGCCCAAAAGAGCGTGAAGATCAACAGACAACAGCAGATCAGAGTGGTGCAGGTAGCTAGCGATGGGTAGGGGCAATCCAGTTAGAGTATAATCCACAGTGAAAAAAACAACAGTAGAGCCATGAACAATAATCCAGCAAAGTCAGGTGTCCAGGAGAGAAGATGTAGCAAGAGACAGAAAGCAGGACGATCCAGTCAGTTATAATCCAGTGAAATAGCAACAGTAGAGTCATAAACAATCCAACAATCCAGGTATTCAGAAGAGGAGAGGAAACAATGAACAGGAAGCAGAATGCGGCAAAACAAAACAAAACACGTAAACGTTCCAACAAAACAAACAAAAGCCGCAGCAAAACGCGTACAACATACTCAAAACAAAAAAACAAAACAAAACAAAACACGAAAAACATTCCAGCAAGAAGCGGCAGCAAAACGCGCACAGCGTACTCTCACCGGAACCGGAAGTTTTTCAAACAGCTTAATGGAACATGATCTTTACTTAGTAATGTCTGCCATCTCACATTGTGACAATCATCCTGTTCAACAGTTTACACCACAGGGCTTTTGATGTTGCATCAGTAAATGTTTGCGGCTTATGATCATCTAGGTAACAGCATGTATATCAAGATCAAAAATCAAATGTATGGAAACATTTGACCTAGTTCTTTGGGTAAACTCATTTCTTTGGTTAAATTCTTTGATTATCAGATATTCAAATGGGGTCTGTATGTCAACACATCATGTAAACAGCTTACATATCATTGCAATATAATGGTTTTCGAAACGCCGCCCAGAGTCATGCAATTCTACAAGTGGGCCTGACATAAAATTTGGAGGCAACATAATGGAGAATTCACAATGTCCATTATTCGCCTTAGAATAATAAGGCTCTATCTGCATTTTGAGCACTTTTGAGATATTGAGCTTCAAAATTTTTGTGTTCCGTAGACTTCTATAGATAGAACCATTTTTGTCTTCTAAAAAAGGTATATATATATATATATATATATATATATATATGACTTACCGATCAGTCGCCACCAGCACAGACAGATCAAAACAAACACATGAAACATTTTCTTCAGTTGTTCAGTGAAAAGTCTGCAAAAACATTAATAATGTCTCCCATCTCACAATTGAACATCTTCCCAGCTCATCGTCAGAGTCAAACTGAAACCTGCTGTGGTCGGTTTTCTTGAGAGGTGAAGAGTGTGTGTGCTTGTACATGCGTGTTTAGTCTGTAGGTGAAGAGTCTTCTTCCTGTCCTGCTTTTATTTAACCACACAGTTGATGCCTTCACAAAACAGATTTACAGTGTAAAAAAAATAAAAAATAACAAACAGCCAAATGACTGTCAGATGCTAAACTAGACTCTTACCTATTATGTGCCATTGATAGCATACACAGAATGACAGCTTAACAAAATGCTAAATACTACATCAGACTTTTTCTTGCCTGCTACTGGCGTTGGTTTGGCGTGCTTCGTTTTAAAAAGTTTTGATAAAACATTGCATTCAAACCCATTAATGCATGAACAACATGAACACGACAAGAGCTGACGTTTGGAACATGCCACAAAAACCAACCCAACAGATGTTCAATTTTGGCCCGACATTACAGCCCTAAGAATAATGTCATGAAAATGCTGCTTTTGGTAACAGTTTGTATCTCTGCATTTGTAGTTTCAGTTTCCCTTTCTTAATTAAAAATACTGAGTATTGATGCCTGCTGGTATAGACACAGCAGCATGTTTGTAGTCACCTGTAGGCCTTATGGTGTGTTCAGGCAAAGCTTTTTGGCCGAAACACAACTGACACAAAGCAGCAACAGGCACTGCTAGTTCTTTGATGTCACTTTCATGTGTCTCAGCCTTTAAACAACAGTATTCATGTTCAGTATTCAGTATTCAAGTACCTCTTTGTTTTAGGGTAGGGACACTAAACCGACGCCAAAACTAGCACTGCAGAAAGCCTGTGGTGTTTACCACAAAAAAGTCACACTAGAACACACTGGACAAACTATAGCCGACTGTATGCTTGTGTGGGAGAACATAACTCTCTGGGGGCAGCCGTGGGCTAATGGTTAGGGAGTCGGGTTTGTAACTGAAAGGTTGTGGGTTTGAGTCCCAGGTCCGGCAGGGATTGATGGTGGTGGGAGTGGGAGTGAATGGTGGGAGTGGGAGTGAAACCTACGACATTGGTAGGCAGGGTATCCACTATAGAAGGGAGCCATTAGGCTTGTTGGAGATGCATTGGCGCCATGCAATCTGATCTGCATATGCAATCAAAGTACAACCAGAGCAACTGTTTTTCAATCATGTCATGTCATGTCAGTTGCAAATGGGACTGACATTGTCAGCCCTTGTCATCTTGTGGATTTTGATAGAATGACAAGAAGTGTCTGTATGTTACCTTTTTAATCCGTCATTGGTTTGCTTTCGACAGTTTGACAGTTCCTCATTCACCAAGCTAAATAGCCAGGTGGAGTTCTCTTTCTTGCCGATGAGCTCCGCCGCAGATTTGACATGCAGAATCGGCCCGAAAAACATCTGATGGTGTCCAACTAGACACCAGCAACTTCAGTCCTGGAGGGCCATTGTCTTGCAGAGTTTAGCTCCAACCCTAATCAAACACACTTAAACCAGCTGATCAATGTCTTCAAGATCACTAAAAAGCTACAGGCAGATGTGTTTGATTAGGTGGCTCTACACTATCACAGAGTTCATCTCCCCTGCTTTAGATCCTATCTTTCTGTTTGTCCATGGGTTCGAGTCTCAGGTCCAGCAGGGATTGTAGGTAGGGGGAGTGAATATCCAGCACTCTCTCCACCCTCAATACCATTGCACTGCAGCACTGGCTGCCCACTGCTATGGGTGTGTGTGTTTGTTCACTGCTCATTGCTGTGTGTGCAGATTTATGTGCAGGTACGGATTATTGATGATTTATTTATTTATTTATTTATTTATTTTTCTGGACTGACTGTCATTTATTTGATGTAAGGGTGAAGTATATTTTACAAATGCACCATCTACACACTGCACCTCCTCAACTCAAACATTGTGCAGCTTCTACAGGTGCTTTTGAAGGCTTGTCTTAACAGTGAAAAATAGGCACCAAAGCTGTTTGAGTCTGTCTACACCTGACACATTAAAGTAAACATTATAAACTGATACATTTGTTCTAAATGGGTAAATGATGATGTTGAATGGGATTGAAGTTTCCACTGTTGTTCATTTCATCGTAATGCCACGTTCACTTTTTTCATGACCTGCTTAATCTCTGAAGGTGTAAATGCAGTGGATTTTGTCTCGCATTTCTGTAACTGAAGCTGAATGTACTTTCCAATGTATAGTATCAGTCATGGTCTCGTAATGGCTAAACACACCCTGGCTCCACCTGGACCAGTAGCCATGCCCCAAACTCATGCTAGAAGTGATTGACAGACCTCAACAGATCGCTCTTAATGTTTTGATGGTGCTCAGTGTTCACACTTTTGGGGGAAATAAACCCATGAATTGCAAACTAATAGTAGTCAATGAACAATAAACTGTTAACCCTTTAACACGCACGATCACACCGGTGTGATCATTCTTGGCTGGTCCCTGAAGCATACGATCATACCCATGTGATTATAATGTTTAGCGCATCACGTGATCAAGTGCTGAATTCAAATCTGCTTTGGCCCTTTGGCTGGCGCTGAGCCAGATCTGACACGCTGAGCACTTGACACATCCTCAGACTCGGAATTATGCTTTTCTATGGCAACACTATCAACGCCTAAACACAGCCTATGTTGGTCAGGTGGTACAGCGGTCATGTGGTACAAATTGTAGCTCTCAGAAGTCTCCCAGTTCACAAGTTGTAATTAGGAGTTCTACGAGGACGTAAACGGTTTTTACAAGTTGGAATCTCGTAATTACAGGAATTCCAATATGGCGTGAACGCACCTTAAAGGCATGACCGCTGTACCACCCGACCAACATAGGCTCTGTTCAGGTGTTAACAGTGTTGCCATAGAAACGCATAATTCCGAGTCTGAGGACGTGAACAGCTCTGAGTAGAACGTCACATGTTGTCATGTCGAAATTACGGTAATTATGATATGGCGTGAACGCAACATAACACGCTCATTATAAAAGTGTTTAAACCTCCAAATACATTTACTTGCACATATTTCAGAATCTGAATATCAGATATTTCATAATACAGTGAGCACGTTTGCGAATATTAATAATAAAAAAGGAAAAACAATATAAAAGTGATACATGTGTCATACAGCGCTATTGTGGCTGTGTTGTGTCATGTGACAAACACGACACATCGCCATGGAAACAATAAGGCGATACATTCTAAAATAACGGTCGCCTAAAAAAACTCACCCTGGGAGCTCAGTTAGAATATTTTAAACTCACATGTGAAAGGGTTAAGAAATTGTTCATAAAAGAAAATCTTCTTTAATGTTAAATATGTAACATTACCAGTACTGGTAATACAGAATAAAGGGTGGAAGGTGAAGTCAAATGGCAGGTGCTGTGGGTTACTGTGATGAATTGACTGATAAGAAGGCCTTCTTCTTTCCCAGTGTGAGGCCTTTTCAACACCAGGAGTTTTTGTGTATTCCCCCCATTTCAGTGTTGTTTGTTTAATTAATTTATGTATTACCTTAATTAAAAAAAACAATACTGGTCACTATATATTAAACTGTGACAGTGAGTTTATATCAGTGCTCTGTGCCCTGCTGTGTGAATATAGTTGTCAAGTTTTGTTCAAGTGAATTCCTGACATGAATTGTCCTTGAGAGGACTAAAGCAAAATGTGTCAAAGATTATCTTTAATCTCATTTGCGTAAAAAAAAACAACAAAAAAAAACAGGATGCCATGTTCAGGTGTTGCTACAATTATCATCCAACAAACCAGAACCTGTAAAAAAAATAATAATTTTCTGTGTTCTAAGTTAGTTCTCAATTCCAAGACTTCATGATGCAGACAACTGTAAATTCTCCTACACTTGAGTACTGTTTTTCCTAAATATGATGTGGAGATAATATTCACTTAGCAAAATGTTTTAAGGAAAGAAATCTTGCAAAAGTTGCAAAATGTCTTCCACCCTACTAAACTTAAGCTACTAACTTTTTGTTTTCAAATCACGAACATTATATATTAATAATGTTATATATTAATAATGGTCTGTTTTTATTATATATAATTAAGATACTAACTATAGGAACCTGCCCACATTAACTGAGTTAAGGAAATTACTAAGGTACACTTGGATTTACTGAACACGTAGTGTAGTGGAAAAACAATCATCCACAAAAATACTGAAGGACAGAAGAGGGCTCTAACAAAAATGGACTGATGCTATAAAATATATAGCCAAGTCTGATGGTGTTTGCCAATGAAATTTAAAGGAGGAAAAATACTTAGAGACTGAAAGTTAAGGACTACAGGAGCATATCTCAACATTCATGTCAAAAAGGTTGACTAAGACTTGTTAGACCAGACACCACAAAATATTTTAATCTTAACCAGACACATAGATACAGATGAAGAATCCATTTCTGCTTTGTTCAGTTCTGTATGCATGTTTTACAGTAATTCTATATGACATTATACATTATGGCATAACATTATATGATCTTATTGTCTTTAATAAATGATTGATAACAACAGATGATCACATAACTTGCCTGTAGGTAATTACAGAGATACAGGACAGTGTTCTAGAACAGACTTGTTTTTACATTTAGCTATTTGTAATAATAATGATCCACTGGAGGCGACTTGAAGGAGATGAACCCAAGTGCAGCTTTATTTACAAACCAAATGTAAAATCCAGACAAACGGTATTCCAAACGATAACTTGACTGAAACAGACTTGACTTGACCAAAACAGACTTGGCATGAATGGAGACAGCTACTAAGTGTGGGTTATTGCGTGGCATCAAACATGAAATGTCCTTACATAAATGACAATGATCCACTGGAGGTGAGTTGAAGGAGATGAACCAAAGTGCAGCTTTATTTACAAACCAAATGTGAAATCCAGACAAACGATTATCCAAACGATGACTTGACTTGAACAAAACAGACTTGACTTGGCATGAACATAGACATAGACATAGACTCATCAACAGCAGGAACAATATTACGCTAATACACGACAAGAGACAATAGGTGTGTTCGACTTCATCTACGGCTACAGACGGTGATCAACGAGAGCAGTCGGGGGCGGAGTTGAAAACGGAGGCGTCAAGACGGACAGTTTTTACTCTCGTTAGTGAAGCTCTCGCGGTGCTTGCATGCACTATCACAGATGAAGTGAATTAAATGCAATATTTATCAAATACAGACTTTTCAAAAGCGTTTTCATGAGCAACAGAAACACGTTTCATATACTGCTTAATACAGCGCCATCTGAACAAGAATAATGATAAACATAAGCATATACTATTTAAATACTAATAAAGTGGGGTTATTTATGCTTTTATCAGTGTTTTATGATAAATCTGGTTCAATATAACATTGCAACTACAGTAAAAACACTTTTACTGTTCTAAAAAAACAGATTTGTCAGCATTATCGGACTTGAGGATGTTAGAATAAACCCAAAACACACGTGATCGTTGTCATGCGGTGAATCTGGCAAATCGTGAAACAGCCATGTGGTCATCAGAGCTCCTGCAGCCGCTCTGAAGAAACTGCGCTGGCTAAGTCAGTATCGTGGTACTTTGATGGCACACGTGACAGTCACGAGGTGTCGGCGCCATCTCAAGTGGGACAAAATTTCTAACCGGCATGCACTGCTTCAAGTCAGAATTTGATCGAGCTGCGCAGCGCTGAGTTAAGTCGAACACACCTAATGGCAACATGAAGGCTATATATATCAAACAGAGAAGGTCACATGACATGACCAAACCAATGAGCAAACAGACTAGAACAACCAATGGGAACATGACACATTGAACAAGGAAACCAATAGCAGGAGTACAAGAGGGCAAGGGAAGCAAGACACAAACAGCATGAAATCAAACTACAAAATAAAAGACACGAAAACATGAACATGACCAAAACAACCCCATGTTACACTATTAATGGAATGTAGTTAACAGTAATGATTGGAGTGTTGACTGGAATTCTGTCAGGTGGCGTTATGCAATGATCCTATCCTAGTAAAATGTTCATACTATGAGTTCTCTCCTCTCTTACAATGATGGTAAAATCTACTAGAAAAATCGAATGGTTTCTAAAGAGAGAACAAAGACAATATCTAGTAGATAAAATGTAGTTCAAGTTCAATTTATTTATAAAGCACATTTAAAAAAAACATCTGTGGCCGACCAAAGTGCTGTACAAGTTAAAAAAAAAAAAAAAAAAAAAAGGTTAATTACACCAATAACAGCAAAACAGATAAAACCAAACACTCATTATAAACCAAACGCAACAGAAAACAATTGTTTTGAGACATGACTTGAATTCAGACAAAGTGAAAGCCAATCTAATATAGACTAGGAGCTTGTTCCACAGTGTGGGGCCGGCCACTTCAAAGGCTCGATTGCCCCTCAATTGTAGCCGCGTTCTGGGTATCTGAAGGAGGAGTTTACATTCAGATCTAAGGCCTCTGGTGGGAGATTACAGGTGAAGAAGATCAGATATGTAAGAAGGTGCTAAGTCATTTAATGATTTATACACCAATTATAAAATTTTAAACTCAATTCTAAAATTAATTGGAAGCCAGTGAAGAGATCTCAGAAGGGAGGTAGCATGATCAAATTTTCTCCTTCCCTTCAGGAATCTTGCCGCAGCATTTTGAATGACCTGTAGGTATGCCGTTTGGGATTTAGCTATACTGAAATAGAGGGAATTGCAGTAATCCAGGCGCAAGGCATGAGGTAATAAGAGCATGGATAGCAATCTCCAAGGAACGCTTTGGGAGAAATTATTTGATTTTCAATAGAGAACAGAGAAAGAAAAAAACTGGACCCAATGACCACGCTAATCTGCCTGTCAAATTTGAGGCATTTATCAACCATCACACCTAGATTAACTCAGGGTTAAAAACAATGACTTCCGTTTTGTCTGAGTTCAGAAAAAGAAAATTATTGGCAAGCCATGCTTTCACATCCTCAAGACATGCTGTTAGATTGCCAAGAGCACTCTTATTTTTACTACACACAGGTATATAAATTTGCATGTCATCAGCATAGCAGTGGAATGAGACATTATGTTTCCTAAAAATGGAACCCAAAGGGAAAAGATAGAGAGGAAAAAAGGACAGGAGCTAAAACAGAGCCTTGTGGCACACCAAAGGATAGATTGTGAAAGGAGGAAGAGAAATGTCCTATTTTTACAGAGAAACATCTATTGGTTAAAAAAGATTTAAACCAACTTAAAACAACATCCACCCGCCCTAGCCCAAAACAAGACTCCAGCCGAGGGATAAGGATCGCATGATCAACAGTATCAAATGCAGCGGACAGGTCTAACATCACAAATTGAGTCTCCCGAAACTGTTGACATATAAATATAATTAAGAACTCTTACAAGTGCAGTTTCTGTGCTGCGCAATGATTTAAACTCTTTCTCAAAAATACAATTGTCAGTCAGGAAGGTCTGGAGCTGTAAAAGCACATTTTTTTTTTTTTTTGGTTGGTTGTTTTTTTTCCCCCAATATCTTGGAAATAAATGGCAAAATGGAGATCAGACAAAAATTTGATAAAAGAGAGGCATCAAGTGAGGGTTTCTTTAGTACAGGTGTAACCGTAACAGTTTTCAAACTAGAACACTGCAAAAATTGCTTGAAGGAGCTATACCTTCACTGCAAAAAAAAATGCTTTTCTTAATTAGATCATTTTGTCTTGTTTCCAGCCAAAATATCTAAAAATTCTAAAATCAAGAAGGATTTTCTACACAAGCAAAAAATATTGTCTTGTTTTCAGAAAAAAACAGGTAAAAAAAAAAAAAAAAAAAAAAGTCAAAAAGTAAGTTTTTTCTTGAAACAATAATCTTGTCATCAGCATAGCATTTAAGTGAGTTTTTGCTTGTTCTAAGCAAAAACTCACTTAAATTTGATGTCTTTTTTTCTGAAAATAAGGCAATTATTTTTGCTTGTCTAGAAAATCCTTCTTAAGAATTTTTAGATATTTTGGCTAGAAACAAGACAAAAAATCTAAATAAGTAAAGCAATTTTTGCAGTGAAGGTATAGCTCCTTCAAGCAAAGATTTGTTAACTATAGCGACAGCAGCCCAGGGCAGATAGTGTGCAAATATTTGCCTCAAATAGTGAGGATGTATAGTTTCAAATGCACAAAAGGAAGGTTTAAGTTTAAACATAACTTCCTTTACAGCAGTGGTTTTCAAACCGGTCCTGTGAACACCCCCAGTGCTGCATATTTTGTAGGTCTCTCATATCTGACACACCCATTTCAGGTCTTGCTGTCTCTACTAATGAGCTGATGAGTTGAATCAGGTGTGATAGATGAGGGAGACACAGAAAATGTGCAGTGTTGGGGGTGCTCGTAGGACTGTTTTGAAAACCACTGCTTTACGGAATGTAGAGAGACAGGATTGAAAGAAGTCCACAGGGCAGGTGAATTCATCTCTTTCGATATATTTCCTGATCAGAGACCTGAAACTGGGCCCTAAAGCTTGAAACTTTATTGCCAAAATAACTAGAGAAATCCTCACAAAGTGCCAAAGATGGGCAAAGTAAAGAATTTACAGAGGGGGTTAAAACAGAGTTAATGACAGAAAAAAGAGCTTTTGGGGCATGGTGATATTTTTCAATCAATTTAGAAAAATAGGAAGCCTTAGCTTTCTTGACAGCATTCTGCTATGACAATAAACAGTTCTTTAAAATCTCATAAGAGATCTGTAATTTGTCCTTTTTCCACTTCCTTTCTGCTTTCCTGTCTGTCTCAAGGAACGAATACTATGGCCAACCCATGGCTCTGATTTAGATACAGATTTTGGCTTAAATAATTTAAAAGGAGCAATAAGGTTTAAAATGTCTGTCCTGACAGTATTTAAAACAACAAAATTATGTTCTGTATTGTAGAAGATTTTCATTAATCTTGAATCAATATAAAACATAGAATTATGCCTATGCATAAGAGGATATTATTCTACTATTATCATCTGACTATGTGAAGTAACTCTGTGCAGTGAGCTTAGAATGAAGAGAGCTATTTAAAGCTTGAAAAACGCTCATGTATGGAAAGAACCTGTTCAGGAGCTAGAAATACATGACAGCTATTGATCAACCTTCAGGAACTTATGTACGGTAAAAAATACTTTGTCCAAAAATACAACAGTGCATATATGGAATGCTTCAGGATGTATATATGTGTGTTTGGGACAAGACTCTGGAGTGGTGTTAAAACGACTCTGCGGGGTGTTAACTTGTTAATAAAGGTCTCTCTGGCTTCAAAACCTCTTCAATTCTACAACAGTATCCAGATCAGATAATAGAGACTCTAATGATAAAAGAGGGTAGGCCTCATTATAGAGCTTAACAAAATCCTCACAAAAATGACGCAAATAAACACAAACTTGTGTAGTATCAGAAGCAGGTGTAAGAGAAAGCAGTGGAAGAAACATTTTAAATAAGATAGGAAAATGATCAGAAATAACAGAATCAATGACTTCAACGTCAGTTATAGACATGAGTGTCCATGAGTGTGTGTGGGATATTTAAGCCACTTCAGCAGGTTAAAAGAGTCAATGATGTTTAAAAACTCAGAAGTTAGCTGCTAAGAGGGGCAACATACATGGACACTAAAATCACCTAAAATAAGGATTCAGTGGTGGTTAGTGATCAAATTCGCTACAAACTCTGAAAACTCTACTAGGAAGTCTTTGCTTAGATGAGGTGGCCGGTAGATCAGAGCTAACACCACAGGCTCAGACCAGTTCAGAAATAAAACCTGAGCTTTAAAACTCGTGACAGTGGTGGAAGATAACAGTCGACAACGAGGTCTAAAGGAATCTTTAGCAATGATGGGTAGCCCGCCACCTCTGCCCAATGATCGCAGAGCATTGTAAAAATACTAGTTGGCTGGAACAATTCAGAGAATGGACTCCTACCTTCACCCAGGTCTCTGTGATAAACAGAAAATCCAAGTCATCAGTTGTAATAAAAAAGAATGTACATCTTATTCACCAGAGAGCGAGCGAGCAATTTTTGGAGACCGTAGAGTGGTGCGCAAAGCCAATGCTTTGCTCAGAGGACAGACGTTAGCAGTATTTGCGCCCTCACGATGCGGCCAGATAATGATCCGAGGGTGGGAATTTACTGCTTGAACCGGAGAGTCAGGAGAAGCAGGATCAGAAGCAGCGGGGTCCATCGTGATTAACCTGAGCCAGTGTAAATATAGCCAGACAACCAGCTCTCATGAAGGTCTTTATTCTGACAATCACACCCCCGCATTTCCCGCGTCTTCTCCGACACTTTCTTGGGGTAATGTCCAGAGGTAGTCGTCGGAGGAAAGCCGGGACGTTCCGGAAGAGATTACCATGTATATGATCGGCGAAAATGGCCAAATTCACGTCCAAGACACCTACACATGAACTACGAATGTCCAAGAGAGTCTGACGGTCATACATGAGAGACTCAACATAGTTGTTGGACATGAGGGCACATAAAAACAACCAAACAATTACAAGGGCCGAAAGCAGGAGGTGGCTTGCCACGTGCATAGGCGCCATCTTACTGATGGCATGTACAATTCAGTCTCACTAGAAAAGTACACTTATTGGACATTTAATATTCAAACCACACTGATACACAGAAGAAATATTGCCACATCTTGATTTAAAATAAATAAATAAATAAATAAATAAAAATGAACACACTTGGTATAATGCTACTTCTTGCAATACACAAAAGAAAATTGTAATATGATTAGACAAAATGAAAACCTGCTCTAAACATGATGATCTGCTCTAAACATGGTAAACTACTAGAATTCTACTGTCATACTGACCAGCGATGCATCTGCCATCTGTGTTCTATGGATGAACATAAAAATCACGACACTGTGACAGCTGTAGTCGCGAGGACAGAGAAACAGGTAAGAACTAAGTGACTAAGTGGTCTCTCTTGGTTTGAGTGTTATAATTTAATGAAAATTCATGACATGCTACCATTACTTCAATTCACACATTAAGGTTTTAGACCTTTTTTTTTTTCATCTTTAGAATTGTTCATTACAATAATGCAAAACAAGCATGTCCATATGTGCTCTCCACGTATATGTTCTTCTTGATAGTTTAGCTTTAAAATAAATTACTGGATTGGATTTTGATTAGTTTATGTCTGAGTTTCAGTTATTTTTCACACAGAGTAAATTGGAGGAGCTGCAGAGTGATATTCTACAGAGATTGCAGGAGAGGGAGAAGCTGCTTGCTGAGAAGAAAGAGTTTATACAAAATTTCAAGGTTCGTTTATAAGGAAAATAAGAAAATGTCTTAAGCACTTTAAGAATTTTAGGATTTATCTTTGTGTTTTAACAGCGCTCTGCACAAAATTTGGAGGAAGATGGTGAGAAGATCTTTACTGAGCTGATCCACTTTTTAGAGGAAAGCCGATCTCAGTGGACAACAGCTATCAGAAATTATGATATAGCACCATGTTATTTACAAACAACTTTGAAAGGAATAGAGAATGGAATTGATGAACTAAAGACAGGCTACATTGAGCTGCAGAAGCTTTCACTCACCGATGATCACATCCAATTCCTACAGGTAAATGAGATACAAATAATAGGGCAGTCGAATTAATCTAGGAAACTGCATGAATAGTTGAAATGAAAAGATTGGAGGGAACAAAAACCTAACAGAGTGATGACAGAAAAATCATTAAATGGATCAATTTAAGTTTAGTGAGAAACATGAGCAACAATTGTTTTCACAGTCAGTCAGTCAGTTAGTCAATCAATCAATCAATCCATAAAAAGACCTGCATCTTGCTGTGCAAACTGGGAAACAAAACAAAACAAAATCTGACTGTAGTTTGTCAGTGAAGTGTACAGGTAATTATATTTCTTGCCTTGTCTGTATTTTTTTTATTATTTTTTTTTCTAGGGTTGCGGGTCCTTCTGTTCACCTCTTCCTTATACAGATGGAGAAACTAAAATCAGATCTGAAATTACTCTTGATGAAGCAGGAAAATTGCTCTCTCAACTAAAAGAGCAACTGGTAGAGTGGAAAAATGAGGTGGAAAAGATATTGCATAGAGGTACAGTATACAGTATTAGCAGACGGGGGCAGTTCTAGGGTCAGTGGATATTTGGGGTTTAGCCCAGACCTCTGTGAATGCAGCCAACCTTTGTTTTAATACAGGAATATTAGCTGTATATACAGGTGCATCTCAAAAAATAAGAATATTGTGAAAAAGTTCATTTTTTGTTTGTAACTTATTTCAAAAACTGAAACTTTCATATATTCTAGGTTCATTGCGTGTAAAGTAAAACATTTCTAAAGTTTTTTTTGTTGTTGTTTTAATTTTGATGATTAGAGCTTACAACTCATGAAAGTCAAATATCCAGTATCTCAAAATATTAGAATATTTCCTAAGATCAATCAAAAAACGGATTTGCAAAACAGAAAAGTTCAAGTTCTTTAAAGTACATACATTTATGCACTTAATACTTGGTCGGCAGCACATATTACAGCAAATTCCTTGTTCCTAGCACAAATTACAGGATCAGTAAAGTGTGACATGTAAGTGATCAGCCTGTGGCACTGCTGAGGCACTATTGAGCCTTCAGATCGTATGTATATTGTTGGATTGACTGTTTCTCATCTTTCTCCTGAAAATATCCCATAGACTCTCTATAGGGTTCAGGTCAGGCATGTTGGCTGGCCAATAAAGCACAGTAATATCATGGTCAACAAACCACTTTGAAGTGGTTTTTGCACTGTGGGCAGGTGGTAAAGTCCTGCTGGTAAAGAAAATCAGCATTTCCATAAAGCTTGTCAGCAGATGGAAGCATAAAGTGCTCCAAAATATCCCGGTAGACAGCTGCATTGACTTTGGACTTGATAAAACACAGTAGACCAACACCAGCAGATGTCAGGGCACCCCAAATCATCACTGACTTCAAAAAATTCACACTGGACTTCAAGCAGCTTGGATTCCCCTTCGGGAACTTGAGCTGCGTCGAAAACACATTGGGGAACGCCATCAGCGAGCCACGCTCTGAAAACAGGTGTGTAATCAGTCCAAATGAGCAACAAGCCGTCACGGGCAGGGTGACGGGGTGACCAGGACCATAAAAGCACGTGCGGTGAGCAAGCCGGCATCTTCTGTCATTTCAGCAAGCACTCTATGTGTGTGCGTCTCACTCTGTTTTTCTGTGGCAGTCCACAACTTTTGTTTGAGAGTGTGCGCTATGTCCTCGCATAAAACAAAGGGTGAATTAAAACAGCAGCATTATAGACTGTGCGCGCCTCCCTGCCCCCGCTATATTACGGGTGGGGACACGCACAGTCTGTGTGTTTGGGAGCGAAGCACGCGGAATCAGCTCTGGAGGTAGCTGATTGCCCGCATTGCGAGCAGCTCCCGCTGCGCACGCTTCGCTCCCGGAGAGCTCTCTTTGAGGAGGGAGCTTTCGCCAGCGTGCCTTGCAGCTCTGGTCGTGGGGCTCGCAAATGGATCTGGTGGAGGGAATGGAGACAGGCCAGTCCCTTTCTTCTTCCTCCCCCACCAGATCCAGCGCTCTCACTGGGATGGAAGCACGCTCTGCCGGGGAGAGTGCTTGACCCTCCATGTTTCATCCTCTGAGGAGGTGGATGTGGAGGATGTCGATGTGAAAGGCTTTCCCCATGAGCTGGGGATTCACCCCCCCAGTCCGTCCAGTATGAGGAGCTTGTGGAGGTGGTGACTCGCGCTGTGGCCAAGCTAAAATTAGATTGGCCAGCCGAGAAACCAAAAGAGCTGCCAAGAAGCAAACTTGATGAATGCTTCTTGCGCTCTAAACCACCACCTCCACGACGGGGCTTGCCATTTTTCCCCGATCTGCAGACTGAGATGTCTAGATCATTGGGAAAGCCTTTCTCGGACGTGTTCACAGCTCTGCCACCCTCCATTACAGCAATGTGGTGGAAGCTGTTGAGCACGGTTATGGGGTGATGCCCCGGGTAGAACAGGCGCTCACAAGCTATCTGTCTCCCGGCATGGCATCATCCCTTAAAGCCCCGACTTTGCCCACTAAGCCGCTGCGTTCCACGTTGGCACTGGTGGGCAAAGGGTATTCGTCAGCGGGTCAGGCTGGTGCTTGCCTGCACACCATGGCAGACCTGCTGAAGGAGCTGGATGAGGGTGAGGAGATTAAGGCGGGGATATCACTGAACTCCGCCGAGCCACAGACCTTTCTTTGCGTGCCACCGAGGAGACCACCCACGCCATTGGACGGTCTATGGCAGCCATGGTGGGGTTCTAGCGCGGCACTCCTAGAAGCAGGGTTCTAGGCGGCGCTCTAAGTTGAAGCCAGCTGCGCTGAAGTTGGACCTGCGGGCCCTTCTTCAGGCAAAGATGCTTTGGCTAAGAAGTCCTGATGGTCGTGGCTCAGGACTTCTGAGGGCAGACCCCTCCGGGGAAGAGCGGTTAACGCTTCATCATATGGTGCCTGTCTCTCCTCAGTGCCCTCAGGAGATCATACTGCCAACCCTGCCACCCATGGTACTTCAAGGTGCAGCGGTCTCCGGCAAGCTCATCTCTCAGCATCCGCCCGGCAATGCAGCAGTGCTGGGAGGCTCGCGACCTCTGAGGAGGTCCTCAGAACGGCCAGATTGGTTGTTCCCTGCCGGTCTTCCGCTTCAGGGCGCGAATCTAGCCGCTCTGGTAACACCAGAAGTCAGTCTCGAGAGACTGAATCCCTTAGTAGACCATCTTAGGGCGTGGAAACGTCTGCCAAACGTGTCTCAGTGGGTCCTGCACACTGTAGAGAGAGGCTACAGAATCCAGTTTGGTTCTCCTCCGCCTCTTTTTCACGGGGTTCTTCCCACTCTGGTGGGCCCTGAGCAGGCTCTGGCCATGGAACAAGAAGTAAACGCTCTCTTGAGGAAGGAGGCCATCGAGGTGGTCCCTCCTCACCACAGAGTCTGGGTTTTACAGCTGGTACTTCATTGTTCCAAAGAAGGATGGGGGGTTGTGTCCGATCTTAGATCTGCATCTGCTGAACCGCGCAGTAATGCTAGCGATGGATGCGTCCCTCACCGGTTGGGGAGTGGTCATGAGTGGCCACCCAGCCTGTGGTCTGTGTAGCGGCCGCCATCTCACTTGGCACATAAATTGCCTGGAGTTGCTGGCTGTGTTTCAGGCACTGAAACACTTCCTCCCAGACCTGAGAGATCACCGTGTGTTTGTGCGCACCGACAACACATCGGTGGTCTCTTACATAAACCACCAGGGAGGTCTGCGTTCGCGCCCCTTGTACAAGCTGGCGCACCAGATCCTGGTGTGGTCCCAAGGGAAACTCCACTCGCTGAGAGCAGTCTATATCCTGGGGCATCTCAATCAGGGAGCAGACGTCCTGTCGAGACAGGGGCCGAGGCCCAGGGAATGGAGACTCCACCCCGAGGTGGTGGAGCTCATTTGGAGAGTGTTTGGCCAGGCCCAGGTGGACCTCTTTGCGACTCAGGAGACATCGCAGTGTCCCCTCTGGTTCTCTTTGAGTCATCCAGCTCCCCTGGGGCTGGATGCTATGGTGCAGACGTGGCCGAGGCTTTGTCTGTACGCCTTTCCCCTGATCGCTCTGCTCCCGGGAGTTCTGGAGAGAGTGCGCCAGGACGGCATCTTGCTACTGCTAGTAGCCCCGTTCTGGCCAGGCTGAGTATGGTTCTCGGACCTGATTTCTCTCCTCAACGGCTCTCCATGGGAGATTCCTGTCAGGAGGAATCTCCTCTCACAAGCGGGTGGTACGATTCAGCTGCATCTAAGCACACCATCAGTCGGTGGATAGTGGATGCCGTCACATTGGCCTATGAGTCCTCTGATCTCCCCTCACCACTGGGGGTCAAGGCTCACTCCACTCGGAGTATGGCGGTCTCCAAGGCCTTCTTGTCAGAAGTTCCCCTCTCTGACATTTGCAACGCTGCGGGCTGGTCCACGCCACTCACTTTCGTGAGGTTCTATGGCCTCGACATTCAAGCCACTCCTGGCTCCTCGATTCTCTCGTCCAAGCTGTGCTCAGTGATTCACACTAGGGAGGGATTTGAAAGTCTGGCGGCGTGGACATCTCGTTCCCCAATGCGTTTTCGAAGCAGCTCGAGTTCCCAAAGGGGAACGTCCCAGGTTACGTATGTAACCATGGTTCCCCGAGGGAACGAGACGCTGCGTCTCATTGCCATACTTTCGGCATCCCTGCCGTGCTTGCTTCTCTATCTCTGAAGCTGCCGGCTTACTCACCGCACGTGCTTTTATGCTCCTGGTCTCCCCGTCACCCCGCCCGTGACAGCTTGTTGCTCATTTGGACTGATTACACATCTGTTTTCAGAGCGTGGCTCGCTGATGGCGTTCCCAAATGCATTTTTGACGCAGCGTC
The DNA here is from genome assembly GCA_036247105.1 of Cirrhinus mrigala. Lineage (NCBI taxonomy): Eukaryota > Metazoa > Chordata > Actinopteri > Cypriniformes > Cyprinidae > Cirrhinus > Cirrhinus mrigala. Next base: position 45,880,355 of record CM070028.1, on the reverse strand, counting down.
TCATTCCCTCGGGGAACCATGGTTGCATACGCAACCTGGGACGTTCTGTGCCTCTCCAGTCTTCTTCCAGACTCTGGGACCATGATTTTAACATGAAATGCAAAATTTACTTTTATCTGAAAAGAGGAGCAACAGTCCAGTTCATTTTCTCCTTAGCCCAGGTAAGATGCTTCTGACGTTGTTTCTGTTTCAGAAGTGGCTTGGTAACCCTTTTCCTGAAGACATCTGAGCTTGGTGACTCTTGATACACTAACTCCGGCTTCATTCCACTCCTTGTGGAATGAAGTGTTTGAATCGGCTTTGCTTGACAGTTTTCTCAAACTTGCTTTTCTCATCTCTGTTGCTTGTGTACCTTTTCCTACCCAATTTCTTCCTTCCAGTCAACTTTGCATTTAATATGCTTTGATACAGCACTCTATAAACAGCCACCCGTTTCAGTAATGACCTTCTGTGATGTACTCTCTTTGTGGAGGATGTCAATGATTGTCTTCTGGACCATTATCATGTCAGCAGTCTTCCCCATTATTGTGGTTTCAAAGAATGAGAGATACCTGGAATTTATACTGTATGGATGGACATTTAATGAAACTCTAATGTAAATATTTTAATATTTTGAGATACTGGATTTGTGACTTTCATGAGCTGTAAGCTCCAATCATCAAAATAAAACAAAAACAAAAACAAAACAAAACAAAAAAAACTTTTAATTAAAACTTGAAATGTTTTACTTTACATGTAATAAATCTGGAATACATTAAAGTTTCAGTTTTTGAAGTAAGTTACAAACCAAAAAGGGAGCTTTTCCACAATATTACATTTTTTTTGTGATGCACCTGTATTAGGGGTGTAATGGTATGCAAACATAATGGTTCGGCACATACCTCAGTACTTATGCTGCCTTCACATGCTATGAGAATTATTGTAAATACGAGTTTACTAATCGGAAATTAGACTTGAACATTTTATTCTTTCTGACATTAAAGCCCTTGAATATGACAAGCTCGTAATAATGATTTTTATAAGTGAGAAATAGGAAATTTCCGATAGCATGTGAAGGCAGCATTTAGTCACGGTTCGGTACAGTTTTAGTATGCTAGTACAATATAACTATTAAACAAATATAGTCAAAATAACAAATATGAAAGGTCTAACTTACCTTAAGTCTTACCTTACTCCCACTCTAACCAAAACCAGGTGAAAACATGAGCATTAAAAGAGTAGTTCACTTCCAGAACAAAAATGTACAGATAATGTACTCACCCCCTTGTCATCCAAGATGTTCATGTATTTCTTTCTTCAGCCGTAAAGAAACGTTTTTTTTTTTTTTTTTTGAGAAAACAATTCATGAATTATGTTCATATAGAGGAGTTCTATGGTGCCCCTGCGTTTGAACTTCTTGGATTGCAAGGGGGTTAGTACATCTGTTATTTTTTTATTATTATTATTTTTTTTTTTTTCCTGGAAGTGAACTATTAAAACTATTTAACTTTTTTTTTTAAAAAAAAAAAGGCATCCTCCACTCTATAGCTCTAAAAATGACGATTATACCCCTGGTTTTACCGACAAGTCTTAAACATAGTCCCCATACTAAAGTGCATGTATGAGCTGTTTTAACTGATCTCAAAATGTTTTTTTCCCCTCTAAGGCACATTTCTAAAGGTTACTTAAATGTCCTAATTGAATTATGGCCTAATCCTGGCTTAACTTAAGCCCTTTCTGTGAAACCAGGCCCTAAATTTTCAACTTAAGTCTCAGGTTGTGGATTTACCTGAACAAAACAAAAGAACAGCATCTGTCCATCTAGCTCTGGAGAGTGCACCTGCCACCATGTTTCCAGAAACTTTCTTGTGTTTTATTTTATTATTATGATTATTATTTTATTATTATTTTTTTTTTTAAATTCAGTATTTGACAGGGACAATAGACAGTCAAACAACTGCCCCAAAACTAGCTACAGAGCTAAATTTCAATATGACATAATTAATTTTCTTATTTTATGGTATAACAAGGGTGTCCAACTCTGCTTCTGGAGGGCTACCATTCTGCAGTGTTTAGCTCCAACCCTGATCAAACACAAACACACTCAGATTGAAATATGCATAAAATGGTTTAAATGAACTATGTTTCTTTTCAAAGCAACACCTTTCCCGGAGATCTTATACTGTACGGCATCATTTTACCCTGTCAACCGGTCTCCTTCTCCAGGTTTTTAAAGTCAAATGCAACTGAACTGAAATTTCATACAGGATATCACTTTAATCATAGTATGTGAGTTGGACTTTTGTTTTTTTTTTCTTCTTTCATACTTCATTTTGTTCATGTGTTTTGTGATCATTTATAATTAGGGTGGGCAGATATATGTATTTAAAGGGTTAGTTCACCAAAAATGAAAAATTCATTAATCAATAATTACTGAATTAATTTAATAATTCCTAATTAATTAATTACAGTTGAACCACTGAATTGGCTAGTAAAGATTTTGTTCTATTTCAATTACATTTCAGAGTAATTTGTCTCAGTTATAAACATACACACATTACTCTAACATTCTAACATTCTTAACTCACATTACCTAAATTCAAAAGAATAAATTAAGTTTTTGAAAGTGATGAATTCATAATAATTTTTATTACTATTGAAAAGTTTCTTAACATTGTCTTTACACGAAGCATGAATTTAAAGGGTTTTCTCACCCTATGTTGATTGACAGGATGCAATCAGGCCTGATTATCGACTGTTTTTTCTTTTGTCAGCAGATACCGATTATTGGCCCATATAATGATGAATCTCTAGTAATTTTGTGTTTTTATTTTGTTATAATATTATTTTACTTATTTTCCTTGTCTTTGATATTAATCTTAAGATTGTGTGGTATCATGTTTGAAAAATCGATAAGAGAATGTTTTAAAGCAATAATTTTTCATTTCCTTTGGTAGGGTATAAAAACATCTGAACACTGAAACATATGCAAATAAGATTATTCAGTAAACCAACCCTGTTCATTTTACTGTCATTTGTCTCCTACTTTATGCTCTTGGCTTTCTCAGTCAGTTTATTTATTTATTTATTTATTTATAAACCATCTTTAAGACACATTTCTCAAGACTTAGGTCACCTTGTCCTGTTTTATTTACACAGTTTTCCTTAACACTTCAGTTTAGAAAAGCAGTTCATTTCATATCCAAGATGCACTAAAACTACCAAAAAAGTTTTTCACTTAACAAACACGTTATGACTTATAAACACTGACCTAAGAAGAAAAAAAAAAAAAAAAAAAAAAAAGGTGGCACTGTTTTCTAAAATGTCGTTACAAAACAAAGGGGACTAATCTCTAACGTTTAGAATCTACTTCATGTTACATGGTTTACATTACAGTACAAAATTATTCCTAAATTGTCAGTTTTATGTGAGGAGTGAGTTTTGTGCCAATATTCATCAAACAAATCCAGCGTTTTGCAAATAAACACAATCTGCTTTGCAAAGAAAAACGTCTCAGGTTACGTATGTAACCTTGGTTCCCTGAGAAGGGAACGAGACACTGCATCCTCTAGAGGTCGCTATGGGGGACGTCCCCTACGTGACCCGTGTCTGAAGCTATATACAAAAACTACATGGTACTGGCCGGCGACAGCCTATGACGTCACTGCCGGTGCGACTCGTCGCTGCTGGTGCGTCATACCAGCGCGACCGCATTGTATAAAAGGGCGCCGGTTGAACACAACATCCGCTTCTTCGTCTGAAGCTTGTGTCTGAAGCATGGCCACCAGTCTAGAGGACGCAGTGTCTCGTTCCCTTCTCAGGGAACCAGGCTTACATACGTAACCTGAGACGTTCCCTTTCGAGGAACTCGAACTGCGTCCTCTAGAGGTCACTATGGGGAACGGTTATACCCACGCTGCCACGCTGAGGGGAGTGCAAGCCAGACACAAAAGGCGAGTTTCCTCTGCGCCTCAGCAGCGGCAGGTCCCGAACCGCGGGGAACAGATGGCTGTCCCTCTTACCTCAAAAAGAGGGACAAACGAGAGCGGAGCTTCTTCATAGGAAGAAGCTCACAATGCACGCAAATCGCCCCCTCGAGGACATCGCGTGCATGCTCCTCGCCCAAACATATGACGCAAAGATCGTGTGTGTCATTAGGTGTCAAGAATCTAGGACACGGATCCGCACACTTCTTAAACGCCTTACTAGTGCTGGCCATATTAGGTAAGAAGAAAAAGCTTACCGGTAGAGTTTGCAGACTTCAAACAAAACAGTCGCTGAAGACAAAGAAGAGGATGTTGTGTTCAACTGGAGCCCTTCTATACAATGTGGTCGTTCTGGTATGACGCGCCAGCAGCGACGAGTCGCACCGGCAGTGATGTCATAGGCTGTCGCCAGCCAGTACCGTGTTGTTTTTGTATATAGCTTCAGACACGGGTCACGTAGGGGACGTCCCCCATAGCGACCTCTAGAGGACGCAGTTCAAGTTCCTCGAAGGGGAACTCAACTTTCAAACAAATGCATAGTTATTTGCAAATACAAAACTCTATTTGAGAGAAAATGCAGTGGTATGGACAAACATATGTATTTTGTGTTACAACTGTGAGAATCAGTTGCCTTTTTCTGAGGAAACTTGGCTTGATTTTCTCAGAATTGCATGCAGGAAGATTTTCTCACAAATGCAATTGAGCAGCTTTCTTTCCCAAAAACAGCAGATGGCGCTGTCGGTCAATTTACGCTAGTTTGCTAAGACTCAAAACACCTTTGTTGTGAACATTTACTGTAATTCTGCTTTATATGTTAAGATATAGCCTACAGTGAAGAGAAATATAGTATAAAGTATAAGTATAAAACTACACTTAGACAACCTAGGCTAATCTAACTATACAAATATATGGAAGCAGATTAGACTCATTAATAATTAACGCAAAAGACACGATGCACACATGCGTGTCCCAATTCACGTGCACGAAAAAAATATATATATTCACAAAAACCAATTCACGTGCACAGAATAAGAATATAAATTCATAAAATACGTTTCACAAATTGCAAAACACAATTCACAGATTTACAACTGTGTACAACAATTCTGAATGTTTAAAAATCACGAGTGTATCACGGACTGTGAGTCTGTGAATAGTCTTTTTTGCGTGTGTGTTTTTGAGACTTTCCTGGCAGCGAACTCCTCCCACCCGGGTCACTCGTACACTTTAGCCAATCAGATTTGAGCCTGTCGATCGACCAATCATAACCCGCTGTGGGCGTGTCTACCTTACGTTACGTCATCAGCGCGAGTCCATAGTTCCAGTTACGATTCAGCTGTTGATTGTCTCATTTAAGGTAACTAGCCTAGTAAAGATTTGTTTTATATTGCATGCTTACTTAAAAATCGGTCGTTTAGACACACTCGTTAACGTGACCAGTGTAAGCCAGCAGCTGCTCAGTTCAGAGTGTATTATGTTTTAATATTTATCGATTGTTGTTTATTTAATAAAGAATCATTCACGTGGATACCGTACCACATTAAGATATTAAGATTGTAAACTCAATGTAAAGCATAAAACAAGGTTTTTACAGATGGACATGTAAATAGAAAATGATGAAAATACAATTTTTTGATATTTTTCAAGCAGTCTCTTGTGTTTTATTGAAAACAGGAAAAGCTGTCAGAGCAAAACTTGTCTTGTGTCTCAAATCCTGCCATGGCACACATTCAGCTGATGACGATGTAATAACATGCACACATTGTAAACCATGTACATTTCATTTAAGTTTGTTTAATGCTGCAGCCTGCAGATACTATTTATTTCAGAATTGTGAGGCTGATGATGTACAAGTAGCTGCTGAGACACCCATGACCCTGCTGCTCCTAATTCAACCTCTGCCACAAATTATGAGGTGATGTGAATCTAGAAGTTTCATTTGGAACTGTAACTCTTTCAAAACAGTCATGCTGCAACCCATCCATTCTGATAGTTTCAACTGATTTTTAAGTCATGCATTATTACTACATTTCTTTTAGAATGGTACCCTTTGACTTCAGAATGAAAACATTCAAAACAAGTCGGAACTTGAATAAAGTTTACTGAATAATCTTTGGTGCATTCCTTTTTATGATCAGTCTGTCTTTGTCTGACCAGCATAAATTCCACAACTGTTAATACTGAAGCAAATACAATTGCTGTTAACCAACATCATCTTGTGTATTGTAATCTCAAAGATTTTTACATCACTGCTCAACATAAATTTAAACATGGTTAATCATAATAATATATTTAAAAAAAAAAGTAAATGAATGTTGATTACATTAAGAAATGAATGCATAAAGGTAAAGTACATAAAAGAGATAAAGATTAATGTGAATGACGAGGTCTGTAACTGTCATCCAGATGTTGTTCCAAAGTGTTTAAATCCTGAAAAATGCAAGGAAAATGATTAGTGTGTTTTAATTAAACACTGCATCCAGTTGCACAAATGGTTAGTACAAACACACCGTTATTCATACACTGAGTTCTCCTGAGGTCTGTTCATCATTACATAAAGCTATGATAATAAAGGCAGGGTCAGTGCTAGACTGGGCAGTGGCCACCCAGAGTTGCTAAACAAAAACATGGCAATGAACAGAATTCTTTCTTCATTTTGGCCAGTATACAGGACATTGTGGCTAACACAAGACAGCTGCATCTTTGTTCTGTTTGATCTGTTTTCATAGCAGCCGCTGGCTTACACTGGTCACGTTAACGAGTGTGTCTAAACGACCGATTTTACCTTCAATTTTAAGCATGCAAGATAAAACAATACACCTTTACTAGGCTAGTTACCTTAAATGAGACAATCAACAGCTGAATCGTAACTGGAACTATGGACTCGCGCTGATGACGTAACGTAAGGTAGGCACGCCCACAGCGGGTTATGATTGGTCGATCGACAGGCTCAAATCTGATTGGCTAAAGTGTACGAGTGACCCGCGTGGGAGGAGTTCGCTGCCAGGAAAGTCTCAAAAACACACACACAAGTCTAAAAAATGCACACGCAAAAAAGACTATTCACACACTCACAGTCCGTGATACTCTCGTGATTTTTAAACATTCAAAATTGTTGTACACAGTTGTAAATCTGTGAATTGTGTTTTGCAATTTGTGAAACGTATTTTATGAATTTATATTCTTATTCATGAATTGGTTTTTGTGAATATATGTATTTTTTTCGTGCACGTGAATTGGGACACGCATGTGTGCATCGTGTCTTTTGCGTGAATTATTAATGAGTCTAATCTGCTTCCATACAAATAGGCTACTATAATCACACTAGTTTAAGTTCAGGTGAGCTTTATTGTTATTCAGCTATGTAAACATACCAACATATAATCTACATAAATAAATGCCATAGTATATGTAGTAAAGCTGACGTTAAAAAAATGGTAACCTGCAAATAACCTGGTTACCACACTATTACTATAGTAAAACCAACTTTAATCAGATTATTAACATGAGAACAGAGCAGTAAGTGTGAGGCGGGATCACATTAGTGATAATGGGATGAGACACGTGAAACTGTACCTCTTCCTACTTTCACTCAGATTATATAATCAGGGAATATTTGTTTTCAATTCAATTTGTTTATTTAAAAGTAGACATTACAAGCTTTTTATACATATATGTATCATGTATGTGATGCACATATTCACTGAGATTCAGGTTGTTTTATTCATGTGCCTGTGAAGAAAGTTCCCAGAGACAAAGACAGCGCACCCTGTTTGTTTTCTTTATTTTACAAAAGCACGTTGTTCTTGTTATTATGACTATATACAAATAAAAGTAGACCCATTGCAGTTTCTAATGATGCCATGCTCATATCTGTATTTTAATTATTTTCGTAGTCATCAAGAAAACGTAACAAAACACACTGGCATGGTCTTCAACCCCAAATATTATATATATATATATATATATATATATATATATATATATATATATATATATATATATATATATATATGTCATTGTTAAAATCATTCTGAAGTACTGATAAACCACTGTTTATCAAAATGCTAAATTTAGTATTATACCACCGTTAAATTGATCCTTCTCCCCAATTCACAGGACAAGAGTGACACCATAAAAGAAATATTTACCATCTTGCTTAGCTAAAAATAATTATTATTAATATAATTAATAATTATTATTTTAGTCACAAATGATTGCACAAACTTTTTTTTATTATTATTAATAATTAATTACCTCTTGGGTGATATTACCATATCTAATACTAAATTAAATTGTCTAATTAATTGTTCATTTTTGGTACACAATATTGTCACTCTGCATAATATATTTGCATTTTAGTATTACCATATATTATGACATGATATATTGCTATTATACTCCTGTGTTGTTTTGAATGTTGAACACTTGTATCAACATATGTATATATTCTATATCCTGTGATCCAACAGTGGATATGGAGAATGGATCTGTTTTTATAGTAAAAGACTGCTTAGTTAAATGTTTAGCCATGTCTCTACTGATTTTTTAAATAAGCAATCATGTTAACAACTTTACAGCACTTATTGTGAATTTCACTGACATTGTCGCTTTGTGAAAACATGTAAATGGTTAATTATAGATATAGTAAGATGGAAACTCACCTGTTCCCCACACATGTTTGTCTGCTGTAAAAGGTAAAAGGTAAATGGGTGTTTTGGGTCTCACGAGAGTAGTGTAAATTGACTGACAGTGCCATCTGCTGTTTTTTTGGAAACAGAAGTTGCTCAATTGTATTTGTGAAAAAAAATAAATAAATAAAAAAAATCTGCCTGCAGTGAGAAAATCAAGCCAAATTTCCTCATAAAAAGGCAACTGAGTCTCACAGTTGTAATACACAATAAATATGTTTTTCTATACCACTGCATTTTCTCTCAAACAGAGTTTTATATTTGCAAATCACTTTGCGTTTGTTTGAAAGTCATGTGTTTTTCTTTGCGAATCAGATTGTTTATTTGCAAAATGCTGGGTTTGTTTGATAAATATTGGCACAAAATTCACTTCATAGTTTTATTGTGATAAAATGGAAAGACTTGTGTGTAGCTGTTCAGCCACACCTAATTGTTTTGATATATGTTTCATTTTGAAATATATTTCAACATGGTATTACTGCAGAAATGTAACAAATTAGTAACATAACTGCATGTTCTAAGAATAGTATGTAAATGTGCAAACTGGCCTTTGTGTTACGTAGTTGCTGGTGCTGGATGGAAGACAGGATACAACGTACGACACAAATCTTATTTTAATTACTTCCAAGAGGAACAGGCAGGAACACAGAGCGATATCCACACACACTGAAGACACTAATCAACAATAAAGACCGACAGAGAACTTAGGATACAAACAGGCTTATAAAGGGTGACTAATTACAAGGACAGGTGAAGGGGATGACAGAATAACGAGGGCAAAACCAAAGTTAACAGGATGACAGGGGGAGACAATGGGAGAAACCAAATATACAAACAGACAGAACTGTGACACTTTGGAGTTTTGTTTAAAATCCTGCCACACCACAGAAATCCAGAAGCATATAGTTTTCAATTAAATTTGTTCAAAGTAGTCGTTAATGTACATACTGACTTTAAACCTGCTGCAAAACAGAGTACTCCAGGTGATATGTGCAAAATTTGAGGTGATATGTTCAGTTTTTCATAAAAGCATGAAACTTGGTACAATTGTACAGTTTGGGGCCATAAACATTTTCAGAAATGAAGCCATCACAAATCACCAGATATCACTATTTTTTTCAATGTGTCTTCTAAATTGATGATGAATACAACGCTTAATATGACTGAATGATTTTCACCTTGTTTGGTATATCAGTAACAGTTTTCTTAATCTCTCAGTTCTTGTCTAACTTACATCCCTGCTCCATATCAAAACATGGAGGTTGGACTGTTACAACTGATCTTATGTAAGACGCTAATGTCAATCAACTATCGTGGGAGCAGCCTCTGTTTAGACAATTACTACCGCAGAATAAATTATGGCTTCAAAAAAATTTAACATACTGCATGATTTGAACGTTGTCGTTCCTTGTTGACACCGATAAAGATGAAAGAAAAACCGAAGATGCTGAGAGACTTTGTCCCATTCACAAACAACCTCACTTAGGAAATGTCATTCCTTCTGTGAGAAGCCTTTGGATCAACACCCTGCATTTTTGAAAGAAAAGAAAAAAACTGTTTAAAGTGTTGCTTAGCCACGACACACACAGCTAAGAACTGCAGATTTGCGACTAAATGTAAGGAGTGTGGAAGTGAGAAGCATATTTCTGCACTGCACCCAGGCCAAGCTTCAAGAGCTCAAGAAGCAGCCACCTTGCCACAGCATGGCAGGGAGGAGGCTTCCATACCACCAACAGAAGTGGAAGCTCACTGCACTGAGGTTTGCAGAGGCGACCTTAGTAACAAGTCATGTTCAAAGATCAGTTTGGCAAAAGTCAAAGGCCAACCTGAGAAAGCAATGAAAGTCTATGTGATCCTTAATGAGCAGAGTAACAGGTCATTAGCTCACTCTGAGTTCGTTGATGCCTTCAAAGCAGAGGCGGATCTACCGGGTTGGCAACTGCCACCCTAGGAAAAAGCTGTGCCACCCCACCTGCCACCCCAGAATTATCACAGAATAGAATATAAAAGTAAGCAGTGTTTCATGTGCTACTTTTCAGCCGCAGCGATGACAGCGTAAGGCAAAATAATGGCAAAAAACACGTCTTTCAATAAACTGTTGCACGATAGTTGCACGCGCACGCAGCGCGCCCAGCGTATTCGACTTCATTAACAAATGACTCTTATGAACCGGTTCGTTTTGAGTCAAAAACACAAAGCGCGGCCCAATTCACTAACGAATTGTTTTACATTTGTTCGTGAATTAGATAATTACTGCTTCTCGGCTAACTCAGAAGTCCTCTGAGAAATCTGATCCCGTCCGGATGTGTCTGAGATTCATCGCGTAATTGTTTGGTGATCCGAATCTCTGACCGCTCGCTCCACTTTCATCATGTATATACTGTAGGCCTTTTTGCCGTATCCGACGAAACAATAATAGCATGAAATCAATAAGAAGATGCCGATCACGGAGACTAATAGCAGAGTTAGGTAAGCATCTGGTCGTATTGCAGTTTTCTCGATTGTTAACACAATGTAACTGATGTTAGTTGGCTCACTTTCCCAAACCATTAATTCAGTGCTAAAAACAAAGACACATTTCTCAAAAAGTTTAACATAAGTTAAACATTAAGTAGCAAAACTGATGACACACCAATCAAAATCTCTGCATCCAACAACGGAGAGAAGAGAGAAATGAACGAATCATCTACATGGGTTTATACTTACACATACAGTATAATTATAGTACAGTACCAGTATATTAGATGATGGAAATTTCACTATTCTATATGTACAGTAAACTGTAGTACATGTTGAACACCTTCAGAAGTGTAACTGTCAAATTCTATTTGCTGAATTAGCAATCTGTAATGTACTGTTGTGTACTGTAATAGACATTGAGTTGTAAATTAATTCCTAATAAGACTTTTTTGTTAGTGTTATTGATCTCATGAGTGTTCACTGGGCAGGAGAGTCATTGTTGTATTTGAATTGTGTGTAATCATTTAAAAATAACTGTAATAACTAGATTGAAACGTTTGAAAGAAATTTATGCTGGCTTGTCTTAAGACTTGTTTAAAAACATAAATAGTTTGGTCAGTTACATGTTCTAGATGTTTGCTAAAGTGTTGCTAGTTGGTTGCTAGGATATTCTGGGTGGTTGCTAGGCTCTTGCTATGCAGTTGCTGGGGTGTTGCTAGAGTACATGGTTGATAGTGTGTTCTGCGTGATTACAGACATTCCCACCTCTGTTAATAACAGAAAATCAAACATTGTTTCCAAAACTGATCCAGTTTCAGTGCTTTAATATTATAATATTTCTTTCTAATGTTAGGAAATTAACATTAAATCATTGACATTAACATCTCAAACTTGCACTAAAACGTGATTTATATCATCTAAGTAGTAATTTAATAGAATTGCATGTCTTCTTTAGTGATGCAAGCTCAGTAACATTTACTTTATAACCTGTTGAAGTTTATATATATATATATATATATATATATATATATATATATATATATTGTTTATTGACTTGGTGCCATGATGGACATTGAAATGTTGTTATTTATTTTTCATTTTAAACAGTATAGATGATTACTTAATGGTAATGCAATATTTGTGAACACAGCTGTGTATGTCAGACTATAAATCCTCAAAAACTATGCATGTGGGCTTTCTTTGGAGTTGCCACCCCTCATAGACCCCATGCCACCCCTTTGCCACCCTAAAAATTATTTTCTAGATCGGCCCCTGGTTGGAAGAAAGTGTGGATCTAGCAATTTGCACTGATTCACAAATTTCAAAAATTGATTTTCTAGTTAATCTAATAATAATAATAGCATAAAGTTGTCAGAACAAAACAGCAACAGCAAATGCCCCATTTTCAGCGAGGGCAAGTGTTTGGAAAAATAGTATAGCTTGACTGATAGGACGATGGCGAATGATTTGCAGATCTTGAGCACCACTGACAAACATCTAATCTTACAATATGTGGTAAGTAGGCCTAACTGCCGCTCCGTGTGATTGCGAATCTCAAAAGTGAAAGTAAAACGCAAGCGTGCAATTAATAAAAACGGTTTCAATGCCCCGCATACAAATAACGCCTCCCCTGATGCCCGCAATTTATATGCAGTATAATTATCCAACGGTATAATGAAATATACCTTTCCCTCACATCTCGTTTTTACGGGTTTTGTAGTTCATGTTTTCTTTCTGAACACTGTATGATTGGATTCGGACACATCCCTAATGGAAAGTGTAATATCTATCTATCTATCTATCTATCTATCTATCTATCTATCTATCTATCTATCTATCTTGCAAATCACAAGATTATCCATTTGACTTCTATAATTTAGTCATTCAGTGTATTTTCCTTTGAGAAATGTTGTAAGCTGCTGTTATTCAAAACCCACCAGATGGCACAACTAGATAAAGTGAATGAAATTGCTGACAGCACAGAGGTGTAAATATGAGTCAAAGATATTGGTAAAATTGATTCTCTCACAATCAGTAATAATAATAATAATAATAATAATAATAATAATAACAACAACAACAACAACAACAACAACAATAATAATAATATGTATTTATCAATACAGTTTCAGGTCTATCTTTAGGTCTTTTGACAGGAATATGTGTTGTTTTTATGGTGTGATTTACTATCACCACAATAACTTTATACATTCAGTACAAAACAAATGATTTCAACATTTAACCCCGGTTTCCCTGTCTGTGAAACCGGGCCATAGTGTGCGAAAAGAAACTCTGAAAAGGGTGGAAAAAAGTTTGAATTTGCATCAGTTGTTTCTTTACACACTGCTGCCCCCTGCTGGTCAGAACAGTGCAAATGCAGTAGAAACCCAGACATGCATAAAAAAATACTTATTACAAACCACGTAGAAACATTTATTGAAGCTCTAATATTTGAAATGCAATTAACAGATAATCTAATGCCATTATTGTACAGGTGTTATTTTATTACACAGTTTCTCAGTTTATTGAGAGCTTGATTAAGCACACCAAACACTTCATTTTTATTATACAAATGCGCCATGTAATGTCTAGAAATGTATAAAACTGATCCGAGATCAGGTAAAAACTATATGTATATATAGACACTGGCTCGTGAGTTCTCAGAGATGATCGCCCCCTAGCGGCGAACCACTAAAATTTTGAAACAGTTATGACGAAACGTTATTTACTGAAATCACGTGACTTTGACAGTCTGATTGGGCGCTCTGCATCACTGGAAATGATTCACAAAGGTCTCAAATCAGCATGAAGCATCTATTTATAGCGTACTGTGTCTGGTAAAAGTAGCGCTAGAGAGATGTGATTTTCTGCTTTCGACACCAGAGAGCGGTGATGCGATTGTGCTGAATTTGCCAAAATATCCAGCAGAGCTTATCGTGTGTGTTACATACCACCATGCAATTGACGTTTATTTTTATTTATTTAAAAAGGAGTAGACTAAGTGACAGAAAACAGTGAGAGCTGGGGGTCAATATTTAATAGGCTAAAGTTCCATGCAAGTTAGAAAAGCTAGAAAATAAAACATTAAGCTGAGTTTCTGAATGCTATGCTATTTGTGAAGCACTAAATTAAACTCATACACATAGCAGCAGTATTTCAAGACATAACAATTAGAGTGCATGTGCAAAAGAAAAAAAAAAAAAAAAAAAAAAGGAAAAAGAAAAGAAAAGATAAAAATCAAAAAAGCAAGAACAAACCAGAGTCGGAAGAAAAACATCCTGGCAGAAAACGAATGGAAACTAAAGAGGTGTGAGTCAGGGCCTGCAGAGCTCTAACATTTATTTTATTCCAGTAGATTCGGTATTTGGTCATCGTTTTGAGGTTAAATTTCCGTACACATGCTCCTGCTTTGATTTCTGCAAAGAAAAATATACAGTCAATCAAGCAACAGTTTTAAAAAAAAAACATTTTAAAAATTATGATAAAATTTTGGTTCAGATTCACTCATTTGAAAATGAAGGCTTTAACTAATTGCAGCCTATGTATTGTTTATTAATCGCTATCATCTATACTTATATTATATACATTTTGGAGGATACGCTGTACATTTTCTAGTAGGCGTTCCTTCCACGGAAATCAGTCGGAGGAGTGACTGCACCCCCATGAGTATCGTGATCATTTACATAAGGCTGATCACTTGTTGCAATGTCAATTGTCACTGTCCCTTGTATCAGCAGAAGTCATCAGCTTATGTGAATTAATAATGTCTAATCGCTTCCTCGCTGACAATTAGCTACTTGTAGCTACTGTAGCTCAATGGTTCTCAATACAGTAATAGTATGGTGAGTAAATTGAGTGTGTTAATGAATTTATAGGTCTGCAAATAGAAGTACTGTATGCTAGTATTTACACTGAGGTGCAAACAGTACATACACTTCATGCAAACAGCATAAGCATGCTTTTTCGAGCAGTTCCCTATTATAGGTAGTAATGATCTTGGCTGTACAACCGTATCTGTTTACTGACTGTCTGATGCTACTGCACACAAAATTCCAAAAGTCAGCTATTTTCAATCAGACTGACATAAGCGCAACATCTTCTTATAACGTCTTACCTTTTTTCGTGATGACGATTTACACGGTGTTATCTGAGTCCTGCCTTTTTCCTGTGCCTTTACTGCATTAACAATGACATAACACATACATGTTACATAAAACAACAAAGTTTTCTTTCTTATATTCTAATCTTATATTGAACTTTTTTTGCCTTATACAAATATGCAATAGTTGTTTAATCCCCTCAGCTTTTTTTGTTTACATTTCCTGCAGATGCAGATGATCACAATTACGGCTGCAATCAACAGAGATCCAGCAGCAGCAGCAGCAGAGATGAGGAATATCAGAGATACAGAGTCTGGAGGATCTGAAGCAAAGTAAAAGAGAGACAGTCATTAATGTAAGTGATTGAATCAGTCTGATCTACAACAAAATACAGAGTTTAGCTTGGTGAATAAACATCAGTATGAGTGTTGCCATACCTGCACATGTGTGACAGAGTTTGTTGATGTCCAGATGTTGAGTCTGGTTGCTGATGGGATTGTTGATCACACAGCTGTAGGTTTTTTTTTTTATCCTGATATTCCACCTCCAGAGGTAGAGAGAGACTGATGCTGAGATCAGACACACTGATGCTGGACAATAAACTGTTTCCTTTGTACCAGGAGAGACTCACTTGACTCACGTTCGACACTGAACACAACAATGCTGCTGTGATGATGATGAAGAACAGTTCGAAGAGTTACTGCTGATGACAGGAACAGACAAATGAGCTGGAAGACATGAGATAATAAAGAAACATATTGATAAATCCCACTAGGTTAAAAGTCACCATTAAAGGGACAGGAGCTTATGACAGTCACGTTAAAGTATTTGGAGGTGATTTGGGTGTGGCAAAAGCGTAACGGCATAAGCCATAATGACCATTTTATTCAAATTGAAACTAAAACAAAGTTTTGATTCATTGCACTATAAAGGGTTTGCACCTAAGTCACGTTTTGGTTAACGGATGTGTGGCCATTGTGGTGATACTCGTATGTAAACAGCAACATGGATTGGTTAATGTACTACTAAAGATGTTATTCTACTATTTTATGATCTTTAAACCATGGGAAAAATGTGTGGAAGCTGCTAAATCATAAAAAGAAGGACTTAATAAGCAGGAAAGGACACAATGTTTTGACAAACTAAAGTTAATACAGGGCTCAACGCTAAGACATTTCAAGTTGAATAAACTTTTTTTGAGTTGACTGAACTTAAAATTTTAAGGCAGCCAGGTTACTACTACTATACACAATACATATATATATATATATATGTATTGTGTATAGTAGTAGTAACCTGGCTGCCTTAAAATTAATAGAAATTAATACTTTTATTCACCAAGGATGTATTAAGTTAATCATTAAAAGTTTATTAAAAGTTAATAATAAATAATTTACATTGTTATAAAATATTTATATTTTGAATAAACACTGTACTTTTTAAACTTGTTATTCATGAAAGAATCCTGAAAAAAAAAAAAAAAAAAAAAAAAAAAACACACAGGTTCCAAAAAATATTTGGCAGCACAACTGTTGATATTATCCAACATTGATCATTCTAATAATAAATCCGCATATTAGAATGATTTCTGAAGGATCATGTGACACTTAAGACTGGAGTAACAGCTGATAAAAATTCAGCTTTTCATCACAGGAATAAATTCTATTTTAAAGTATGTTAAAATAAAAAAAACATTATTTTATATTGTAAAAACATTTTGCAATATTACTGTTTTTTTTCTATATTTTTAATCAAATAAATGCAGCCTTGATGAGCATAAGAGACTTCTTTAAAGACTATTACAAGTCTTACTGACCCCAAACTTTTGAACGGTAGTGTATATATATATATATATATATATATATATATATATTGAGAAAATCACCTTTAGAAAATCACCCATATTACTAATTACTAACTACATTTTTATATATTTCTGGTAGGAAATTTGCAAAATATCTTCATGGAACATGATCTTGACTTAATATCCTAATGATTTTTGGCATAAAAGTAAAATCAATAATTTGACCCGTACAATGTATTTTTGGCTATTGCTGCAAATAAACCTGTGCTACTTAAGACTGGTTTTGTGGTCCAGGGTCACATATAATAATAATGCAATTTTTCCAATGGCTTTTTGGACATGAATACAGAGCAGTGAATGTACGAGTTGCACCGGGCAATAGGGCAGTCCATATTGTCAAGACTTGTAATAGGTGGTAAATATCTATACAAACTATCACAGACTGATGACACAACAATTCTGTCTTCTATTTCTTATACCAGCATAGCAAATCACTTTCGTTTCTTCGTTTTTTCACCAAACCCATGCACAATTTCCATTCGGTTCGGTGGCTTTGTTTCCATTCAGTGCTGCCACAATGGCTGACTTCTAGATTGATGACATAACATGAAAACACTCTATTATTGCTGAACTGTTTCCAAATACATCACCACTCATGAAAGGCATGTAATAGAGATGTGTGACATTTATATTTGGCCAGTCACAGTAATCTAGAACACAGCCATTGCTGTAGTTCTACCATTTGTATTAAGACGTGACTGATCACAGTCTCTGCAAGTCTCTTAAAAAGTAGATTGTGGATGTCTTCGAGATCAATCACGATCTAAAGTCATCAGACCGCCCATCCTTAATTAACATTATGCCATTATCCACTGAATATTCCTTCAATAAAACAATATATGTGAAGGGCAGGATAAATGATTTCTACTCACCATAGACAAAAATGCTGAATATTTTTTTTGCTCCAGCTATCTCTAGTTGATAATCTCCAGCATGTTCAGCTGTGATGTCCGTGATGGTCAGAGACCCAGTTTGATTGTCCAGCTTCAGTCTGTTTTTGAATCTCCCATCAGGACCATTAGATGTGTTGAAGATTTGCTTCTTTATCTTCATTTTAGCTATTTGAGACTTTTCAGCTCCAAATTTCCACAGTATGTCATCGTCTACACGTATCTGAGTAACTTCACTTTGTAAAGTAACAGAGTCTCCCTCCGTCACTGACACTGACTCACCAAACACACCTGATGAACAAACAGATTTTAGGCTTCTGATGGTTTACATAGCTTGAAATCAGCTGTCATTTGTTACTAAATGTAAATTTAGAAACATTCAGAACAGCTGCAGACACACAAAAGCAAATAAAAGGTGATGTACGAACATGACATTAATTTATATTGTTGCATTTACACAAAATTAGCTTTTTTTGTGATGTTTTCAGATGTTTTTGATAGTTGTTTGTTGTTTGGTGTTTTCTTTGTGAATATATTCTGATAAAAGCTGAATATTCAGCATCATTACTCCAGTCTATTATACTGACTTGCTCAAAAAGCATTTTTTATTACTGTCATTTAAAAACTGTTGTGCTGCTTCTTATTTTTATGGAAACCAGGATACATTTTTTCAGAATCCTATTTCAGAAATGCATTTAGATGAAATAAATAAATAAATAAATAAATAAAATATATATATATATAGAGAGAGAGAGAGAGAGAGAGAGAGAGAGAGAGAGAGAGAGATCTGGCTAAGCCTACACCTACAACATACTGCATTTAGAGTTGGGGTTGTAAACTTTTCCACAGTATGGTCAGGGTAAATTGCTCATATGTGACTGGACCACAAAAGCAGTCATAAAGGTCAATTTTTGGAAATTTGAGATTTAAACATCAATTGACAAGCTGTATAAGTAAATCTTCCATTGATGTATGGATTGTTAGGATATGACAATACTTGCCCGAGAAAATCTGGAATCTGTGGGTGCCAAAAAAATCTAAATATTGAAAAAATCGCCTTTAAAGTTGTTTGAATTAAGTTGTTAGCAATGCATATTACTAATCAAAAGTTACATTTTTACAAAATATCTTCATGGAACGTGATTTTTACTTAATAATGTCAGCCATCTCACATTGTGACAATCATCCTGTTCAACAGTTTACACCCCAGGGCTTTTGATGTTGCATCAGTGAATGTTTGCAGCTTTCGATCATCTAGTTAACAGCACGTATATCAAGATAAAAAATCAAGTGTATGGAAACATTTGACCTAGTTCTTTGGGTAAACTCATTTCCTTGGTTAAATTCTTTGATTATCAGATATTCAGATGGGGTCTGTATGTCAACACATCATGTAAACAGCTTACATATCTTATCATTGCAAGATAATGGTTTTCGGAACGCCGCCGTCATGCAATTCTACAACTGGGCCTGACATTAAATTTGGAGGCGGCATAATGGAAAATTCACAATGTCCATTATTTTCCATGACTTAACATATCATCCCCTTAGAATTATAAGGTTCTATCTGCATTCAGAGCACTTTTGAGATATTGGGCTTCAAAGTTTTTCCGTTCCATAGACGTCTGTAGAGAGAACAATTTTTGTTTTCTAAAAAAGGCCCAAAATGTACACAGCTTACAAAAGAAACATCATAAAATGTAAATAAGTTGTCACCTAATAAGAATATGTGA
Source organism: Cirrhinus mrigala (assembly GCA_036247105.1). Taxonomy (NCBI): domain Eukaryota; kingdom Metazoa; phylum Chordata; class Actinopteri; order Cypriniformes; family Cyprinidae; genus Cirrhinus; species Cirrhinus mrigala. The sequence continues at coordinate 45,860,652 of CM070028.1, read as the reverse complement.
ATAACTCAGTTTTTACAAAAATGTCAGATAGAAGGTGACGATATGTGAAGAAAGCTACTGACATTAAGCAAAAAGTACATATATTTATAACTTACCAATCAGTCGCCACCAGCACAGACAGATTAACCCTTTCAGACCCTGCGTCCATTGAAATGGACATCACATGATTTTTTGTTTAAACCAATAAAATGTTATGTTTTTAAAATATGAGCAATGCCTAGTCACTGATTGGTCCCTGATCAACCAATTACAATGAAGATCTGACTCCTAACTTATTCTGATTGAGCTACAGACATCACAAAAGAGAGACATGATAACCAACTAGACAGGAAGAGGAGGAACCCCATATTTTACCTTTTATATGCAGAATTATGTTAATGGTAGACTCATCAACTTGCACCGGTTGTAAAATTAAGACTATAAAATGATAATATTTAAAGTTAATTTGAAGATCTGTCAGAGTTGCAGAACACAGGATTTTTTTTAAATTTACTGTCCATCGCAATGGACATCAGGTCTTAGCAGGAACCTCATATATTAGTTGTATAACAGATTGAGAAATTTGTGCAAGCATTTCAAAGCTAAATACAGAGGTACAAATTCAAATGTTAATATTTTATGAACATTGATGTTAATTAACGCAATTAATATTAATATGATTTCATTTATGTCTTCAGAGTGACTATAATCTGTAGGTCAATTTTTTATTGGCTTTATTGAGAAATAGCCATAGTGGATGTGAGATCAGTGAATACACAACAACACACACACGCACACCAACTCCACACACACTGATGCCTTGATGCTATAATGCACACAATCATATATTTATCAAAACAATCAGCAAGTACACATAAACCCATACATATACACATAAAGACATTTATACATATACTCAGATTCACCCACTTCAACCAAAAAACAAGATTTTTGAGACTTCATATCATCTTACCTTTTTTTTTCCACATTCTTATGGCATTGTTCATTCTTACAGTATGTGTTCTGTTCAAAATCTTAAACACTAGTTCAACTATAGTGCACAAACTCTACTTATTATGTATGGTTAAAATATGCGGATTTTTTTTTTATTCAGTCCTGGCGTCCATTGTAGTGGACATGAGAAAAATCTAATAAAAAATAAGTTTGCACAAATCTTTTTTTTTTTTAGACTCATTTATATGTTGGAGAAGAGCAAATATCAAGAGGAAAAAAAAAAATTGTCCAGTCAAAAAAATTCAGGTCTGAAAGGGTTAAAACAAACACATGAAACATTTTCTTCAGTTGTTAAGTGAAAAGTCTGTAAAAACATTAATAACGTCTCCCATCTCACAATTGAACATCTTCTCAGCTCATCTTCAGAGTCAAACTGAAACCTGCTGTGGTCGCTTTTTCTTGAGAGATGAAGAATGTGTGTTTTTGTACATGCGTGTTTAGTCTGTAGGTGAAGGGTCTTCTTCCTGTCCTGCTTTTATTGAACCACAAACACATTTACAGCGTAATAAAAAATAATAATGCATTAACAGTCAAAAACGTAGCATATACAAATTGACAGCTAAATAATACACCAGACTTGCCTCCTTCTGAAGCTTTGTGTTCGAATCCATTAAGGCATTTGTAGGGCCGTGATGTTGGGCCCAACGTGAACATGAGAGCTGACGTGTAAAACACGCCACAAAAACCAACCCAACAGACGCTCAGTTATGGCCCGATATCACAGCCCTAAAAATAATGATATGCAAGTGCAGCTTTGGTTACAGTTTGTATCTCTGTAATCCTAGTTTCAGTTTCCTGTTTTAATGATAAATATTGACTTTTGATGCCTGCTGATATAGACTGTTATTTCCTTACACGCAGCCACATGTTTGTTGACAGTCACCTATAGACCTTATGATGTGTTCAAGCAAAAGCTTTTTGGCCGAGACAGCTGACACAAAGCAGCAACAGGCACTGCTAGTTTTTTGATGTCGACTTTGTGTGTCATGGCGTTTAAACAACAGTATTCATAAGAAGTACTTCTCTGTTTTAGGGTAGAGACACCAAACCGACACCAAAACTAGCACTCCAGAAAGCGTGTGGGTTGTCTTGCAAAAAACTAGAACACACTGGACAGACTACAGCCGACTAGCGTGTATGCTGTGTGCTTGTGTGGGAGAATGCTCTCCCATATCAGCAGGTGGCAGTATTCTGTTTGCGGCATTCAAACATACTGCTTTTCCACCGGGGCTGGTGCCAGAGCTGGAGCCTATTGGGAACTAGGACTTGTATTTCCACACAAAAAAAAGAAAAAGAAATAAACATTTTGGACTTGTGCCCAGATTCTGGTTCCAAACCAGCCCTGAAACCTTGCTGGTCTCGAACAAGGGAACTTACGACGTCGACAGGTGGAGTATCCACTACAGAAGGTGCTGCGTCGGTGCTGTGCAAACCGACCGGCATATGCATTCAAAGTACCACCGGAAAAGCTGGAGAGCAGGCCTCGTACAGGCCTATTTTCAGGTAAATTAACAACATTAAACACAACAATTAATTATGTCAGTTCAGAAATGCCCTGTTGAAAAAAGCAGCATATGCTGGTTAGATATGTTTTGAAGCATGGCTGCTGGTTTGAGCTGGTTTAAGCTGGTCATGTGCTAGGATGACCTGATGTGCCACTTCCCAGGGACATGTTCAGCACAGCATTTCTAAATTGGCTAAAACAGGAATAGGCAATGTCGGTCCTGGAGTGCCGATGTCCTGCAGAGTTTAGTTCGAACCCTGAAAAAATCCTCATCTGCCTGTGGCCCTACTAATCCTGAAGACCTTCCCTGGTGAAAAAACAGCATATGCTGGTAGGTATGTTTAAGAGCTAGAGAGCAGTGCAGACGGCCCCATGTTTTCCAATCACTCTTGCGGTACTTTCATTTCATACGATGATAAATCAGCGCAACGCAAACAGGCGACACATGGTTATTTTAGGGCATATGTCTTCCTGGGGACCCACTGTCCTGCAAAGTTTCTTTCCAGCCTATTTCAGCACACCTGGCCTGTGACTTTTTAAATGACCCATAAGACCTTGATTAGTTGGTTCAGGTGTGTTTGATTAGGGTTGAAGCAAAACTCTGCAGGAAAGTGGATTCCCAGGAGCAGGGTTGAAGACCTATGTTTTAGGCTATTTAGAAATCCTTTGCTGAACGTGTCCCCAGGAAGTGGCACGTCTGGTCACCCTATCATGTGCTTGTCCTAAGATGGTCCTGAGCAGTAGCTAGTAGGACCAGCACATGATCAGCTAAGTACCAGCTTAAACCAGCTCAAACCAGCAGCCATGCTTCAAAACATACCTAACCAGCATATGCTTTTTTTTTTTTTTTTTTTTTTTTTTTTTTTTCAACAGGGTGGTCGGAGATCAACGCTCTTCTTCTGCAAGAGATATCAAGCGATTATGGTCACATGTTGGTGATATAGATCAGTGGTTATCAACCACAATCCCGGAGGCCCCCCAACACTGCATGTTTTTCATGTCTGCTTAATTAAACACACCTGATTTAGATTATCAGCTCATTAGTAGTGATTCTTAGACTGTGAATATACAAAGCAAGCAGTGCCATTGTTTACACTCGCCATGCACATTACTGATGGATTTGTGTAGCTTTTTTCGATCATGTCATGCCATGCTATGTTGCAGATGGCATTGGCATTGTCAGCCCTTGGTGGTCGTCTTGTGGATTTAGAAAGAAAAACATTTATAGAATGACAGCAAGTGTCTGTGTGTTTCCTCTTTACTCCGTCATTGGTTTGCTTTCGACAGTTCCTCTTTCGCCAAGCTGAATAGCCAACTGGAATTCTGTTTCTTGCCGACAAGCTCTGTCGCTGATTTGACATGCAGAATCGGCACAAAAAACAACTGATGGTGTCCAACTAGAGAAGGCTTGGTATCTTCGGTTCTTGAGGGCCACTGTCTTGCAGAGTTTAGCTCAAACCATAATCAAACACATCTGAACCTGATAATCAATGTTTTCAAGATCACTAGTCTAGAACAGGCAGATGTGTTTGATTAGGGTTTGACTAAACTCTGCAGGACAGTAGCCCTCCAGGACAAGCCCTGGACTAGAGCCAATGTTGTGGAACACACTGAAAAAAAAAAAAAAACTAAAACCGACCGAAACTCAAAAACCACCTGACCTTTTAGCTGACTTATGGGTGAAGTATGTGGTTTCACAAATGCACCTTCTACAGCTCAAACATTGTGCAGCTTCTACAGGTGCTTCTACAGTTAAATATAGGCACCAAAGCTGTTTGAGTCTGTCTACACTGTCTACATGAAAGTCAGCATTATAAACTGATAGGTTTGATCTGAATGGCTACATGATGATGCTGTCTGGGACATAAGTTTCTACTGCTGCTTGATTTAATCTTTGTTTAATCTTTGAAAGTCTAAATGCAGTGACTTTTGCCTCGCACTTCTGAAACTGAAGTTGAATGTACTTTTCAATGTAAGGCTTCAGTCACGGTCTTGTAATGGCGAAACTCCCTTAGGTTCAGCCTGCTACAGTAGCAACACCCCAAACTCATACTATTGGTTATGGAAAGTGATTGACGGATCTGAGCAGACACTCTCAGTGTTGCTTGATGTTAAAGGGGTCATCGGATGCCCATTTTCCACAAGTTGACATGGTTCTTTAGGGTCTTAATGAAAAGTCTGTAATATACTTTTGAGATACTTAAAAATTCTCAATGGTTTTGTAAAACAACACCCCTTTTACCTTGTCAAAATGAGCTCAGCAAAAATCATCTCATTCTAAGGGGTTGTTCCTTTAAATGCAAATGAGCTCTGCTCACCCTGCCACTCTCTTTAGCCACGTTTAACCACTAAACTACCTCTCTACCACGTTATAAGGAAAGGCAATCGCAAAGATTCATAAAAAAACCCCTTATACTCACTTTTGCTGTAAGTGAAGCTGGATCATGAATGATTCGCGTGAACATAGACGGATATATGTAGATCAGGATCCCTTCACAAACAAACATAATCTACTGCATCTTCAGCGGCTCAGGTGTCAGGAGTAAATGACGACCACTATGTTCATTATTACATCCAGCAACACAACACCTCAATCGCTCAATCGGAGATATTCTTGTCTAACTTACATCCCTGCTCCGGCATTGAAACAAAGAGGGCGGACTGTGACAGCTGATTCGAGGTAAATCGCTCATGTTAATCAACTATTGTGGGAGCGGCCTCTGTCGGTGTGACAGCACACTGACAGGCATCTGAGAACGGCTCGATTTGAAAAAGGGAATATTATTTTTACAGATTAATTAAAAACCACTGCATGGATTTTTATCATTATAGGGTAGATTTGTACATACACTGCCAACACACATTAATGTTCAAACAACATGAAAAAGTGAACTTAGCATCCAGTGACCCCTTTAACACTTTTGGCATAGTAGCCAACAAACTAGGTTAAGAGAATGTATTTTACCATTCAAATAAAAATAAATAAAAAAATCTTTACCTTTAAGAAATAGTAAATGTGTGTGTGTGTGTGTGTGTGTAGTGATATTTCTATATTCATGCCATGCTTAATGTAGTCAAAACATGTAGATACAACATCTACCAGCAGGTGCTTATGGGACAAAAGATGATGCTCTGTCTTTTTTTTCTCTGGACCCTGCTGATGGTTTTGCATAAGCATAAAAACAGCTGGAGTATTCACTATGTCATCACTCTGCTTTGCATAATGAGGCTCCCATGTCAGTTTTACTTGAACTAGCAATACAATCACATCGCCACTAAAGCAGAAGAACAGAGCACTTTTATGAAGCTGAATCCAGATTCATTTTCTGAAGGGAAAAGTGCTGAAAATGAAGCTTCTCCTTAATTTGCTCGCCGTGATCCTGTTTTTACACAACAATGGTAAGACATTTTTTTTTTGTTACAAAATATATATATATATTTGAGACCCGTGCAGGTCTTTACTGGTCTGACGAAGTTTGAGGATTGAAACGTACGCAACTAAGATTATTCAATTAACTTTATCATCAAAACTTTGACTCATGCTTCAAGCTCATCTCTGGCTTTACTCAGTCAACTTCCTGGCTGATAGAAGACTGTTAATACAGTTTTGGGTACCAGACATGACTTGTTAACACATTTAGGATGTTAGACAATTTTACTAGTTGTTCTGTTATCACACAAAACAGATATTTTCTGACAGCATCTGGTGTCCAGGGCTGGATCTGATATTTTTGCATAATCTGTTTGGATTGCATATATTGTTGGAGATCATCTGTAAGACTCATGTATTTTTGTCTGATGAGTGAATGGAAATGTGTCTTCTTCTGTTTGTTTGTATGTGTTTTGAATCGAGGCACATGCTCTGCTCAACATCTTTGTGATATGTAGGGGAAAATGTAATTCTCTTAGCACTATTGTATATTTTGCTTGGCTTATGCTAACTGACTGTTTGTTCTTCAGGTGCATCTGGTGTTGGTACAGATGAAGTGTTTTTGTCACTGAAGGAGGGGGATTTAGTCAGTTTTCACACCGGTGTTAAAACAAACCAACAAAATTATATTACATGGTATTTTAATAACACTTGCATTGCTGAAATCAGTGGAAATCTCAGTTATATGTGTACAGATTTTCAGTGTGATAATAGCACTGAGAGTGTCAGAGACAGACTGATGCTGGACAACCAGACTGGATCTCTGACCGTCAGAGATATCAGAACCACAGACTCTGGACTTTATAAACTGCAGATGATGAACAGCAGCAGCAACAACTGCAGTGAAAGAAAAATTCATGTTACTGGTGAGTTATTTAATGAATGTTCAAATGCAGTTTATAAATGTTTCAAGTATTGTTAATGTGTTTGTTAATTTTATTGTCCGTTGCACATTACATCTCTATTTTACTAGAAAGCCCTCACTAATTTCAAATACTTAGTGATTCTAGATTGTCGATCTGAAAAAAAAAAACAAAAAAAAAACAAACTCAATTTTAACACTGAAAACTATACAGACAATGACACGTGCAACAACAATGACATGCAACATAATATAATTGGTTGGTCAGGGGTCCTTGATCTAAAATCACTGAAAACCCCTGCAATACATTATTAAACAGCTTACTTTGATTGAACTAAGATCCCATTCAAACTAGGACAATAGCTATAACGACAGCAATATTAGTGTGCACAGAAACGCACAATATTGTTCTGTTTATTAAAAGAGAGATGCAAGTTAGCAATGCTGGAAGCCTGGAACTGATATGTTTTGTGTTTGTGTGCCCCGGCGCGATTACTTCAACTTTCCTCACACCAGCAAAATCAACTTAAACAAAAAACAAATTAAATGTCACTTTCTGACTTTTGAGTTTCCTTTCTGTCACAAAACTGAACTGAAACTCAGCAAATATAGGTTACATTATGTGTCGCAGTTTTTTCCCTTGTCTATGAGTAAACTAAATTAAATATATTTAAAGTATTTATTCCTTGTATGTATATGTGTACTGCTGATTTTATATATGACATTAATTTGATATTATATTTAGTATTTTCATATGTAGGTGGAATTTTTTTTTTACTACTGTCTGTTTAAACTAAATGAAAAGAAACCTAGCCGAGCATAGTAGATTTTTTTTTTTTTTTTTGTACTGAAATCGTATCGAACCGTGACCTCCGAACCGAGACATCTGTGTACCATTACACCCCTAATTATTATCTGTTTAAATACCAAACAAAATGATCCTCCAGCAGCTGTTGGTTTGTATTTCAGGTGTTTCTTCTACTGAACAAAGTCAGATGAGACATGTGACAGACGGAGAATCCGTCACTTTAGAATCTGGTGAAACAAAAGAAACGATGAAGGTGATGATGTGGTATTTTCATGATATTCTCATCGCTAACATCAGTGGAGATCAGAGTAAGATCTGTACAAATGATCGGTGTAAAGACAGATTTAGAGACAGACTGGAGCTGGATCATGAGAAAGGATCTCTGACCATCACAAACATCAACATCCCAGACTCTGGTCTTTACGAACTAAAGATCATGATCAGTAACAGCAGTTTTTGTATCACCAGAGTGAAGAGATTCAACGTCACTGTCTTTTGTGAATATATAATTCAAGTCATTCAATGCATTTTCCTTTGAGGAATGCAACACATTCTCAACTCGTCACATACTGACACTTGGTCAGGACCTTTTGGCGTCTCTTTTTGATGCACATTTTTCAATTGACGTTTTGACTAGTAAAATTAAAATCTGTCTCTGCAAATCAATTAGCCATGAACAACTTCTTGTTCTTAAAGCAGCTTGTATGTTTGTTATGATGCAAAAACAACATTTTAACACTGGAAAGTACTATACAGACAATAACATGTACAACAACAATGACATGTAACATAATATAATAGGTTGGTTTCTATTAAAGCTTCATGTTTCAGGGTTCCTTGCTCTAAAAAGCACTGAAAACCCCTGCAATACATTATTAAACAGCTTACTTTGATTGAACTAAAGTCCCATTCAAACTAGGACAATAGCTATAATGACAGCAATATTAGTGTGCACAAAAACGCACAATATTGTTCTGTTTATTAAAAGAGAGCTGCACTTTTGTCACCTGCTGCTTTAAATGCTCATCTTCATGATTATTGTTATAGCCATCCTTGTTGTGAAAAGGCCTTAAGCTATTTCCATTGGCAAGCTGTTAGTTTTAACAATGCTTTTCACAAGAAGTTGCAGTTGAGTTCAGATGAAGTTGACAATGTATAATCATGTCATCTCTGACCAGCTTCTATTATTATTAGGGGTGTAACGATACATGTATTCGTACCAAACCGTCACGGTAAAGACATCTCGGTTCGGTGCATTAGGCCTTACAACGAATACAGGCAATTCACCCTCAATCTAGAAGGGGGTGCCCGCAGTAATGCAACTCTGTTTGATAACTGCCGACAGAAGAACAGCGAATGCCAGGAGTTGCGCTCTTGAAAACAAAGACCACTAGACAGTGATCATGTGCTGATTCTGCACACGTCTCTCACTGACCAAGGAGTATAACATTACTTTAAAGGCTTGCGCACTCATCTCTCTGTGAAATGGAGCTTTGTGCTTTTGTATCCTATCTCTCTCATTCGGCACAAATCCAAATATTGCATAATATTTCCATATTTGCAATGCATCCAAATACTAAACTATTATTTATTATGTAAATTATAGACTTAGTACTTCAGTCGCGTTCTACGGTGAGGCGGGCACTGATATTTGGTTCACTGTGTTTTATTTTGATAAAGTACTAAGTGCGCTGTGAAGTTAGCAATGCTGAAGCCTGGAACTGATATGTTTTGTGTTTGTGTGCGCCGGCACGATTACTTCAACTTTGCTCATACCAGCAAAATCAACTTAAACAAAAAACAAATTGAATATCGCTTTCTGACATTTGAGTTTCCTTTCTGTCACAAAACTGAACTGAAACTCCGCAAATATAGGCTATATTACATGTCGCAGTTTTTTTCCCTTGTCTATCAGTTAACTAAATTAAATATATTTAAAGTATTTATTCCTTGTATGTATATATGTACTGCAGATTTTATAGCCTATATATGACATTAATTTGATATTATATTTAGTATTTTCACATATAGGTGGAAAGAAATTTAATTTGTACTACACTGTAAAAAAACAAATTGTTGAGTCAACTTAATTTGTAACCTGGCTGCCTGAAAATTTTAAGTTCAGTCAACTCAAAAAAGTTTATTCAACTTGAAATGTTAAATTATACTAAGTAACAACTTACATATTTGAGTTGAATCAAGTTAAAAATTTAATGCAGCTGGGTTTCTTACCCTTCTGTTATGTTTAGCAAACACAAATATCTAAGTTGTTAGTTAGTACAACTTAACATTTCAAGTTGACTGAACTTATTTTAGTTGACTGAACCTCAAATTTTAAAGTAGCAGGGTAACAAATTATTTTAAGCTGACTCAACAAATTGTGTTTTTTATTATTATTTTTTTTGTTTACAGTGTACTGTCTGTTTAAACGAAATGAAAAGAAACCTAGCCTAGCATAGTAGATTTGTTTTTTTGTACTGAAATCATATCGAACCGTGACCCCCAAACCGAGACATCTGTGTACCATTACACCCCTAATTATTATCTGTTTAAATACCAAACAAAATGATCCTCCAGCAGCTGTTGGTTTGTATTTCAGGTGTTTCTTCTACTGAACAAAGTCAGATAAGACATGTGACAGACGGAGAATCTGTCACTTTAGAATCTGGTGAAACAAAAGAAACGATGAAGGTGATGACGTGGTATTTTAATAACATTCTCATCGCTAACATCAGTGGAGATCAGAGTACAGACAGAGACAGATTTAGAGACAGACTGGAGCTGGATCATGAGAAAGGATCTCTGACCATCACAAACATCACCATCCCAGACTCTGGTCTTTATGAACTAAAGATCATGATCAGTAACAGCAGTTTTTGTATCACCAGAGTGAAGAGATTCAATGTCACTGTCTTTTGTGAGTATATAATTCAGTCATTCTATGCATTTTCCTTTGAGGAATGCAACACATTCTCAACTCATCACATACTGACACTTGGTCAGGACCTTTTGGTATCTCTGTTTGACGCACATTTTTCAGTTGACCTTCTGACTAGTAAAATTAAAATCTGTTTGTGCAAATCCATTAGCCATGAACAACTTCTTGTTCTTAAAGCAACTTGTATGTTTGTTATGATGCAAAAACAACATTTTAACACTGAAAACTATACAGACAATAACACGTGCAACAACAATGACATGTAACATAATATAATAGGTTGGTTTCTATTAAAGCTTCATGTTTCAGGGGCCCTTGCTCTAAAAAGCACTGAAAACCCCTGCAATACATTATTAAACAGCTTTTGATTGAACTAAAGTCCCATTCAAACTAGGACAATAGCTGTAACGACAGCAATATTAGTGTGCACAGAAACGCACAATATTGTTCTGTTTATTAAAAGAGAGCTGCACTTTTGTCACCTGCTGCTTTAAATGCTCATCTTCATGATTATTGTTATAGCTATCCTTGTTGGTTCTATTATTATCTGTTTAAATACCAAACAAAATGATCCTCCAGCAGCTGTTGGTTTGTATTTCAGGTGTTTCTTCTACTGAACAAAGTCAGATGAGACATGTGATAGACGGAGCATCTCTCACTTTAGAATCTGGTGAAACAAAAGAAACGATAAAGGTGATGACGTGGTATTTTCATGACATTCTCATCGCTAACATCAGTAGAGATCAGAGTGAGATCTGTACAAATGATCGGTGTAAAGACAGATTTAGAGACAGACTGGAACCGGATCTTGAGAAAGGATCTCTGACCATCACAAACATCAACATCACAGACTCTGGACCTTATGAACTAAAGATCACCATCCGTAACAGCAGTTTTTGTATCACCAGAGTGAAGAGATTCAACGTCACTGTCTTTTGTGAGTATATAATTAAGTCATTCAATGCATTTTCCTTTGAGGAATCCTGTGAATATTGTTTCCTGTCCACTCTCAGAGCTGTGATATACTGTTTTAAATGCTATTGCTAAAAACAACAGATGCTGCCATTTATTAGTGAAGTCAGTATCATGAACAAATTAGAAAGTTCTAAATATCAGTTTAAAATATTCTTAAATACTCCATGAATTATTATTCACTCTGTAGTTATAATGACCAACTGTCTAAAGTTCCTGCAGTGGGAATATGTGTTGCTGTTGTTTTTCTGCTGATTGCTGCGACTGTAACTGCTGGTGTGATTTACTGTCGCCACAAGAAATATAAACCACAATTAAAGAAAATGTAAGTATAAGTACAACTGATTTAACAAGAAATATGACTTACTGTTCATCAGTCCTCCTCATTACTTTTACCATTTGTGAATCTGTGTTTTCTTACAGAAGAATGATGTTAATAACTCGCCACCGAATCCGAAAGACATTGCTTATGGGACTTGGAATGACGTTAAATCAGACTCAGGACGAGGCTGCTTATATGATAATGTAATGCCATTTATTATTTTGATACTTTCATTGAAAGAAGCGTTAGAAAATGACGGAGAGACGAGGAGCTGACACTGCACTATTTGGAGTAATCGACCAGTTAATTACTTATTTATAGCTGTTTTGTGTATTAATGTGGCCATTAAAAAAAAAAAAAGTTTAGTTTAGTCCCTGTAATAAAACCCGACAGGCTGGTTGTATGAGACTAAAGGGCTTTATTTTACGATAGCAACCGGCTGGATGTACAGTATCTCGCTTATATGGCTTCTTGCCACAAAAGTAAATAATTGATCTGAGTTGAAATATCTGAACGCAAAGCTTCCGTTATGAAAGCAGTTGCTAGGAAGTGGCAAGTTCAAACTAACGTTTAAGGGAGTCAGTGCAAGCATACCTCAACATTTCACCACATATATAATTATGGCGATAAAAGCTGTTTGAGTCTGTCTACACTGGACACATCAAAGTCAATATAAGAAATATTATTAAAATGCTTATGGGACAAAAGATGATGCTGTCTTTTTTTTTTCTCTGCAATTTGCTGATGGTTTTGCATAAGCATAAAAACAGCTGGAGCATTCACGTCATCACTCTACCTTCCAAAACGACGCTCCCATGTCACTTTCACTGGAACTAGTGATAAAATTGCATCGCCACTAAAGAAAAAGAACAGAGCACTCTTATGAATCTAACTTAGATTCATTTTCTGAAAGAAAAAGTGATGAAAATTTGCTCGCCATGATCCTGTTTTTACTCGACAATACCTTTATTTGTTACAATATCTGATATATTTGAGACCCGTGCAAGTCTTTACTGATCAGACGAAGTCTAAGGATTGAAACATAGGCAACTAAGATAATTCAATTAACTTTATCATTATCACGTTGATTCCTGCTTCTGCTCATCTCTGGCTTTACTCAGTCAACTTCCTGGCTGATAGAAGCTGTTTTGTGTATTAATGTGGCAAAAAAAAACTTTGCTGAGAGTATTTATGATGTTCAGTACCTGTATTAAGCAGGTATTCAGTATTCAGTACCTGGTTGTATAAGCCTGAAGGGCTTTATTTTACCATAGCAACCGGCTGGATGTACAGTATTTCGTTTCGCACGGCTTCTCTGCCACAAAAGTAAATAATTAGACACAAAACATTGATCTGAGTTGAAATATCTGAACGCAAAGCATCCGTTATGAAAGCAGTTGCTAGGAAGTGGCAAGTTCAACCTGACGTTTTTGGGAGTCAGTGCAAGCATACCACAACATTTTACCACATGTATAATTATGGCGATAAAAGATATTGATCTTAGACAAAAATGTTTCACAGACGTATCAGTTTGTTAGTTATCTTATAATCCATTACAGTATAAAACAACCGTCGCAAAATTACAGCAGCTGCATTTGTATAATGAGAGAGCGAGTCCGAGATACCAGGATGACATAATTAATTAAATAATTGTACTCAAACGAGTTACTTTTAATATTTTATTAGCCAACCAAACGCTAAGCTTCCACGAAGAAAAAAAAGGTTCCCAGTACGCAAACAGCGCCGACTGCAGGCAGATACCCGGATGAGCCTGTGTTATTAGTTTTTACCTTGGAGTCGAGCATTCCACAGAGCCGTGTAATAAAGCAAAATTAACACACACGTGTGTATACTTGCTAACAATTGTGAGCATCTGTGACATTTTATGAGGTCCTAATTAGTTCTTTGATTTTATTTATTTTATTTTAATTTTATTTATTTATTTATTTTATTTTTTTTTGCATGAGGAGGAAAGACTTGTTGTGTCATTTGCCTTCATCTTTTTTGGTTTTGTCGTGTTCAGCTGTGATTTGCAATAAGCTGTTATTAATAAGACAAATATTGTGTTTCTTGCACTCTGGGCAGATTTTTTTTTTTTTTTGACATTTTCCTTTCTGTGTTCCTTACCTTTATATCAGCCATGGGAAAAAAGTGCCTTGAAGTAAAACCAACAGAAAGACTATTTTCTTTTCTGAAATATGGAAATGGTTTAAAAAAAAAAATGTATGTTTATGTGATATTATTAAAAACATGACCACTCATGACAGGTGGAGTCTATGTGTCTCTAAAATATTTGTGTATCGGGATATTAGGGAATTTTTGGAAACAGCTATAGTTAACAAAGGCCAATCGAAATGAAACTAGCCGAGCCAGTTTGACTGCTGGACCTAGAGGCCTGTGAGAAATGTAAAACACATTGGCCACCTGGGGGCGCCATTGCGTTTTTTTTTTTTTTTTTTTTTTTTTAGATGTGTAAATAATATTACAATATGTCCCCCACACATGCACATTCAGTATTGAAATCATATTATAAACCTCTTCACTCTCAACAACTTCGCCTCTAGGATCACTGCTTTCAGTAGAAACGTTTATTACATATCGGATATTATTTGAAAATACTACTTTTATGAACTAATCCTAGGTTTTCAACTCAACCTCGATAAAATGACTGCGGCACAGTTCTCTGGACTCTCTAGTCTAGGTCAATCCTAAATGAACTCAACTCAACGTAATTAAGTGAGCACAAACAACATGAAACATAAAAACTTTAACGGAGATACTGTAGGTGGCGCTATAACTGTTCAAATCAAACACATTTATAAGGAGCAGCACCATGTTTTTTTTTTTTTTTTTTTTTTTAAGGAAGTAGTAGGGAGCAGCACCATGTTCAGTCAACTATGAGATGTTGTATAAAGGCTACACAAAAGCATAAAACATCTGACCAAATGGAGAAAAAAAAACTGCTGTCAAGGTACCCAAAGATTAGAAAATTTAATATAAATTAAAAGAAACAAAAGCAAGACAGAATATACAGACAATAGAAAATTAAACAAAATAAATAAAACAAAAGGTTACAGTAACACTTGAAACAAAGAAAGGGAGATTTAATATGAATAAATAAAATCTCTATGGGTTTTGTTTGTTTTGTCATTCCTTCTGAATCTTATGACACACTTAACTGTATTTTAATATCACATTTATGGTTTGTAACAGTCAAGAGTAGTTCCAAACTGATGTGTCGTGTTTTAAGAATTTACATATTCACAAAACGAACGTTACTGGGCATATGCGCTTTTGTGGCCCAAACTTAACTTCCTTAGAATCAATAGCAACGGAGTCCCTCTAGAGTAGATTATTTCTGCTAACAAGCAAAATATTAACTAGCAGGTTAAACATACACTATATTGCCAAAAGTATGCGCTCACCTGCCTTGACTCGCATATGAACTTAAGTGACATCACATCACGTTGGTCCACCCTTTGCAGCTATAACAGCTTCAACTCTTCTGGGAAGGCTGTCCACAAGGTTTAGGAATGTGTTTATGGGAATTTTTGACCATTCTTCCAGAAGCGCATTTGTGAGGTCACACACTGATGTTGGACGAGAAGGCCTGGCTCTCAGTCTCCGCTCTAATTCATCCCAAAGGTGTTCTATCGGGTTGAGGTCAGGACTCTGTGCAGGCCAGTCAAGTTCATCCACACCAGACTCTGTCATCCATGTCTTTATGGACCTTGCTTTGTGCACTGGTGCACAGTCATGTTGGAGGAGGAAGGGACCAGCTCCAAACTGTTCCCACAAAGTTGGGAGCATGGAATTGTCCAAAATGTCTTGGTATGCTGAAGCATTCAGAGTTCCTTTCACTGGAATTAAGGGGCCAAGCCCAGCTCCTGAAAAACAGCCCCACACCATAATCCCCCCTCCACCAAACTTTACACTTGGCACAATGCAGTCAGACAAGTACTGTTCTCCTGGCAACCGCCAAACCCAGACTCGTCCATCAGATTGCCAGATGGAGAAGCGCGATTCATCACTCTAGAGAATGTGTCTCCACTCTAGAGTCCAGTGGCGGCGTGCTTTACACCACTGCATCCGACGCTTTGCATTGCACTTGGTGATGTATGGCTTGGATGCAGCTGCTCGGCCATGGAAACCCATTCCATGAATCTCTCTGCGCACTGTTCTTGAGCTAATCTGAAAGCCACATGAAGTTTGGAGGTCTGTAGCGATTGACTCTGCAGAAAGTTGGCGACCTCTTCGCACTATGCGCCTCAGCATCCGCTGACCCGACTCCGTCAGTTTACGTGGCCTACCACTTCGTGGCTGAGTTGCTGTCATTCCCAAACACTTCCACGTTCTTATAATACAGCTGACAGTTGACTGTGGAATATTTAGGAGCGAGGAAATTGCACAACTGAACTTGTTACACAGGTGGCATCCTATCACAGTTCCACGCTGGAATTCACTGAGCTCCTGAGAGCGACCCATTCTTTCACAAATGTTTGTAAAAATAATCTCCATGCCTAGGTGCTTGAGTTTATACACCTGTGGCCCTGGAAGTGACTAAAACACCTGATTCCAATTATTTGGATGGGTGAGCAAATACTTTTGGCAATATAGTGTATGTCTTGCCTGGCTGCTTAAGCCTCTCTTCGCACAGCAGTGATCGATCCATGCTCACCGTCTCTCCTCGTCTTTCTCACAGACTTACACTCTATGTGTGACGGCGTTATGCCGAATTCTGACCCCCCGCCAGATTACTACCCCCTAGTGGGGGAGGGGTTAGGATTAGGGGTAGGGTTGGGATTAGGCAAACCAGGTAGTGATTTCAACGAGAGGTAATAATTTGGCAGGGGTCGAAAATGGGCACAACACTTGTACTTTCCCTGGGAAATATATGCGGTTTGCATTTACAACTCTGCTCTGCGTGTTTGTTGGGTAAATCAGATGGGCTGACTGAAAATGCTAACTCATTCTCCACCAGCAGGAGGTGTTATAGGTGTGGCTTCCCTGGTAACTAGCCAGGGCTGCGTTTCCCAAAAGCATCGTAAGCCTAAGTACATCGTAGACCCATTGCCACCAATGGAGCTATGATCTACTTAAGCTTACGATGCTTTTGGGAAACGCAGCCCAGACCAATAAACAAACACAGACCAGAAGTTAACTTTGGGGCAGGCGCGTGCATCCGATGAAACCAAATTTAAGAAGTATGCATTATGACTTGATTATGAAATGTTTCATGAATTATTCTTCATATTGTTATTAATTATTCTGCATTATTAATTCTTAAGAATCATGTACCCAGTTCTTTTATGATTTTAACCCATACATTTTGTATGGGTGCTTATATTCCCTTTTTTGGTCTGATGCGTGTGATCTTTGACTTGGCTTTAATCATCACTGCCTGTGTATAGGTAGATAACTTTATCAGCAGTGCCTTTGTAGGATTATTATTTAGGAACTAAGAAGTCAGAGATGACTTTAGAGTATATCCTGTTCAGCATATGCTCCAGGGTAATAAAACCACAGGGTATCATTAATATATTCTTTAGAGTTGGTATAGACATGACTGATCTTTGCAGATGTACTTTGTTAGTCATATATCAGGAAACTCCCAGCCCCCTCCCACCCCCCCCCACCCCCTTTTACTTCTCTTTTCTGCCTGACATTTCTGAGCGAGCTCAGACTTCTTTCTCTAGACTTAATCTTCTCAGATTTGTAAGAATGTTTGATATTAACTTGTTTGATTTTAGACTGATTTAGAATAACTTTATTGAACATTCTTGAACAGTCATTGAACATTCTTATTGAAACTTAATTTGAATTTTTCCAGTTTCCTGTTATGATTATTTCTGTTACTCATTTACATATCTGAAAGCTTCTGAATAAATTTATAACTTCTGCAATTCACCCATCTGGCATGGATTCGATTATGCATCACAAACACAGAACACATATGTATTTGTTGTTTTGTCTTGTGTTTACCTATGATTATGATGACCTGCCAAGGGACTGCAGATGAAAACTATTGGCTAAATTTGGGTACAATGCACGAAATGGAAACATTTATGTTAAAATTGTACATGGTCCCTTTTCAGATAAATTTTAATAAAATAAAAACAAATTAAACAAAATATGGAAATCAATAGAGTTTGCACTTGTGTTACGGTTTACTTACCCGTATATGCGGCCATATTGGTGATACTGATGTAAACAACAGCATGAATTGCATGGTCAGTGTACTACAGAATATGTTGTTCTGCTAATTTATGCTATCTAAACCACACAGGAAAATTGTGTAGAAGCTGCTAAATCATATAGAAATGGACCTAGTATGTAGGAAGGACACAGTATTTTGACAAAGGTTAATAGGTGGTAAAGATACGTACGAGCAGTCTAAATGAATATATTAGCCTAATATTTCACATACCTGACCAGAAATATAAGAACAATCATGAATGTTGTCAAGATTCTTGCCCTGGAAATCCTGGTTCAGTTTGGCCAACCACAAACACCTTCTTTCCTCAGACAGTTTTTTGCAGCCTTCTCCTTGATTTATTATAACTTGTCAAATTTATAGTACTCCAAATGTTTTTTCCCAGTCTGACCGATTAGTACAGCCCAAAACATGACAATAATTGGCCATTTTCAGCAGCAATAATCAGCAAAATCTGCACGTTTTGTTCGGTTCAGTGCCACCAATATGGCTATTCAAAATGGTAAACAATTGCTGTGGCTATAGTTTGTATAATAGCAGTCTAGTTTTGGCTTTGCTGTTTGAATGATAAAAATAGACCACTAATGCCATTTACAAGGTGTAGCAGATTTCTAAGTACTAATTCTTGATGCATCTTTTTCTGGACTGACTGTTATTTTAGTAGACTTGAAAGTGAAGTATGTCTTTTCACCCTAAATGCCCCTTTAGCTCATTGCACCTCCCCCAACTCAAACATTACAGGTGGTTCTGAAGGCTTTTCTCAGCAGTTAAAAATAGGTACTAAAGCTGTTTGAGTTTGCCTACCCTGGCCACATCATAAACAGATATATTTGTCTTCCTGAATGAATACATGATAATGCTGTAGTGAAGTGTCAATTGTCCACATTTCATCATAATCCTAAATTTGCTTTAAAGTCTTCTAAATAAGTCTTCTAAATAAGTTGTTTAAGTCTTCTAAAAATGCTGAATTTTGTCTTTCACTTTTGTAATGAAATCTGAATGTCATTTTCAACAAGCCAGTCATGGACCCACAATGGCTAAACACCCTCTGGCTCCACCTGCTGTAGTAGCCATGCCCCAAACTCATGCAATTGGTTGTACAAAGTGATTGACTGATCTAAACGGACACTCTCAATGATCTGATGGTACCTGGGAGGCTCAGTGTTGGGGAAAGAGAAACCCATGATAATACAAAGTTAAGGTACTGAATTAAGACTGTACTTCCAGTACTGGTAAAGTTACTTCTTTCTTTATTATGATTTACTATTCTGAAGATTTTCTGGTCCACCCTTTCTCATGTTTTGGACAGTGAAGTATTCCACTACATTTTCTATTTTTACTTGCAATTCTGTAAGCAATTTTTTTTTTTTTTTTTTTTTTTTTTTTTTTTTTTTTCATTTGTGCAGCCGTGTTTTTGGTTGCCATACTATAACCATTACATGCTGGTACAGTGACATCTCTTCCTTATTTGCATTTCCCCAGGTCCTGTTTGTTTTGTGTGTTCTCTCTTTGTGTGTTTGCAGGGTGGAGTCTGCAAGGTAACACCATGAACTGACTGATGAAAAGGTCTTTGAGACTTCTCCAACACCAGCAGTTTATGTTACACTGCCCTGAGCCAGGGTTGTAATGGTTCTTAAATCTATCTTTAATCCTCTCCAAGTGAAGATAAAAGTTTAAGGGGTAAAGTGGAGAGGGGATGGGATACATGGGATACATGAGAATGGGATACATTTTTGCATTTACCTTTGGGTAAAAGGACCAACTGACAACAGCAACTTTTCTCTGTCATTTTTTTTTTTTTTTTTTTTTTTTTTTTTTTTATATTTTACGAATGGTACACGGCGCAAAGCCTTTTTGCATACGCACAGGAAAAGGCAGGAACTTTTACATCGTCGCTCTACTCCCTTAGGGAGCCTGCTGAACTACTGAAACAACGACAGATGAGCAGGACGCATTTATGAAGCAGAATCCGGGGAAAGTGGTGAAAATGAAGCTTCTCTTTAATTTGCTCCCAGGGATCTTGTTTTTACTCGAGAATGGTGAGAGCGTTTTTTGTTATAATCTCTCTTCCAGTGTTATACCGATTTCCGTAACTGTAGTAGGCGCTGCAGTGACGCAACAAGTTTAAAACACCTGTTAATGATAAAAACGAACCTAAAGCAGTTGGAGTGGAGTAAAAATGGGGTTCTTGTAAATAAGAAGGTCAAGTGATTTGGTATAAAAAGTTGATATAATCAGTAAGGGTTGGTAATCAGTACATAAACTGATCAAATGTAGCTCGAATGTAACTTGAGTTGTTATAGATAAAAGCTTCTGCTAAATTAATGTATTGTTTCAAGAGAGCAACCGTTTGTGTTGTTTCATTTTCTTTATTTAATATTAATTTATTCGTCATTCATCCATTTGCTTATAATAATTACTCATTTAAGCTAATAGTCATATAAGCTTTTATAATAATCATTTAAACCATTTATATAGGCTACTAATTTCATTGATTCATTTATTGGTTATATTATATTATATTATTATTTTTCTATTGTTGTTTAGTTTAATGATGTGTGGTGTCAAGGGACGTTTCTGTTCATGAATAAGAGATAAGAGGGAATGTTTATGGAAATTTAAGGATTATGGGACGATGTTGTGACGCAGTAATTTTCCATTACTATTGCTTGTGGTATAACACTTGCTGCTGGTTGCGGAAGGATGATCATTGAAACATAAGCAAGTTCAATAAACTTTGCTTCCTGTGTATTATAAGTTCTTCTCCGGCTTCTGCTTTTCTCTGCTTTGACATGCTGTTAAGGTTCATGATCATTCATTAAACTCACATATATGTTTGTGTGATGGGTGAATGTATGAAGCAATGATGTACTTCTGTTGTACTTCTTGATTTGCATGCGTTTTGAATCCAGGCATATTTCTCAACTCACAATCTTTGTGATATATCACGAAAAAAAAGTTTCCACAACACTGTTGTATACTTTGTTTGGCTTATGCTAGCTGTTTGTTCTTCAGGTGTGTCTGGTCTTGGATCAGATGTAGTATCCGTGAAGGAGGGGGATTTGCTCATTTTTTACACTGGTGTCGAAACAAGGCATCAAGAAGACATTAAATGGTATTTTAATGACATTCGCATCGCTCAGATCAGTGGAGATCTCACTAATCATTGTACAGATGTTAATTGTGAAGATGGTGAAGAGAGATTCAGAGACAGACTGAAGCTGGATCAAAGGACTGGATCTCTGACCATCACAAACATCACAAACACAGACTCTGGAGTTTATGACTTGAAGATCATCAGTAGCACCAGCAGCAGTGACAAAACCTTCAATGTTATTGTCAATAGTAAGTCATTAGTGCAGTTTATATATGTTTAAAATATTGCCCATGTGTTTCTTGATTTGTATTGTCTTTGCCTGCATTTTATTTTACACACAGTATTTTCACAATTACAGAAGTGACAGAAGTCAGAAAAGGGCTTGTGCAATTGCAGCCATTTTTACAAATCTTTCATGTTGTGTAGTTTGTTTGTTTGTTTGTTTTAGTTTCCCACAAAAAGATCCTCCACCATATGTTGGTTTGTGTTTCAGGTTCATCCGCTGCTAAACAAAATGAAATGCAGAGAAAGTCAGTGAAGAAGGGAGAATCTGTTACTTTAGATTCTGGTGAAACACAAAAAACAAATGATGTGATGTGGTATTTTAATGACACTCTCATTGCTGAAATTACTAGAGATCAGAGTAAGATCTGTACAGATGATCAGTGTAAAGAGAGATTCAGGGACAGACTGGAGGTGAATCAGACAGGATCTCTGACCATCACAAATACCAGAACCACAGACTCTGGATTTTATAAACTACAGATCATCATTAGCAACGGCAGATTCAGCATAACCAGCGAAGAGAGAGTGAAGAGATTCAGTGTTACTGTCACTGGTGAGTATATAATTTAGTCATTAAATGCATTTTCCTTTGAGAAATTAAGAAAGGAAAAAAAAAAAAAAAAAACAATATTTGTAATCAACTTAAGTGTTAGGTTGTAGACTGTTTAGAAAAAGAAAGTTTTGACCCTCTAATGCTTTGTTAACATGAACAATGCATATTTTTGGTCAATTTTTCTGGCACCATTGTTTCTTGTTGATCTCACAGTGCTGTGATTCTGCTGTTGCTAAAAGAGATGCTGCCATTTATCAGTTATATCATTCAACTGATGGCCAGCGTAAAATTGCAAATATCAGTCAAAAGTATTGTTGAATACTGGGTGGATTATCATACACTCTCTAGTAATAATGACTGTCTGTCTTTAGCTGTCCAAGATTCAGATCTGTCTTCAGGTGTTCTAGCAGGAATATGTGTTGCTGTTGTTGGTGTTCTGGTTGTGGCTCTGGTTGTGATTTACTGCTGCCATCGCAGGGAATATAAACAAGCACCACAGAAAGTAAGTAATACATACAGTTGATTTAACAAGATTATGAGATATGACATGTTTAACACCACAGAAGCAGATACTCAACAGTGAGGCAATGTCAAAACAATCAAAAACACAAAAACACCCAACTAAACATAAGGTGTCTTTTAAAAAAAGAAAAAAGAAAAGAAATATCAGTACTCCTGATTACATTTACATTTGCAAATCTGTGATTTCTTACAGGATGATGTTAATAGCTCGCCACTGAAACCGGCAGAGAGAGACACAGAACATCCTTAATTCAGACTCAGACTGAGGTTGCCAATACAACAATGTAACATTGTTTATAATTTTGATACTTTCATTGAAAGCGACACTAAAGAGAATTAGGAAATGACTGAAACATAGCAAAATGTTACTAGCAGTGGAACTGTTTATTAGAGGTTTATGAAGGCTGCTAAAGTGATCCAGACAGTGAGGCAAAATATGTTTCTTGTCTTTGCACTGTAACTGATCTGGTTTGACATTTTAATTAGTTCATCTTGCCTGCTTACATTCACTCATAACTGACAGACCTGACTGTGTTTTTACATTTTACATTTCTGGGAAAAAAAAAAAAAAAACTGTATTTACATTACATTGCTTATGTTTATGGTTTAAACAACACTATCCCTTAGTCATCAACCTTCATCAGAAAACACTTTCCACAAACTACACAGGAACCAAAATAAGCCTTAATAAGCTTAGAAATACATTAATTTATTTTAAAATTGGTGAACCACTTTGCTGAGAGTATTTATGATGTTCAGTGCTTGTAACTGGATGCACACATGGCACAGGCTGTGGTAAATGGTACTTAAATTTGTAAAATATTTTAAGTTTGTCAAGAGGAATGTTAGAGAAGAATTAACATAAATGTGTGTATAGTTGATAATAAAAGTGAAAGTGATGTGGCCAAGAATGGTAATGCAATTAAATTATAGCAAGCCTTCATACATTTGGTAGATAAATTGTTTTTTATCTTTATCGCTGAAATGTGTGAAAATAAGTCACAGTGAAATTGCAGCATTCTGTCTTCTTGTAGATGTGAACAGATCATCTGTGACATTTTATGAGGTGCTGAATTCATAATTTTAATATTTCTAACTTAAAGGTTTTGTTTGTTTGTTTGTTTTTTAATATTTTATTTTATTTTTTTTATTTTTTTCTGTCAAGACAAATATGCTGTGCTTTGCACTTTGAAAACCATATTTATACATTGTCCTTTCTGTGTTCCTTTGCATTGGCAAAGGGAAAAGTCCCTTGAAGTGAAACCTACTAAACGCTATTTTCAGAATCAAGGAAATGAATTTGAAAATCTTTGTATAATAAATATTATAAAAAACATGTCCTTGTCTCTCTCTAAAATATGTTGTGTGTTATGAGAAACGACTAAGGTAATATTGTATTATAGTTGTTATGTTCTGTGACCCAATGTTATGTGATGATCCTGTGTTTTTGCTGTCAGTGCTATATCCCTGTTGTTCCATTGTCCTCTGTGCTGCTGATCTGACAGGTGGTTATTTGCATACTGCAGCTTGTTTCCTGGATATCAAATAGCACTCCATCCACTGGCTCCTGCAGGAAAAAGCCCAGCAATTAAAACAGCCAAAGAAGCAAAGCAAGTGGAGACTTGGAGGTTTTTCCTCCACATGAGGCTCCATGTCCTGCTAGTGATTGGGAGAGACAAAGCTTTTTGAAACTTCGAATAAACTGAAACACTTCTTTAAATGATCCACAAATAGATCGAAGCGCCACATGGTGGTGACCCCTGCTGGAAAAACAGTGTAAATGCTGGGGGAAAAAATAAAATAAAATAAAAAACTGCCACTATCCAGCAGCCGCTAAATTGTTTATTCCAACAAATATATGTATGGTAGAGTGGGGGAAAATGCCCTAGTGAAAATACACTGGTGACACACCGGAGAGAAAACAGATTTCACAGTAAATTATCTAATTTTTAGCATTAAAATATATAGGGTAGAGTGGAGGAAAATGACCCCTTGGGGTAAAACATTTTTCAAGATAAAGTCAAGATACATTTTAATTGTGACTATATGGACTACGTTGACAGGAGTGATGTAGAAGTATTCACTATAAAGCTTACACTGGTGATACACCAGAGAGAAAACGGATTTCACAGTAAATGATCTAATTTTCAGCAGTAAGAAAAAAAAAAAAAAAAAAAAAATATATATATATATATATATATATATATATATATATATATATTTTTTTTTTTTTTTTTTTTTTTTTTTTAAACCTTGTTTTGTAGAACATCACAGTTACATATAATTATATTTTCAGAATGACATTTTTTTTCTCAGTCAGTGGGGTAAAACGCCTCCACTGGGCAATAGGCAATTATTGTAGTTATTCTGTTCTGAACAAATTACCCCACTCTACCCCTATATGTAACCACTGTTGTTATCATTTTGGCCGCATCTGAAATACATTGATATTACCTGAGAAATAAAGTAATAACGCTAGAAAAACGCACGTTTTCAAGGACGTAAATTTAGACTAATACATATGCGGCGTAAAAACATATAAGGTGGCCAAATTTCAAACACATGTTCAGTTGAATGTTTATGGCGTTAAGTGTCAATATGACATGTCAATATGATATGTGTCAATCAGATGCGAGTGATTAAGGTTCTGTTGTATGTTTCTATGTGGAAAGCAGTTATCTACGCAATGGAAATATGGATATTATTTTTTTAAACATCATACCGTTTTTCCTTTAGTTAGTTAATATCATAAAACTAGCGAACTAAGCCAGTAGTATTGGTAACGTGTAAACACAAGATCCAGGGGACATGGTTGGATCCAGATCCAAGTCCTCCCACCTTACATATACCTAAACCTACCCGTCGCCACCCCCTTATTCCTTAACCCACCCATCTCCACCCCCTAGATGTGGAACCAACCGAGCCCTCTGGTGTTCTGCAGTGAGGGTCTAGGCTAGGGATGTGCCAAACGAGGCTTTTGAAGCAGTGATACAACAAAGTGCGTTGATGCTTCGAAGCTTTTGATACAGTTCTGTACTACGCCATCTGCTGGTCAATAAAAATTCTTACACAAAATGTGTCATTTAGATGTTTTGTTCATTGGGGTGTTATTGTAAGGCTTATTTGTGAATTTTATAAGCATATATGTCATTAGCAAGGTGGCGTGTGTGTGCAGCGATAGAGTTTCCAAAATGTATTGTATTTTGCACAATACAATGACAAAGGCTTTATGTTCTTTATTTTTTACTTGCATCAAACTTTTCACCTCCAAAATAGTTTAATACGCCAATAGATTAAACTAACGTAATTTTTCATTGCACCATTTTTGTGTCTTCTTTACAATAGAACACAAACATGCACATTGTTAAAAAATGCACAAAAACAAATGCAATTATTTAATTTTAATAATAATAATAATAATAATAATAATAATAATATACAATATATATATATATATATATATATATATAGCAAAAATGTTTGTGGTTGAGGAAGACAATAGACAATTCAGACAATAGACATTCAGCCACACGTCATTGTTTTTAATAGTAGTACTTTAAGTAACAACGATACACCGCGTAAAAAAAAAAAAAAAAAAAACATATACCAATGCATAATGACCGATAAAGTTATAACACTGCACTAAATGACTAACGGGTACAACGGAGGAACAACAATTCAACTGAGTGAGTCATTGACGCTGGAACCGCTCAGGGCTGAGTTTCCCGTACAACGACGTAACTCGCTGATTAACCTCCATAGTACGATGCATTGTTGTGGAAACTAACTAGTCACGACTGTTTTCCGAACATGATCGCATCTACGTCATTTGAACCACATTAGTTCAACAATGTAGGGCCGTTGTTAATGACGTCACCGAGTAATATATTATGCTATTTAACTTATTAGAGATCTCTAAAATGCAGCTATATTGAACATGGCACCTGATGACTAATTTACTATTTTTTGTTTCATGTCATTTCGCTTTATTTGATGTTTGATTAATTGCGGGTTCCCTCTTACGTCATACATACTCCTGGGCATTTATGCGCATGCGCACTATTCAAAAATGTCGCTTGCAGAGGAAGCTTAAAAAAAGCATTTATATTTAGATCGAGTGAAAGATACAGATTGTACTGCATGTTAGCTTGCTTATTGTGCCCAAGAGCATAATTTATTGAGACCACATGTCTTACAAACAAGGAACTATGCTTTTAACCACAGGTCGAGAGCTGTAGTTCCAACCACGTTTGTGACGCTGTTTGCGAATGTTCGTTTGAACTATGGTTTCGGGAAACACTGAATCGTTGAACTTTGTTGGTAACGACGGAACTTCCGACCATAGTTGGCTAACGATCAGTGTTGGAATTGTGTTAAAGCTCTGACTGAATCACGCAGTGAAAGAACGCACTATAAATGAACACAGTCAGTCTAGCTAGTGTTTCATAACTTCTCTTATAATCAGTGAAGCTGTCCATACACTGCATGATAAATAAATATCATACTTACATAGTTCGTACATCTGTACTTTGTTGCTTATGATGAGGGAATTCACAAGTTCAATCTGAACAAAACTTAAGGTCTCAGCAATGACTGTTTTGAACGCCTCTGATTGGCCACTGCATTCTAAAGTCGTGTGTGATTGGTTATAATGCGCAACGCTGTAAAAACGCGTAAAATAAAGGATGATTTAATGTGAGCAGGTTTAAAACCAGGGGTGCGGATTGCGTATCATTTGATTTACATCTGGACTGAGGCCTACATGAACAAACTGGTTTAAGAGAATGTATTTCTCACAAAAACATAATATACTACATCATTAAGAAATGGTAAAGATTTAATAGTCATAGTTTCATAATAAAGATATAGATTATAGGTACAGAATTATGTCTCCACTAGGGAAACGTTACATTAGTTTTCCTGGTCCACCTTATCTAACGTTTTTGGACAACAACTTCCTATTGACTGCTGATTGTGATATTCCTTTTGAGTTCAGTACAGAAGTATCCAAAGTGTGGCATGCAGTTGTTAAATATAATTTTTCCTGCTGATATTCCACACTTGTGCATATGTTTAAGCAAGCATTTCCTGGTATAGTGGTTGACTTCAACCAGCACGTACAGTTCTCTCTCATTTGTGTTTACATGTCACCATCTGGTGTTCTTTTGTTTATTCTTCTCCATGTTTGCTGACAATCAAGCGGCAGGTACTGTGATGAATTGACTGATGATCCCACTGATCCCACGGTAAAGCCTCTCCAACACCTTTTTTTTTTTTTTTTTTTTTTTGGCATTCATTACACAATTCATTCATTAATTACATTTGGGTCAGGTATTTATCTATCTATTTTATTTTATTTATTTATTTATTTATTTATTTTTTGTATTACCTTAATAAATAGCTACTTTGGGGTCAGTTTATTTACATGTGGCCTCCCTGTTTTTGTTATGCTGCCCTCAGCTAGGTGGTTCATGTTCAAGGGTAAAATAGTTGTAATATTAGACATCAACAGGCAGTTTCACTTCTGTACGTCATCACTATGTTTTCCATAGGGGCAACAGATTATTATTTTCACTTTTAACTTTATGTTAGGCCTATGATTTATTGTTGATTTATTATGAATTATGTTGAAACAAATAAACAAGATGATATTAAATGGTAGTTCAATTACACTCAAATTGCTGAAATCATTGGAAATCACACTAAGGTCTGTACAGATAAACAGGTAAAGAGAGATTCGGAAATAGACTGAAGGTGAATCAGACTGGGTCTCTGACCATCACAAACAACACAACCACAGACTCTGGACTTTATGAACTATAGATCACCAATGGCAACAGTGAAAAAATCTACATACATGAATATATATATATATATATATATATATATATGTATGTATTTGTGTGTGTGTTCTACATTTCATATATTTATGTAATTACATAAATTATGTAATTTATGTAACATATTTTACATTAAAATACATTTAGAATTAACAATGACTGCTGTACAAAGAGTAAAAAAAAAAAACTTAATGCATAGTCGGTGTGTTCTGCAACACTGGTCACTTGCCCACCGCGGCACCGACCACACCATCGTTTTGATTTTTTTAAAAAGTAATAAAATATTATTTTGTTCAGTTGGAGAACAGACACTACAGTCTGTCGAATCGCAGATCAGATTTTATTTATCAGCCAGCCTGCTGACTTTTGCCGTTTATGGTGGTTTTCGAAGTTTTTTTGAACATTCGTTTCTTATTTATTTGGTTCTACATTATTTGCTGATTTTTACTTAGTGTAATTTCTTTCTAATAAAAGTTCTACGTTTCTTATATTTATTTGGTTCCACAGTGTTTACCGATTTTCAGTTTTGTATACTAGGCTATTTAAAATTTATGTTATGTTATTTGTTATTTTATATTAGGCATATAGCATGGTGTAAGCTATTTGTATTCGTTTCGTCAATAAAAGTTCCATGATTAATTTATAAGTGAGTTTAATGTTGTATTTGTTGTTGCTTGAATGGGATTCAAGCAATTGACGCCGAATTGCTGCTAATTTAAAAGTCAAATGTGCACTGCGCATTTACAAGCTATTTAAAAGCGAAGGAAAGCGAGTGAAAAAAGGGCAACTGAAGATACACTATATTGCCAAAAGTGTTCGCTCACCCATCCAAATAATCGGAATCAGGTGTTCCAATCACTTCCATGGCCACAGGTGTATAAAATCAAGCACCTAGGCATGCAGACTGTTTTTACAAACATTTGTGAAAGAATGGGTCCAGCGTGGAACTGTGATAGGATGCCACCAGTGCAACAAGTCTAGTTGTGAAATTTCCTTGCTCCTAAATATTCCACAGTCAACTGTCAGCTGTATTATAAGAACGTGGAAGTGTTTGGGAACGACAGCAACTCAGCCACGAAGTGGTAGGACACGCAAACTGACGGAGTGGGGTCAGTGGATACTGAGGCGCATAGTGCGAAGAGGTCGCCAACTTTCTGCAGAGTCAATCGCTACAGACCTCCAAACTTCATGTGGCCTTCAGATTAGCTCAAGAACAGTGCGCAGAGAGCTTCATGGAATGGGTTTCCATGGCCGAGCAGCTGCATCCAAGCCATACATCACCGAGTGCAATGCAAAGCGTCAGATGCAGTGGTGTAAAGCACACCGCCACTGGACTCTAGAGTTGAGCATTCTCGGGAGTGATGAATCGCGCTTTTCCATCTGGCAATCTGATGGACGAGTCTGTGTTTGGCGGTTGCCAGGAGAACGGTACTTGTCTGACTGCATTGTGCCAAGTGTAAATTTTGGTGGAGGGGGATTATGGTGTGGGGTTGTTTTTCAGGAGCTGGGCTTGGCCCCTTAGTTCCAGTGAAAGGAACTCTGAATGCTTCAGCATACCAAGACATTTTGGACAATTCCATGCTCCCAACTTTGTGGGAACAGTTTGGAGCTGGTCCCTTCCTCCTCCAACATGACTGTGCACCAGTGCACAAAGCAAGGTCCATAAAGACATGGATGACAGAGTCTGGTGTGGATGAACTTGACTGGCCTGCACAGAATCCTGACCTCAACCCAATATAATACCTTTGGGATGAATTAGAGCGGAGACTGAGAGCCAGGCCTTCTTGTCCAACATCAGTGTGTGACCTCACAAATGCGCTTCTGGAAGAATGGTCAAAAATTCCCATAAACACACTCCTAAACCTTGTGGACAGCCTTCCCAGAAGAGTTGAAGCTGTTATAGCTGCAAAGGGTGGACCGACATCATATTGAACCCTATGGATTAGGAATGGGATGTCACTTAAGTTCATATGCGAGTCAAGGCAAAACTCCCCCCAAAACTCTGCCTATGCTTAAAACTGTGCATGTAATTGTTTATTAAGAGTCACATTTAAAGCAGTGGCAGATCTGCGTCATGTTCAGCAGCGGCTGCTTTTAAAGTAACAGCAGCCAAAATATCCAAATAACCAGCTGCTGTGATGTCTGTTAATCAAAGAACAAAATAAAAAAAAAAAAAAAAAAAAAAAAGGAAATCAATAACTTCTATAGTTTTAAGCTTTATCTTTTATTTAATGTAGATTTTAGTGTTTGATAACTTTATTAAATTTGGCTATATTTTCTTGCTGAAAGATGAATATGAAAGGTGATATGACCGTTATTATAATGGGTTATGTGAAGATTGTTTTAAGTTAAATTGAAAGCTCTCAATTATACTGTAATACTGAATAGCTATAGTCAATCGTTAAACATTAGGGAAAAAAATAATGGAGACAAAAAATATAAAAAAATATACTTCTTTTATGTTGTTTCTACATTAATTTGAAGATTGAATATGAAGTTATTGCAATATAAAAGTATAATTGAAATTGTAATCTTAGGTGGGATCAATAGCTATTAATTTCAGAAAAAAAAAGTGTTATTTTTTTTTATTGATTGACACCACTTACATTTATATAATAAATGTAAGTGGAGGGAGGCCTTCCTGTGTTTGTTATGCTGCCCTCAGCCAGGTGGTTCATGTTCAAGGGTAAAATAGTTGTAATATTAGACATCAACAGACAGTTTCACTTCTATACATTGTCACTATAAATTCCATAGGGGCTACAGATTATTACTTCCACTTTTAGCTATAGTGAAATCACTGCACTGCCATCTGAGCAGAAGCACAGAACGGTTTTATGAATAAGAATCTGTATTTTTGAGGGGAAAAAGTTGTGAAAATGAAGTGGCTCTTTACATTGCTGGCAGTAATCTTGTTTTTGCTCAACAATGGTAAGATATTTATTTGTTAAGGATTATTTAAATATAGAATTAGGGTTCGTGGTGGGATTATGGTTAGGGTGATGACAGTATAGGAAAAAAAAAATCTATCTATATATCTATATCTATAGCTAGCTATCTATCTATCTATATATATATATATATTTTTTTTTTTTTTGTAGAAAAACAGTGGAAAGAGGTGTAATGCTGTCAAACAGTTATCACGATTAATCACATTAAAAGGTTTTTTTTGTAGACATAATATATGTGTGTACTGTGTATACTTATGTATATATAAATGCACACACATGCATATTTATATTTAAGAAAAAAATACATTTATATATTAAAAATATTTATATACAATATAAATTATATTAATATTAATATATAACGGAAACACGTAAATATTTTCAAAATATATACTGTATGTGTGTATTTATATATACATAATAAATATACACAGAAATATTATGTCAACAAAAACCTTTATTTTGGATGCGATTAATCACTTGACAGCACTTGTCTGAAGTATTTTTATGGGTAATATTCATCTTTGAAATATTAATTATTAATCTATGAAAATGGTTGATTATATGAATGCACAGATATATGCATAGTAGAATGAGGTTAAAATATGAATCAGGATGTTTTGTTTGTATTAGATCATCTGTGAGACTCATGTATGTTTGTCTGATGAGTGATTGTGTGAATCCATGATGTTTTTCTGCTGTTTGTTTGCATATGATGAATTCAGACAAATACTGGCTTATGTTTTTTCTTCAGGTCTGCCTGGTGTTGGTTCAGATGAAGTGTTAGTGTCAGTGATGGAGGGAGATTCAGTCACTCTGATTTGTGCTGAAACAAATGAACAAGTTGATATGCAGCATGATATTAAATGGTATTTTAATTACACTCATATTGCTGAAATAATTGGAAATCACACTAAGATCTATACAGATAAACAGGGTAAAAAGAGATTCAGAGACAGACTGAAGGTGAATCAGACTGGATCTCTGACCATCACAAACACCACAACCACAGACTCTGGACTTTATGAACTACAGATCAACAGCAGCAACAAAATCTTCAATGTTACTGTCAATGGTGAGACATTAATGAATGTTTAAATGAAGTTTATATATGTGTTTATTGATTTTTTACAGTGATTTCCAGAATATTTTTTTTCGCCTTTACAAACTTGTTGCTTAAGTGGAATGTGTAGAAGTATCTCACTTTACATCATTAAATGTCTGTTTTGATTTAAAAATAAACCATTTCCATTTTTTTATCACAACAAACTGCAGTTGAGCTCAGATGAATAAGACAGTGTCTAATCTTGCCATCTTTGATCATCTGATCATCTGTTTAAATGAGGATTTTACATCAAATAAAATGGATGTAAAATGTGTTTAAGCACAAACCAAAAAGATCCTCCAGCAGCTGTCGGTTTGTGTTTCAGGTTCTTCTGCTGCTGAACAAGATGAAATGAAGAGAAAGTCAGTGAAAGAGGGAGAGTCTGTCACTTTAGATCCTGGTGTAATAAAAACCCCAAATGATACAATGAGGTGGTATTTTAATAACATTCTCATTGCTGAAATCACTGGGGATCAGAGTAAAATCTGTACTGATGTTCAGTGTGATGGGAGATTCAGAGACAGACTGAAGTTGAACAATCAGACTGGATTTCTGACCATCATGAACATCAGAACCACAGACTCCGGAGATTATAAACTACAGATCATCAACAGCAGATTCAGCATCGTTAGGAATTTCGGTCTCACTGTTTCTATCAGTGGTGAGAATATAATTCAAAACAAACAAACAAACAAACAAAATCACACATTTGATTATTTCTAAATCAACCCAATAACTGTTAAGTTTAAAAAAGGGAGCTTCGACTCAACATTTTGACTTATGTTAACATGAAAATGCATATTACTTTTTTCTTTGAACATTAATTGCTCTTGTGCTCCCAGTGATGTGATGTTGTTTAAATAAATTTCAATAAAAAAATAAATAAATACATCTGTCACTCTTTAGTAATAATGACTGTCATGTTCTGTTCCAGTTTCAGGTTTGTCTACAGGTGCTGTAATAGGAATTATTATTTGTGCTGTTGTGCTGAATGCTGTGTGTGGTGGTGTCAGTTTTATGTTGTTCCATTAACATAAATGTAAGTTGCCAATAGTCATCTTCTTATCCTTTATTTGTCTCTGTCGCATAGCAGTACAACATTTCACGAATTTTATATGTGGTATTGAAATCATTATGATGTCGATTTTGTATTACTTAAGTAATAGAGATTGTACAGGAAATATTGCATTAAATAGTTAAGAAATAAAACCCTGTGTACAAACAAAACAGGGAAAACAAAACAGCTCTAGTGTTTTTGTTTGTTTGTTTGTGTAACTGAAACATCAATCCTCAATATTTTTTACTGGTTGTGAATCTGTGTTTTCTTACAGGATAATGATGCACTAGCCACCTGATCCAAATATCATTGCTTTGCCTTTGGGGAGGAGGAAGCGGCTGTTTTTCTTGTTATTTTGAAAGTAATTGTATCCTGATTTAAGAATGTTTCTGGGTCAGCTGTGAATAGCATGGCTTTTAATATGTCGATCTTAACCAGAACCAAAATCAACCTTAATGAGCTTAATAATATAATGATTTATTTTTGAAGTTGGTGAAATACTTTACTTAGAGTAGTTATCATGTTCAGTGCCTTTAAATGGATGTATTAACAATAAAGGCTGTGCTAAATGTTGTTACTCTGATTGCCCTTGTTTGGATCGCCATATTAAGTTTCCACCTTTTTATTTTGAAAACAGTTACCATAGTAAAAACACCACAGTACCTTTTAAAATTATGTTTTAGGTGCATAATCTGAAAGAGATACATTATACGCTACACTATTTTGCGATGGCATATCGAATATAATTTGTCGAACTTAAAAATATCTTGCAGAAAAAAAAACTTCACAGCACCTTCTTGAAGTTTGAAATACTAATGGTGTCCACTAGAGGGAGAGACGTGGTATCATATCATTGTAGACCTCATTCTGTAGTTTAAAGGAGAAGTCCGCTTCCAAAACAAAGATTCAAACTTCAAACAATCCCAAATGCGGTTGTAAACGATTCCAGCCGAGAAAGAAGGGTGTTATCTAGCGAAACGATCATTTATTTTCATAAATAAATAAATAAATAAAATAAAAATAAATAAATAAATAATAAAATAAAATAAATAAATAAATACTAAATACTTTTAAAACTCTGTATTCTGACTCAAGAAAGTTAGGGTATGTCGAAAAACTCCAGTCCAATCCACCCTTAACAAAAATGGTAAAACAGCAATATAGGACAATTTTGAAGTTGAGGGAGAACATGAGATGGGAGTTTTTCGACAAACCCTAACTGTCATGAATCAGGAAAAAAAAAAAGAAAAAAGAAAAAAAAAAATTCCAGGCAGAGTAAGACAAGACCAGCATTTATTTTCATAGAAATTTTACAAATTTATTGATTGATTGACAAGTCTCCTGTCGGGAAATTGGGAGTAAACATGATGTTACTGAATCTAGACTAAATGTGAACATGCATTAATTCATCTCACTTACAAAAAACAGATTCAGTATTCCTCAAAATGAATAAAAACAGTGAAATGCAAATTCAGAATATGACGCAACCCTGCAATAATTAAATATGTTAAATAAAATAAATATCCTTTATGTATTTAATCCCATTTTATTAACCAGTGTCTTTCCTGCTGACCTTCAATGATGCAATTCAGTCATACTAATAAGCAAAAATTACTTTAGATAAACTAACATTTGTGCTTCATTTTTTTATATATATAGCTGAAGAGTGATCTCCTGTATAAACGTACTTTTCTTTCAGGTGAATTCATTTCACTTTTGGTGTAAAAGGGCTTTTACATTAGAATTGTTTTATATTAAAAACAAAGAAGCAAACAAAAGTAACGCAGAAGTAACGTAACACATTGCTTTCCATAATAAGTAACCAAATAACATAATTAGTTACTTTTTCAGGGAGTAACGCAAAATTTCGTAATGCATTACTTTTAAAAGTAACTTTCCCCAGCACTGTTAACTACATCATTGTGTGGTTAAAAAAAAAAAAAAAACATATTTGTAAACTGTTTATTGTTTATTTATAGTATTATAGCAGATGTTTGCTACCAATATCCAGATGTGTGGTCTGGTTGCTGATGGGATTGTTGATCACACAGCTGTAGGTGTTTTTATCCTGATATTCCACCTCCAGAGGTAGAGAGAGACTGATGCTGATATCAGACACACTGATGCTGGACAATAAACTGTTTCCTTTGTACCAGGAGAGAGTCACATCACTCACATTCAACACTGAACACAACAATGAACATTTTTGCTGTGATGATGAACATTGTGTAGAGTTTCTCCTGATGACAGAAACAGGCAGACAAGCTGAAAACATGAGAGAATAAACAGAAACAGGGGTAAATCTAAACAACTTGTACTTTCATTTCAGTGTGTTGAGTGTTTCTACAATTTGCCATCTGAAACTCCAAAATGATGAAATATTTCAATATAAAACAAGAATATGTTAAGTGCAACACAAATGATTTCTACTCACCATGAACAGAAACATTGAATATTTTTGATGTCAGTTTTGCTCCACTTATCTGTAGTTCATAGAGTTCTGTATGTTGAGTTGTGATGTTTGTGATGGTCAGAGATCCAGTTTGATGATCCAGCTTCAGTCTGTCTCTGAACCTCCCATCAGGAACTAGGGCTGCAACGATTAATCGCACGATGTCGTGAGGCGCGTTTAGTCAATGAAGCCGGTACTTTGATTAGTAGTAATCGAATTCGATTTTGCGCGCGATTTGGCGTAGCTTGTCAGTGCTTTACGGCTCTGTGTATTACTTGCCGCTCCAGCTGAACGCACGTGATGGAGCTTTACCACTAATCAAAGTACCGGCTTCATTGACTAAACGCGCCTCACGACATCGTGCGATTAATCGTTGCAGCCCTATCAGGAACATCATCATATGGGGGGGGAAAATGTGTTTCTCTCTGCTGATTCTAGCTATCAGAAGTGGTTTAGCTCTAGATGTCCATAGTCTGTCTTCGTTTTCACGTATTTCATTAAGATCAGTGTTTAGAGTGACTGAATCTCCCTCCATCACTGACACTGACTCACCAAAAACACCTGATGAACAAACAGATTTGACACAGAATAATGCCGTTGTTGGTTTACAAAGTCTGAAGTTAGCTGTAGATTTCATCGCTTACATGTAAGGATTTTCTTTAAAGTAATAGAGCAACAGGCTTAAAATTAATCAGTCTTAAATGTAAAGAAAACCAGGATAAAAATAATGGTTTGAATGTAAGTCTTCTATATTTTTAAACAAAAATTGGTGCAGCAGAATGATTAAGATGATTTAATCTAGATTTAAGATTAATCCTTATCGTGGAACCAATGGAAAATTTAGACTTTTTTGAGCCTCCGTGCAGAACATAAACAGATACATCTTTATTCTCTGTGGAGATTTACATTATTTTCCATGACTTTTAACATTTTATATTCAGACCTGGAAATTTCAATGAGACCTGAATTTAAAGTGTGTGAATTTTACATTCATATTCATTTCATACATTACAGCAGATAAAAATAATCAATAATCTAAATAAAACAGTACACTGTCAGAAAAAAAGAAAGGCACAAAACCTTATTTATCCCTAAGGGTTCTTATTATTATCTTGAAGGTACATATTAGTAACTTAATGGCAAATTGTGTATGTAGCAGTTATTTTATTACTCTGAATAATAATAATAATAATAATAATAATAATAATAATAAAATTAAAATAAATAAATGCATATTAATCCATAAAAATGTTTTTATAACTTACCAGTCAGACTCCACCAGTACAAACAGAGCAAAACAAAAATGTGAAACATTTTCTTCAGAAGTTCTGTGTCTGATCTAAGAAGATGATCCACTGAAATACTCAAGCTATATGTGAATCCTCCCACAACAGAGTTTGACCCTCCTTATTACACACTGCATTTGCATACAATATAATGGTATATTTCATATGGCCCGTATTAAGACTTTAACTGTTCCTAATGGGTGAAATATTCTTTAATTTTATCATTTAAAGGTTTTACTGACAATCATCTTCTGAGCAAACTGAAAGCTGCTGTGGTTGTTTTTTGAGAAATGTGGTTTGATCTGTCGGTGGACAAACATCTTGTAGATGAGCGTGTGTTTCACTGCATGTGTGTTCAGTTTGTAGGTGAAGAGTGTCTTCCTGTTCTGCTACTATGAACAGCTTTTTACGTCTGTATGAAAAACAAAACTGAAACTGAAGGAGCTTCAGTTCTTTTGTCCTTGTCATTTAGTCATTCACTTTGGAGAATGTTAAAATACAGTTAAATATTTTATTCTAACCAATCCAATAAATGAAAACGTGAGCTATGACTTAAAACATAATCAATAATTTTAACATCGTCACATAAACAACAATCACCTGTTGCTTACTGCTGTGACGGTGTTTTTATCTTTTGATATTCAAAACCCACCAGATGGCGCCACTAGATACCGTGAATTAAAGTGATGACAATAGAAATGTGTACATATATAGTCAAAGATTTGGTCAAATCGATTATTAGTCAGTCTGTGTTTATTTATTTTTTTTTATTATTATTATTAAACATTATTATAAACAGGCAAAAGGAGGCAGTGATCAGGTAGATTTTTTCTATTTAGTTAATCATATTGGTTCTTCAGCAGTTTCAGAACATCAGCATTTATTTATAGCGCACCCTATCGGGTACATGTAGCGCTTTTATTGCAAAGGACATTTTTTGCTTTACACGCTAAGCAATCATTTGCATATCACATGTGTGTAATAATGTACACATCCAGCGGCGGACTGGGACAAAAATTCAGCCCTGGCACTGTAGCCACACCAGCCCACATTACCACACCGACACAGCCCCAACCACGGACAAGCACATTCACTACTTATATTGGTGTACAGATGGTGAAATAATATAAGCAGTACCATATGTAATAGATATTTAAACATTTAATGTATGTGACTGGAACAAAAACAACCCGTTTATAACAAATTTATACATACAGTAAAAACTAAATAAAAAATAATCTGTCCGTGTGCTGTCTGTTTATGCCGTTTGTCCGCTATTACTTATGATAGGAGTAACCTGTGAATGTGTATCACACACTGTGATACACATTCACAGGTTACTCCTATCACAAGGGTTAATTTATCGTTAATTAGAGCCACAGTGTTAAAAAGGCTCACATGAGCTTTTATTTTGAAGTGTTTCTGGCAATCAGCCAGTGATCTCATACTCATGTTGATTGTACATGGAAGTGTTTTAGTATCTTTATTTGTATAAGTTTTTCTGATTCCTTAATTTATTTATTCTAATTTGTTGTAGACCACACATACACACCAACCCACATGGATACCCCAAAGTGATTGTTAGCACTTGCATGCTCAGTACTTGTTGGAAACTTTGTGGAAAGAATAAAGAATCAAAAGAATTCTGGATTGATTGCATCTCATTGTCTCTGACCGGACATCTGCGGTGAACTAGTCCCCCACTGGCAACCCCTAACTGGTTTCTATATCAGTTTTCTATACACAGTATTAAGAAACTGCCAGCATTTGTGTCAGGGTGTGTCTCTCTCATTGCTGTCTTCCTGCCTCCATGATACTTGACTCTGCTGCAGCAGCTGAGCTATCTGCACTGGGTCCAGAAACATTCTAGTTTTGAATAGATGAACACACAATTCAGTCAAGGGAGAACATAAGCAAGCCAATGTCTCATTTTACATTGTCTAACTATATAGACATATTACACTATTGCCTGTAATAGAAGTCTATGTTCCACCCTACCTAAGAATTAATTACATACTGTAACCTATGCATGTATTTAATGTTTTACTTTAAAGACTAGCTATGTATTCAGAGTTCACTACAAATGCCTACAGTACTATGGCTATAGCTATAGGTTCTTTTGCATGTTAGACTATATTGCTAGTAGCATACAGCAGTCTGTATACCCTAAATCCCACGGTATCTGCTGATAATGACTTTTTAAAATGTACGGGAGTTCTACGCTAAGCTAAACACAGTGTAGGTTACTGTCAAAAACTGTCAGAAGTAGCGTAAATGGCGTGAAAATGACTTAGTATATTTTAGTATAATGACTTAGAAGTATATTTTCTGTTTTCTTCTTACCTCCTCTACCGCGCTACTGTCCTCCGATGCAGCAGCCGAATTTAAACCTTTCGAGAATATTTCAGTTAATTTTATGCATTTGGCAGCGTGTGATTTTAGAGCCTTTTTTTTTTTTTTTTTTTTTTTGCTTTCTCGGAGCTTTTCGGCACCGCCTTTCCCTTTTTACGGTCCATCTCTGACAATTAGCTTGTGTTGCACTTACTGTTTGACATTCTTGCCCGATTTTGATTACGTCCGCGTAACCTCTGATTGGGTCGGATTGGGTCGGCCCATCTCAAAACCAGCCGGCCGTCGCCGATTGGGCCAAATGCTTAACATTTATTATTATTATTTTTACTATTATTATCATCATCTTCATCATCATCATAATATTCACATCTTGCAAGAAATAAAAGCTGCCTGCATGTAAAAACAATACATATTAAAAAAAGAAAAAAAAAAAAACTGGCCGGCCCACATTTAAAAAATGGTCCGGCCCTTCTGGCATTTGCCAGAATTGCCAGATGGCCAATCCGCCCCTGTACACATCTATGTATTCCATATTTATTTTATTTAAATAAGATACAAACAAACAATGCAGTACAAAAAAGGGGGAAAAATGTCAAAAAAGGCAAAAA
This sequence comes from Cirrhinus mrigala, assembly GCA_036247105.1. Taxonomy (NCBI): domain Eukaryota; kingdom Metazoa; phylum Chordata; class Actinopteri; order Cypriniformes; family Cyprinidae; genus Cirrhinus; species Cirrhinus mrigala. Next base: position 45,820,501 of record CM070028.1, on the reverse strand, counting down.
AGAGAGACAGAAATGTACGTAAATCAGCGTCAGAGTCCTTATGAGCGGAACATTTAATCCAGTAGATACCATATTTGATCAGCGTTTTTTGGCGACATTTGAATACACAGGTTCCGGCATTGATTTCTGCAAACAAAAAATACAGTCAATCTGATGCAACAGTGTTAAAATTTGTATTTATTTATTTTAAACCAGAGTGAATGTGCAGACCAACATTTACGAGACCTGCGAGATTCTGTATAATATTTCATTTGCCTAAAAAAAACTCACAGTCCTGAAACAAAGTAGTAGAACTGAATATAATTTGAGGAACAGGAGTTGCCTTAATTTTTAACTCCAAAAGTTTACTAGTAGGCGTTAACAAATCAGGCGGTGAATCACTGTTTTGCATCCCCATGGGTTACGCGCATCATTTGCATAAAGTAGCATTTGTTTTGCCCGCGGTCACTTGGTCACTTGTATCCCGTATCGGCGGGCAGCATCGGCTTATCCAAATGAATGTGTGCGATCTTATCGTCGCTGATAATCTATTTCTTGTAGCTATTCAGCACTTTCCGAATCTAAATCGATTCTTTGATTGGTTTAAGTGAATGAACAATCTCTCGAGATTTTCCGTGGCTGCTCCAGCACCCAAGCGGCGCCTGTGACACTGGTCTCATCCCGTTGTTCCTGCGCACATGTTCTAGGCCTAAGTTTCTACCTGATATGGTGGTAAATACAAGAGTCGTAATTAAGAAGCCACAAGGCACTACTTTCTCATCAAGTCATCCCGAAGACAGCAAACACAGAAGATTACCTGGCCATGAACAAAAAGCTATACACTCTCTTCAGGAAAACACTTTCATTTTATAGAAAAGCAAAAACACAAACAAACAAACAAACAAACAAACAAACAAAAAAAAAAAAAAAAAAAAAAGGAAAAAAAAGTAATAAAAATGATGAATGCTGACTGAGGATGACATACTAAATGAAACTAATTTGGTTTATGGTGAATAAATTAAGACTTTTTTTTTTGGATAAGCTAATTGAATATAATACTAATTTACCAATAATTATAAAATACAATGGTAATGTGTGCTAAATAATTGCATATTAGTATTTACACTGACACAAACAATGACTACATGACCAAGGCTGATCACCCACATAGGTTTACCGACTGTTGTAAATTGCATACGCATAAATAAATAAAGTAAAATAAGTCCAACTACATAAAATGATGACCCTCAACCATGACTGAAACAACCTCTTACAACACAGACATAAATGATCTTACCATTTTTCGTGCTGTTGGTTTACAAAGTGCTGAATCAGTTCTGGTCTCGGCTGCATTAACAATAATCACAGATGTGTTAAAGCAACAAAGTGTTTAATATTATACAAAAAAATGTGCCTTAAAAAGCCAAATATTTTAACATAGATATGACTGCTTTCTGTACTGACCTGTTTGTCTACATTTTTTGCATATGCAGAAGATCATGGCTGCAGCTACAATCAACAGAGATCCAGCAGCAGCAGAAATCATCACTATGTACAATACAGGTAGACCTTGATCTGTAATGGACAATTCTGTAATAGATACAATTACACTATGTAACAAAATTACACTGTAAAAAATCACTGTGTAACAGGTACAGTAAATCAATATTAATATCACTATACCTGAACATGGCCCACAGAGTTTTTTGATGTCTAGATGTTGAGTCTGTTTAGTGAATGAATTTTTGATCACACAGCTGTAAGTGTTGTTATCGTGATATTCCACCTCCAGAGGTAGAGAGAGACTGATGCTGAGATCAGACACACTGATGCTGGACAATAAACTGTTTCCTTTGTACCAGGAGAGAGTCACATCACTCACATTCAACACTGAACACACCAATGAACAATTCTGCTGTGATGATGATGATGATGATGATGAAGAACATTTTGAAGAGTTTCTGCTGATGACAAGAACAGGCAGACGAGCTGAAAAACATGGGAGAATAAATAGAAACCTAGGTAAATCTAGTAAACAATCTTATTTTCGTCTCAGTGTGTTAAATGACTGTTTAATGTGATGACAATCAGTGAGAGTCACCTTAAACTATAAAATTATTTAATATTTTAATATTCAGTTATAGTAAATTTACAGCATTTGTGGCATAAAGTTGATTACCACAAAAAAAAAAAAAAAAAATCTAATAAATAAATAATAATAAAAAAAGAGCCTGTCCATAAATGTTACAATACTGTTACAATAGTAAAAACACAATATGTAAACGTGTGTAAAAAAAAAAAAAAAATTACCCACTTATCACTGTAGTGTTAACTCTGACTGGTCACATCAGCCATAGCTTCATATAGGAATGGTCCTATATTAAAGGTCCTTCAGTATTATCAACAGCTTTCAGGTTTCCTAATAGCTAATTAAATGGCAAATTCAGCAGGCAAAGCCCCATCATTTTACTTGGAATTGTGCAATCTGGAATTTAGTGAGAGGACTTAGTTCCCCTTATGGACTACACTTCCATTTCATATTGTCAATGTGCGTTACTTATCTGCTGTGACTGGCAACATGCTTGTTGCTGCAACACCTTTTAAGTCAAGTTGACTTTATTTTTAAAGCACTCTAATAGCACAGACTAAAGCAGCTTTGCAGATAGAAAGCAAATAATGTTTATGGTACAAACAGAATCATTTCTGCTGTTGTGCAGCTTCAAAGAGAAAATGGTAAATGGCCTTGTTTAGTTGAAGGCAATTCTGTTTGGGTATCGAACATGCTTGTTCTTCTAGTCATATTGAAAACATGCTTGTTCCAAAGCTATCTGGTTGTTATTGGAACATGCTTGTTCTAAGGGCTGTCTCGTTGTTACTGAGAACATATTGTTCCTTAAGCTTCTCAGTTATTGTAACATACTCGTTTATGTCATTGAGTAAGGACAACATGCTTGTTGCATTGAGGCAAAGCATTGAGATTTTCAGTTTGTGTTTGTTGGATATCAGCAAATGGCTTATCTATGCTAGGCTTGCCAAGAAAAAACTACCGCCAATCAAAATGGTATGCTAACTGTCAATCATTTTTGACGATAATGCACCTGACAGAATTATAACTTTGACAGTTACTTTTTAAACCATAATTTATTTATTTATTTATTTATTTATTTATTTTTTGGTGATGACCATCATGCCACAAAACACCACTGATGGAGCTCGACATGTATATTCCTTAAATAAAACAAGAATATGTGCATGTTAGAATAAATAATCTGTGCTCACCATAGACAGAAACGCTGAATGTTTTTGATGTAATTTTTGCTCCACTGATCTGAACTTCATAGAATCCAGCATGTTGAGTTGTGATGTTTGTGATGGTCAGAGATCCAGTTTGATTATCCAGCTTCAGTCTGTCTCTGAATCTCCCATCAGGACCATCAAATGTGGGCAACAGTTGCTTGTTTGTTTTAATTTTAGCAATGAGAGACTTTTCAGTATCAAATTTCCATAATATGTAATCATCTTCATGTATTTCAGTAAGATCAGTGTTTAGAGTGACAGAATCTCCCTCCATCACTGACACTGATTCACCAAACACACCTGATGAACAAACAGATTTTACACAGATTGTAATGCTTCTGATGGTCTACAAAGGCTGAAGTCAAGTGTAGGTTGCAAGTAAATGTGAATTGTAAAACAATGACATGAACATAACCTGAACATTATATTTATGGTGTACTTACAACATGACAAGTTGAATTCTTCTTAACATTGTCAACGCCTTCATATTTTTCATATGGGACATTCATTGATTGAAATTAAAATAATTATTACCACAGAGAAAAAACGCCTTAGAATTTCAAAGTGGCTAAACGGAGCGTTCGCTCTGGATGAAGCTACATTCACTATAGCAATTTCTATTAAAATCTGTGAAGAACGTTACTGAAATTAAACCAAATAAATAGGAACTTACCAATCTGATGCCACCCACACAAACAGAACGTAACAAACAAGTGAAACATTTCTTTAAAAAGGCTAATGATGAATGTACTCTGACCTGGATTGAAATGAGACTTATACTAGCAACCAGCCAATGTCTGAGCGAGCTGTTACTGCAGTAACCTTTAGCAGAGTGGCATAACACAGTTGAAAGCCACATAGAGTATTAATTCTCTCTTCACTTGATGGAGTGTACATATAAACCAAGTAAGCTGATTTAAGCATACATATATATATATATATATATATATATATATATTTTTTTTTTTAAACAATGTACATTATCAGTAATCACAGTCTATGCATGTTTATTCACTGTCTATATGTTTTGGATTTTGGAGTTGTGGATTTTGAATTGCATTTGGGTCATTGTCTTTGGAAAAGCTCATTCTATATTCACCACGTGTGTCTATTTATGTAATTCTAATCATGTGTTATATTTGTTATACCACACACAGCATTTTTCAAAAGTAGATCCCTATGGTTAACATGAACAATTAGATGACCGAAAATCATGTAAACCTTTCTTAATTTCATGTTAATCAATTATGAAATATTTTGTTTAGGGAAAAAAATAGTTAATGTCATACATGTCGCATTGTGACACCAGCAACACATCTTTTGAGTCAAAGTGAAAGCTGCTGTGGTTGTTTTTCTGTAGAGATGTGGTTTGATCTGGGCAAACAGCTTGTAGGTGAGAGAGGGATTCAGTGCACGTGAGTTTAGTTTGTAGGTAAAGAGTTAATGCCCTCAAAAATAAATAAATAAATACATAAAAAAACGGCTTTACAATCAAATATAATTCATCAGAAACACTTAAACTGGAGTCTTTTGGTATTAAAGCGTTAATTGTAGTTTCAGTCATGGTCTCGTAATGTCTAAACACTCTCTGGCTCCACCTGCTACAGTAATGCCCCAACCTCATGCTATTAGCCGAGCTGGAAAATGACTGACAGATTTGAGCAGCTAGATGTAACATTACCAGTATGGGTAGATGCAGTACTAAGTCAAATATCCACTACTATTTTTATTATTACTTACTATATTTCATAAATTACTACTATTAATTAGTGTATCCTATATCGGTCCACCTTTTCGCATGTTTTGTCGACTCGTAATGATACCTATTGACTACTGATAATACTCCTCCCCTTTTCACTAGACAGTTTGCTGTGTTTACTTTCAGTTCAGTTCTGTATTCTTTCATGCATGCAACCCGTTTATGAGCATATCTTGTCAGAGATGCATCTGTCTCCTGCGAGTTCAGTGAAAAGTATCTGAAGCATGGCATGTGATCACTGATTATTGTTTCTGCTGAGCATATTAGAGCATTTCCTGGTAATGTTGTTGTTTTGCATTTATGTTTTCCCATTATGTACTCCCCTAATAAATTTTTACTTTTGGGTAAATTTACGTGTGGCCTCTGATTGTGTATTAACTTATAAATTATTAAAAAACAAACAAACAAAAAATATTTTAGCTAAAGTAAATGTATCAACACTCAAAAAAATGGTTTTGTGCCACTGTTCGTTTTACCCAGGTATTTATTGTTAAAACAACACAAGTGTATTTCTTTTTCCACCAAAACACTATTGTATTGAGCTCTATTAATTTAAACTGTTTAAGTTTCCATTTTACTTGATTATCAATCGTTAAGCTAACGTAAACGGTTTAATTTCGCCGTTCAAAAAACCGGATATGACGTTTCCAACGCATTTTATGAAGACGGCGCGAAGGAGGTGTATCATGGCGTCGGAGCTAGAAGTACCAGTCAGGTAAGAAAATCTAAAGACTTCTTTGTGTTAAGTCAAAAACTTTAATTTCTGGAAGTGTTTTAGTATGCTTTTAGTGTTGTTTTGCAGTCGAGTGTAACTGGTTTATTGCGCCGTTAATAGATGATTTCGTGCGGTTGGGATGTGAACGCGCATATGGACTGTAGTGTATTTGTACGTGTGCTTGTGGAACAGAGGATGCGGCGGATTATTAAAGTTCAAGGTGCTTTTCCGTCTCATTAATGATATATAGGCAGTTAAATAAAACCTTCATGTGCTCTTTCTAGGTTATTCAAGTCCCAGTAAAATTAGCGTTAGCTAAAGCACGAAAGCAAGTACAAATATTGCCACATTCGACTGCTCCATACATTTTAACATTTTATCTGCTATTCGTTTTTATAACAGCATACATTTGATCACGGGTTTCTTCATTGCTGCCTAATTTTGGCGGAATGAAGGAATGGCACAACTTTACTGACGGAGAAAAAAAGTTTTGGCTAAGGTAAGTGAACCGCTGTATTGCCTTTTCATCATTTATAAACAAAAGTAATAAGGGTATTTTGCATTTTCACTTTTAGAGGAATGCACGCAGTTGTCAGTGTGAACTGGTGGATGGTTAAGAAGCTGATGTGTCTTCTAGAAATCTAAACAAGTAAGACGCTAAGATATATTGATATGTTATATGTTAATAAATTTATGTATGCATGTATTTGTGTGTGTGTGTATATGAAGAGTTCATGTGTATATTTGTATATATTAAGAGTTAATTTGCAAGAACAGATAACTGTTTTTTTTTTTTTTTAATAATTATTCTGCATTCCAAGTAATATCAATCAAACAGTGGTTGGTTTATTTTGAATGAATATTAATAGCTCAAAAATACAACTAACTAACACAATAAAACACAAAAACAAACAAACAAACAAAAAAAAAATGATCATGGAAATGTAAAGGAAAATTTAAATGAATTGTATGTGCTTTGTACAAATAATGCATTTTCATGAAAGGAATAAAAAAATGATGATGATGATGAATAAAAACGGATTTATTTGTTTTTGCAAATGAACTCTTCATATGTATATGTATATGTTTGGGTGTGGGTGTGTGTGTGTGGGTGTGTGTGTGTGCACCTGGTATTCATCACGTTATGGGGACCAAATGTCCCCACAAGGATAGTAGTACCAGTAAATTTTGACCTTGTGGGGACATTTGTGAGGTCCCCATGAGGAAACAGGCTTATAAATCATACACAATGAGTTTTTTTGAGAAAGTAAAAGTGTGCACAGTCTCCTGTGAGGGCTAGGTTTAGGTGTAGGGTAGGTGTAGGGCGATAGAAAATACGGTTTGTACAGTATAAAAACCATTACGCCTATGGAATGTCCCCATAAAACATGTAAACCCAACATGTGTGGGTGTGTGTGTGTGTGTGTGTGTGGGTGTGTGGGTGTGTGGGTGTGTGTGTGTGTGTGTGTGTGTGTGTGTGTGGACTTGTTTTTATATCCTTGTGGGGACCTAAACCTGAATACACACAGACTCATGGGGACTAGTGTCACCATAGGGACCTAAATTGAGGTCCCCATGGGTACGAAAGCTTATAAATCATACAGAATGAGTTTTTTTGAGAAAGTAAAAATGCAGAAAGTTTTCTGTAAGGGTTAGGTTTAGGGGTAGGGTTAGGGTAAGGGGATAGAAAATACAGTGTGGAGAGTATAAAAACCATTGCACCTATGGAGAGTCCCCACAAGGATAATAAACCAGACGTGTGTGTGTGTGTGTGTGTGTGTGTGTGTGTGTTCAATGGGTACTTTTGACTCATTCCTTTTCTTAAAAATGGTTTGAAGGCAGAAATGTGATGTTTATCATTTTATAAACTTAATGTTTTTGTGAAAAGCTGTGCCTGAACTATAAATCATGCTTTTTACAGTCATTTTATGACTTTAAATATGCTCCAGATCATGTCCACCCTTTTGGAATAATATACATGACAATAATCACACAAATCTTTTGATCACTGAATTTGTCTTTGCTGTTAAACTATATATGGGTGCTCTTGTAACAAATTGTACTTCATGTGTTTACAGATTTGTGCAGAATAACCATAGGTCCATTAGTGTCAGCTGTCTTTGCCAATGGGTGGATCCACACTGCAAAACTTATGAAGATGATTGCAAACCGAAGAAGAGTCCTTGGACAAAGCATTAAACCCTCTTGGTCCCCACTACACAGGTAAGAACAGCTACACTCAACAAAAACTTTTGTAATCATGTTAAAGGGGTCATCAGATGCTGTTGATACGATTCTTTAGAGTCTTAATGAGAAGTCCATAGCATACTTTTCTTAACATTTCTCAGTGGTGGTGTAAAAAACACCCATTTTACCATATCAAAATCAGCCCTTTTCAGAGTGGGCCATTCTGTTGCATGTTCCTTTAAATACAATAATGGTGGTCAGACTGTTCTCAGCTCTCACTCGGCTCATTTAGGGCAGGTCTAAGATAAGACGGTCATGTAAATCAACTATTGTAGGAGCAGCCTTGATCGTTGTGACGTCACACCAACTAGAAGCTGAGAATGACCTGATTTGAAAAAAGGCATATTACTTTTTGGATTTTTATCATTATAGGGTGGTTGTGTACACATACTGCCAACATGCATATATGTTCAAACAACATGTAAAAGTGAGTTTTGGATCAGATGACCCCTTTAAAACATTGTCTCACCAGCCACTGAGTTTTAGGGTTATGGTCATAGGCATTAACAAAAAAGACAGATATAATAAGAATTGGGTTATTAATATAGTTAAAATAAAATATATGGTATTACTGTAAACTGACAGATATTGCGAATACATTAACTTCCCAAAAACAATACATTCTAAAGCAAGGCAGGCATGTCAAACCTGCCCTTGGAGAGCAAGTGTTCTGTGGAGTTTAGCTCCAACACCCCTGTCTGGAACTTTTAGTAAGACTTTGATTAGCAAACCTGTAAGTCCTTCGTTCATTTTCAAAATACAAATTAAGATATTTCTGATAAAATCAGAGAGCTTTCTGACCCTGCATAGACATCAACACAACTGAAATATTCCCAAGCCCCGAAACGTAGTAAGGACTTCGCTATAATAGTCCATGTGACATCAGTGGTTCAACCATAATTTTACAAAGCTACAAGAATACTTTTTATGGGTAAAGAAATCAAAAATAACTACTTTATTCAACAATTCTTCTCCTCCAAATCACGTATTTTGCCACTATGGAGAGTATCACGATGCATGCATATTGCTTTCCTCTGCAAGCAAACAAGGCCCAGCGCATGCATGTTCTACGTCAGCAGAATCACACGCATGCGTTATGCAAAGAGGTACTCTCGATAATGGCAGAAGACGTAATTTGGAGAAGAATTGTTGAATAAAGTCAATATTTTTGTTTTCTTTGCACACAAAAAGTATTCTCACTGCTTTGTAAAATTATGGTTGAACCACTGATTTTTACACTGTTTTACTGGTGTCCTTGTTACGTTTCTGGGTCTGGGAGCATTTCAGTTGCATTACTGTCTATGCCGGGTCAGAAAGCTCTCAGATTTCATCAAAAATATCTTAATTTGTGTTCTGAAGATGAATGAACGTCTTGTGGGTTTGGAACGACATGAGGGTGAGTAATTAATGACAGAATTTTCATTTTTGGGTGAACTATCCCTTTAATTGGGAATATTGCTAAACTCTGCAGGACAGTGACTTTCTGTGCTGATCTGGTCCAGTACAGTTATAGTTTCATTTTCCACTGTAATGTTAGTTAGAATTCCATCTGAACTGCTTGCCTGTATTTACCGTAAGGAAATGATCAGACAGAATAATAATGACATTTTTCAAATGTGTGTTTTTTTTAGAAAAATGTAAAGGCTAAATCTCATGAATTTTGTTGTTGTCTGCATCTTTAGACTAATGACGTTGAAGTACCCAAATGAAGACACTAGCAGTGTTATTATGGAGTATATGGTAAGTTGTTTTATTTATTTATTTATTGGTATTTTCAAGGATGATAAATGCTACGTTAAATTTAAGAATTTATGGTAAATTTAAGAATTTGAGTACTCCATTCTTTTAAATATCCTCTCTAGGATACAGACGTTGGCAACACTCAGGAGGTGATCCAGAGGAATCATGGGAATCTATGTCATACGATTTGAAGGTGCAGACGTCGAAGACAGCACAGCAGATGTTGGAGTGTTGGAAGATAAAGTTCTTCAGGACCTTAGCAGTAAACCCTATGAAAAAACATGTTGCTGGGACTGATATATGGACTAAACTTGAACTCCTGAAATCAGGTACACATATGGAGTACTGCAGAAGTTATTTCTGGAGCCAGCTCCTGTTCCTGGATTAAGGTTTGATTGGTTACCTTTATATGCCAATTAGAAAATGACAGTAGTTTAATATTTCTGTAATTTTGTAATGTGGTTGTAACTGTAATTGTTGCTCTTGTTTAACAAATACACTTGATAATTTGTGACATCTTGTCTTTTGTGATTCATTGCAAAATAATCACACAAACATGCTTTGTTTAAGGGAGTAACTTTAACTTGAAATCATTTAGTTAAAGTAACTAGAACCAATTGGATGGAACCGCTGTCCATAATTTAAATGAGTTGTCTGAAACAAACTTCCTTATGTTGATAAAGTGAAACATATTTAGCCAGTTTTTAATAAACCAAAACATGTTTACTAAACTTAACCGGTTTAAGTTACAGGGAAGTGAATAAATTGAGTTGGTTGGACATTACTATTTCACATAAATTCTTCCTCATTCAGCTGTGTTGTCACAACACAAAGAGTTTGCATAGATTCAAAAAATTCCATTCATGTTCATCAAAAACAATTTGGTTGTGTGGAACCACTGTCCATAATTGAATTAAGTAGGTTTAAAGAATCATTTTTTTGAGTGAATGCTGTGTGCCTTTTACCCCATGCTGGTGAGCCTAAAATAATATAAACGACTTGATTTATTTTCACAAAAACTCTATTGCTCCATAAATGTTCAATACAAATGTATGGATTTTTTTCTGAAACCATACACTTTGGGCACAGCGAAAATGACATTATTTTCTTAGGGGGTGCCTTTAGCCCCATTGTGCCCTATAGGTGCTTATTGGGGAGGGGGAAAAAAAAGAATTTTTGCTCTTGTCGTCTTTTTTCCTGTTCCTTTTTACCTGAACCCATGCCTTTCTGAACGACTGCTTAACCCGACTATGTATTTAATTATATAGTCTATTTCCACAAGACTACTCTCATATTAGTCATGCTACATGATATAGATATTTATTTATTTATTATTATTATTATTATTATTATTATTATTATTATTATTATTTTTACCTTGTTTTATTATTTAATGAAAAATAAATGTTAAAATTATTTCAAATAAACCTGTATATGTATACGATATTTTACAAAAAAGGAACGTTGGCGAAAATAATTTTTGCATTAGAAAAAGGACAGGAACGTTACGTCATCGTCACTACGTCATCGCTCGATCTTCTTCAGGGAGACTCCCGGTTATTACTTTCACTATGACCAGCGAAACATCCGCATCGCCATCTAAGCAGAAAAACAGAGCGCTTTTATAAATCTCAGTCTGCGTTCATGATGGGAAATGTACTGAAAATGAAGCTTCTCTTTCATTTGCTGGCAGTGATCTTCTTGTTTTGTCACAATGGTAAGACCTTTATTTGCTTAATAATGACTGCACGATTAGCGATTAGGATTAGTACAGGACTAAAAAAACAATATTTTTTGTAGACAAAGATGGCACTATACGTTTAATGCGATGGAAAATAACTTACTTTTCTTACGTATTTTTATGAGTAATATTCATTATGAAAATGATTATATTATATAAATCCACAAATATGTATATATTTGTGGATATATATATAGGAAATATAAGGAAAGGGGAAAAATATGAATCAGGATGTATATTATGTGCTGTGTTGTTGAAGTCATTATGAAATCACACATACTTCTCTACTCAGAAAATATATGACATGAAGAAGAAAAACAAACAAACTAACAAACAAACAAACAAAAAACATTTTCACAGCACGATTGCACGTTTGCCTGCTCATGTTTTTTTTTTTTTTTTTTTTTTTTTCTTCATGTGTGTCAGGTGTTGAGGTAGATGAAGTGTCCATGATGGAGGGAGATTCAGTCACTCTACATGTTACTGATACAACAACACAACAAGAAGAGATTGCATGGTATTTCAATAAAACTAAAATAGCTGAAATCAATATGGATCAGAATAAAACCTGTAAAAATTATGGGAGATTCAGAGACAGACTGAAACTGGATCATCAGACTGGATCTCTGACCATCACAAACATCACAATCACAGACTCTGGACTTTATGATGTACAGATTAGAAGCAGCGACAAAGAAAAAATCTTTAATCTTTCAGTCAGTGGTGAGTCATTAATGAATGTATAATGCATTTTGTATATGTGTTTATTTTTTATTTATTTATTTTTATTGTTTTTATAATGATATTCAGAAATAGCTTCTTTACCAGTATATTAATTCACATGCAGTAGGTATCTCTTTAAATTGAGGATTTGTTAATGTGTTTGAGCACAAACTGAACAGCCTTTTTTTTTTTTTTTTTTTGATCAAGAATGAGCTTGTGCAATTACATTTGTGTTTCCCCCCAAAAATATCTTCCTGCGGCTGTTGGTTGTGTTTCAGGTGTTTCTGCTGCTGAACGAGATCAAATGAATAAAACAACAGTGAACAAGGGAGAATCTGTTACTTTAGTGCTTGGTGAAATAAAAAACTCACATGATGCGATGAAATGGTATTTTAATGACATTCTCATTGCTGTAATCAATGGAAATCAGAGTGAGATCTGTAAAGATCATGAGTGTGATGAGAGATTAAGAGACAGACTGAAGCTGGATGATCAGACTGGATCTCTGATCATCACAAACACCAGAACCACAGACTCTGGAGATTATAAACTACACATCAACAGCAGCACATTCAGCATCATTAGGACCTTCAGTGTTGCCGTTATGTGTTATTGTATTATTGGTGAGTATTAAGTATTTTTGAATCAACTCAATTACTGTTGGGTTGCAGATTGTTTTGACCAGTAACACTTTGACTTATGTTTCTAACATGCATTACTGCTTTGTTTCCTGTTAAATACAGTTTCCTGTTGAGTTCAGAGTGCTGTGATCCTGTTTTAACTTCTGTTGCTAATAACAGACAGATGGCGCTATTTTTTTCCAAACCAATGACCGAAGTAGAATCATTCATTCTTTAGTAATAATTTCCCCCCAATGTGTTCCACATTCAGGTTGGTCTAATGCTACTGTAGGATTAATCAGTGCTGTTGCTGGTGCTGGTGTTGTCCTGCTGGTGATTTGCTATTGCAGAACGAAATGTCCAAATGCACAAGTGCAAAAGAATGTAAGTATTACATACAGCTGATTTAACAAGATATCAGATTTACTGTGCAAAAAAACCTTGAAAGAGAGGTATGCATACATTTATTTATATATATATATATATATATATATATATATATATATATATATATATTATTAGTAGTGTTATTACTCAATTAAATTTTTGTCTAATGTAATTATTAATCATATGATGTAACATATATGTAGACAATGAACTGTCAACTTTTTTATTTTATTTTTGTAACACCACAGAAACAGATACCCAGTGAGGCAGTGTCAGGACAATCAAAAACTCCTAAATAAACTAAATAGCAATTAATGTAAAATTAATGCAGCTTGTTTCAGAGAGCAAATGTGCAATTAGAAAACACCAATACAACAATAATTTTATATGTGGTACTGGAATCATTAATGCTTCAGTTTTTTTTTTTTTTTTTTTTTTTTTTACTTAAGTACATTTAAAATATATACATTTAAGAAATGAAAAGCTCTGTAGGAGCAACAGGAAAAACAAAATTCTGACTCTAGTAATTTTGGTTTTGTGTCTGAAACATAAATTCCCCTCATTACTTTTGTAAATCTGTCTTCTTACAGGAGAATGATGCTAATAACCCTGCTCGTAATCAGCCTAATGCACCTCCAAATCAGATTCCTTTACTTGAACAGAATCCGAACGAGGCTCATGAGGCTGACAAGGATGACGAGGCTTGTTAGGATGGCAAGGTAAATTTGTGCTAAATAAAAGACAAGATATCTTCCAGTGGAGTCAGAAAAATAAAATGAATTAAAAAAGAATACCATTTAATTTTTCCAAACCCATTGGCAGATATCTTTCTTTGTTCAAAGCATAAACTGAACATTTTCAGTAAACACAAAAACACAACTTGCTTACTAAATGCACAGGATTTTACTCATCATACACAGGACACAAATGCTATTATCAGTTTACACTACTCACACTTTAGATGTTTTACTGGTATTGTTTATATTATTGGTAAAAGTGTTATAATTATACAGTATGGCTAAAGTTTCTGATTTAACTACAAACACTAATCCTTAGTCACCCACCATTATCAGAAAACAGTGGCTGGCCAACTATGAATAGCATGGCTTTTTATATCTCTACCAGTGACATCTGAACCAAAACAAGCCTTTGTGAACTAGGAAATTCACTGATTTATTTTAAAGTTGGTAAAACACTTTTCTGTTTGTACTGATGATGTTCAGTGCCTGTAACTGGACACATACATGACACTGGCTTTGTTAAATATTGTATAGCCTATAGCATTAAACTTGAAAAAGACTTGATGTGACGTTTGTCAGGAGGAATGTTACAGAACAATTCACACAAAATGTGCCAGGGAAATGTGTCTCAAATTCAGAGTAGTTCACTTCCAGAACAAAAGATTTACAGGTAACGTACTCACCCCCTTGTCATCCAATTTCAATCCTTTCTTTCTTCAGTCATAAAGAATTTATGTTTTTTGAGGAAAACATTTCAGGATTTCTCTCCATATAGTGGACTTCTGTGGTGTCAGTTTAAATGCAGCTTCAAAGGGCTCTAAATTATCCCAGCCAAGGAAGAAGGGTCTTATCTGGTTAAACAATTGGTTATTTTCAAAAAAAAAAAAAAAAAAAAAAAGACAAATTATATAATTTTTTAACTTCAAATGCTCGTCTTGTCTAGCTCTGCATGAACTCTGTGTATTCCGGTTCATGGCAGTTAGAGTACGTTAAAAAAACAATCATTTTGCTAGCTAGGACCCTTTAGAGCCCCTTGAAGCTTCATTTAAACTGCATTTTGGAAGTTCAAACTCGGGGGCACCACAGAAGTCCATTATGTGGAGAGGAATCCCGAAATGTTTTCCTTAGAAAACATAATTTCTTTACAACTGAAGATAGAAAAACATGAACATCTTGAATGACAAGGAGGTGAGTAGATTATCTGTAATTTTATTTATTTACTTATTTTTTTGTTCTGGAAGTGAAGTACTCCTTTAAAGTCTCAAAAAAATTCACATGCTAGGAGTGCTTCCACATGCTTCCAGAAGGCTGGAAGCCATAATCCATGGCAGAGGATGCAGACAGAAAGAGGGGAACAGTCCAGACACTCCAAAGGGCAGAGAAAGGGAAGCACATATTTATTTGATTCGATTGAGAGGTGCTGAATATTTGATTTTATTAAGAGGTGCTCATTATTTATTTGATTTAATTTAGAGGTGCTGAATATTTGATTTTATTAAGAGGTGCTGAATATTTAATTTTATTAAGAGGTGCTCATTATTTATTTGATTTAATTTAGAGGTGCTGAACATTTGATTGTCATGTCACTTCATCTGCAAGAGTCAACGACAGATCTTTTACTGTACCATCCTCGATCAGCTATAGTCTGTGATGCGAAAAACATGAAAAAGGCACCTGAACTAGAAAGACCAAAGTAATCAAGCTGGAAAGGTGACACCCACTATTGTTGAATGACGTGCCGACAACCGCAAACCTCAAAATGAAATGTGGAGGCAGTAAATAAATGCATAAATAAATGCATAAATAAATAAATATTTAAATAAATAAATAAATAAATAAATAAATAAATAAATAAATAAATAAATAAATAAATAAATATTTAAATAAATAAATAAATAAATAAATATTTATTTATACATTTATTTATGCTTTCAATAATTAAATGATGCATTTAACGATTTATTTATATATTTCAACATTTATGTATAATATATAGTAATTTGGCCCTCCATACTGAATATGTGATTTTATTAAGAGGTTCTCATTATTTATTTAATTTAATTTAGAGGTGCTGAATATTTGATTTTATTAAGATGTGCTGAATATTTGATTTAATTAAGAGGTGCTGAATATTTGATTTTATTAAGATGTGCTCATTATTTATTTAATTTAATTTAGAGGTGCTGAATATTTGATTGTATTAAGATGTGCTGAATATTTGATTTTATTAAGAGGTGCTCATTATTTATTTGATTTAATTAAGAGGTGCTGAATATTTGATTTTATTAAGAGGTGCTCATTATTTATTTGATTTGATTAAGAGGTGTTGGTTTTTTGATTCTTCTCATGCTCCCTAGTTCTTTTTTTTTTTTTTTTTGGATTTGTCTTTCATATAGTGCACACTGTAAATATACAAATTACCTTAATAGAGATAAATTGAGATTTCTGTTTATGTCTGGTATATTTTCAGGGAAGTAATTTATGTGTCAAAGCTAAAGCTAAACTCTGTGCACAGTGGACAAAAATATATATTTTTTTATTTTCTTAGCAAAGGTGTTTTAATACACTGTTATTAAATATTGTGTGCATTGCTCTCTGGGCAGAATATTGTCAGACATTTTCCTTTCTGTGTTCCTTACCATTACTTCAGAAAACACTAAAAGTGCCTTAAAGTAAAACCAGTAATACAGTTTTCTTTTTGTGAAACAAAGAAAATTAACTTGATAAATCTTTGTATGTTTATGTGATAATATATATATATATATTAAAAACATATGATTCACTTATAATGTTTTGAATCAGTGTCTCTTGTGTGTGTGTGTGTGTGTGTGCACAGTGAATCAGTGCTTATAGATTTAGGTTCATAGGCTAGTTAATTGTATTTTGCTTTTGCTATTTTTTAAACAAAAAATGTAATTTAGTTTTGCTCATGATGGTCTCGCTCACTTTTGTGAGGATTATTTGTTATACATTTTATGACCTGTAGATGGCAACTGTGTGTAAATGTTGGGGGTAATAGAGTTACATAATCAGATTACTGTTTTCAATTAACTTTGCTTTCTGATTTATTAACTGACAGCTCTCATGTTGCCATGACATTGGGAGTACATGCAGAGGTGTTGTGTGTGCTGTGTGAACATGATGCTTACAGTTAGAGACTTAATGTGATCATGCATTTTCTGATCTCACTTGCACAAAACAGCTTCAGTATTCCTCAAAAAGAATAAAAACAATGAAGTGCAAACTTAGTATGTGATGCAAACCTGCAATAATAAAATATGCTAAATAGCTCAAATATTGTATTTAATCCTATTGTATTAATGTCTTTGCTGCTGACCTTCAGTGATCCAATTCAACCATATAAGTAGAAATTAATTTACATAAACACGACATTTGTGTGGGTGTGTGTGCGTGCGCGCATGTTTTATTTTATTTATTTGTTTTTTAGTTTTTAATTGAAGAGTGTTGAACTTTCCTGTCTTGTTGAAAGACTTATTTGAGTTGTGCCCTCTACTGTACAGATGTAAATGTGCATTTTAGCCTGAGACTTGTTCATTTAACTTTTGGTGTGAATGGGCTTTTTTTAAAAAATAAATAAATAAATAAATAAATAATAATTATAATAATATATATGCTGTTCTTCAAAAATAAATAAATCTTTGCTCAAATATAATTAGAGATTGTAAGACAGCTTCTTTATTTACCTCAAACATGTAATACTGGCATAGTGTTCATGTTCATAGCTGTTTCTTTGGCAGACTTTTTTTTTTTTTTTTGCACTTCAAAAGCAAAGATAGATGAAAAAGGGCAAGCGAACAAATTATTAACAAAATATTGTTAAGCTTTGAGAGGCTCTATTCAGCCATGGCATCTATACATTAGTTATACCTTCAACATAATGTACAGGCCAGTCTCCATCACACTCCAAAACAATATAACGAGAGGACCTATGCCCTGTACCATATACACATCCTGGGTATCTCTCCCCACTTTTTAATTTGCACGTGACCACAGGAAAAGGCTGGTTGCTGGTAAACCGGATTCTGTTATCCCTATGTTGAGTTCCTCCATTGCGACAAACTGCTATAATATTATTTACATTCGCTTGAATGAAGGTGTTGGTAGGTTTGCAGACATTTCCAGGAAGAGTGATGTGCCTGCTTCCGATTTCTCTGTCACAAACCTGCGCACTCACACGAGGACCCAAATGCTGATTGAGGAAATTTTGATAACGAAGTTTTATATGTGGTGGTGGTTGTTGACCATAAGCAGTGAAAGAAGCAGCCAAGACCAGCAGCAGAATCACAGCAGACTGATGAATCTCCATGACCTGGTGAACAACACATTCATCAAAACACATTCTACTGATGTTTGACTTATTAAAGCAGTTTAGTTGTGATTCAAAAAAAGTAGTAGACTAGTAGCTTTGCTTTTCTGTATTAGTGTTAAAGTGTATTCATCTGTACTTTGTTTCCACTGCACAAATTCTGGCCAGTTTTCTTGTATATTACATCTTATACGTTCTCAGCAAGGTTTTAAATTTCTTACCTTTTAGTTCTGGGTAAATGAATATTTTTGTTCGAACAGTTGTTGTCTTTTGTCTGGAGGCTTTGCAGTAATCAGCAGCACCGTTATGATCCCAGGAAAATACAGATGAAACTCGCTCCAAACACAGGATCAGACCTGACTGTTGTCCGTCTGTATCACTGGAGGTTTTATTGCAAACCTAATGTGACCTTTAAACACTGGACAGCGCAAACATGTCCTTGGCCATTTAACTGGTTGACGGGAATTTCATCGTCCTTATCTGTTTTGTAGATTTGCAAATATTAAAAAAAGAAGAAAACATTTGTGATGTTTCAAAAATATATAAACACTAAATGACCACTTGGGGGCGCTCCACTGTTTGATAACCACGCCACAAATCCACACAAAACGGCTTTTCTGTGTCATAAACCACTTCATAAATATTTATTTATCAATGATTTATTGATCTCAATGTGTGGACATGAAAAAGAAACAAAATATTTTGGTACTGGTATAATGGGATTATTTACACAAAAAAATAAACATGATTTTCAATTTGGAGGTCCTGCTTACCTCTGTTCACCTTATGTTTATGTTTAACTGCAGTGAAGTTTACTTTAGTCTGAGGAGAGATCATGATTGTTTGTTTTTGATAGTTTAACTTACCAGAGTTTCACTATCTTGAACAGTTTTGTCATGGTGAGGCAATACATTTATGGTGAAAAAGTGAAACATGGACATGGCTTTTATTCACATTCATAGCTCCACCAGCAGGAAGTGTGGCATTTACAATAGACTTTAAAAAATAGTCCTTTTACAGTACATTTTCCCAGTTAAAAGTGTGTGTGCAAAAAGCATGTCAAATTAATTGGAATCATTATTAAAATTAATTTATTAAAAGTGTAAAAGTACATGTTTTTAAGGCCCTGTGAAATGTGTTTTGTTATTTTTCTCAAATTCAGTTTTTGTTTGTGGAGCTCTGTTTTCCATTAATTTTCTGGATTCTATTTTAATCATTTCATTACATTTTAATAATCAAAAGCATGTCTAATTAATTTATAAAGGATAATTATATATATATATATATATATATATATATATATATATATATATATATATATATATATATATATATATATATATATATATATATATAAATTATAATTATTATAATTATTATTTTTTCCCTGGTAAATATTCCTTAAACATTGTTTTAATAATATTTTTATTAGTAGTAGTAGTACTAATAATTACATTAATATATTAATATATTTCTGACTGTCAGGTTAAACCGAACTTTTATTTTGAGGGGCTGCTGTGAAGATCTTTAGGATCTTCATTACATGATGATATTTTTCCGCAAAAGAAACGGTAAAATGCTCATGAAGTGAATCTCAGAGCAGTTCTAGAGATTATGCTCATGTGTTCATGTACTCATATTTTGTGGCGGCAGAGGCTGAAAACACTGCGAGCGTCACGCGTATGTGTGTAAGGTTAGTAAACAAAACGTCTGCGCCATTCACTAACACAGACACGCAGAAATACTGTTCTTATTAAAATACACTCTTAAAGTACCGGTACTTGTAAGATGTGGAATCGTACCATTTTTTAAAAGCAGAGTATCGCGATACTTTTTAAGTACCGGTATATCGTGCAACACTAGTGCACAGTGTGTTGTTTTCACCAGGTGGCGATGGCACGGCAGTGTTTGGGCTTGTCATTGCCGCTTGCATTTGTGTTGTTCAGTTGCAAGACAATCAACAGATGAGTTTAAGGGTAGTAGAGAAGTTTTATTTGAAGATTTGAGAAAGGTGGAGAACATCTTCATCTTATCCTTTTTGATTTTTGATTTTGTACATTTACTGCTCCCATTAAAAGTTTTGTTTGTTTGTTTGTTTTGTTTTGTTGTTTTAATGCTCAACAAGTGTTAACAGAGTGCTTAACATTTTACTAGACAAGCTGAATCATGCACATGAGGCACAATTACATTCAGAAATGTGCATGAAGAACTGAAGTGATCTCAGAGAGATTCTGAAGAATATGCCATTAAAGTTAAAGAAAAAATGCAAATGTATTTTTTTTACATTATGCTTAATGAATGTAAAAACAGACCGGTGCACTGTGAGATGAGAAACAGTAAAGATGTTCTCTGTCCTACAGAGTTTCATAATGACAGACAAGTAAATTTTCTTTTAACGTCAAGTGGACTTGTATGTTGTTGAAAAGAGAGAAAATAAAACTGATTTTGCTTAAATATAATTAGAGATTGTAACATAGCTTTTTAAAGTGCAACAAACAATGTCATGTATAAATCTTTAAGCCACTGTGTTCATGTTTACAGTTGTGCTTCATTAGTAGACTTTGGACTGTATCAAGCAATGGTTGCCAAATTTATAGCACATGGAAAAACGAGCCACTGCTCTATTTTGACAAAAAAAGACAGAAAAAAAAAAGAAGTGGTGAACAAATTAGCAAAATACTGTAAAGCTTTGTGAGGCTCTATTCAGCTTGTCATCTATATGTTGTTCTTACAGTTGCCTTATTTTGCCCGGAGGCTTTGCAGTAATCAACAGCTGTTTTCAGATGGTCTTGATGCTAGGAGTCATCAACTGTGGTGTAGAGCAGTCACAGCATGGGATCCCAGGAGAATGATCAGTCAGACACAGAGAGCCAGTGTGCTACCATAACACTCTCAAGTTTATTAAGGAAGATGGGTCATATTTATATTCATACAGCATCCAATCAAAGGACACAGAGGTCAAACAATACCCTATATGGATGACAAGTAAGATGTGCAAGCGAGCATTTGTGTGTGTTTGTGTGTGTGTTGTATTCCACTTAGTCCCCATTTTTGTGTGTATACATTGTCCAAGGTCTAGTTCCTGTTTTGTCCGTAGGTGTCTGTTATGTGAACATAACTGCAGGAAATGACCCAAAGGCAGTCTTACACAAGAATAGTCAAAAGTGAAGGTCAAGAAAAAGAAATATTAACAATGGTCACTTTAAATCATTTATGATTTAGTGCTTCACATTTGATGGATATTGTTAAGCCTGTTTTTAAAGGGACAGCACCTTTTATGTATAATGTATAATAATGGCAATACAAAATCTTCAATATAATGTAATACTGTTGTTTTAATCGTAATCAAATACTGCAATACACATGGCCCGTAACATAATTAGCAGAATAATCAAAACAACAGGTACTGCATTAAAACACATGGCTCAATTAGAAAACCATTGTCTTATGTCTTTACCCCAATCATATGCCTCTGGTGGGTCTCACATGTGATTGAGACATTGTTGTAGTAGTCTATAATCGACAAACAGTAAGAAAGATTCAACATTTTGCATTTCCACCTGCATTACCTTTTAAAATTTTGCTCTGAATTACCTCACTTGATTCATCTAACAATTTATAAAGCAATGGAATGAGCAGTTACAGTAAGGTGTCATACATTAGTTAATGTATTAACTGATATGAATGAACAATGAACAATACATTTATTATGCTATTGATTAATCTTTGTTCATGTTAGTTGATAAAAAGACAGTCATTGTTAATTCATGTTAGTTCACTGTGCATTAGCTAATGTAAACAAACACAAATTGTGATTTTAATAATCCATTAGTAAATGCTGAAATTAACATTAATTCAGATTAATAAATGCTGTAGGAGTATTGTTCATTCTTAGCTCGTGTTAACTGATGAACCTTATTGTAAAGTGTTACCGAAAAGCCAATATAAAAACAACTTTACAGCACTTTCTTAAAGGCCGATACTAACGATGTCCACCAGAGGGAGCAACAGGATTTAAAAAAAAAAAAATAAATTCTAAGCAAATATGGATGTGCGCATGCCTAGTAGCCACAGTCCCTTCTAGCCTTAACCGGTTTCACCGTGCACGCTATATAATAATCCTATTAGCGGTGATATGATTAGTGGTGCCATGGTAAACAGCATCTGAACAATAAGAGCAACAGTCTGTAAATCAATATAACTTTTAGTTATTGCATATCAGCTAATCATAGCTGATATGCAATAACAAACATAGGGAAACATAGCATAGGGTACAGTGAGGGAAAACGATCCCCCCCATGCAAGCCCCCATGCATATAGTTTTAGGGGATTTATAGTCTGACATACACAGCTGTGTTCACAAATATTGCATCACCATTAGGTAATCATCTATACTGTTTAAAATGAAAAATAAATAACATTTCAATATCCATCATGGATACACTACACAACATAAAAAGCTTCAACAGGTTATAAATATTTCTGAGCATGAAGTTCTATTAAAATTACATAGGCTACTTAGATGGTATAAATCACGTTTTAGTTCAAGTTTAAGAGCCACAAAAACATTTGAATTTCCTAGCATTAGAAAGAAATACAATAATATCAAAGCACTGAAACTGGATCAGTTTTGAAAACAATGTTTGATTTTCTATTATTAACAGAGGTGGAAATGTCCGTAATCACCTAGAACACACTATCAACCATTTACTCTAGCAACACCCCGGCAAACTGCATAGCAAGAGCCTATAACCACCCAGAATGTCCTAGCAGCCCTATAGCCATCATACATTTGGCTTTCAAACTTTTTCAATCTAGTTATCACAGGTGTTCTTAAATGCTTACACATAATTCAAATACACAGATGACCTTCCTGCCAGTGAACACTCATGAGATCAATAACACTATAACAAAAACAGATACAGATATATAAATCAGCAATTAACTTTTGGGGGAAAAATGATTTTCATTTTAAAAAGCACTAGAAAAGTTCAAATAACAATGAATTGTATATGAACTTGGTATGCCACAATACAGTTCAGAAAAAAAAAAAAAAAAAAAAAAAAAAAAAAATATATATATATATATATATATATATATATATAAGAATAATAAAAAATAATAATAATGCACATTTTCCTGCACATTTTGCCAAATTTCATTACAGTATACAGTACTATAGTAGTTTCTTGGTCTCCTGAGACAATACTAGCTAGACAGTCATTTCTCAGTTGCAGTACACATACTGTCAAAAAATAAAAAAATAAAAAAATAGTGGTTACATATTACAATTTTACAGTCACACGTTTGAAGCTGTGCAACATGTGCTACAGTTTGTGAAATTTCCATAATCTGATGTACTGGTACTGTATACTGTAAATGTACTGTATGTGTAACTTATTTTAGCTGGCACATTTTCCCGAACCATTCATTCAGTTCTCAAACCAAAGACACATTTCTCGAAAAGTTTAACAATGAGTCAAACTACGTTAAACATTAGCAAAACTGATGACACACCAATCAGAATTTGTGCATCCTAACAACGTAGAGAGGAGAGAGTTGAACGAATCAACACCTGAATTTATACTTGTTAACAATCGAGAAAACTGCAATACGACTAGTTTCTTACCTAACTCTGCTATCAGTTTTCGTGATCGGCATCTTCTTATTGATTTCACGTTATTGTTTCGTCAGATTTGGCAAAAAGGCCTATATCCATGATGAAAGTGGAGCTAGCGGTCAGAGAATCGGATCACAAACAATGAATCTCAAACATCCCATCTCACCCCATCTTAGGCGGGATTAGATTTCTCAGAGGACGAGTTAGCCGACACGCAGTATGCATGATCTGATTTACGAACAAATGTAAAAACAATTCGTTAATAAACTGGTCCGCGCTTTGTGTTTTTGTCTCAAAAAGAACCGGTTCATAAGAGTCATTTGTTAATGAAGCCGACTACGCTGGGCGCGCTGCGTGCTGCAACTATCAGCAGCATCGCCGCTGCTGAAAAGTAGCACATGAAACACTGCTTACATTTATATTTTATTCTGTGATAATTCTGGGGTGGCAGGTGGGGTGGCAGAGCTTGTTCCCCGATAGATCCGCCCCTGCCCCCCACCCCACTGTTTTTACAAAAATAACTACAAGATAAAGTCTTGTGACAAGATTTAAAAAAAAATAAAAATAAAAATAAATGAATAACCCTTGTATGATGTTTGGGTCTGTGGGACCCGTTTTCACTTTTTGTCAAAAGAAAAATTATACGATTAATTATTTTTTTTTTCACATACTCTTTGGCCTTGGCTCATTTTCTGTGAAGAACATATATCAGAACACATTTTCAATGACCGCTCACTGTACAGCACCTTACACACTTATGTTACATACAGGATGTTCAGGTCCACTGGGGCTAATAAAAGAAAGGACATTTTAGGTCCTGTGTAACTTCACTCTGTCCCCCTATTGTCTGGGCCTGCTATAAGTATGTGTATGTGTGTTTATGTACGTGTATGTGTGAGTATTTATGAGAGGGAGAGTCTGTGAGAGTGTGAGTGTAAGTATGAGTTGTAGTTGTGTGTTTTGTGGGGCAAAACAGCCCCTTGGTACAAATGTAATTTTTGTTAAAAATCTAATAATATTAAAACAATTTTTCATACTTAGTTTATAATTTATGTATGATTTATGTATGAAAGTTCATACTTTCTGAATAGTTACATTTACTGTAGGGATTTCCATTATTTTCATGACCTTTTCCAAATCTGTAAACGCAATGTAAACTTGCTAACTTTAATCCCAATTCAAAGTTAGTAGATCTTGTATTATATTCACACAAAAGTCATAATTCTTTTGGTACATAACAGGAGATGAGAATAATTTAAACAAATAATAATAATAATAATAACATCTTGGATGACAAGAGGGTGAGTAAATTATTTGAATTGTGAATTTAAAAGATTAATTTTGCTCTAAAGATAGGGTATTTCAAGAAGAAATGTATTGTCAAGTTTACATGAAATTTTAGGACAGCTGGTTATCAACTGGCTAACATTGACATTTTTTTTTATTTACAGTGTGCTTTGACAGTTACTTTTTTACTTTACTATTCATAAATATCTTGCAATGTCAATGTAAATTAACCAAAATTATTTGTTTAAAAATGTAATAAATGATTAGCAAGTGTAAAAAAATCCTAAACATTCCTAAAAAAACCCCCAAAAAGGACAAAGACAGGGGTGCTTATAAAGACATATAAATTGCGCATAACACATCTGTATTATTCTATAAACAAACATTTTTGAAATCTTTATTCACAGAAATACTGAAAATAGTCATGTCTTCAAAGCCAGAAAAGAAAATAAAAGAAAACAAAACAAAAGAAAAAGGCCTGCACACTTTAATAGTGACAATGAAGCTACTAAAGATAAAAGCCACTGCTGTACTGAAAAGTGTATCAATGTACTATGCAAGTTATTGTATTTATACATTTTCTCATTTATACTCAAACTTATGTGCGAAAAAGGAAAAGATATAATACATTAAAGCAACATTTACAGCAGTACAAATATAGATATGCAGTTGAGGCAAATTTAAAAAAAAAAAAAAAACAATGTACAGTACATGAACATCAATATCAGGATAAACAAAGTATTGCCATTATATTTCCCTTCAAAATTCAAAGTAACTTTCAGAAAAGAGACATGGTATGCTAACTTACTAATATTACACTTCCTAAAACAACACATATTTCCCTGAATGTTCACAATGCTAATCAGAGAAAGCACAAGCAACATGCATTTTCGCAAGTTGAATAGTTCATAAGAGCTAAAGGTCAATGTGCTGTGTGCTGTACATAGCACAAATAAATGATGTGTTTAACTGCTTATGTACTGCTGACAAATGATTGACATAATTAGATGAAGTTCTACCCAAACCTATATTTAGAAATTCATATAACAGTTAACTTGGTAGATGTTCAATATACAGATGAAATAATAGTCATTTGAAGTACAAACCAGTACAGGAATAATAGTTGATCAGTTATTCTTGCATTTGGTGGTCTAGAACAACATTTTTAACAATTTATGAAGCAAACACACACCTAGAACAAGAAAAAACTTAAAGAAAGATTATAACTGCACACTCACTTAAGTATATTATCTTTTATTATCAACATTTTGGCATGAAAGCCTTTGTCACTCTAGAACAACATTTAACATAAAGTGTGTCTAAGAATTTGCATTTTAATGCATTTTATTTTTGATTTCTCAGAATAATGTTGTTAATCTCCTTTAAAACTTTATCCTTTTTTATTCTTTTCCAGCTCACTGGGATTTCACCAAGGCCTGCAAATTTGAAATTGTACAGCTTTTCCAGTTGTTCACTGAATGTGCAAATAAACCATTTCCAGTACAATCCATCCTGATTGTCTGGTGTAATTTTCCAGCTATTGTAAGGAGGGCCTGCATTTTTGTATTGTTTAAAAGGGGTCCACCTATTTAAGTCTTGGCTTTTGAATTCATAGTCACTTATGACAGATGTTGAACAAAAGTCCAGAACAAAATATTGTTCTTTGCCTGTATGTTTATTCCACAAGAGCTTCACCAATTTTGAAACCCTCTGTTGGTGAAAGAGACCACCAATGGTCTGACACCTGTGCCGCTCCACAGTGTGATCATTTTCATGATTTGGAATGGTGTTAGTGCACACAGCTTTGCAGAAAGGACACTGCTCCCAGCACCCACTCAGCTGTTCAAAGAGAATATCAACTGGTTTTTCTTTTAGTTTAAAAATAATAGGCCCTGAGCCTAAAATACTACTGGGGTCCTTTTGTTCTTCTTTCATCATGTCCTTGAGTGAACTAGCAACTGACTCCTGGAGGATTTGTGCATTATCAATATGCAGATTCTCAAAACTCTTAAAATCTTCTCTTGACAAAGGGATCTCCTGTCCAAGTCTCAAGCAAAATTCATCAAGCCACATTGAGACATTGCCTTGTGTTTCTATAACTTTTTCTGATGTAGAAGAGCTCTCAACCAGAACTTTCTCTGTTAGCTGTGACAAGCTAGAAGAAAGGACCTCTGACACCTTCATTTGTTCATCATTGATGTGCTTCACGACACATTCTCTTATAAACTCCCGACAGAAAGATTTTGGATTATTAATGTACTTCATGTATTCTTCAAAATTCTCCTTTTCTGCCAGATGTTTCATGATGTGATGCTCCAAATTAGACTTGTTTCCTCGAAGTGCTTCATGGTGGTGGCTCAGATAATCTGCTATGTCGATGCTTAATCTGTCAGAAAGAGCATAACGCATTGCTTCTTGAAGACTGTTGATTAAAACTGTGACAAATGTCTTAACCAATTCTGCACCCTCACAAAAGCGTTTGTAGAGCTGGAAGAAATATTCCTTTTTCTTCATTAAGTGTGTGAGGGGGTCATTTTCTGACCTAAAGTTTTCATATATTTTTTTGAGCTCCCTTGTTGACATTTTGCAAACATAAGTAGATAAGCAAGCTTTGTACAAACTTGTGAATTGGAAACCATGCGATGTCTGATACTTGAGGGTCATTTCATTAATTTCTTCCAAAATCTCATGAATGAAGTTCTCAGTAACATCATTACCATCTGCAGCCTTCTCTTTTATTCTCTTACTGATATCCTCCAAAACTTGTTTGGTAAAGTCATTTCCGTTTTGATTCATCTGAGAACTGTTTATCCAAAAAGATGTGGCTAATAATGGTCGTTTAATATGTTTGCCAGTATCAAATTGCAAAACTTCCTCTGATTTATTACAAACATAATTGTTGTGTTTTTCAAAGCGACTCAATAAGGCTCTTTCGACCAAGCTCTGTATATTTGTTTCTGTGTCCTTTGGATTCTTAGAGGACAGATCAGTTGTCCATTGTATCCAAAGTTTGTTAAATTCGTTCAGTATTAGATCCTCATCTGGAGTTTGGTTATGGAGTGCAGATGCTGCAGCCATGCCTTTCTGAAACAAATCTCTCTCATATTCCCTCAGCTTGCTGTCAAGCTCAAGTTTGAGATTCCTTTGAATTACTTCCTTTAGACCTTTTTCATATGTTTCTTTGATGAGCTCTTCTTTCAGAATTTCCAACCGTCTATCAATTGAAACTCTCCACTGAGAAAGAATGTCAGAATGATTCTTTTCCTTGAAATATTTGTCAACATCAGTTTTGATTGCTGTGTGAGTGTCTTCAAAAAGCCTTTTTATTTCTGACTCATTGATAGCATTCAGCTCGCAACTTTTAACACTGCAGTTCAATTTCCTTTGTGTCTCTAAAGCTGTTTTCCTTAGTTTCCAAGACCACTTCAGGTAATCTCTCTCAAGATCACTGTACACCTTCATATCCAAGGAATTACGGAAGTTAAAAATGAAGTTCTCATTTAACAATGCATTCCATGTGTCTTTTATTCTCTGACTGAACTCAGAAAGAGTGAGACGTGTACAGTTTGGCTGCCAGGTTGAAATTGAGAGCACCCTCTTCTTAAGCTCCTGCACATTCTGGCTGTATGATGGGTTGGGTGGAGCCATTGGAGGGTCACCCTCCAAAAGATTCTTGAAGTAAAACACATCAGTGTTCACATCAAACTTTATGATGTCACTGAAACCTACAACCACTTGATTCTCTTCTTCTGCAGCAGCTCTGGAAATCTCATCAAGTTTCTCTATAAGCTGTATTCTTCCTCCTTGGTTTTTGTCTTTGGCTGTAATGTCTGACACATTTTGGTGAACAAACATACAACTGGGCTTGATATTTACATTATTCATTCTCAAAAATGCCTGAAAACACACCTGGAGAATGATAGATTTTCTCCCATTACATTTATCAGTGCAATGTCACTTATTCCAATTATGAGGGTGGCTAATTCATTGTCATTCTTAACCACAACATCAGGATCAGTTACTGTTGAACGTAGTCCCTCTGTGTCCAGTACAAGCATGTAATCAAACAACAACTCATCCCTTATTTGTTCCTCGACTGCGAGCAGATGCATGAATGCTCCTCTTGTGCATGGTCCTGAACTTACTGCAAAATCAAGCCCAAACATCGTGTTGAGAAGAGTAGACTTTCCAGAACTCTGAAGACCTACAACAGAAAGTACTAACACTTTTTTATCACCAAGTTTGTGAATAAGTTTGTCCAGGACCGCACTGATCCAGTCAATTGCCACATAATTAACATCTCCATCCATCAGTTCTAATGGGTGTCCAGAGAGCATCAAATCAACTCCCATTTCAGGGAGCTTATCAAGTGCAATTCCATGAATGGTCTTGCTCTCTTCGACAGACTTGAGAGATTCATATAATTGACTTATTTCACGAAACACATGTTGAAGCCCAACTGTGGCATGCTTTATTCTTTGAGATAATTCACAAAGAACAGTTTGGTAGTTTTTTCTCTCTTCATCTGAAGCTCCTCTATATTTTAGCCATATTCTGTTATATTGTTTTGTTAGATCAGCAAGATTACCTCTGAGAGCTTCATCAAGACATTTCTTGAACCAGTTCAAAAAGTATAATCTTTCCTTTTCCTCTGCATTGACCGCATATTGAAGGAATTTTTCCATGAAAATGTTTTCTGATGATTGTTTCTGTTGGTCAGCTCTAATCTTCATTTTCTCTTCAGAGATTTCAGCACGCTGCTGCTCGATGCTCATATTTTTTTTGCACCGTATACGATTAAACTCTTTGTCTTTAATGCACCACTGCATCCACAACTTGTCTTGCAAAGGCAGATGTACATCTTTTAAGCCTGTTCCTTTTGTCATTTCCTCACCATATAATATGTCCATAAGCTCCTTAGCCTTTTCTCTTCCTTTCAATTCAGCCTCTGTTTCAACAATGAATCCTTGTTTTCTTCCTTGTTCAAAATGATCTTTCAGGATTTGTTTCCGATTTTCTTTTGAGAGAACCTGATTAATTTTGAAAAGTGTTTCCTGAGTCAATTCAGCCTGATTTCGGTTTTTAGCAGCAATTCTGTTAGGATCTCTTTTGTCTGTTGTCTCAATCCCAGAAAACAATGCAATAACAGGTGTGCTGCATTTTAGAAAATAATTGATCCCCTCTTTTATTGCAGAATCACTGAGATTTTCAGGTAACAATAGTACAATGACTGAACTTATTCCCGTAAGGAACTGGACCTGTTGTGGATGTTTGCAGGCATTACCATGGAGGCTGATAAAGGCCATACAGGTTTCAGAAATGTCACTTTCCTTCCCCTCTGGGAGGTACCATGAAATCTCTGCTACCCCTTCCAACAAAACACGTGTTGTTGTACTTCCTCTACAGTGGCGACTGAAAAAAGTGGGGTGCCCATTCTTGTAAATCATGTCATTCATAAATTTTGATTTTGAGTTCATGGATGTTCCTAGTCTCATGAAAGTCACAACTGGAAGAGATGTGTCCAATACAGACCCTGTCATTGGACATTGTTCTGTGGCTTGCGATGTAATTGCACTAATTTGGAGTGGCCACACAGGTAATTCTATTTGTTGATTAGATAGTTTGGGCACTAGCAGGGGTACTGCAAAACGACATTTGGATAGCTGGATAAAAATAAACTGCCGTACAAAATCATTGGAGCAATGATAAACTGCTATAAAGATGTCCATGGGGTGGATGTGAGCCTCGTTAACAACAGAATCAACATCTTTGGCATTAAAGTCACAAAAACTCTCCCAGCTGCATGGTAAAGACTTGCAGGAAATTTGTAAGGTAGGTTCAATGCACAGGAACCTAACATTGACATCTCGTGTTAACAGTCTGTAAATGAAGTAAAGCCATAGTTCTTTCTCTGTAACAGTTTGAGTAATGCATGTTGACAACATGTTTATATTATGAATATTTGAATTTGATAGTTTTGCTGGGTAATATTTAAGCAAATCTAATCTTTCAAACAGCTCTTTATATGGACTTGGAAGCTCAATGTTTAGTTCAGGAAATCCATCTGCTGAGACTGCTTTAATAGCATCCTCGGTTTTTGATGTGTCTGCAGCTTCTTCATTTTTTGAAATTCCAGTGGATGAGGAATTTTCTTCTAGTTTTAAAGTCCCATAAAGCATTGACCTCAGTTGCTCCTCCAACAGTTCCCAGTTTTCATGTTTTAAGAAGTCAGCAATTGCTTGTTCCAAATCAGTATTAATGTTTCCTTTCATGGTCTGCTTGAAGGCATCAAGTGATTTCTGTTTATCCACACATTTTTCACGACCCCTGAGGCTCGCTGTCAGCAATGTCAACAGACTAAAGACCTGTCCCTTTAAAATACTTTCCTTGCGAAATTCCCAATAGCTCCTCTGTACAACTGAGAGCTCTTTTGTTAAGAAATCAATTCCCTGAGAACCCAGAAGGGGATGAAAAGTGTCCTCTCTGTGTCCAACATCCTTTGTGATTGACAACACAAGCAAAACTAAGTCATCAAGACTATTTTCTTTCATAGTTTCAAGCCATGAATTTATTGCATGAGTAACTTTGCATGTGATAATTACGTTTAAGTCGTCCTCAGAATTTTGCAGAAAATCTTCACTTGCTTTTTCTAGAACTGTTTTTACATCAGAAAACTGCTGGATGGGAGTAAACATGCCACATACATCTTTAGCCACCTCTGGAGATCCTTTAACCCATTCTAAAATCTTTTCTCTGTTTGGGAATTGTTTGACTTTATGACAATGTGTCTCCATCACCAAGTATGTCAGGAATCTTATGCTGTCATCAGCATATGCTGTAGTAACATTGGTCAGGAATTTCTGAAGTGCTTCATTTGAAAGGAAAATGTCAATCCATTTTTTGAATGATGTTGTGCATTCCTTAATTTGTCTTCTCATTCTGAGTAAATCTCTAAGATGTTTCTCCGCATCACAAAGAGACCACTCATTCACTGACATTATCAATTTTTCAGCTTCAGCAACAATTCTGAGTGCTTTAATGTCATCTGCAGATTCTACATCCTGGTGTGTGATTTCTTTATACACGTTTATTAGAAATGTACACAATCTGAGAGGGTCTTTAAATTGATCACTATGACATGTCCGGATGATATCCCACACTGGAGTCAAAGTTGATCCTCTGTCTATGACTGCCTAGGTTTTTTTATTTGTTGCAAGGTTATC
Source organism: Cirrhinus mrigala (assembly GCA_036247105.1). Classification (NCBI taxonomy): domain Eukaryota; kingdom Metazoa; phylum Chordata; class Actinopteri; order Cypriniformes; family Cyprinidae; genus Cirrhinus; species Cirrhinus mrigala. The sequence goes on along the minus strand of CM070028.1, from coordinate 45,788,096 downwards.
TTTCCACAGTATGTGATCATCTGTTTCAGCTGGACCGCCAAATTTATCAACAGAGTGCAGAACCACTGTTTTGAGGTCATCGTTGAATCTTATCTAAGAAACTTTCCCTGTTGAGTTACTTATGTCAACTGAAGCTGAAATATATTTGCTTGTTTGCACAGTACAATTCATTGCCAAGACCTTACACACCTGCACTTTCACCTTTTCATGGTTCTGGTCTGAAAATCCCTGAGCATATGCTTTCCACCAAAATGTTCCACCTAAATGTATTGGACCTTGAGGTACGTGAGATCCAAACCTTTCAAAGAATCTCTCTACCCGTTTCCGGAGATTAGGATTTTCATCTTCATCAGTGGCATGCAATAGTTCATTGATTTGTAAAAGTTCTTTCTTTGCAGAATCAGACAAAGTAAGCTGGTCAATTAATGCTGAAGCAAGCGGCATGTAATGACAGACAGTCATTGCTGCATAAGATTGCTCAAACTGGCTTTGAAAAGATTTTGATGATACAGAAGCATTTTGTAAGCCAAAGTTTACTTGTGCAGGTAAAAATCCAAGATTAAGTTCTGCACTGTAACTGTATCCCAACTTTTCAACAGAGCTTAAAAACTCTTGGTGAGATTTGTAGGAGGAAAACTCATACTCCATATAACGAGAGGCGTGTCTTGGCCCAGCAATTTTACAGTTACCAGTTATGATTAGTTGTTGTCGGTCCTTCAGAAGATCATCTACCTTCCCAGTTTTAAAAATGCCCTGAAGAGCAAGACCTCCTGAAGCTGTTTTTAAAATATCTTCATCACAAATTGATGTGGCAGGTAAACATTGTGAATCATTATTTGTAGAGAATCTTTTTATCAAACTGTCTACACAGTCTTTCAGAGGTCTTTCAGTTATCATGTGTGTGGTTCTGGGTTCCTCAAGAGAATGTGTCAGTGATGATTCAAGATCTTTTACCATGTCTTGGGTCATATTATCTGTTGGGCATAGATTTGGTAGAGCGCATGCTGCTAACACATGCTTTTCTGCTTCTTTCGCCTCTACCTTTGATGCACCTGGTTCTGAATTACTCAAGAATTTGTGAAGAGCCTTCTTTTCCCATCTGTAGCGAATGTGTTTCTTGAGCACTCCAAAGTCCTCATTATCCAGATACGCAATTTGTTTTGTGTCCGTCACCTGTAATTCATCTTTGAACACTTTGGACCAGAATGAGCCATCCAAACCAAAATCCTCAAGGTGAGCCTCTAGACCTTTGCAGGGTTCCAGGTCAGATCTCAGCACTCCCTAGAAATAATAATAATAGTAATACACATTTATATTAAGATTCTGCGTATAATTAAGTTTTGGTGATAAATAAATAAATAAATACAATTTTGCATTTAAAAAAACATTGTTTTTTTGCTTGTATGTGCTGTCAATTATAGACAGATAAAATTATTTTTTTATGAAAACCAAAATATACTACCATACCTTTCAAATGTTTTGGGAAAAAAAAAAAAAAACTGTATATAATTTTATCCATCAAGGATGCAATAAATGGTGCAAATTATTGATTCATATAAATGTTGTCCTTTTGAACTATTAATCATTGAATCCTGAAGAAAAACAGAATGTACGTTCATGTCTTAATTAGTTTCTTTGTCATGTTCTGTTTAGTTTGTAGGGATGAAATTATTTCCTCATGAACCAAAACTTTAGGAACTCCAACAAAAACAGATGCCTTGCAAAAAAACATTAACACTAATCTGGAGAAGAGATCTCCAAAGAGAGCAAACAACAACCAAGACGTAGAAATACATCTACATAGAATTTAATAGAGAAACACAAAGAAAACCAAAAAAACAGGAGCAGGCAAACACATGTATGAAACTTGTAACAAAGTAGACAGGATGATGAACTTATAGGACACAGGAACTTCAATACACTTGATAATTAATAGTAAAAGTAATTAATTAATATTAGGAGTAATCAGTTAACTAAACAAGAACAGGAAAACGACCAAATAAGGAAACAGGAACCAAGGCTGGGGGTAAAACACGGAACACGAAGTCCAGAATCCCCACACTCTTACTCTCAGATTCATCTTTGAACAACTGATGTTAGGTATTTATCTGAATTGTAACTGAATTTAATTCTGAATTGGATTTTCAATGTTTATTTGTGTAATTGGCATGAACTAAAATGTTAACTTTTTTTTTCAGAATTTGTTTGTAATTTTTATTTCTAGTAGATTAAAGTGCAGTCTGGTATTTCCACAAGTCTGGGGCTGGTGGCAAAACATCAGGGGCTAGTAGTGGTGGATGGGAGGTCACATCATAATTACGTAAGATTTTGTTAGACACAGGTGGGTGAACCTGGATCCTTCTAGGGAGGTCTGAAGGGCATGCCCTCCAGGAGAAAATTTGATATACTTTAAAGTTAAATTCATTAATCTATGGTGCACTTTTGAGAGGTCAAAAAGTTAGCCCATGTTCAGTGTGCAAACTGAACAAAGAAAAAAGGCTGATGACCTGACTCACCCCTCTTCTGATACTCTGAAAACATTAGATCATGAACTCATCGTGTGAGCAAAGTCATATTGCGCTTTCGATTTTAGTTTTTAATCACTGCAAATAGCAAACATATCAAAGTATTATAACTTTACAAAACACAAAACAACTTTACATATCACAAAATTATAACTTTACAAAAATATATTACACAAATAAAATAATACATTTAAAAATATATGTTTGCATGCAAAAATAGTGCCCCATTTTTTTTTTTTTTTTCAAAATTCCATTTTTTTTTTTCAAAATTCTGTTTTTATTTTGATTTTTAATTGTTTAATTTTTTTTACATTTTAATTTTTCTGGACTCCTTTTTAATGGATAAATGAAATTTTATTAATCAAAAAAAAAAAAACTAATGAATTAAAACAATGAAACCTATAAAGTTTACCATTAATTTATCAAAAGTTAAGTTATATGTTTAGGAAATGTTTTATTTTTTCTCACGTTATATTTTATTGTTACCAAATTTGTTTTAGCATGTCTATTTATTAAAATGCATAAAACAACTTTTATTTATTTCTACAACAGCCTTATGAAATTATGTGTTGTGTATTTACATTTTTCTGGTTATGAAATAAAGGCATACAATATTAATTTATCTTTTAAGTCATGAAAATTAAAATTTATTTTTGGCAAATGAGGGGGATGTACTAATAAAATTTAAACGATGGAAGAAATATTGTGTAACAAAGTTTAATTAATTTTTCATCAGTAGCAGTAGTACTATAGGTCCTACATTCTACTGAATGATAGTAATGTATTTAATGTCTATACAAGCTAAACCGAACTTTTATTTTGACGGGTTTCCGTGAATACCTTCACATTTCTGTGGTTGTATAACCCTGGTTTACTCAAATAAAACAGTGAACTGCTTACGAACTATTGTAACCAGAAATCGTAAATACTTTAAACTGCCCTTCTCAGACACCATAGTGATCATTTGGGCTAGTAAGCTTACTAAGATAGCGGGCAGACATGAATGTCAAATGCTGATTGTTTGAGCCTACATTGTATTAATGTGGATATTATACTTTGCATCATTTTGAAATTAACTTGACACACATCTGATGATGACGAATGAATTATCATATTTGAGGTGCACTCCTTAGGTGTCATGAATCGGTTCTATGGCCTTCAGTCCACTCACCACCAGAGGTCGCCTTGCCACTCTATTGACAGTCACCCTACATGCAGAACCTGATTTTACGACATGTTCCTGGATCAACATCTTTGTTGACCCTGGAACAACATTGTGATTAACCAATCAGATTTGAAAAATAGTCTTGAAAAATGGTTTATAGTTTTTGTGAAGTTTGGTTTACATTCAGTGTTTGGTGCTTGTACATCAGTGTCTACATTTTTGGATTAAAATGTTGTTCCAGGGTCAACAAAATATGTTGACCCAGGAACACATCAAACTCAGCAAAATCAGGACGTGCCGAAAGGCTTAGAGCTAAGCTATTTATTAACGAATGGGGGGCTTGTCTTTCCGGGAATTTTTTACAGACAGATGAGAAATAGTCTTTAATCAATTATTCTAGCTGTCTGTTATATTTTCATGCCGTGAATTTACACACATATGTGGAAGAGAGGGTTATCCTCATCTTGTGTAAGATATGCGGGAAGAACAGTATCGTTTTGCAACCGACTGTTAATCTGCAGGTTATCCTATATTTGGGTAGGAGAATGGATTTTTGCAAAAGATACATTTTTTTCATTACCCATTTGTAAAATAAAAGCGAATGGACGCTTCATGAAAAGTTATCTTTGTTACCTGTTCTCACATTGACATATTCTCAGTCCTTCCAAGATTGAATGAATTTTTAAATGACTTGAGAAAATTGGTATTGTAAAGTCCTTGCAAGGCACTAACACAAATAAATTGCTAAGTCGCAGTTCTTCTAATTGTCTGTGTAACTTGATCTGGACAGGATGGATGAAACAGCAGAGTAGTATGTTTCAGCTGTAATTCAGATCCGTCAGAATAGGTTACTGCTCTTTTCGGCATTATGCCGAAAAGGAATGGTAACACTTTAAAATAACATTCAGTTATAAGTCATTTATAAGCAATTAGTTAATGATGAAATAATCATTTACAAAACATTTATAAAAGATTACTAAGTGATATGCTAACAATTTGTGTATGTTTTGTTAATTCATTGACGAGTAATTTACAAGTAATTAGTTTAATTTACAAAACATGACTATGCATTCATAAATGATTGATAAGTTATATATTAGTATTTTTATCTATGCTTTGTAGATGAAGTTATAAATCATTTACAAGTGATTAGATAATGATGAACTAAACATGTACAAAACATCACTATACGTTCACAAATGATTAAGTAATATGCTAACATTATACAAATTTGTTGCAAGTTATCTTTAAAAAAAATAGCATATCATGAAATAATCAAACAGATCCTTAGTCAATGGTTAAAAAGTTACTAGTTAATATATTATTAATCAATTATAAATAATTGAAATGTCAATCATTGAAATGTTTACCCTCCATTGAAGATCACATCATGAATAAATCATTTACAAATCTTTCTGCATCCCCTAATCTAAAGTGTAAACAATTCATCAGTTGTAAATGTTGTACTCAACATTCGTAGATCTTTCCCCCCAGTGTGTATACCCACACAACCTGTAACCGGCAGGTTTGTAAAACATTTACAACTGATGAATAGTTTACACTTTAGATTAGGGGATGCAGAAAGATTTGTAAATGATTTATTCATCTTGTGTTTACACAACAGGTTTTGAATATTTGTTGTGTGTACTGTAATGTAAGGGCTGACTGGTGAGAATAAAGATGGTAAAAACATGGAGTATTTTAGCGCTGTGCACCTGATTTAATCTTCAGTGGAGGGTAAAACTGGTTCACATTATTACTAGATCCCACGCAGAACATAACTCTGTGCTGATGAGAGAAAGGGTTTGCACGTTTATTCACTTGACATCAAATTAAAAAAAAAAAAAATAAAAATAAAATAGTTTTAGAATAATTGCATTTGTGTGCTTTTCAACATATCACTTATTAATCATTTATAAACACATGTTTTGTAAATGATTAGTTCATCATTAACTAATTACTTGTAAATTAACTTGTAATTGACTTGTAAATGAATTAACAAAACATACACAAATTGTTAGCATATCACTTGTCAATGTTTTGTAAATGATTATTTCATCATTAACTAATCACTTATAAATGACTTACTACTGAACGTTATTATAAAGTGTTACCGTAGTATACTTTTTAATGAACTATTTCAATACTCCTTGGGACTAAATTGGCCCACTTTCTAGTATATAAAAGTATACTTTAAGTATAACAGTAGTAAACTTTGAGTACACAACTAATTTACATCTATCTTTTCAGTTTGTACTGCAAGTATACTAAAAGTGAACTTATAGGTATACTGATGGTTTACTAATTAAATACTTAAAGTACAGTCTCAGTAAACCACTAGTTTAATAGTTTTATACTGCAGGTATACTCGTAAGTTTTCTTTATGTGAACTTTACATCATACTTTAAGTATACTACCATGTCCCTGTTTAGGTATTAATTTGTATATATTTTGTTATATGAATATCTGAACATAGAAAACATCAAAAGAAAGTACAGGGTATCTGCTTGTAAACAAAAACATTTTATTCTAGCTTCATGCATTCTTTTTTATAAACACTTGAATGTGGGTAAGTTGCATACATATACAACATTTTGAACTAAATGCTAAAAAAAGACTATTCATGACAATCAAAATGTAGACGGAGTTGATCAACACCCCAAAGCTTGTGTCGCGATTTAGCTCAAAGGGAAATGTATATAAATAATTACAATTAATTATGATTAATTACAATTATTTATATCAGCTGCCAGTAGTAACTGTAGCAGAATTAATTTTCCATCAACTAATCTGTTCGCCGAGCGAACTTTCAGTAAAATTGTAAAATCAACTCTAAGAAATTATATTTTCTTGGCCACAGAAAATAACTTTCTTAAAGTACCATTGCATTAGAGCATGTAGCTCGAATCGGAATCGTAAAGGGACATTAATTTGCAAGGCAGAATCAGAATCAAAACTCATGTAATTTGTGCACAAGAGTTTATTAACGAAGGACTAACACATAACTAATCTAAACAAACAAACATGAAATCACTCATACATGGGGGAATGGTCAGTGAGAAGCAGTTAGAAAGAGACCGAAGAATGAAGCTATGAAAGAGTCAGTTAACCACCTGCTGTGAAACCATCAGTGCTATCTACAGCTTATACTAAACCTCTGTATGTTTAGTTAAGTGTACGATACTTGCATTGCCTTGGTCGTTGAACAAGTGTCCGAATGCAGTCTCTGGTGAAAGATGGTTTGGAGCAGTGGTGGGTTTGGACATGCAATCACGCTCTTCCGGGTCTGAAGAGTGATGAATTCCAAAGATGTTCTGACTCAATGGTGACTGGGAGTTTCTTCCCATGTGAAGGTGAAGAAGAACCAAGAGCTGAGAGGGACTCAGCTGAAGTCCTGTGATCCTTGGGGAATGAAAAGACAAGGCCGCACGGCCTGGCGCACGCTTAGGGAAGTCCTGAAGAGTTCTAGCTCATCTTCTTAGGTTCTCCAAGAACCACTGACTGACTGAGGCGAGTCATGAAGATGAATTCCAGGGTTAAGTCGAACTGTCTGGCTCTTTGTGGTCGAGAGCCACAGCTCTGAATGTTGGGCCTGTCGGGCCTGCCGGGCACGCCCTGTGCCGGCTCCGGCTCCCCGTGGGTTCCTCCACACGGGCAGCAATCGGAAGATGTTGCAGACGAGGGAAGAAAGTGAAGAGAGCGGAAGAAGGAAGAACTAAGGAGGCGGTCAACCGTTTGCCTTTAAGCTCTCTGGAGGCTGTGCCTCCAGGAGGTCCGCAAACCAATGGTAACTTTCGCCTTTGAAGGGAAAGTTTACGACTCTTTGTCTGTGAGCATGGTATTTTGCATATGTAATTCGATTGGGTGTTGATGCAAAAACTGCTAAGGTTTCTTAAAACACTAACATGTTGCAAAGGTATCAACATCTAAGTTACACCATCTTTTAGATCATTAAAATACGAACTCAAAGAGTCCAAGCATGACATAGGTGGGTCATACTACTAGTCATCTATCAAAATACATGCATAAAACAGTAGAAAGACAAATACAAATACAACAGACAAAATTAAAATACAATGCAGTAATACTGTACACAATGACCTGGGCTATGTGTGATAGGAAGGTCAAAGAATGGTTTGTCTGTGAATGAGTAGGAAAGAGTCCATTTCTATAGGCATTGTGTCTTTCCTATAGAGAAATGTAGCATGGGCAGATGTGCATTCCTTGAAAGCAATAAAACCTGTGATATCAGATCGTTGTCCCGGCAACTGAGCCCTTTTGGGGTGTTCGTTGCTTTGGGGGAGTTTGTCTCCAGAGCTCCAGCATGTAGCTGGCCTGTTGTGTTTAAAGACTATTTGTTAAATGTAACAATTAATGTATGTCTGATTGGTCCAGACGCTACACTTGACAGTCATTACTACCTCTTCATGGGTCAACATTTTATTCCATAACGTTACACAGTTTTACATATCTATGTTTTGATGCTGTTTTATGTCTTGAGATAGTTTCTTCTTCACTCCCGTTTTGGATGTTCTGTACAGAAGATGTGCAATAGCACCCCTAGCGTATAACAATGAAAACACGGATTCTCAGAGCACAAGTACAGCAAAAATATTCTGTTTTTTTCGGTTAAAAAGTATAGATAAAGTATACTTAAATGTCATTTTAAACATATTTTTGAGAAGTATATAAAGCACATTTCTGAGAAGTACATAAAAAGTATACAAAAAGTATACTTTCCTATTTTAGTTTAAAAGAAGTATACTAATAGCGCACTTGAATAAACTTCTTTTACATAAGGGGAGTCAAAACTCCAATGCCCCACCAGGTCCTCATCTTCGAGTGACAGACTGGAAGACAAAGAGAGACACTGAAACAGCCAAAACATGTTCATCTGACTGATGATAACAGAGACTTTTATTTTATTTCCTTGTGGACAAGTACTGCATATCACTACAGAGACCACCTCAAATTTTGATTTGTCATTTATTTGCAACTTTGATAATTCACTGGTCTTATAGCAGTTCTTTGTAATCTGTTCAACTAACAACACACTGCTTTCTTTTAATAAGCACCAGTCCAACCCAATAGAAATAAGTTAAATGTTTGCTTGATTTGTCAATCAGCTAAAACTCAGACTGGAATTAGAATAGAGAGGAGTTGCTGTGAAATATACGTAGATAGAGTTTTAGACTCTGCTTTAAAGACAGAGCTACTTGTAAAGCTGATAAACATAGATGTTCCAGGATTCATTAAAAAATAAAATAAAAATAAATAAATAAATAAAATAATAATAATAATAATAATAAAAATAGGGGAAATAGAAGGGCATGAAGTGTACAAGGTCAAAATATGGATGGTAAAGATCTTGATTTAATAGATATTTCTCAGAGCTGAATGTAAGTAATAACGTTAAATTTCCAAATTAATTGAAATTACAAATGCTGTCCTACCCAGAGATTGCGGTTACATGATGTTAGTGTTATTGGCCATGTATCCAAGATCATGCTGAGATCTCCAATCTTTTTAGAGCAGCTCATGAGCAATAGAAAGAGATAATAAAGACAAAATTAAAGGGCACAGTTAAATGATGGATTGTATTTACAAATTAAAATTGGAGATGATGCTCTGGCCAGAGATGGGGGTGTGTGAAAGTGTGTGAGTGATGGTGCACCAAGGCAGACAAACTGCCATAAACAGCTGTTTCCAAATTTTCAAAAGTGGGCTGATTTGAATAATTGAGCTGAATTGAAATTCACTGTATCTCATTTAGAAGTGATATACAGGGGGGGGGGGGATCAGAGAAAAAAAAAAAAAAAAAAATATATATATATATATATATATATATATATATATATAAATGCTATGGGTTCTAGCCCTTTTACTCTACTGGTTCTACCTCAGTCCACATTAATTTTTCCTGCAAAGGTCTAGTATTGATATAGGCTTTAAAAGTAAATTTGTTAGATTGCCTTACACTGGATGCATTACTATCGCAGGCTAAAATTAAAATAAAAGGGTAGTATAAGTTATATGAGTGGAAAAAATGGACCAAATTTAAAATTCTAGGATAAATTTGGGTTTTTTTTCTTATGGTGGCCCACATCTGACTGCCCTGGTGAAAATGTAATTGTTACAGAGGCGGCTTCCTTACCGCCGCCTCCTCGCCACCAGAGGGAACCCTCTCCTGAGTTTTAATTCGGTCTCATTCGGACTCCATTCCCCATGCTCCTTCATTCCTGGGACTGACACACCCACACACACACCTGCCTCTCATCACCCACTCCATTTAAGCCCCACTCACACGCAGCCCTTCGCGAAGTCTTGATTTGCTACTGCTGTCATTTCTAAGCGTTGTTTATTTCTTCAGTCTACCCGTTGCCGAACCCAGTTTGTCCCTCGTCTGTGTATTCTCTCTGCCTGCCCACCACTTGGATTGTTTATTGGATTACGTTGTCTCGCCGCCAGCCCCGACCTCTGCCTGCCTTACGTTTACGAACTGTTTTACCTCTGTGGCCCTTGTTTGCCGGCGATCGACCTGTATCCTTCTAACTTCCCAAATAAAGCTGCTTATGGATCCGAACACCTCTGAGTCTCTGTTACAGAAGACTTCGCCACAAAGCGATCCAGCAGCCATGGCTCAACCCTCTTCCGAGGTCTCCGCCCAAGCCTCACAGCTCGCCTTGCATCATCATCAGCTAACGCGTTTGACAACGCTGACGGAGGAGCTCGTGAAGACATTACAGAGCCTCCATCTCTCAACGCCTGCCCCCACGCCGACACCCACGCCCAGCGCTGCGCCGGCCATGGCCGCCATTTCCCCTGCTGCAAGCCCGCTGACTACCATCAGCCCTCGCCTCGCCTTCCCTGAAAAGTTCGATGGAAACCCAGCCAAATGTAAGGGCTTTTTACTGCAATGTTCATTATTTGTTAACCAGCAACCAGCGTTATACCCCACGGATTCCAGCCGCATAGCATTTGTTTGCTCATTGCTAACGGGAAGAGCTTTGGATTGGGCGACTGCTATGTGGCGTGATGATGGCTCTACTTTCCCCACCTTCGGACAGTTTCTACATCACTTTCGTGAAGTTTTCGAACACCCCACAGGAGGGAAAGGAGCCGGAGAGCAACTGCTGGAATTATCCCAAGGGAGGAGAACGGCCGCAGATTATGCCTTATCGTTCCGCACGCTGGCCGCTCAAACTACGTGGGTGGAAGACACCCTCAAGGTGCTTTTTCGTCGGGGATTATGCCAAGACCTGCAATCGGAGCTAGCCTGCCGTGATGAGGGTCGGTCACTCAATGAATTCATCGAGCTCTCCATCCAGGTGGATAATTTAATTCGTTCCCGTCGCACCCAAGGTTCAACCACTCAAATTCCACCTGTAACTACCTCAGTTCCCGAGCCCATGGAGATCGGAGCAACTCACCTTACCTCAGAGGAAAGAGAAAGACGCATGCAGAACTCTCTGTGTCTTTACTGCGGTCAAGCCGGACATATTAAATCCACCTGCCCGGTCCGTCCTGCCAAGCCTTCACCAGCGGTGAGTGTGAACCGTTTAATCACGACTTCCCATTCTAGTATGCAAATTCCTATAGTCATTCGCCATGCCTCCCGTACCATACATACCACGGCTCTGATTGACTCCGGAGCCGCTGGAAATTTCATTTCTATTGAATTTGCTCACCAACAAAACATTATTCTCAACTCGTGTAAATCTTCCTTGTCAGTGGAGGCGCTAGACGGCAGACCCCTGGGAGAGGGACGAGTCCACAGTCTCACCGAGGAAATGCGGATGGAAATTAGAGCTCTGCACCGCGAACTCATCCAGTTTTACGCCATCCATACCCCTCATCACACAGTCATACTGGGACTCCCCTGGCTTCGCAAACATGACCCACACATTTCATGGAGAGAGGGAGAGCTATTACAATGGAGCTCCAACTGCCAGAAAGACTGCTTACCTGCCGTTCAACCCACACTTACTCCCATGCCATCACTTCCTGAGTCCACCTTCAACGCAGGCAACCTGCCTACAGAATACCATGACCTAAAAATGGCCTTCAGCAAGGACAAGGCCTCCCAACTACCACCTCATTGTGCCGTAGATTGCGCCATTGAACTGTTGCCTGGTCACTCGCCCCCTAAAGGACGTGTTTTCCCCCTGTCACAACCAGAATCTGAGGCCATGAACAACTACATCAATGAAGAGCTAGCCAAAGGTTTTATCCGTCCTTCCACCTCACCTGCGTCAGCTGGCTTTTTCTTCGTGAAGAAGAAAGATGGGGGTCTTCGGCCATGTATCGACTACCGTGGTCTCAACGAGGTAACCGTAAAATTTCGATACCCCCTGCCACTCGTTCCAGCTGCCTTGGAACAACTTCGTCAGGCCCAGTATTACACCAAATTGGACTTGCGCAACGCCTATAACCTCATCCGCATCCGAAAAGGGGATGAATGGAAAACCGCCTTCTCGACCACTAGTGGGCACTACGAGTACCGGGTTATGCCCTTCGGTTTGTCCAACAGTCCGTCAATCTTTCAATCCTTCATGAATGACGTCTTCCGCGACATGCTGGACAAAGGGGTTATTGTCTACATTGACGATATCTTGATTTACTCAAATTCCATGTCAGAACACATTCAGCACGTTCGCAAGGTCCTCCAACGACTCATCCAGTACCAGCTCTACGCCAAGTTAGAGAAATGTGAGTTTCACCGAACCTCCACATCCTTCCTCGGCTATATAATCAGTCCTGAGGGGGTCGCTATGGACGAGAAGAAGGTGGAAGCGGTACTCAAATGGCCACAACCCCGTACTCTCAAGGAGTTACGGCGCTTCCTAGGATTCGCAAACTTTTACAGACGATTCATCCGTAACTTCAGTTCCGTGGCCGCACCTCTGACATCCATGACTAAGCGCCAGACCACGCGGCTTACCTGGTCCCAGGAGGCTCTCCAGGCTTTCGATGAGTTGAGGGTACGGTTCACGTCAGCACCCATCCTCCGTCACCCGGACCCCAATAAACCCTTCATTGTGGAGGTGGACGCTTCCAGCACCGGCGTGGGGGCCATCCTCTCTCAACGGCATGGAGACCCTGCTAAAACCTTTCCCTGCGCCTATTTCTCCAGGAAACTATCCCCCGCAGAACGCAACTATGACGTGGGCAACCGCGAACTGTTGGCCATGAAACTGGCTTTAGAGGAGTGGAGACATTGGCTAGAGGGCGCTAAACACCCATTCACCATCCTCACCGACCACAAAAACCTTGAATACCTGCAATCAGCTAAGAGACTAAACCCCCGGCAGGCCAGATGGGCTCTTTTCTTTACTCGCTTCGAATTCATTGTTACCTACAGGCCAGGCTCGAAGAACACCAAGGCAGATGCTCTCTCCCGCCAAACTGACACGATCTCATGTCCCGATCAAACCGAAACCATAATCCCCACAAGCCTGCTGCTGGCTCCCGTCCACTGGGACATCGTCACCGAGATCGAACATGCCAATCAGGAGCACGTGCCCCCCACAGAATGCCCTCAAGGAAAACTATTCGTTCCCGAACCTCTCAGAAACCGCCTTCTCACCCAAGTTCATGAAACTCCCAGTTCCGGTCATCCGGGAATCGACGCCACCATCCATCTTCTAAGGAATCGATTCTGGTGGCCCACCCTAGTCAAGGAAACCATCCGGTTCATCAATAACTGTCCCACCTGCCAAACTTCCAAACCGTCCAAACACCTACCAGCCGGACTATTGCAACCCTTACCACTACCCCAACGACTACCCCAACGACCTTGGTCCCATATAACCATAGACTTCATCACTGATTTACCCAACTCACAGGGCAATACCGTTATCCTCACCATCTCCGATAGATTCTCCAAAGCCTGCCGCCTCATTCCTTTAATGAAACTCCCTTCAGCATTGGAGACCGCGGAAGTTCTCTGCAACCAGGTATTCCGCCTCTATGGCCTTCCCGACGATATAGTCTCTGATCGTGGACCCCAATTCACCTCCAGACTGTGGAGTTCTTTCTTCAGACTTCTCAACGTGAACATCAGCCTGACTTCAGGATATCACCCGCAATCCAATGGGCAGTCGGAACGCCTCAACCAGGAGATCATACGATTCTTGAGATCCTACTGTCACAAGAACCAAGCCGACTGGAGCCGCTATCTGATGTGGGCTGAATATGCCCAAAACTCACTAGTCAAACCTGCTACAGGTATCACCCCTTTCCAATGTATCCTTGGCTACCAACCACCCATGTTTCCCTGGTCAGGCGAACCATCTGACCTCCCTTCCGTCACCGACTGGCTCAATCGCAGCGAGGAAATCTGGAACCAGGCCCACACCCATTTATCACATGCCATCAGAAAGCAGACCAGAACCGCCAACCTCCACCGACGCCCTGGGCCCCGTTATACCCCCGGGCAGTGGGTCTGGCTATCCACCAGAGACTTACGACTCAGACTTCCCTGCAGAAAACTCAGTCCCAGGTATGTTGGTCCATTCCAAATTCTCAGACAAATTACCCCAGTATCTTTCCGTCTTGATCTACCCGCTAATTATCGCATTTCTCCCACTTTTCATATGTCCCTACTGAAACCCGCTGGTGGTCCGAGGAGGGAGCCGGGGCAACACCCTCCAGTACCTGGTCGATTGGGAGGGGTACGGCCAGGAGGAACGCTCCTGGGTTAATGCTGGAGACATCCTCGACCCCACCCTCACGGAGGAATTTCATCGGAGGTTCCCAGAGAAGCCGGCCCCTCGACCCCGAGGTAGACCCCGGCGCCGTGCGCCTCCTCGCGTCAGGAGCCACTCGCAGGGGGAGGGCTCTGTTACAGAGGCGGCTTCCTTACCGCCGCCTCCTCGCCACCAGAGGGAACCCTCTCCTGAGTTTTAATTCGGTCTCATTCGGACTCCATTCCCCATGCTCCTTCATTCCTGGGACTGACACACCCACACACACACCTGCCTCTCATCACCCACTCCATTTAAGCCCCACTCACACGCAGCCCTTCGCGAAGTCTTGATTTGCTACTGCTGTCATTTCTAAGCGTTGTTTATTTCTTCAGTCTACCCGTTGCCGAACCCAGTTTGTCCCTCATCTGTGTATTCTCTCTGCCTGCCCACCACTTGGATTGTTTATTGGATTACGTTGTCTCGCCGCCAGCCCCGACCTCTGCCTGCCTTACGTTTACGAACTGTTTTACCTCTGTGGCCCTTGTTTGCCGGCGATCGACCTGTATCCTTCTAACTTCCCAAATAAAGCTGCTTATGGATCCGAACACCTCTGAGTCTCTGTTACAGTAATAGTTAAATTACGAATATCTGTTTGAGGTTAAAGAGATATTTTAACCTTTATAAACCAAAGATGTGAACAAATTATTATGCAACGCAATGCACTGACATTTGACTTTTTGTCTCTGTTGAGAATTATGTGAGGGAAGGAAGACTATTACTAAAATTATTAGGCCACAGCTGTAAAATTGGAAAATACTGGCTGGAAGCCTGCTCACCCCCATACGGAAATGTAATATATGTGCTTATATGAAATACCCATATATTGAATACATGTTTATATATGCCATATCCATATATGATTCCTATTAGAAAATGGAACAATTTCATATATTGACATATAAGTCTACCCCATACAAAAATATATGTTTATGTATGTATAATACATGTATTGCCATATATGAAATGTATATAATTATTAATATATGTGAGATATATGTATGTTTTTATTATGTTGTATACAAATTAGACATATATGCATGAAATATATGGTTTCATATATTTAATATTTTAATATGTGATCTTTGATCTTTAAATAGAGGTTGTAGACACATGTAAGACACTCTACAAAGTTGCAGTGCATTGCACATTTCACACCTTTAGCCTTAAATGTTAAATGGTACAGAAAGTTACACAAAGAAGCATCTTTATTTAAACAGAATTTATTTAAATAGAAAAAAAAAAATAACTGACCTGCACAATCAAACAGGACAAAAAAGAAACAATTACATATATAACTGATCAAAACACTGAACAGGCATTAGAAACAGAACATCAATTATAGTGGTTCAGCTAAAGGTCTACAGGTTTGTATTCCCACAGCTTGGTTAGTTTTTGGTTTATTGCCATCCCCAGTAGGCCCCAGGTGAAGAAATTTCTGGATTCCAGCATCTGTAAAAAAAAAAAAAAAAAAAAAAAAAAATAGTAAAAGTTAAGTTTTTATAAGATAATTACAATAAATTTTCTGAACCATATATGATTTCAGGAAATGCACCACATTCAAAAGCAACTTTTTAGCTTTGGTAGTGTTGGGTGGTACAGTAAACTAAACTTGATTTTAGTCAACATGATATTAAAATATAAAACCTGCTTAAATCTTGCAATCCAACATTGTACCAAAGTTTAATTTAGGTTTTTAGTTAGAACTGTGCCTATATCTTAAAGTGATTAACTACTATAAGATGACAAATATACTGAGTATTAAACATGGTTGGTAAAGTTAAAGATTATTTTAAAACTGCAGAATACTCATTATTTATGTAATAATTATAAATTGTAGTTGTAAAATATTCCCAGATACCACAAGGACATGGCAGAACAACGACAGAGCACAGCCTGCATGCCCATTCAAATAATATGTCTCTATATACATGAAGAACTAAACTATAGTAACCCAAATGCTCAATGACAGAGTTCACAGCTAAGGTTACAATTTAATTTGCTATTTAGCATCAATGAAATAAAGTGTTTACATTCATAATACCTAATATGTGCATCGAGAATGTGGCCTGGAGAAAAGAAATAGAGGGGTGGAACTATGACATGGGTTTTTGAATGACAATTTTGATTAAATCCCCTAAAATAAGGTCTGCGGTTTACACAAACTCATAATATTTTCACGTTTTATTCTATGACATAAAACACACCAGTTAAACCCCACTCTTGATTTTTTTTTTTTTTTTTTTTTTTAAACTGTTATGTTTCTTAAAAAAGGTGGTTGCTAACATGCTGCTAAATGGGACTACAGGCCCTGTCGGAGGCATTAAACGTCATCACGCTGAACAGTTTATCAATTTACAGTATTTAACACAAATACTGTATGCAACACAAGTCTTCGGATGGAAGATGCTCATTTGATCGCTTTCCTACTGATATGGGGACTCTCTCTGTATTTGTACCATAAATATTACAATTATTCCATATAAACACCACATTTACTGCCTTTGTCACAGTCAAAGTGAAACTTTAATAATCTATAGTGCTTAAAGCCACGTTAAAAATAAATGTTTACGGCCACATGAAGCTGTTAGAAAGCAGCTTCATGTGTACCCACCCTAACAAAATGAGAGCTGAAATGTGGTACTTCATTCACTAAAATAAGTTAAATCTAACCATATCCCAAAACTCACTCACTCTACTGTTATTTAATAGATTAAATGCACTAGAATTGTATTAAATAGTACATGGAGACACATTTTTAACTAAAATATTTTGTTGATTTGATTTGTTTACATGTATATTGCAGATGCTAGTTTTGGTTTCAATAAAATATTTAACCTTTTCTGTGTAGATGCTCCATCATTCACATCACTGCCATCCACATCTGCAGGTTCGGCCTCCATTTCTATTTTCTGAGAATTTCGGGACTCATTACCTTGTCATGGGACACAAACAAGAATAGCACAATTATCAGCAATGATATGAACAAAATTTACTACGATAGATTAACCATATGTTTAAAACCCCACAATCACATCCTTTAGTGTAACTTACTGTACCTTTATGCAATATGAACATACATGTGCTTATACACCCACTCTAGGCATGTCACTGACATGTCAATGCACTTGGTGCAATATAACCAAGTACTGTCATTTACTATATGAATTCAAGGTGCTTGTATTTAAATAATTCCATTTCGTGCAGTTTTATAGTTCTAGTCTAGACTACATCTCAGAGATAAACATTATAATTTTCATCCATTATTTTTGTCAGACAGCTTTAAATAATTTCCAAACGTGGCATTGCTTATCCAGTGAAAACAATGAGCTCACAGTATCTCCATGTTACCCAATAGCTAAAATTAACTTTAACGCGAGCAAATTGCAAAACACATCAATGCAGCTGTAATCATAACATCATATATACAACAATGACAGGGAATATTTAAAACATTAGCTGATCTATATAGAGACAGAGGCTCTTGCAGACCAAAACAATCATACAACACTTAGTTTCTATGTAATATTAGCGTAGGAATAAAGCGTTGAGTAAATTAGAGTAAATTACCTGCACCGCTGCCACATTCAAAGGCGTTTCATCCTTCCACTCAGTGATGTTGATCTGTCTTCGTGCCCGTTTATAAAATCATTGTCGTTTATTATGTGAAGGTACTGGCACATTTGTTATCCTTCCACTAAGAAAAACATCTTACCGCAGATGACTGTTTGTTTAGCCGCAGCCATTGCTCAGACTCTGCCGTTACCGCGGGCGTGTTTGAATTTTGGCGCATGCGCAAAAGCGGTATTGTGACGTTCACATACAATCGCTCATGTATTTTAATAAAATGCATTTTAGTTCATTGATGAGGAGAGCACATATGGACAAACAGTTACATAAAGTGTTTCCCCCCCTCAATAACTCTATAATACATTCCTACAAGTAACTTTTAGTACATTGGCATTTTTTGAACAGGTTATATATTCATCTCTACTTTTTCCCCCAGAAAACTAAATTGAAACAATTAATAAAGTTAAGCAATGAATTGTGTTATATGATTTACAATAAGCAGTATCTTTTAGGCATATATGGTTAATAAACTTGTATAAATTCAGTATATACATTGGTAACAAATGGTCAAAACATAGAGTACCATATATAATTTTGATATATATTGTTAACATATATGGTCATATCATATAATACAATATATAATTTTGATATATATTGTAAACATATATGGTCATAACATACAATACCATATAAAAGTTAAACATATATATACTTTCAATATATGTTTATATACAAATTGTACTATGGGAAATTCATATATGTTATAAACATATATCTACATATATCCAGAAAATGGATATATGTGATAATAATATATTGCCCTATATTTAACATATATGAGAGTAGCACTTCTGATATAGGTACATATATGTCATATATTACATTTCCGTATGGGCCTGTACATATTTCTTTGTAAATATGGGTGAGGAAGACTGGGTAGATAATGAAGATATACCATACCATCAGAGGTGGGTAGAGTACCCAAAATCTGTACTCAAGTAAAAGTAAAAGTACTTATGGAAATATTTACTCAAGTAAGAGTAAAAG
Source organism: Cirrhinus mrigala (assembly GCA_036247105.1). Taxonomy (NCBI): domain Eukaryota; kingdom Metazoa; phylum Chordata; class Actinopteri; order Cypriniformes; family Cyprinidae; genus Cirrhinus; species Cirrhinus mrigala. Next base: position 45,769,041 of record CM070028.1, on the reverse strand, counting down.
TAACAATCCCAATAGTTACTTGAGTAAGAGTAAAAAAGTATCCGATGGAAAAACTACTCAAGTAGCTAGTTACTAGTTACTTCTGATCTGATTGATATGAAGCAAAAACCTTGAATTTCAAACTATTTCGAAAGCTTCCACACACCTCTCCTTGAAAGTCTCTTTGTTTTGTTTATATAAAACATAGGCTGAAGTAAAGTAGCCTATCTCAGTCCTGTGATGGGCACATTAGTGTACGAATTTGTGTATAACGTCACAGTATGCACTTCAATTTATTTCGATTTTTGGAAAATGGATATGAAAACATGCAGACGTTTAGAATGAACGTTTTTTACGAACGTGTGTTGTTTGTAAGGTTCACAAGATATTTGTCATTGCTTGCACAAGTGCGCATATGAGGAAAAACATTCGGACAGAGTGTGAAATATGGTACTATAAGGTCAAAGTGCCCATAGTTACCAAATTACCATTAATAGGGTTCAAATAGGCATCATCATATTAGCCGCTTTTCCACTATCGTGATAGAATGTGTGTGCTAAGCGAAAGCGTGCTGTATGATCAAACAGCCAAGTAAACAGCTGTTACGCTGCGTTCACAGCTCATGCATTAATACTGTCAATAAATGTGTTAGTTTTCAGAAAGGTTTTACCTTCTGTGTTTGTCTCCGTTGGCATGCATATCCCCTCAGCATTTGTTGGTAATACCTGTCGTCGCCTTCTGTTTATTTTATTTTTTGCGTTGTTTATAGTTGTGTCCTTTTTTCTGTTATTTAACAAAGTCCCAAAAACAGAAATATCTGATCATTTCTCTGTTTATATTACAATTGCGTTACCAAGGCAACGACTGACGCATTTGTATTTAAATTCGAAAGAGTTCCGTTATCGGCACCACAGTGGAAAATGAAACCGTATCCGTGCTGACTGGCCCAGATCGGCACGGAACGGAACGGTTAAGCGAAGAGAACGGTTCGGCCGATAGTGGAAAAGCGGCTATATTGACACTTACCGCTACATGTTTTTTCATGTTGGAGCTGGAATTTTTGTACGCAGCGATGTCGCTTTTTTTGGTGCACACAGCCTGCATCGCATTATGAAACTGTTCTTTCTCACATCTTGAAGTGGAAAAATAGAGTTGATTTGAGGCCACGGGTGATCTGCCCCCGATAGCTCACACACGTCATCCTCTGCTTCAGCCATCATCTTTCTAAACGCGCGCTGAACTTACGCGGAGATGCGTAGCAGACTCTCGCGAAGCAGCCTCTCCAACGTCTCGCGAGACTTCAGATCAAGTCACGTAAATGAATTATTATTTTATATATCTAATATTTATTACAATTTTGTCAGTAACGGAGGAACGCCATCAAATGTAGCGAAGTAAAAGTAAAGTTTTTTCACTAAAAATGTACTTGAGTAAAAGTAAAAGTACCTATCTTTAAATATACTCTAAAAGTACTAGTTACCCCAAAAATTAACTCAAGTAAATGTAACGAAGTAAATGTAATTCGTTACTACCCACCTCTGCATACCATCTGCTCTCTAAACCTAATAGACTGTCTAAAGGACAAAGTGTGGTATAGTAGAAATAACATATATTGTACGTATATCTCTGACAATGATGTTGGTTGATTTAGGTTTACTGAATATGAATAGAAATGCTCAGGAAGTAAAGGCAAAGGAAGTAGTGAATACTATGATTTTTGTCTTGATTCACAAGTTGGTAAAAGATGCTCGTAAGTGCTGTGATGAACAGAACTGTTAAATGTGCTGATCTTAAGTAGAATGAGAAAAATGTTGATCACATGTTAAGGAAGTGGAATTTGGTGTTCTCCTTTTCCTGTTTGTGTTCTCCCTCCTATCTACTGTACTCCCCCTCCCTATACCTCTTGTTTTAAAGTACTGTAGTCCACTTATAGTTTGAATAACAGGATGCCTCCCAGAATTGTTTTACTTCTATATGGCACATCTTTTGTTTTGTATGATGCACATATGGAACACCACCCCCTGACAATGGATCTATATAATATAATGTGAGAAAGAATAAACTTCATGTTCATAATTTCTTTCCATGGGCCCATGCAAGGACTGAGAAAAGTCGGACGGCATCGAAAGATGAAGAGGTGAAAAAAAGTAAACGTAGATCGTAGCTGCAAACACACTGTGCAATGATCATGCTGTATCTGGCTATATAATAATATATACCAGGGAAGCAAAATGGGATGGGCCACTTAAATCCATCGCTTAAAATGCAGTTTCACCTCAAAAGTTGAATTTAGATTACATTTAGACTAGAGTAGCTAATAATTACTACTACTACTACTACTACTACTAATAATAATAATAAAAGCATAAACATGCAAATGTTTAACAAAAATACAAGCTTCACATTTCTCCCTTTAAACCCCCAGTCTATCTTGTAACTTAGCACAGATGCTATCAACAGAGCTTAAAATGTATTTATACCAGAGTAATATTTTTAGTCATGATGGCCTGAGAAATATAGGGTATAACAGGGCTGAAGGCACATCAGTGTGAATAACACATTTGATTTTTTTTTACAACTAGATGGTCTATATATTAAGTTTTGGGGTAAAAAGCACCCCTGCTGTTGCTGTTAAAGAATTATCAAATCAAAATGGCATGCAAATTACCTCTGGATTCATGTTTGTCAAGTTGAATTTAGTTGCTTCATCACTATCGTCCATTATCTTACAGATCCTACAAAACACCATGTTAAAAAAAGGTCAGCTTATCTGTCTGTACAACATACTGCAAACTTGAGCATGTTCATGTTTAACGTAATGAAAAAGACTGTGCCCACAGAAATGTGACAAAGAAGAATCACTCTTATAAATCAGATTAAAGAGTAAAGGGAGTTCACTCAAAAAAAAATAATATTTGCTTTTAATTTACTACTAATTTACTACTAATCTAGTAGTTTACTGAGACTATACTTCAAAGTGTACTAAAAATGCATAAAAAAAGTATTTAATTAGTAAACTATCAGTATACCCATAAGTTCACTTTTAGTATACTTGCAGTACAAACTGAAAACATAGATGTAAACTAGTTGTGTACTCAAAGTTTACTACTGTTATACTTAAAGTATACTTAAAAGTATACGTTTATATATTAGAAAGTGGGCCAATTTAGTCCCAAGGAGTATTAAAATAGTACACTTAAAAGTATACTACTAGTACCCTGATATTTGTATACTTACTACATAAAGTATACTTAAAAATATACTTCAACTTTACTTATTAAGTATACTTAATAAAATAAACTTGAAGTATACTTCTTTTTGGTAAGGGTAGTGTAATACTTGTTTGTGGGTGCTTTCGGGGCTTTAAGACTGAGTAAGTTAGAAGATTAATAAAATAAAACCCTCCAACACGGACAAGCTCTTCTTAACACCATCTCTCCTTTATTCCGTTCTCTCCAACTCCTCTCTCCCTCGTCGTAATAAAAATCCTCAAACAATATCCAACAACACAGAATAGATACTGCTGAATTAACATTGAATGTTCAAATATAACATCAGCATTGATTTTCCAACATAAACTCTGTAGTTACACAACTCTGTTAAACTCTATTTAAACTCTTACACTACATCCACCCTTCTGAAAAGAAACTTCCTTGTTTCCTAAAAAAACAAAACAGAAACAGTACATCCTTTACAAAAACACACACACATCAGACATGGCATGATATGGTGAAGTTTGTGTTTTGTGAATCCCAAGCAGGGAACACAGTTTTTTTACCAAGTCAGAATCAGACTGCCGACCTTGATCAGTGTGCAAACTCTGGGCATCCCATGTTGGCTCACATAATCTTTAAACAAGCATTTGGCGACAGTTGTTGCACGCTGATCGGCAGGTGCATACAGATTTAGGTATTTCGTAAAGTAATCCATTACTACAAGCACATAACGATTTCCTTTACGTGTAATGGGCAACTCAGTCAGATCCGCAGCAACTTTCTCAAAAGGCATGCTTGTCACTATGCCTCACAAGCCTGGAAAAAGGCTGTGTAGACATAGGAGGCGACTTGACTATATCAGTCTGCGTCGAAGCAGAAACAAAATTGACAGGCTTGATTTCATCTGGAATACCGCCGCTCCTGTCAAGTCGATGAGATATGGCATCAGCATTGACATGTTTGTGACCATGTCGGTACTCAGTAAGCCAGTCATAGAGATCAATCTTCAGAGCCCACCTTGCTCTGCGACCTGTTGGATCCCTGTCCAAAACCATTTGTCTTAGATTAAGCAAGGGCTTATGATCGGTGATAACTCGAAAAGAATTACCCATGAGCTACTGACGAAAATTACGAATGGATCAAACAATGGCCCACAACTCCCTGTCATATGTATATACCATTGTTTCTCAGTAGGCGTCAGGATGTGGCTGCCATAAGCAATGACACTTTCTTTGCCAGCATCATTGATCTGTCTTCTCTGTTTCTAAATGAAGACCTCTCCACAAACAAGACTGGACTGACTGTTTCATTTAGGTCTCCTCAGCTAAAAAAAAAAAACAAAAAAAAAAACAAAAAAAAACAAAAAAAGGGAAAGAAAAGACAATTATATAGAGAATGTTAATAATTATCTGTGAGCAACATATTTAAGTTCTAAACTGATATGAATGAATGAACTGCAGGAGGTTTTTTTTTTTTTTTGGTCTTTACATTAAAAGGTGTTACAATCATGGAATACTAAGTGTAGTGATTACTGTGGAATCTGTCGTAAAAGCACATCAAAACTAGCATTACAGTGGTAAAACCATAGTAAGTTGTAGTAAAGTATGTTTACTATGTTTTACCATCAAATATCAGTAAAACTGCAGTTACTGAGGTAAAAGCATGGAAATAATCCTGTTTACTGTGTTTTAACTTCAAATATCACAGTACAACTACAGGTACTGTGGTAAAAACATGGTAAGTGTCATGTTTACAGTGTTTTAAGTTAAATTATCACAGTACAACATACAACAACTGTTAATAAATATCACAGCTCTTTATCTTTTGATGCCGTCCGACTATTCTCAGTCCTTGCATGGGCCCATGGAAATAATTATGAACATGAAGCCAATTGTATGTTCACAATCTTCTTCCAAGTTTATTCTCCCACATTAGATTATATAGATCCATTGTCGGGGGGGTGGTTTACATATATGCGTCATACAAAACAAAGACCTTTTTGTGCATATAATGAAATATCAGATTTAGATCTGGGTGTACAATAACCTCTTCCTAAATTCATCCTGTTATTCAAACTATATCAGATCAACATTTTTCTCATTCCACTTAAGATCTGCACATTTAACCGTTCTGTTCATCATGGCACTTGCAAGCATCTTTACCAACTTGTAAATCACGACAAAAATCATTCTGAGTATTCATTACTTCCTTTGCCTATGCTTCCTAAGCATTTCTATTCATATTCAGTAAACCTAAACCAGTCAACATTATTATCAGCAATATATGTGCAACATGATATTCCTACTATACCACACTTTGCCCTTTTGTCATAGTCTATTAGATTTGCAAGTAAATGTAATTCTTGTAGCTTTTTCTTGACCTCAGACAAAAAAGTCAAATGTCAGTGCATTGCGTTGCATAATACCTTGTTTACATCTTTGGTCTATAAAGGTTATGAATATCTCTTCAACCTCAGACAGATATCGGTAATTTAAATTTTTTGATTTTCACCAGGACAGTCAAATGTGGGCCACCATAAGAAACCCATAATGTCACCTGGACTTTTGCTGTAATACTACCTTTTTTAATTTTAATTTTAGCCTGTGATAGTAATGTATCCTGTGTACAGCAATCTAACAAATTTACTGTTAAAGCCTATATCAATACTAGACCTATGCAGTGACTGGAATAAGCTAAAACAACATTTATCAGTAATGTCATACAGACAAACATAATAAATCTTTTGATAAATTTAAACCACATTGTAATTTCTTCATTATGCACTATATCAGGATGATTTCAGGATCAAGATGATTTAATCAGCCTCTCATGCATTCTCCTTTTTCTTCTCAAACACACAGATTAAGTTGCCCCTCAATCTTTCCTTGATTCTGGCAGGCTCTTTATTAGTTGGAGCAAACAGTGGGCTTTTAAGCCACCAGTTGAGTTTGCTCATTCTCCTTGTTGGTCCCCCTTGGGAACTCTTCTGCCTCTGCCAGAGTTAGAAGCACACCTGGTTTGAACATGTATCTCGCTCCATCACTTGCGCAGTCCAGATTAGCGGAGCAAACCATCCCTGGTTTCAGCAGAATTACTTCTACCTGTGAAAGGAGACCTTAAAATCCTTTTGTTAGAGACAACACGTTTACTCATCATCCAGTCGATCCTTACTGAGGTAACCTGTGAGGAAAATTCATGTGGACTGACGGCTGTCTTTTCTTTAATTTCCCCCTTGTATATCACTTCTGAGTGATATACAATGACTTTCAAATCAGCTCAATTATTTCTTTGATGTTTAGAGGTGTCTCACTATCCATCAAATAATTTCTTAAGCATGCCTTTTTATTGAGGCTTTTCACCCATTAATATTAAGTTTTTCTGTAAAACACTCAGCCCACATGTAAACATGTTAACAAGCAGACTGTATTTAATACATTTGACACAAAATCATTTTAATGAAATCCGTCATGACATCCTTAAAGGGAAACAAATTAAGTGTGGGGTGGACAGGGCAAGCCTTCTTGTCCTGCCTTTCCATGTTTTACCCTGCGCAGGTGTAACACTTTTTTCTTTCTGCCACAAAAATATCCCAGGCCAGGATGTTTAGCCAAATTACTCCATAGCCATTATTTTACTGTGCATACTCTAACTTGTATGCCCACTTTGAAAATTTGGAAACAGCTGTTCATGGCAGTTTGTCTGCCTTGGTGCACCATCACTCACACACTTTCACACACTCTCACACCCCCATCTCTGGCCAGAGCATCATCTCCTTTTTGTCACTGCCTCCGAAGACAGTGAACTGAATGGGGAATGCATGTTGTAAAGGTGGAATACCACCAAATGTATCGAATTAATCAATTTCGATAACGACCAAAGCTACCAAATGTAGGCACTGTGGCATTCCCCTTGCAACAGTGTCTAAACGTTGGACTAAAACATTTGGACGATGTCCATCACAATAAGGCTGAATTTCACATCATGATCATGAACCCCAAATTTTTCAATATTTCATCCAAATAATATTTTAAGTCTAGGTATGCCATAATTAAAAGAACCAATTTTAATTTCTAAATATAATTCATCATTTAACTGTGTGCTTTAATTTCATCTTTATTATCTCTTTCTATTGCTCATGAGCTGCTCTAAAAAGATTGGAGATCTTAGCATGATCTTGGATCCATGGCCAATAACACTAACATCATGTAACCGGAATCTCTGGGTAGGACAGCATTTGTAATTTTAATTCATTTGGAATATTAAAGTTATTAAATTCAGCCCTAAGAAATATCTATTAAATCAAGAGTGACCTGTTGCATTGCTTTACCATCCATATTTTGAGCTTGGACACTTTGTGCCGTTCTATTCCCCTATTTTTTTTTTTTTTTAAGGAATCCTGGAACATGTATGTTTATCAGCTTTACAAGAAGCCCTGTCTTTAAAGCAGAGTCTAAAACTCTTTCTATATGTCACAGCAATTCCTGTCTATTCTAAATCTAGTCTGAGTATTAGCTGATCAAGAAATCAAGCAAACATTTAACTTCTTTCTATGGGGTTTGACTGGAGCCTATTAAAAGAAAGCAATTTATTGTTATTTGAACAGATTACAAAGAACTGCTATAATACCAGTAAATTATCAAAGTTGCAAATTAACATGACAAATCAAAATATAAAGCGGTCTCTGTAGTGATCATTGTATATGCGGTACCTGCCCACGATGGAAGAAATGAAAGTCTCTGATATCATCAGTTAGATGAACATGTTTTGGCTGTTTCAGTGTCTCTCTGTGTCCAGTCTGTCACTTGGTGATGAGGACCTGGTGTGGCATTGGAGTTTTGACTGTGTGTGCAGTTCCCCTTCAGTCGTTTCACTACGACGTTACATATGGGAACTCACTTGAGAGTCCAATCATCTCCAAGCCTTATTCAAAAGGCCAATGAACATTGGCGAGTGGTATTTGCATGCCGAACCACGCCTCCGTACACACAGATATATAAGAGGGTGGCGTGCAACCACTCATTCAGATTTTTTGCTTTGGAGCCTGTCACCCGAGCCTGATAGTAAAAAAGAGTTTCTGCGAATTCATCACTCTCTCCGCTGGCGTGCTGTCAGACAACTAAAAGAGCATTTCTAAAAGAACGTTTGACAGCCACCAGCGTAATCCTGCGGGCTGCCGTTTTCACGGCACATGAGAGGCTCCCGCATTCCAGCGAGCCGTCCGTTTGAGCGCACGGATGTGCCGCGGTTCCTCCCTGGGCGGACCGGGATTAAAAAGAGTAAATTTCTCACGGTCGAGGGCATCTTCCCGGTGTGTCTCTCCGGCCGTGCACTTCCGGATGTGGTAGTTTCCTCGCCTCGCTGGACAGACATGATCACTGCCTTACGTGCCTGGGTCGTTCGCGAGTTGGCTCCCCTCGTCGTCTTCCCACGGCAAGTCTTAAAGGAGCCGTCAAGGTTTTTTTCGGCTGCCACGGCGACGCGCGGGGGAGGACATCCAGGTGATTATGCAGAATGCTCTGCCGGCCAGCAAAGCCCCGCGGACTTCTGCACCACCGCGTGGTCCCGTTGAGTTGCCAAAGCAGTTCGTTTCACCGCACGCCGCCTGAGTGTCTCCTTTGGCGCTCCTCAGGAGGTAGAGATGTCTGCTGCTGCGTCAGAGGGAGAGTCGGAGGGTGAGATGGACAGCTCGGTGGCTCGGCGCCCCTCTGCGATCGCCGCCCATCTGAGCTGGACGCTGAACTATCAGCTATGTTCCTCCGAACCGCCAAGGAGATCGGTCTGGAGGTGCCTAAAAACACCTCTGGCTGATCCTTCAAGGCTGGACGATTGGTTTCTGGGGAGGGCCTCCGCGGCACTGCCGCGCCCCAACCCAGTGCCTTTCTTCCCGGAGGTGCACGAGGAGCTGGTGAGGACTTGGCGAGTCCCGTACTCATCTCATCCACGGCCCAGTTCCTCTCCCCTCGCCACTCTCGATGGCGGGGCAGCCGGGGGTTATGTGGCAGTCCCACAGGTTGAGCGCGTGATCACCTGGCGGGATCGGCCGCATCTCCCCTCCAGGGCGTGTGAGCTTTCGTCCACTCTGGCGGGCAGGGCTTACCACGCTGCTGGGCAGGCTGCTACCTGCGGGTCTACCAAGCCCGGGCGTTGAAACAGCTGCACGAGAGTTGTCCTGACCAAAGGATTATGTAGGAACTCCGTGTCGCCACCAGCTTCGCCCTCAGAGCGACGAAGGTTACGGCACGTTCCCTTGGCCAGGTGATGTCCACAGTAGTGGTCCAGAAGTGACACCTATGGTTGACCTTGGCTAGATGGCAGATGTCGACAAAGCTCTCTTTCTCGACGCTCCCATCTCCCAAGGCGGCCTATTCGGCGACACCATCGAGGACTTAAAAAAAAAAAAAAAAAAAGGCAGTTCTCGGCGGTTCAGAAGCAGATGGAGGCGAAAAAAAAAAAAAAAACACATCCTGCCCTGCCACGACATAACGTCCCCGGGGCTTCAACCTCCGCCTGCCCGTCGCCGAGGGCGCCCCTCTGCGGCTCCTAAACAACCCAGCTCCGTCCCCTGCCGAGGCACACGATGCTAGATTGGCAGCTCGACGTTGAGCTGGCCGAGGGAGAGTGGCGCCACCCGCGAGGCAGCCAGACGCGGGCAACCCGCGGGCAACCCAGAGGTGACGTCCTCACTCCCGTGGAGGGCCGGGAGCTACTGTCTGCTATTTCACAAGAAGGATTTTCTCACCTCTGGGGTCCGGAGTTCCCTTTCCGAGCAGCGCCTTTCCTCCTCGAATTCGGACTCGGAGCTCGACATCGCCAGCGCGGGAACCAGGGAAGAAGGTAAGCGCTGCCCAGTGCAGTCAGACTTTTCTCCAGGACGTTTTTTCCTTCTGGGATCAGTCTCTTCCCCTTCCCCCCCTAGGCTGCCCCCCCGTGGTCACGTCGGTCAACGTTCCTTTCATTCCACCTGGCGACCAGGCTGGGAGTCTGGTTTCAGCTCCCCACCCCCTCGCGGTGGTTGATTCGGACGGTACGTCTCGGCTTTGCGATTCAGTTCGCCAGGTGTCCGCCCAGGTACAGAGGCATCCTTTCCACTTCTGTCCACTCGGACACACATGCCGCTGTGCTTCGTGCGGAGATTGCTGTCCTACTGGCGAAGGACGCAATCCAGCCTGTCCCTCCGGCCGAGATGAAGTCAGGGTTTTACACCCCTTACTTCATCGTGCCCAAAAAAGAGCGGTGGGTTAAGACCTATCCTGGATCTTCAAGCCCTGAATTGGTCCCTTCTCAGGCTGCCGTTCAAGATGCTCATGACGAAGCGCATGCTTTTACCTTGCCTCAGACCCTTCCGATGGTTTGCTGTCGAGGGTCAAGCGTGTCAGTACAAAGTGCTTCCATTTGGCCTGTTCCCCTTTCCCGCGTGTCTTTGCGAAAGTCGCGGAGGCTGCCCTGTCCCCCCTAAAAGCTGGCTGACGGGCATTCGCATTCTCAACTATCTCGATGACTGGCTTCTCATAGCTCACTCGCGAGATCTGTTGTGCGAACAGAGGGACTTGGTGCTCTGGCACCTCAGCCATCTGGGCCTTCAGGTCAACCGAGAGAAGAGCAAACTCTCCCCACTGTAGAGGATCTTTTTTCTCGGTGTGGAGCTGGACTCGGTCGATATGACAGCCCGCCTCACCAACGAGCGCACGCAGTCAGTACTGAAGTGTCTGGATTCATTCAGACACAAGACAGCGGACAGCCCCCATTTGTTAATAAATATCACAGCTCTTTGTCTTTCGATGCCGTCTGTCTATTCTCAGTCCTTGCATGGGCCCATGGAAAGAATTATGAACATGAAGCCAATTGTATGTTTACAATCTTCTTCCAAGTTTATTCTCCCACATTAGATTATATAGATCCATTGTCGGGGGGGGGGGTGGTTTACATCCCTTGTGAAAAAACCAGCATATGCTGGTAGATATGTTGTGAAGCTGGAATGCTGGTTAGGTAGGTTTTGATGCTGGTTTAAGGTGGTCCTTTGCTGGTTCATGCTGGTCCTTGACCAGCAACATGACCAGCAAAAACCAGCAAAGGACCAGCTTAAACTAGCTAAGGACCAGCATAAACCAGCAAAGGACCAGCTTAAACCAGCATCAAAACCTACCTAACCAGCATTCCAGCATCAAAACATATCTACCAGCATATGCTGTTTTTTTCACCAGGGATATATGCGTCATAGAAAACAAAGACCTTATTGTGCATATAATGAAATATCAGATTTAGATCTGGGTGTAACCTCTTCCTAAATTCATCCTGTTATTCAAACTATATATATACTTCAAAAACAAAGAGGTATAGGGAGGGGGAGTACAGTAGATAGGAGGGAGAGAGAAAGCACAAACAGGAAGACTCTCAGTAATATCTGGCAGAGAGTTCAATATATAATCTAACAACAACTGTTGTAAGTGTTGTGGTTACCATGATTTTACTACAAATACAACTTACATCTTTGAACCTGATATGAATATAAAACTGATGGAAGGTCTATGACATGTCACGTGACAGATAGAGTTTAATCGCCCCAGTTAGCAGGTGTGTTCCTTTAGTTCAACACAATGAAAAGCAAAGACAGATATAATTAAGCGAATAAACACACAGCGCTAATCTGATTAATAAAGAAGACAGGACACATTTTAAAACAAACATTAAGACAGCATATTTACGACTACTCACCCAACCTGTGGCACACGTAAACTGATGGCAATTATCGCGTTGTGTGCTGAATGAGACTTCCTGAACGTGATTTCATAGCGATCATCGTCTCATGTCCTTCGCGTCTGTGTTCTGACGCCAAAAGTTTCCCATTGAAATCAATGTAGGTCGCAGTTCGTCGATATAGTGACGCCGAGGGGCGTCGCTGACGTCTTCATAGTGACGCTAGAGGCGCTTGACCGTTCTGCAGTTTTTGACGCCTCGGGAGTGAGAAGTGTGATGAGAAATTCAGAGACAGGCTGAAACTGGACAGTCAGGTAATCTCACTATTACAAAAAATCAGAGCTACAGATGATGGACTTCTGATGAATCTCAAGCCACCAGCAGAAAAAAAAAATTGTAAGATACTCAGTGTTTCCGTTCATGTACTACTTTCTTTTTTTTTTCTCTCAGAAAGAAAGAAAAGGGAGAAGAGAAGAGAAAGAAGACAGAGGAGCAAAACGCTTAGAAGTTAATATTGTTGTAACTAAACAGGTAACTTCAAATGTTTTATTTGTGTTACTTAAATGATTTAGATCGGTTGCTTCGATGTATTTTAAGTGCAATTTAGTTTTATCGTCGAGTTTTTCTCTCTCAACGTATTTCCTTCTCATCGCCTCGTTCTTTAAGACACTCGAGAGCTAACGTTTCAGCAATATGATTCATGTTAACGCAGAGATTATGATTTATTTATGTAACATATTCTACATTAAAATACATTTAGATTGAACAATGACTGCGGTACAAAGAGTTAAAAAAAAAAAAAAAAAAAAAAAAACGTTACCTAATGCAGAGAATAGGCTTGCTGCAACACTGGTTACGCGGCACCGACCACCACCAACATTTAGATTTTTTTTTTTTTTTTTTTTATATATATAGTAATAAAATATTATTTAGTTCAGTGGAGAACAGACAAATAAAACTGAACGCGGCTGCTCAATGCAGATTTCCGAACGACAGTCGCATCGCAGATCAGATTTTACTTTACAGCCTGCAAAGTGACGAGCTGACCGACAAGAAGAGTGAGGTCAGGCGAGACAGACAAGACGATGGTGGAAGTTTAGCAATGTTTTTATTTTGAAAAACCTGCTGACTTTTGCCGTGTATCTATGGTGGTTTTCCAAGTTTTTTGAACATTCGTGTCTTATTTATTTGGTTGTACAGTGTTTGCTGGTTTTTATTTTGTGTAATTTCTTTCTTATTCGTTTTGCTAATAAACGTTCTGCGTTTCTTATAGCTATTTATTTGGTTCCAAGGTGTTTACCGATTTTCAGTTTTATATACTAGGCTATTTTAAAATGTATGTAGGCCTAGCCTAAGTTATTTGTTATTTTATATTAAACATATAGCATGGTGTAAGCTATTTTTATTGGTTTTGTTAATAAAAGTTCTATAGGCAGTGAGTTTAACGTTGTATTTTGTTGTTGCTTGAATGGGATTCAAGCAATTGACGCTGAATTGCGGCTAATTTAAAAGTGAAAGTAAAATGTGCACTGCGCATTAACAAACTATTTAAAAACGAAGGAAAGTGAGTAAAAAGAGGAAAACTGAAGATATGTGCCATTGAAGTTCGGAGCCAGTTTCCTACTTTCCTCATAACTGAGAAACTTGTTTTTGATGTAGCCAAACAGTTAACTTGCAAAACCGGGAAAATAACGAAAAGAGAGTCCTCTCTATCAAGACAAGTTGAGAATCATGAGACGCGACTCGCGGTGATAAGGGGCTTCAGTTGAAATTAATTTAACCAAAACGTACTTATTCTATCCACTAGAATAATAATATAATATAAATAAAATGAAAAAATATGAATTATTTATTTTTCATAGTTCAGACAAAATCATGATTGGCTCTCGTCTGGGGGGGGCAGTCATTCATTAATTGTACTGAAAGGAACATTTATTTTAGCTTCGAACTAAAAGACCCGACTTGTCTGTTGTGTGCCTCGAGAGTCATCTCATATAACGCGCTGACAGACACGACAGATCAGGTGACCTTTGATAACAAGAAGCAAAGCATTCCAATTCTACTCGTTTTATTAAGAATTTCAAACGACACTTTTGCATATATATATATATATATATATATATATATATATATATATATATATCAAGGTTATTATAGTTTTGCTTTTTTAAATTCGTTTTATTTTAATATCGTTTTTAAATTTGCAATAGTTTCGTTTTTATTAGTTTCATTAATAATTTTGTTAGTTTTACTTTTTATTTTGTGAGCACATTTCTATTTCGTTTTATATAGTTTAGTTTCAGTTTCAGTTTTAGGTTAACAAAAAAGATCACTTCCAGAGCGCAGACCAACGACTTAATTTAACCATATGACGAAAATTAAAGCATGCTGACTGAGCTTGATTAGGTGGTAAAAGTATACAAGCATGCAAGGATTTTTTTTTCTCTATAAATCTAGACAAGTTGCACTTACATAATCATAATTAAAAACAGTAAATGTGAGTTATAATATTTAATTCGAAAATAAATGTAATTCGTTTATATTGGATAATTTATCCTTTTTAACCATAATTACGATACTGTAACTATCATGTCATGCTTGCTTTCCCGCAAACAAACGCGCATAACTGGAACTAATTCAATTCAATAATACTGGCAGAGCTTTTCTATTCGCAGCGTTGCACACTATTGGATTCGTGCTGCAGCTGAAGTGAAGGACAGCTTATAGGTTGCGCTTGTTGCTCGCTTTTTGTAGGCTACAATTTTATTTTATACGTTTTGGAACGTATGCACTGCAGAGACAATCACATTTAGGCAATAATTAAGGCATATTTCAATGTTCTTTTTATTTATGAAGAATTATAAGCGTGTTGTTCAAAACAGATTGCTCACAAAATGTGGGCAAAAGTGTCATTGTTTACATTGTTCTCATCTTTTTTTTTTTTTTTTTTTTTTTTTGCGCTGCTTGTCTATTTTACTACAAAGAACCAACTTAGAATGCCTATTTTTGGTTTAATCGTTAGTGTTACGTGAGAAAATAAATAATTTTGCCTTACTGTTGCAGCAGATTTAATGCGGTTCAGGTCACTGTCTAGGCTATGTCAAACGGGCCGAGTCGGGTACCGAATGTACTGCTGCCGGATAACGGGTCGGGTGTTCTGTTAAGCAGCCTACTGTTGGTGCGCGTTTACCAAACAGCACCCGTGCAGGACTCGGTTTTAAACTGTTTTCATCTATCCGTCAGATAACCTCACGTCTATGATGCACCGTTTACAGGCTATTTCCCTAAACTGCCACACAACTCGTACATTTTTTTCCGCCACCGGACGAGAACGTAATTATTACCAAAACGATTATTTATTTTTGATAATTATTATTTTATTTCAGTTAGTTTTTCAGGAACTGTTGTTAGTTTCGTTTCGTTTTAGTTTATATTATTTATTTATTTATTTATTTTTATTTCAGTTTACGAAAATGTTTTTTTGACCAATAGTTTTCGTGTTAGTTTTAGTTTTCATTTATGAAAATAACCTTGATAATTTTTTTTTTTTTTTTTTTTCATTATATTTTACATTCCAGGGTGAACTCAACTGTTGGCAGCCCTGTTTGAAGTAAGTTGAAGTTTTAGGTTTCCCAAACAACATTTACAAAATTCACTGTCAAAGTTAATGTTAGATAATTTGCTCCAACCACTGGTTAACCAGATTACAGAAATAAGAGAAATAAGTTTCAGTAGACTAATATTTGAAGTTACAGCGTGAATGTGGAGTATGTTAAGTTAATATGTTAAGTTATTAGCAGTGGTAGGATTTATTCATGCTTTTTATGCCAAGTTGGAGTTGTACACTGATTTTCTGTTATGGTCTATGGACCCCCTCAGTTAGCTCCACCACGATCTCCACTGCAATTAGAACTCCACTAAGTTATATCATGAAAAGGAAAACATTAATGAAGGATTATTTTGCGCCAGATATGTATGTGTTTTCACATAGATGTTTGGCCTGCTGAGACAGTAGTGTCTATGTAGCCTACACCCATGTGAATCTGACCTACACTAGAATAACTGAACTGTATCACTTTTACTCAGCCAATATCTCACATTATTTTAGATCTATTTTTAAAACAAATCATTTAGTGTTGAATTTCTACAAAATATTTCAATGTAAGGAAAAATATCCTTGTAAACACAATCAGTTATGTTTTGAGAATGTATAAAATAACAAACTCTGTTCATCACTGTCAATAGACAGATGCAATTGCAGGTATGATCTCTATAGAAGTCAGATGATAGGTCGCCAGGAAACAGTGAGCCAAAATTTACAGGCCTTATTTAAATAAAAAACGGGGGAAAAACAAACAAACAAACAAACAAACAAACAAACAAACAAACAAACAAAATATCAAAGTATCCAGAGTGTCTGATAAGGGTGAATATCTAATCCAAATAAGTCAGGTGATTTAGACCACTGCCATGTATTTAAGGATGGTTCACCAATTTGCATCGATGCATCGGCAATAAAAGTTAACAATGCAATGCATCAGTTTTAAAGAGTTGGCATTTGTACCACAGTGCATCGTTTCTAACATATTTGCATTGGTAAAAACTTTTGGGTTTCTTAATATATAATTATTAGTAAATGCACTATACTTTAATTATTTAGAAAGTGATGAAAAATGTGTGTCCAATATTTTATATGTAGACTGATTTCTCCCCTCTAAACTGTTTCTCAAGCGCATTTTCTCATCACTGCTGCTACATGAATATGACATATCATAACACTACGGAGACTGAGGCATGGCCTGAGAGTCACATAGAATGTAGATTAACATGGAAGAGATAGAGCTGCATCTTCCACCAAATAATTTTATTAATTACATTGAATTGTATTGGATTTAATTGCAAAGTTAAATCTAATCAAAATTGCACTGGATTGTAGTAGGGGTCGTATTGGTAGCTGCTTCATATGTACCTTTAATGTATTGTATAATTGGATATGCATAAAGATGTGCATCCCTAATGTAGATGTATTCTTGTTTGAAGTAATTTGAATTGTAGTAGAACATTGTTGTAGAACATCTTATACAGGTGCATCTCAAAAAATTAGAATATGGTGAAAAAGTTATTTTTTCTTGTTTGTAAAAAACTGAAACTTTCATATATTCTGGATTTATTACATGTAAAGTAAAACATTTCTGAAGTTTTGTTTGTTTGTTTGTTTTAATTTTGATGATTAGAGCTTACAGCTCATGAGATGCACCTGTATATGAAGGGTTCAGATGCAAAACCAGCTAAAAGCCATCTCGGTCAAAAATGAGATAATGATACTGAGAGAATGCTCTCAACACATATTATACGTCCATCTAATACTTTTTCTTCAAACTCAGTAAAATAGCAGCCTCAGCCCAATCAGAAGTACCGGTACTTACATAGTAACCTATACATCTGAGCCTGATAAAAATGCATTTTTTAAAGAAAGATGTCTAGATTTAGCTGGTTTTGCATCTGAACTCTTCATATATACAGTTTGACCTTACTTTCATGAAGGTATTCCAACTAAACTCTATAAGCTCAATTAAATAAATCTGTCAAGTTGAAATACTAAATGTTATCATGAAACACAACTTATATGTCAATGTAAAACGATGTGAGTCTATTAAATGCAGTACAACTAAAGGCCATTAAGCCAATAATCTGTTTTATTTTAAAGAATCCAAAACATCTAAGGTTCAGAATCACCAAAATAAATGACAAGTAAATCTCATTTATTTTTTTTATTTTTTTTTTTTTTTTTAATTATTATTATTTTTTTAATGTTTAAATCTTATCTATTTATTTATTTATTTATTTATTACTGTTATTCAGCCAGAAATTCATTACAGACTGATGGTACAAAATTTTAAATATGTTTATGTTTAATATAAAATTTCTGTTCTGAAATAAATTGACAGCCCACAGTATTCCTTTCACACACAGATCCATAAAAATATATTCAGTTGTTTATACGCAAATATAACAAAAAAGAAGTAAAGAAAAAGAGAGCTTGTATTCTAAATAGATGGTGTGTTTTGTGTTTACTTTTTTATTAATTAGGTCTTCTGTGAGGTGGGTTGGAGACATGGGTGACTTCCCGGTAAGTTAACACACACACATTATATATATATATATTTCTCAGGACTGTTACACAGATATGATTGTCAGCTGTTACATAATTTAAAACCTTTATCAATTTCCTTAGAAATAGAGAAGAAGAAAGAAAGAAAGAAAGAAAGAAAGAAAGAAAGAAAGAAAGAAAGAAAAAGAAAAACTAAATTTGTTAAACGCATTGATTCAGGCACAAAAGTGAATTTATAACAATTTGACTCTCAGAACATCTGACTCTCTTGAAACGCTGCCAAAGGGGCATACGCTAAAAATGCAAAAGGTATGTGCTATCGCCTATTTTTTTTTTTTTATTTTTTTTTATTTTTTTTATGTGCCATCCTCAACACTTGCGGCTCATAGTAAGATGTGAGACTTCGTAAGGAAACACCTATCATTTTAAAGCACATATTAACAAGACCTTGCGGACAGTTTTTGCAATTAAATGCTGAACACTAAATGGGCTCAATAAATAGTATTTTATGTGAACTTTATGGACACTATAAAAACATCAGTAAAACTTTTTTCTTAAAGATGCATGACTACCGCAAACTCTCTGAAGCCAGTGATGACAGCAGTTCCTCAAATAAGAGCACTGGAGAGCCTCCTTCATTCCATGGTGAGTACATTTTATGATGAATTTTATCCGTTTTTCAGTGAGCAGCATAATTCAGCAAATCACAATCCGTATTCACAAAACATTTTATTTTACCACTAAGAGTTCTCCTAAATAGCAGTAAAAGTTTTTTAGCTAAGAGTTTTATCTTAAAACTTATTCACCTATAGCTGCTGAGACAAACTTTTACTACAGAATAGAGAAGTCTTAAACTAAGAGTAAGGGTGGGGTTGACCTCATTGCTATGGATAATGTCAGAATACTTACTAACTATGCACACAGTGATTAGCTGATAGGGGAGGGGTCTCTGTCAGAGAAATATTGTATCTTATTCATAGAAATATTGTAAAGCGCAATATTATGTTGCCATATTCAAATAAAGGTTTAAAAATAAAAATGTGGCTACAATCAAATAAAGATTTTAAAATGCAGTGTCACTAATTAAACAAGTATATGTTCAGCTAATTGTCAGCCTCTTACATGCCTGCTTCTCATAAACAATTAGTGGATATGCATATGTGATGACACTCGGTCACCGGAGTGCCAGTTTAATGCATCGCTGTTTGTTTATCTGTGTGTTTGAGTTGGCTATCAAATTGTCAAACTGTGTACGTTTATTGTTTGTAAATAATGATATAGGGATGGGACAATACATCGATTCGTGGATCGATTATGAGATCTTCCGAGAATGCATCGCCTCCTTGAAATCGATTCTGAGCTTAGATTTTAACAGCAGATGGCGCTCTAATCTAGTTTTTATTCGCGCACTCAAATACTCATGAAGAAGAGTGCTGCAGAGAACTTGTGCATTTGGCTGAGTCATGTAATTTCACCTCGGCTCAGAATGCTTTTATGACGCGAGATTATTGTAAACACAAATGAAATGAAATGAAAAATGTAGGGTTTTTTTTTTTTTATTATTGAACCGAAAGCCATCTTAAACAAATGCACAGTGTGCATTGCACACACTAAATTTCATGTAAATCATTCATGCAAACGTTTCCTATTTTAATTGGTACATTTGAAAGTAGACATTTCACTCTATAGATATATTTTTCTTGTCTCTAAAGCAAGTATACACGGAGTTTCGAAGTGACGCGCTCAAGTTCACAGAGACAGACGGCAGAAAGCGCGTCCTTTCTGCTTTAATTAGTTTACAAAAACGCAACGTAGAGAGAATCTTCCCCTACTTAATTCTTTCTAAAACAGACACATACTGCTATAGGAAATGACTACTTCTATTCATTCACAGGCAAACCTTTCTTTGACCTTCCTATCACACATAGCCTCAGGTCATTGTGTATGGTATTACTGTCTTGTATTTTGTCTTTGTAATGTGTCCTGTTTTATGCATTTGTTGTGATAGATAATTAGTAGTATAACTCACCTATGACATGTTTGGTCTCTTTGAATTCGTATTTTGATGATCTAAAAGATGGTGTAAATTGGATGTTGATACCTATGCAACATATTAGTGTTTTAAAAATCCTTAGTAGTTCCCCTTCAGGAACTCGAGCTGCGTCCGGAGACGCTTTGGGAACGCCTTTGGCGGAACCACGCTCTGAATGATGTGTAATCTAGCCAATCAAACGATGACACGTCACGGGCGGATGACGTCATCGACCAGGAAGCATAAAAGCACGTGCGAAGCCGGCCGGCGTCAGCTTCTGTCTTTCAGCGGAGCGCTCTGTGTGTTTGTGTCTGTTTATCCTCCGTTTTGTGCAAGTTAGCACAGCTTTCTTTTTGAGGATAATGTCTGTAGAAAAACAAATAGTTAAGAGTGGAGAGAGCGGGCGGTGTTTCAAGCTGTGTGTTCCCCCTTGCAAACGCTACATCACAAGTGGGGATACACACAGCATGTGCGTGGTCTGCTTGGGAGCGGAGCATGCTATGTCAGCCCTTGAGGGGGCTGACTGCCCGCACTGTGAATCGCTTCCTTTGAAGGTGCTCCGCTCCCGGAAGGCTCTCTTCGAGGAGGGAGCCTTCGCTAGCGTTCCCCAGGGTGCTGGCCCCGCTTCCGCCGAGGCGGAGCGGGTGCTACGCTCTTGGGGTTCGCAGATGGATCTGTTGGAGGGAATGGAGACGGGTGACCCCCTATCTTCTTCCTTACCCGGCAGATCCGCTGCCCATTCTGAGGGATCGGAAGCCCGCGCCGCGGCTACTTCCTCCCAAGGGACGGGCTCATCTCTCCATCTGTCGTCCTCCGAGGGGGGCGACCTTGAAAGCACCGCTGAGGAAGCGAGCCCTCAGTCGGTGCAGTATGAGGAGCTCTTGGAGGTGGTGACTCGTGCTGTGGCCAAATTAAACATTAACTGGCCCGCCGAGGAAAAAGTCGCTCCGCAGAGAAGGAGCAAACCACCATCTCCAAGAAGGAGCCTTCCGTTCTTCCCCGACCTCCATGCTGAGGTCGCGAGGTCGTGGGAAAGACCATATTCGGCTCGCTTGTTCGTCCCCGCCTCCGATTACTATGGAAATGTGGCGGGGCTCGATGAGCGAGCCTATAAGGCGATGCCCCGGGTGGAACAGACGTTAGCCAGCTATCTGTCCCCCGGTGAGGCATCGTCCTTGAAGGCTCCAACCTTACCCTCCAAGCCGCTTCGCACTACATCCTCGCTGGTGGGTAAGGGGTACTCGGCAGCAGGTCAGGCTGGAGCATGCCTTCATACCATGTCGCTGCTCCAGGCATACCAGGCTGACCTGCTGAAGGGGTTAGCAGACGGCGAAAAAGTAGACCTAGAAGAACTCCGCAGGACCGCTGACTTAGCTATTCGTGCCACCAAGGAGACCGCCCGAGCAGTGGGGTGGTCTATGGCAGCCATGGTGGCGGCGGAGAGGCATTTGTGGTTGACCCTGTCCGATATGAAAGAGAAGGTCTTCCTCTTGGATGCCCCGCTTGAGCCTTGTGGCCTGTTTGGCGACGCAGTCAATTCTGTCGTCAGCAGGTACCAGGAGGCTCGTAAGCAAGCGGCGGCGTTCCAGCGGTACCTGCCTCGCCGTTCTCTAACCTCTGCGGCTACTGGGCGTGAGCAGCCGCATCCGAGTACCAGCTCCTCATACCGCCAAGTTCAAAAGTTGAGTGTCGCCACTCGTGCTCCCCCGTCTTGGGACCGAGATTCGCGGCACTCTAGACCGGTGTCCTCTAAGGCGAGGCCCGACCTGCGGGTCGTGCTTCAGTCTAAGAGGCCCCCGGCCTCGAAGCGGTCCTGACGCCATGCCAGGACCGCCGAGGGCAGCCCCTACCGGGGAAGAGCGGGTAGCACCGCATTACACGGTGTCCGTCTCTCCTCGGTGCCCTCGGGAGGTTGGTCTGCTGTCCCTGCCAGCGTTACAAGGCACAACCGCCTCCAGCGAGCATTCGTCCCGGATCTCTCCGCCCAGGCTCGTAGCGGAACCGGGACGCTCGCCACCCCCACGGGGGTCTCTAGAACAGTTAGTTTGGCAGTCTCCTGCCGGTCCGCCGTTACAGGGCTCCGAGCTAGCAGTTCAGCAAACACCAGAGGCCAGCCTCGAGAGGCTGGTTCCCTTAGTAGACTATCTAGCAGCATGGAAGGTACTACCGAATGTGTCTGCATGGGTCCTGCGCACCATAGAAAAAGGTTATGCTATCCAGTTCGGCGCCCCGCCGCCACCTTTCGACGGGGTCTTTCCCACTCTGGTGGGCCCCGAGCAGGCTCTGGTCATGGAACAAGAAGTAGAGACCCTTCTGAGAAAGGAGGCCATCGAGGTGGTCCCTCCTCAAGACAGGGAATCCGGGTTTTACAGCCGTTACTTCATTGTTCCAAAGAAGGATGGAGGGCTGCGGCCCATCATAGATCTTCGCCGCCTCAATCGATCAGTTATGAAACTGAAGTTCAAGATGCTTACAGTCAAGCAAGTAGTGTCACAAATCAGGTCCGAGGACTGGTTTGTGACGATAGATCTGAAAGACGCGTACTTTCATGTCTCCATCCTTCCTCAACACAGGAAGTTCCTGAGGTTCGCTTTCAGGGGCGAAGCTTACCAGTATCGGGTTCTTCCCTTCGGCCTAGCACTCTCACCCCGTACGTTTACAAAATGTGTAGATGCTGCCCTGGTCCCTCTTCGTATTCAGGGCATTCGAATATTGAATTACATCGACGACTGGCTGATCCTAGCAGAGTCAGAGAGTTTAGCGGTTCGACATCGAGATGTCGTTCTCGCACACATGAAAACGTTGGGGTTAAGACTAAACGCCAAGAAAAGTGTGCTTTCTCCATCACAGAGGACCACTTATCTGGGCGTGGTGTGGGATTCGGCCACGATGCAGGCACGTCTGTCCCCTGCTCGGATCGAGTCAATCCTCGCCGCAGTCAAGAGAGTCAAAGAAGGCCGGTCACTCACTGTCAAGCAGTTCCAACAACTGCTGGGTCTAATGGCAGCTGCGTCCAACGTGATACCTTTTGGCCTGCTGTACATGAGACCCCTACAGTGGTGGCTCAAAACCAAAGGGTTCTCCCCGTGGGGAAGCCCGCTCCGCATGATCAAGGTCACGCGCCGCGGGCTACGTGCCTTAGATATGTGGAGGAAGCCGTGGTTCCTAAATCAGGGCCTGGCACTAGGAGCTCCTTGTCGCCGCGTCACGCTAGCGACAGATGCATCCCTCACCGGGTGGGGGGCGGTCATGAGTGGCCGTTCCGCCCAAGGTCTGTGGACGGGTCACCATCTCAGCTGGCACATCAACTGCCTCGAGATGCTGGCAGTATTTCGAGCTTTGAAGTACTTTCTCCCAGACCTCAGAGATCGCCATGTGCTGGTGCGCACCGACAGTACAGCAGTGGTCTATTACATCAACCACCAGGGAGGTCTGCGGTCGCGCCCCTTATACAAGCTGGCGCACCAGATCCTTGTGTGGTTCCAGGACAAACTCCTCTCACTTCGAGCAGTTCATATACCTGGGCATCTGAATGTGGGAGCAGACATCCTGTCGAGGCAGGGGCCGAGGCCCGGGGAATGGATGCTTCACCCAGAAGTAGTGAAGCAGATATGGGGGATCTTTGGGCAAGCCCAAGTAGATCTCTTTGCCACGAGGGAGAATGCACAATGTCCCCTCTGGTTCTCTCTAGTTCATCCAGCTCCCCTGGGGCTGGATGCTATGGTACAGACGTTGCCGAGGCTGCGTCTGTACGCCTTTCCCCCGATCGCTCTGCTCCCGGGAGTTCTGGAGAGAGTACGCCGGGACGGGGTCAGCATACTGTTAGTAGCCCCGTACTGGCCGGGCCGAGTATGGTTCTCGGACCTGATATCTCTCCTCGACGGCTCTCCATGGGAGATTCCTGTCAGGAGGGATCTCCTCTCACAGGCGGGGGGCACTATCCTTCACCCCCGCCCGGAGCTGTGGAAGCTGTGGGTGTGGCCCCTGAGGGGGCACAACTAGTAGCTTCCGGTCTCTCAACTGAGGTTGTTGAGACCATCCTCCAGTCCAGAGCTCCCTCTACGAGGAAACTGTATGCCCTGAAGTGGAAATTTTTTACTTCATGGTGTGGAGAACGCCAGCAAGACCCAGCTAACTGCCCAATTGGTACAGTACTGGAGTTTTTGCAGGCCCGTTTCTCCACAGGGTTAGCCCACTCCACCCTGAAGGTCTACGTGGCGGCAATCTCGGCCTACCACGCCCCTCTTGGTGGCATGCCAGTGGGTAAAAACCCCCTGGTCATACGTTTCCTCCGCGGTGTGCTGAGGCTGAGGCCTCCGACACGACCCCATGTCCCTACCTGGGACCTGGCTGTGGTGCTTGAGGCTCTCTGTAAACCTCCTTTCGAGCCAATAGAAGACATACCGGCTCGGTTTCTCACTATTAAGACAGCGCTACTGCTAGCACTTACCTTCCTCAAGCGGGTTGGGGACCTGCAGGCCCTTTCGGTGGCCCCTTCACATTTAGAGTTTGCTCCTGGCATGATCAAAGCCTTCCTTTACCCCAGGCCGGGGTATGTTCCGAAGGTCCCCACTAATGCAACACAGCCGGTCGTGCTTCAGGCTTTCTGTCCTCCTCCCTTTCAGGAGCCCGACCAGCAGAAGCAAAATTGTATGTGTCCAGTATGTGCCCTTGATGCCTACGTCCACAGAGCTGCCCTGTGGCGTAAATCAGAACAGTTGTTCGTTTGTTACGGCCCCCCTAAGAAGGGGTTTCCAGCTTCTAAAGAAACTCTTAGTAGATGGATTGTTGACGCCATTTCTACTGCCTACGAGTCCTCTGACCTCCCCTCTCCTTTGGGGGTCAAGGCTCATTCTACTCGCGCTATGGGTGCTTCTAAAGCTTTTAATGCAGGTGTCCCAATTCAGGACATTTGCAATGCTGCGGGATGGTCCACGCCCCTCACCTTTGTAAGGTTTTACAACCTGGATGTCCGAGCCACTCCCGGCTCTTCTGTTCTCCTGCCCTAGCTCCTCCACTAGGCAGGGATTTGGAAGTCTGGGGGCGTGGGCATCTCGTTCCCAAAGTGTCTCCGGACGCAGCTCGAGTTCCTGAAGAGGAACGTCCCAGGTTACGTATGTAACCATGGTTCCCCAAGGGAACGGGACGCTGCGTCTCGGTCCATCCTTCCGGCATCCCTGCCGAGCGCTCGCTTCATCCTCAGAAGCTGACGCCGGCCGGCTTCGCACGTGCTTTTATGCTTCCTGGTCGATGACGTCATCCGCCCGTGACGTGTCATCGTTTGATTGGCTAGATTACACATCATTCAGAGCGTGGTTCCGCCAAAGGCGTTCCCAAAGCGTCTCCGGACGCAGCGTCTCGTTCCCTCGGGGAACCATGGTTACATACGTAACCTGGGACGTTTTGCATCAACACCCAGTCGATTACATGTGCAAAATACCATGCTCACAGACAAAGAGTCGTAAACTTTCCCTCCAAAAGTGAAAGTCACTATTGTCTCTTTGACCTCCTGGAGGTGTAGCCTCCAGAGACCTTAAAGGTGTCACACGAGTGATCCCCCATCCTCTTCTGCAAAATTTTCCGATCGCTGCCCATTTGGAATGACTCAAAGGGAGCCTGAGCCAGTCCGGGGTACACCTGGCAGGCCCCAACATATAGAGCTGTGGCTCTCAACTACAAAGAGTCAGACTAACATCACTGGAGTTCGTTTATAGTTTCTTAACTCGTCTCACGTGTGACTCGCCTCAGTCAGACTGTGGTTCTTTGAGATCCTAAGAAGATGAGAAGGATGAGCTAGAACTCTTCAGGAGCCCTAAGCTTGTGCTCGGCCTTGCGGTCTTGTCTTTCTATTCCCCAAAGATCACAGGATTTCAGCTTCCATGAATTCCAGAGCTGGGTCTCTCTCTCTCAGCTCTTGGTTCTCCTTCAGTTTCCACATGGGAATGCACAAGTTAGTGCACTCTCAGGGCTGGGTTGCGGCAGGAAGGGCATCCGTGTGCCAAACATGTGCCAAATCGGCTGTGTGGATCACTCGCTGTGGCGACCCCTGTTAAAAGGGAGCAAGCCAAAGGGGAGAGAGAGAGAGTTGATATGAAATTAAACTGAATGTTCACTGGACGAACATATTAGTTGATGGAAAATTCATTCTGTAACATTTACTGCTGGCAGCTGATATAAATAATTGTAATTATTAATCATAATTAATTTAAATTATTTATATACACTTCCCTTTTGAGCTAATTCGCTACACTATCCTTGTGGGGAAATTTGGTCCCCATTACATGATAAATATCAGGTACACACACACACACGTTTGTTTTTGTGAATTGTGGGGACTTTCCATAGACTTCTATAGTTTTTATACTGACCAAACGATATTGTCTATCCCCTAACCCAATCCTAACCCTAAACCTAGCCCTTACAGAAAACGTTTGCATCGTTACACTTTCAGATAAACGTCATTTACTATTTTTTAATAATTTAAAGGTCGGTCCCCACAATGTCAAAAATTTCAGGTTTTACTATCCTTGTGGGGACATTTGGTCCCCACAATGTAGCAAAAACAAGTACACACACACACACACACACAATCTTCCTTTTCTTTTCTTTTCTTTTCTGCCTCTGTTTTGCTTGTTTTTCATTATGTACTATGAATATGACAGTTTGCTTGTGGTGTTTCTCATTTGCAAGTCACTTGGGGTTTCATCTGCTAAATGAAGTACAGACAGCAACTAGTTGTCAGAAACAATTTAAATTTACATTACCATTTTATTTATTTATTTAACATGGTAGTGTGATTACTACTTTGTAGTAGTTTGTATTGAAGTAGTAGTACTTTGTAGAAATGACTCCAAATTTTGATTGTAGAAGTGATAGAAAAACATGGATACACCATAAAAGGAGAAGTTGGACGAGGGGCAACAGGAATAGTGTTTCTGGTGAATAATGGAGAAGAAGATCAGTTTGTGGTCAAACAATTGAATTCAAGAGATGTAAGTACAATCAAGCATTTATGTAATCAATAATTTAATGAAATATTGACCATGTTAATTATTTTTATTTATTTATTTATTTATTTATTTATTTATTTTTTGCTATTAAAAATGCTATTAAATATGCCTTTGCTGTTGTTGTTGCTGTTGTTTTTGGTGATGACAAAAAAAAAAAAAATAATAATAACAAATTGTTCCCCTCAGATGAAGGAGCTGGCTACAGTCAAAAAGGAAATCGAGATCTTGAAGGAAATGATGCATGGATATATTGTTTCTTATGTGGATTCATTTGAAGGTGTGTTCGTTCAAGCTGGAAAATGTCATTTTGGGGTCTGTGCACTGATAGTTAGGGTTAACTTTTAGACCAGAGGAAAGTAATGTTCCTCATTCCAAAGTGAACAAAATGAACTAAACAAAATATGTGTAGTTGTCAGCTGTGAAATACACCCATTACACCTATAAATGCATGTAATATTGGTTAAAGACTTATCTGACTAGTTTTCTTTTTATTTCTCTCTTTTTTTTTAGATAAACAATCTGGACTCTTTTATATTGTGATGGAGTATTGTGCAGGAGGAGATCTTTTTAAGAAAATGCAAACACAGAAAGGGTTTTTTGAAGAACATCAGGTAGGTGTCTTGTGTAGACATTTTAGACCAATGTACATACATTCATTTCATTTATTTCTCCCTTTTTTTTCTCTTTCCACATTAAAATGAAACCTTTAGATTAAAAAAAAAAAAAAAATAGGCAAATATCACAGACTATTATGCTTAAGAAATTGAGAGAACCAGAAATTATCACGATTAAAATAGAATTCATCATGCTGCCCTAGGGGGAAAAAAAAAAAAAAAAAAAAAATCTTTATGTTTCCCTCTTTACTGAAGAATAAACATATATAGAAACAAATAAGAAAATACAGTTGGAGAAAGAATGATACATAATTTCTGCAGATGTTCAAAAAAATAAAGATGTTTGAATGTGGAAAAAATTATTTAGCAGTGGTTCCTCCAGTACAGTCTCAAGGTACATACTGGGGTGGACCTTATTTTATTTATCCCTTCACAACTTGTCTATAGTGTAAATAATTAATTAACTTGATACTGTTTCAAAGCTGTTTGTCATATATGAACTCACTGCTTTTTTTCTGTGTACAGATTCTTGACTGGTTTGTTCAGATTTGTCTGGCCCTGCAGTACATTCATAAAAACAATGTGCTTCACAGAGATATTAGACCACAGGTAAATATTGACAAATCTCAATAAATGATTTATGACCACATGTATGACTTATCTAAATTCTCTGCATTCATTGTAGAATGTTTTTCTGACTGAAGATGGCTACATCAATCTAGGAGATTTTGGATGCTCAAAAATATTGGAAAGGTAAAAACAGTAATGCGATCTACTGATGCATCAAAATGAAAATTCTTAGCCAAAGCTAACAACTGGTGAAAAGTGACAGCAACAGTACCCTCTCTTATTTCTAAAACATGACACAGTTTCTCTGTTTCTCTGCACAAGTGCAGTTCAACACTCTTTTCTTCTGGCATTATTTAACTGTAATCGCTGTCTTTTACAATCAGTATATCATCATTTGCAATTACATTAAATTATATTAAACCAAGATAATGTCACATGAACCCTGCTTTTTCTGCACATCAAATTTACTAGATTTTAAAGTAATGCTTTCTATTCATAAATGTATTCTTTTGTTCAGGTTGAAGACTGAAAGTGGCATTTTTGTCAGGAAAAAAAAAAAAAAGAAAAGTGCATCCATCTAGAAGATTTTATCATGTTGAATACATTGATTTTCCTTTTTCAGAGCCGATGCATATGCAGCAACATTTGTGGGTGCATCGCTCTATGTCAGTCCAGAAGTTCATCAGAGCAGATATAATTCCAAAAGGTACACTGAATGCACATCAAATTCTTATATGCACAACATTTATCTGTTATAAAGTGTTAACCAAAGTAAACTTGCCAGATTTATTTATTTATTTATCATTGTTATCCATGTCTTTGTAGTGACATTTGGTCATTGGGATGGTTACTCCATGATCTCTGCATGCTGGATGTGTGGGTGAGTATTTTTGTTGTTGTTGTTGTTGTTTTTCCTTCTCAAAATGCAATTTATTAAATCAAAAGCAAATTACAAAAACATTACTGGTGTTTTTTTTTTGTTTTTGTTTTTTTTTGGAACAGAAAGCAGTTGAAGGATGACAGGAATAATTCAGTCAGTTGTCTGACTGCAGTATAATTATTCTGACTGTGTTTTTATTATTATTATTATTATTTATTTATTTTGTTGTTGTTGTTTTTGTTTTTTTCTTTAATCTCTTTTTCTTTAAAGGTAAAAGTCTTTCTTAAAAAAAAAAATATGTTTAGGCAATATTACCTTATCTGTACATTAGGATACTTTAATGTCTTTATTAAGTTCATCACAACACAGCTCAGTTCATAAGCTCTCAGATGAGACCAAACATTACATAGTTACAGTATATTTTGGAACATACAAGTAGATACATCACCACCTTGGAATTATAAAGTTCTATCTGACATTTTTGTCAAAATTTAGTTATATAATATACTGTTCAATGTTTGTTATTATTAATAAATGTTAAAAGAATATGTAAGAAAGGTTTGTCTGTGTTCATGTGCAGAAATTGAATAAATATAAAATAGCATTGTGTAGTCTTCACTGTATAAATTAAATATACTGTATATTAATTCTTGTTAAAGTGATTGAATTTATTTTTTTTTAACAACAACACTTTTTGAATGCTTGATTCTGAATCATTTTGCAAAGCAATTGGTTATAATTATATGTAATACATTATTTGAACTAAGTTATTTTAAC
The DNA here is from genome assembly GCA_036247105.1 of Cirrhinus mrigala. Taxonomy (NCBI): domain Eukaryota; kingdom Metazoa; phylum Chordata; class Actinopteri; order Cypriniformes; family Cyprinidae; genus Cirrhinus; species Cirrhinus mrigala. The sequence goes on along the minus strand of CM070028.1, from coordinate 45,739,158 downwards.
AATTAACATTATTAATTACAATTATACTATCAAGAACCATAATTGACAGTTATAATGCTATAACGCCTCAAGGTCAACTATAACATCTCAACTATCATTTTTGATTATTTGGTTTAATTTCAATATACTTATATATATACAATATACTATAACATTTGCTTAACCAAATAAATTAATAATAACAATTTATTATTGAATTATGTTTATTTAATAATGACATCACAATCCCTGTTTTCCCCTGTTTACAATAGTGAAGTAACAATGCACAACTGTATATTTATAAACTAACTTTAACCTAGATTTCTTGATTTTCCTTCACAGTCAAACAGCATAAAGCGCTGCTGTGCACATGCTTACAGCATGGAAGGAACCCCACCTCAAATCTCAGAGAGATACTCACAGGAACTTCAGGACTTAATCAGACAAATGCTCAGCTGTGACCCTAAAGACAGACCATCGGCTGATGAGATTCTAGCAAAACCATTCCTGGAAGATGCAGTAAAGAGAAACATGAAAATTCCAGAAGCACTTGAGCAGAAATTGATTAAGTCAATCAGCACCTTTGATGAAGCCTACAACAAGCATTATGAACAATTTGAGACCTTAGTTAGTGAGTGGGGAGAAACAGCAGATTTACTAGAGGCAGTACATTATAAGGCCACATCAGCAAGTCTGTCAGGTGCTGTGTTTGGAGCAGCTGGAGGAATCACTGCATTAGTTGGTGCAATATTATCACCTTTCACTTTCGGAACATCTCTGATTGTTTCGTTTGTAGGTGTTGGAGTCAGTGCTGCAGGCAGTGTAACCGGTGCTGCTGCAAACATTGCGGGTACAGTAAAACAAAAACAACTCTATGAGAGAATTGAACAATTTAAACCTTACATTGAAAATGGAAGAGAACTGATTCTCTGTTCACTTACAGTGAGAAGATTAACAGGAAAAATATTTAAGTTTCGTGATTTTGCCAGTACCTCAACTTCTGATAATGTGAGTTTGTCATGGGAGATAGGCAAAGGTACAATAGTGTCTGTCACAGGACTATCAAGTCTCGGTGTGTTGGGAAATTTTATCAGAATTGCTGTTCAGTCTGTCAGAATCGGACGAGCAGCAGCAGCAGCATCAGGTGTGTTAAGTGCACTCTTAGTTATTGCTGACGCTGTCTTCATAGCGAAAGATTCCCGAGAGATTCACCACATGAGAAAGCAGTGGAAAACAGATGATCCAGAAAAGGTCTCATCCAGTGTACTGAAAGCCACAGCAGAGATAAGGAAAATACACAAAGACCTTCTCAATGTTTTGGAGGAAATCAAAACAACACGCAAGGTTTTGGATGAAAAAAAAATACCACCAGTCAGATTTGCACAACATCCTGCAGATTTGTCATTGAGCTCAGGTGACAGTTTCTAAAGAAAAAGGGTTTTGCAGAAAACAATTTCAATATGTAAGACATTGCGTTGAGCCAAACAATTGTTGTGTATGTGGCCTGTATATCATGTATGCATATATGATCTATACTATACATATCTACTACTATATTTCTAATAATTACGTAGTGCTGTTAATTACGTAGTGCTGTTGCTTTCGGATTAGTTTTAATGAATTACTATTAGAAGATTAACATAAACATAGATAGTAAATATTTTTTGAAGGATCTACAGATTTTTCGTAGCAACCTGTGTGTGTTGCTCCAAGAGAGCAACTATACATTTGTGTGTTTTTGCTTTCTTTTATTTTCATTTATTCTTCATGTATGATCATTTAATCATTTTATTTTTTTTTTTTCTTTTTCTTTTTTTTTTTCATTGTTGTTTAGTCTTATGTTTGTGTGGTTTCAAGAGCTGTTTGTCTTTATGAGTAAGAGATCAAACAATGTCTAAGGTTTTTTATGTCACAGGACAATGATGTGAAGCAGTATTTTTTTTTTTTTTTCGATTTGTAAAACATTGTATTGAGCCAAACTATATTATATATATCTACTATATATATATATATATATATATATATATATATATATATATATATATATATATTTTTTTTTTTTTTTTTTTTTTTTTTTTTCCGATTTGTGTTCGTCAGATGCAGTTTGAGCATTGAAGCATATGCAACTAAAATTATTCAATAAACTCTGCTCCTTTTTTTGAATCATCATCACTTCGTCTCCTGCTTGTGCTTTTCTCTGGCTTAATCAGTCAACTTCATTGCTGATAAAAGACTGTTCACACAGATTTACAAAATACTTAAAAGGGTTTGGGGTTTTAGACAACTTTGCTGGCAAGTTGTTCTGTTATCAGACTAAATGGATATTTTCTGACAGGATCAGGTGTCCAGGGTTGGATCTGATATTTCTAGCATGAAGGTATGATCTAACAAGAGTTATACTGTAGTATTAGTTAAAATGTACATACAATTTCTTTTAAGTTTCTTTTTAGTAAGTTTCTAAAATACTGTCATATGCAAAACTCCTCATATATATATAATTCTTTTTTTTTTTTTTTTTTTGCTTAATATCTTGCGGAAACTGTGATGCTTTTTTTTTTTTTTTGATGAATAGACAGTTTAAAACGCCAGCATTTATTTAAAAATAGAAATATTTTGTAACATTATCAATGTTTTTACTGTCACTCTTGATTTATTAAACGCATTGTTGAATAAAAGTATTGATTTGGATTTTTTAAAATGTTACCTTTAATAATGCTATTTATCTTGGTTTAGCAAAAATATTAAGCATCATACCCACAGATAAGACTGGTCTTATTCTTATGGACTGCTCTTTCACCTGGCACGTCTCATTCACTAGCACATTCTTGCAATAGCACTTTTTTTTTTCCTTAAATTGTTCGTTTAGGATATTTTTAATTGATATTTAACAAATAAAAAGTTACATGCCAGCTGATATAGTTTTGAGAGAAAAAAAAAAATAAATAAATAAATTGTGTATATATAATATGTTTGTGTAATCCCCTTACATTCTGACCATAGACCAGGAATGTTTTTTATTAAGTAAGAACCCTAATCCTTAGCATTGTTAACACTGTCTAATCAATGGTTTCCAAGGTGTAGTGTATAAAAAACTTTCTATTCTGTGTATTTCATATTGGATGCCAGTAAAGGCTATTTTTGGAAAAGTGAACACTTAGTTAGAACACTAGATGACGCTGCAGTGAATAGTATGCATAATACTTTTAGTATTCACATTTTTATATGAAAATATCAGGAAATGTATAACAATACCATTGCAATTTTGCAAACAGCCAAAGTTCTTGGTTGAAAATTGCTTATCATCTTCAAAAAAGAAATAACATTAGGGAAATGCAAAAAAAGAAAAAAAAAAGAAAAAAAAAATCTTAAAATATCTGCGGACAAGATCGCATAATATTCATTTAAATTTTATATTAGGTTATGCCATTTTTTTTTTTTTTAAAGAAACAAAGGTGTACAAAAAGATAATGTATTAAATTGTGATTTTTGCGTGTTCTTTAAAAATAGTATAGACATGCTTTATTTTGGGAAAATGACTCATCCCCCTAAAAACCTACAAACAGGAACCTGTTGTTGCTGTTTTATTGTTCAGGGTTCTTTCTTTGGGTTAAATCATATGTAGGAGTCATTACTTATATGCTGTACACCGTATGCAAAAGATTCACAGCTGAAGTTGTTTTCTCTATAGCTTTAAAGTATTTTGTAACATTTTACGTTGTATCTTATAATTTATGTGTAGCCAGATTAATGACACATTGATGTTAATAGTTTTATTTTATTTTAACGATTAAAAAAAGTGAATGGTCATACATCGAAACCTCTGTTTTAAGTCATCCCCCAACCCAACAGTATCTAATACAGTAGCAGTTAATGTCTACAATCGCTAGGTGAGTCGCAGTGAGAGGGTTTTGGGTGCAATTCTCGTCTTCGCCATTTTTGCTTTCACTTATGTAGAAAAGGGCGTCGGCGAAGGAAAAAAAAAACATTTTTTTTTTTTTTTTAAAAAAAGAGCAATGAATTCCACAAAATATTCATTAATTTTCAGAAGACTGAAGTTCTATGTTTTATACATAGCGAGTGTTTTACTCCTGCGTGGTAAGTCGTTGACTTTGTTAAAATGTTTATCTTTTTTCCGATCAGGAATCCTTGGCAATAATTATTATTTCATGATTATTCCATTGGTTGTACTGTTGTAGTTTTGTACATGTTTGTGACTACCAAAATTAAAGCAGTAATGGTGTCGTTTTAAACAGATAAATCTCCTGTTAAACTCTTTATTCCAGAATATTTTCAATCCTTGTACCGTTCAAGAATGCATGGGCCCAGGGGAAAAGCACATGTCATGAACATGGAGTCAAGTCTCTGTCCACAAACATCTTCCAAGTTTATTGTTACATTAGCAGATTATATAGATATATTGTGAGGCGTGGTGTAGTGGTTTATCCAATACAATATGCATTACATATGTGCATTAAGTCTATACGACAGGAATATGGTCAGGAAGTTCTGGACATATTAAGAGTGTTTCTGGCAGAAGGACAGCTTCTTTCTAGATGCACTCTGTACTTCAGGCAGACCAAACCCAAAAACCCTGACCACAAAGAGCACCATTTAAACTCCTGAGAACATGTGTGTTGGTAAAAATATGGGACAGAGAGAGAAAAGACAAAAGAGAGAAGAGAGAGAGAACACACAGGGGAGGAGGGAGTGAGAGCACAGACAGGCAAACTCACAGGAATATCAGACAGAGAATGTGATAAAATCTAACATCTCCATTAATATGTTAGAGGAACATTAGAGATATAATCATTAATAGCAATGTCATTTATTTTATAGCTTCAGTTGTCATTTTTTAATAAATAGAACTGCATGACACAGGCCTAAATATTTATTTTTTGCAGCAGGTGCATCAGGTGTTGATACAGATGGAGTGTCAGTGTTTGTGATGGAGGGAGATTCTGTCACTCTGCACACTGATGTTTCAAAAACCCAACAAGAGAGAATTAAATGGTATTTTAATGGCACGTGTGTGGCTGAAATTAATGGTGATCTCAGTCAAATCTGTGCAAATGATCAATGTCATGATGATAAAGAAAGATTCAGTGATAGCATGAAGTCGGATCATCAGACTGGATCTCTGACCATCACAAACATCAGAACCACAGACTCTGGACTCTACAAACTACAGATCATAAAGAACAGCAGCAGCGTTAGTGAAAAGATCTTCAGTGTTACTGTCCGTGGTAAGTCATTTTACGAATTTTTAAAATCAGGTTATGTTTAAATTCCATTCCATTATTAATATGTTTATTATATCTGTGACAGCTATTTATTCTCAGTAAATAGGTCATGTCCTTAAAAAATAAATTTGCTGTGAAAGTGGAATTTGTAGAAATATCACACTTTGCTTAATAAAACAGCAGTGGCGTTCTGGAGATAAACAGTTTATCATGATAGTTCTTATAGTCTGTTTAAATGTGCACATACACACACACACACACACACACACACGCATGTTTGTTTTTGTGAATTGTGGGGATTTTCCATAGACTTCTATAGATTTTATACTGACCAAACGATATTGTCTATCCCCTAACCCAACCCTAACCCTAAACCTACCCCTCACAGAAGACATGTTTGCATCGTTACACTTTTTTAGATAAACATCATTTACTATTTTTAATCATTTTTAACATTGTGGGGACCACAGGCCAGTCCCCACAATGTCAAAAATTTAAGGTTTTACTATTCTTGTGGGGACATTTGGTCCCCACAATGTAGCAAAAACAAGTACACACACACATATTTAAAGTATAGAGGATTTGATATTTTACGTATGTACTGTAAAATGAGTTTAAAAGCAGCAGATGTGGGCAAATGTTTTTGACTTGATCTCGTATATGATCACAAATTGTTATGTTTTCATATCCACAGTTTCTTGTTGTTGAGTCTTCCCCAAAATGATCCTTCAGCAGTTATTGGTTTGTGTTTCAGGTGTTCCTGCTGCAGAAAAAGAAGTAAAAACAAAATCAGTGATGGAGGGAGAATCTGTTACTTTAGACACTTATGTACTAAAGAAATCAAATGATTTAATAGCGTGGTATTTTAATGACATTCTCATCACTGAAATCAATGGACATGTCAGATATGTCTGTACAGATGAACACTGGTTTAAAGATAATGAGAGATTCAGAGACAGACTGAAACTGGATCATCAGACTGGATCTCTGACCATCATGAACACCAGAACCACAGACTCTGGAGATTATCATCTAGAGATCTTCAGCAGCAACTTCAGCTTTAGCAGCATAAGGAGCTTCAGTGTTACTGTTACTGGTGAGTATCATTTACTTTAACCACACCTAAACCTTAAACCAAAGCACTTCTTACAAAATGTTTTGTTTTCTTCATTTCACCTCTGCTCTTATTGTTTCATAATCTACCCTTCTAGTAAACCTGGCATTGGGTGCTGTGAATATTTTGAGAAATCTCTTGGGATGTTTCTCTTCTGTATGTTGCTTTGAATTAAATGAATAAATGATCTGAGACTTGAAGTGCTGAGCAACTGATAAAATCCAGAGTACAAATTCCGGGGCAGTTTGGGTGAGATGAGAAGGATGGCTTGAACATCAAAACAAAATGTTGAGGCAGAAGCATACAAACTATATTCAGCTTTATTTATTTATTTTAACATTTTAACAACTAAAAGCATTAACAAACAAAATAGGCTTTCAGAAAAAAAAAAAAAAAAAAAAAAAAGATTCAAAATAATACCATGGAATCGATTTGAGTACTAATTTGGTGCATAAACGTAATTCAGAGGTTTAATAGGAAATTGGGGCATGAAAATACAATAGGCCTCATTCATTAAACACCAGCAAAACATTTTGTGTGTGTGTGTGTAAATCATTCGTAAAGCCGTTCTGACATAAACTTTCAAATTCGTGAAAATGTTGTATTTTCAAAATGTTGGTACTAAAGAAGTGTACACCTGCTCCCTACCACATGTAAAGGATTCGTAAACTGTTATATGTTCTTTTTGGCAAACAGATGACACTGAATTTTGATGCACTGCCATAATAATTACAAGTTAATTAGCCCGTGCCCTCTTTTGTTTATTTATTTATTTTTAATGGCTGGGTTAATAAAATGCAGCGCTCACTGTCACTATTTACCCAGCCGTAAATAGAGGAGGAGCGGGACAAATACTTGTAAGTGACTGCCTACAACAACGAAGGACTCAATATTACTGGTTACTGTCTTTTTATATTTAGTAAAATTCTTAAAAATGAGAAAAGACATTGATATTCAAAATATCAATTTATGATTTATTAATTAAATCACTACTTTATTATCACTTTAAATGCTGCTTTAAAACTATATTCTATTAAATCGATGTATAAATGAAAGTGATTTGACTTGATGGTTCATTTCTTCTTTAGATGTTTTTGGTGTTGAGACCGACGGAGGATCAGTGTTCGTGATGGAGGGAGATTCAGTCACACTACACAGTGGTGTTAAAAAAAGCCAACAGGACAGAATTAGGTGGTATTTTAATGACACTTTCATCGCTCAAATCAATGGAAATCTAAATACATTTTTTAGATTTACAGACAGACTGGAGCTGGACAATCAGACCGGATCTCTGACCATCATGAACATCACAAACACAGACTCTGGACTTTATAAACTACAGGTCATCAGCAGCAGCATCAGTCAAAAGATCTTCAGTGTTTCTGTCCGTGGTGAGTCATTTAATAAATAAATGTTTAACCCTTAAATGCATTCCTCGGGTCTTTAGCAACCTGGGACATCTATACACTAAACGTGTATAAACTATGACTAAATACATGCAGTTCACCTTTACTCCTCGAGATGGCACTGTTTAATAGATAATAAAGTCTGTTAAAGTCAGGTTATGCACGTTTAAAACAACGTGTTCACTGTGTTTGTTATAAAAAAAGAGCACAACACAATCCCCTTTCATTCGCTTTCATATATACAGTTCTTGCATGATTCAGCAAAGTATATCTTACAGCAGCTGTTGATTTGTGTTTCAGATGTTCCTGGTGCAAAGACACAAAAAATGAAGACAATGCCAGTGATGGAGGGACAGTCTGTCACTTTAGATCCTGGTGTAATGAAAAAACCAAATGACTTGATGACATGGTATTTTAATGACATTTGCATTGCTGAAGTCAGTGGAGATCTCAGTTATATCTGTACAGATGTTCAGTGTAAAGACGCTAATGAAAGATTCAGAGACAGGCTGAAACTGGATCATCAGACTGGATCTCTGACCATCACAAACACCAGAACCACAGACTCTGGAGTTTATAAATTGGAGATAAACAGCACCAATAGCAGCATTCGTCGTCGCCGCAGCAGCAGTATCAGCATCAGCAGCTGTAAGAGCTTTAGTGTTGCCGTCATTGGTGAGTATCATTTAATTGATCTATTTGAGGAATTTTAACATTTCTTTGTGTTCAGTATAAATGAGCTTTGACTTAATAACATATTGACTAATTCAAACAATGTTCAGTTTGCTGTTGAATAGTACTTTGATACCTTTTTTTTTTATTGTTAATCTTTTATCGGTTTATTCAATATCAGAATATCAGTAAAGTTGACTATCAGTCAATCTCTATGGAATATATAAGTCTGTCTTTATCGTTACAGAATCAGGTCAAACGGTAGCAGGAATATGTGCTTGTGTTGGCATTTTTCTTCTGGTTTCTGTAGCTGTATCCGCTGGTGTGATTTACTGCCGCCATAATAACTCTACACAGCCAGGACAGAATGTAAGTATTACATGCAAACAGCTGATTTATATAGGAATACAAGGTTGTAAATCAGTTTACATGCACAAAAACTCTACTAACAATGTGAGCTGGGTCTACTGACAGCTTCAAAAATACTGGGTTAACCCAACTTAGGGTCAAATATGGACTAACACAACTGTTGGGTTAAATGTTTCAATTAAATTTTTTACCCAAAAGTTGGGTTAGGCCATATTTGAAAAATTTGAAATGAAAATGCATGAACGCAGTTATCCGTGTGCCTGACTTTCCATTTTAGACACAAATATTATGGGAGGAGAGTATTTAAAAGAATCCTGCAAGGTGATTTTCTAAGGTTTCCGGTAATTAGTTTACTGATATTTGTGCTATTATTCAGTGCCCCGAAAAGCATGTCTGAACGCATTTTGAACTTGATATGCTGTACTAGCTGCTGTAGGAGGACGGATAGATGCAGAGATAAAAGGAGCATGTGATAAAAGGAAGAGAATTTTCTTCTCATGTTGATTTATTTGAAATGCCAGAGGAAAATGTTGTCTGGACATGTCGTTTGCCAACCACAGTGCAAACTTAATCTTTTCAATGAATAAAAAAAGACACCAAACATTCTCCAGCTTTTGACATAAAAAAAACAAAACAAACAGAAGAGCCAGAAAACACCTATTGCAAGTGATATCTGTGCTTGGACATAGGTTGCTTAGTTCGACATTTGTGAAATGCATTCTATTAAAAACCTTAAATTGGACTTAGGGTCAGGTTAGGGTTACATTAATCAGGCAAAGGTGAAGAAGAAGAGCAGGAGTGAACTTCTAACCTACACTAATCTATCACAAACTGCTGCACAACCAGACAACCATGCAGTGAAGTAACTTTAATAATGAATAATAGTAATATTTGTGATGACAGTAATAGAAAATAATAATAGTAATAATAATAATAATAATAATAATAAAAAAAAAAAACTCCAGCTGTGTTATCCTACCATTGTGGTCAGTGAGAGCCATCTCTATCTCTGCCAGTGTGAGAGGCCAACGTGATGAGAATGCCTCCAAAGATATATGCAGGAACAGCTGTAAATTCCTCTGACAAACTTCACCTCAGTATATTTGGCCCAATATTGACAAAATGTGTTTCACAAATGCAAAACAGTACAATACAAGTGTACACATAACGTTTTGAATGTTTTACATTTGTAAATAGATTGTTGAGTCTGCATGCATGGATGTGTTCGACTTTATCACCAAATGGCATCTGAAGGATTTGTATATTTGTGTATTTCAGTGCAATGGCAATGCAATACAACTAGTTTTAAGACTGAATATTCATTTAAAGATGTAGTGTTTGGGAAAGGAAGCCACCAGTATTGTACATTTCACTCACCTTTTGTAAATCTGTGTTTTCAGGAGCATCATGTTGAACACTCATCTCCTAATATGGCTGAGATTCCACTGATGAATGTTCCCAATGAATCATCACCTAACCAGACTGAGGCTGCAAGTGTGACATCAACGTAACATTATCTTTTACTTCAATAAGTCATTAAAAAAGAATGACACAGAACATTCTCACAGTGTCATAATAGTAAGATTTCAATAGTCAGAACAAGGGATGGGTGGTCATGATAATGTTAAAGCTACAGCATGACTGGCTACTAGATAACTGTGCTGTTTGGCCAAATTCTATCACACTCTGTCATGTGTCCTTCGTGTGTGCTGACTTATTTGAAAAACAATCCAATGTAAGCTAGCAGAAGGGCTGTGCATTGTTGCGGAAATGATCTAGCCAGTCACGACTGTTTCCCGAACACGGTCACATCTCTGTCGTTTGAACCACATTAGTTCAACAATGTAGGGCCGTTGTTAATGACATCACAGAGAAATAATTTATGCCATTTAACTTGTTAGAGATCTCTCAAAAGCAGCTATATTATACATGGCAACTTTAAAGTTGTCCAAATGAAGCACTTAGCAATGCATATTACTAATCAAACATTCTAAATTTAAAAGTTTTCATATATTTACAATAGGTATTTTACAAAATATCTTCATGGAACATGATCTTTACCTAATTTCCTAATGTTTTTTGACATAAAAGAACAATCAATAATTTTGACCCATACAATGTATTTTTGGCTATTGCTACAAATATACCCCAGCGACTTAAGACTGGTTTTGTGGTCCAGGGTCACATATGTCTTACTAACAAGGAAATATGCTTCTAACCACAGGTCGAGAGCTGTAGCTCCAGCCACATTTGTGACACTGTTTGCGAATGTTCATTTGAACTATTTTTTTGGGAAACAGCTAATCATTGAACCATGTTGGCTAACGATGCTTTTGGGAAACACACCCCTGTTTAGTTCCTTCGAAAAACTGCAATGAGCTCTGATTGGTCAGCTGGACAAGTGTGTTGTAATTGGTCAACCGCTTTGAGCGTCTTTAGGAAATGCCACTCCCCTTAGTATAACCATTAGTGTTAACACATTGCCGGCACAACTCAACAACTCATCCAGGCCTTCCTGAAAGAAAGAGAGTTTAGAAACAGCGCTTACTGTTTGGAGTGGCAACAAGAACCGTTTTTGATGTTAAAAATGTCTGCAGATACTTTAATGTCATTACGTATTTTTACAGTGTTTTCCACCAGTTGTACTTTTTCTTTTTTGTCAGTGTACACAGGGTTATTTTGAGCCTTTTTAAGGTAGGATCATAATAGATAAGTGCCTATTATTGTGATATAAATGTTTCCAGTAAAGCCATTTACATGTCAGAGCTAATATAGTTTAATATGCTAAAGTCCTCATACGAGTTTGTACTGTATATCTTGCCATGATGTAAATCAGTGATATCTGAACAATAATGTTTGATTTTTTGTTTTTTTGTTTAAGTTTTCAGTAAGCTGTTGAAATATTGCAAGTTATCAGCCTGCATAAGCAGGTTTTGTTGTACTGTAATATATTACTTTTCAATTTGAGTGGAGAACTTTATATATATATATATATATATATATATATATATATATATATATATATATATTTTTGTATATGTTTAGATATTTTTAATAATGTAATATTTTTTTGTATTTGAAATGAACCCACATAAAACACTTCTGATGAATGCTATTAAAACTTATATGATTTCCTCATAATGGCTCAGTTGTGTGAGTTTGTTTGTGACTAAATTATGTTTGAGTTTGTTATCAGAAATAACTGAACTATGCTGGGTCATGATTTGACTTGAGTGATTTTGAGAGATTTGCTGTGTTCTTTTATTTCAGCTGAGGTAATCATGCCTGTGGCTTTAAGTCAATTGTAGGCATTGTTTCTGCTTGTCTCTCTTTTCTGTTTTCTTCTGTCCTTTAGTGATGGTTACCAGGATTATAAAAAAAACTTTATATATAATATATACTGAGTTTTCTGAAACAGATAACAGATTTATTTATTTGCCTCAATATTGGCTGAAATGCAGCATTGTTATAATCGCTTTGTGATCCATATCTGGAAATGAGGAGCTGAGGGCCCAAGTGTCATTATTTCACATGATATGTGGGCCAGATCATGCATATCCATGCATTTCAGGTATGTGCCAAATCTGGGCTAACACAATATTGCTATCCGGTGTGCAGAAATAAGTATGAACGCTTGTAATCCTGACATACTACTGACATAACTGATTCCAAATTTTCAGCTAGTAATTTTATTAAATGCTATTTAAATGCTATTTCTTCTTCTTCATCTAAGACTACATTTTTCTCACCTCCTCCAGAGCTTTAACTCTACAAACTCCAAACTCAGCCCAGCTGTTCAGACTGATCTGACCGAGTGTGCTATATCTTTTCTAACTGATCAGACTTATGATTTTCCTAAAAATAGCCATTCAAATTGGGAAAAATCCCATAGACTTACATTGACAGAATGTTCAAATGAGCCAAGACTCTTCAAACTCTAACTATCAAAACTCCCAGGCTGTGTCCGAAAGCTCTAAAATGCTGTCTTTGGAGGCAGCATTCCAAGGCAGGAAGGCATCAAGGCACGTCCAAATAAAAATTTGATTTAACTTCCTGTCTCTGGAGGTACCTTCTTCTGATCAAATTTTGAAGGAAGCATAGATGTATATTTCGCTGTTTTAGATATCCCACAATTCTGTGCATTCCATTCTTTGGTGGTTGAGCTACAAAAAATAGCAGATGGCGTCTGAAAGTTGTGTTTGGTGGTCAGTTTGTGTGTAAATGTATATTTCTGACTAATGTTTTGCACATTTTTGATGTTATTTATAGCGAAAATAGTATCTAAATGTTTGTTTAGTTATCATCAAACTATTTTGTTGAAGATCATTAAACCGTTACGCAGCCTCAGAAGCCTGTCTGAAATCAGTTTCATGAGGTGCCCTCGTGCAAAAAACGCTGCCTGCAAAGTCATTGACTGATAAGGCAGAGAGGCAGCAAGTCAGTTGTCTAGGATTTTGGACACAGCCCCAGAATCTCTTGAGACTCAATCAAACTTCCCTTCTATGTACTATTTCTAATCCATTTAATATCATTCAAACTAACTTGTTAATCATGCTAGAAACATGCTGGCAACATGCTAATCATGCTAGAATCATGCTAACATCATGCCAGTAACTTGCTAATCATGCTAACAACATGTTAGTAACAGTTAATCATGCTAGAAACATGCTAATAACATGCTAACCATGTTAACAACATGTTAGTAACATGCAAATCATGCTAGAATTATGTTAGCAACTTTCTAATTATGCTAACAACATGCTAGTAGCATGCTAATCACGCTAGAAACATGCTAGTAACCTGCTAATCATGCTACAATCATGCTAGAAACCTGATAGTAACTTGCTAACCATGCTAGCAACATGAAAACTAGAATTTTCATTAAGACCCTAAATAATCATATCAACTTGTGGAAAATGGGCATCCAATGATCCCTTTAATATAAAGTGTGACTTAAAATAATCAAAACATTTTCAAACAATATCTAGGGCAATGGTTCTCAAAGTGTGGTATGACTATCACTAGTGGTACTCAGGCTCTAGCAGTATGCAGAGGAATCACTATTTTAAATATAAATGTTAAAACATTATACAATTGAAAGTTTTTTTTTTTTTTTAGAGTTCAGAGGTAAAAGCCTCCAAGTCCATCTGACGTTTTTCTTTAAAATTAGCATTTCTTTCTGGCTACTTTGTATAGGTTTCTATGTAAGTACTGGTACTTCTGATTGGGCTGAGGCTTGAAATTTAGCGAGTTTGAAATAAAAGTATTTGATGGACATATACTATGTGTGTCAGAAGCATTCACTCAGTATCATTATCTCATTTTTGAATAAGATGGCTTTTAGCTGGTTTTGCATCTGAACCTTCATACACACACACACACACACACACACACACACACATATATACGTAACGTGGGGTTGTTTAGGTTCATGTTCTCGTTTTTATGTCTTTATTATGTAGCTTATTTTGTAGTTTGATTTCATGCTGTCTGTGTCTTGCTTCCCTTGCCCTCATGTATTCCTGCTATTGGTTCCCATGTTCCCATGTGTCATGTTCTCATTGGTTGTTCTAGTCTGTTTGCTCATTGGTTTGTTCATGTCATGTGACCTTCTCTGTTTAGTATATATAGCCCTCATGTTGCCATTGTCTCTTGTCGTGTATTAATGTAATTTTGTTCCTGCAGTTGGTGAGTCTTTATGTTCATGCTGTTTCCTTTCATGCCAAGTCAAGTCAAGTCAAGTCTGTTTCAGTCAAGTCATCGTTTGGATTTATGTTTGTTTGGATATCACATTTTGGATTACAATAAAGCTGCACTTGGGTTCATTTCCTTCAACTCGCCTCAAGTGGATCATTTACCATTACAAAACGCAAATAAATAAACATAAATTAAGTATACACAAAAACTACACAGAATAAACAGAATAAAAACTTTTTTTTTTTTTTGCGTACGGCTTTAAGTTGTGCTGCACACACCGATCGGGAAGGCAGTACTGCAAGAGAGAGTTGAAAGCATGCAGAGCTGTCTGTGCTGTATAGCTCTTAAGGAACTTAATTTTTAAAAACTGTGCAGCGCCACTTCAAATCGAACGCACCTAAAAATCTTCCTCCTTTAAGGTGGGGCCCTAGGCGACCGCCTGTATCGCCTGTTGGACTGGCCGGCACTGTGTGGCATTTACAATAGACTTTGAAAATAGTCCTGTTACAGTATATTTTCCCAGATAAATGTGTGTTTGCACAGTGTGTTGTTTTCACCAGGTGCGATGGCACCACAGTTTGGGCCCGTCATTGCTGCTTGCATTTCTGTTGCTCAAATGCATCACAATCAACAGATGAGTTTAAGGGTAGTAGAGAAGTTACCTTTCAAGGAACTCAAACTGCGTCCTCTCTTCTGTTTGGGTGAAGAGCACGCATGCAATGTCCTTGAGGGGGCAGCCTGCGTGCACTGTGAGCTTTTTTCCATGAAAAAGCTCCGTTCTCGGCTGTCCCTCTTTTCAAGGGGAGAGGGACAGCCGCCTGCTCCCCGCGGCTCAGGACTTTCCGCTGCTGAGGCACGAAGGAAAATGAGCTTATGGGGATCGCAGGCGGACCTCGCTGATGAGCTAAAAAATGGACTTTCCTTTTCACGCTCGTCAGTTGAGGGCGAGGATGAGTTGCTGGCTGACGATGTTATTTCTCTTACATCATCTGACCCAGCAGCTAGTGCTCTTTTGGGTCCTACCCAAGAAGAGCAGTAGATGTCAGAGGGTGAAGAAGCTGAGGCTGAGCCTTCTTTAAATGGCTTGACTTGCCGTGGAAGCGAACCAGAATGGTGGCGCCGCGGGGTCGCCTCGACGAGCGCTATTTTTCAGATCATAGCCTCCCAGCTCAGGTGAGCCTTCCATTCCTTCCTGATCTCCATACGGAGATCGAGAAGGTATGGAAGAGGCTGCATTCTTCACGCCTCCATCTTTATCCTCATTCTAATTATGCTAACATTGAGTGGATGCGAGAACACGGCTATGAGAAGATGCCTCCCGTAGAAGAGACGCTAGCCAGCTGTCTCTCTATGGGTAAAACATCCTCTCTTAAAACTCCCTCCCTGCCATCTATTCCCCTCCAGGTAACATCTCGATTAAATGGCAGGGTGTACGCAGCAGCAGGTCAGGCTGTGGGTGCGTTGCAAGCCTACCAGGCTGATCTGCTGAAAGATCTGGATAAAGGTCAGGGATCTTGCTCTCCGTGCCACCAAGCAGGCTGCCACTGCCATGGGCTCATCCATGGGAGCCATGGTGGTTACGGAGAGACATCTGTAGGTGAATTTGGCTGACCTCGGGAAGAAAGAGAGGGGCTTTCTTTTTGACGCGCCAGTCTCGCCTTCCGAGCTGTCGGGGGCCTCTGTTGAGACGGTGGTCGAGAAGTTCAGAGAGGCGAGGGCGTGCTCAGCGGCCTTCAAAACCTTCATTCCTCAAAGGTCCAGATCTGAGCCCGAACAGCAGGGGGGTCCTGGCCCCTCTCGTTCTGAGGAACGAAGATGGGCCCAGAAGACTAGTGTGGCTACCCGCACCCCTCCCCCACCTGCGGCTGGTTCTAGGAGGAAGCGTGGGTCAAGAGGAGGTAGGCAAGATCTGAGGGAAGTGATCCAGACGGGACAGCGCTCTCGCCTGGATCAGAGTAGGAAATAACTTCTACCTACTTTCCCTGGAGATTCTTATCTTGCCCCCTCTCAATTCCCCCTACTTCTGTCTCTTCTCCACCTGACTGAGGTTAGGTGGCATCTTCCTGCGCACCTCCCACTGGACCATATGATGTTTTAGTTTAGCATTTATACTTATAAAAGCAACCTTTACTGATGGTCTGGATCTAACTATCCCTACATCCAGAGATATGTGCGGGAACCACAGATGGGTGAGTACGATCTTTTCTTATGTCTCTAGAAACATTCTCTTAGAGCTTTTTAAGGATAGCCAGGTGTTACCTGGCGGTCTCTCTGAGTTTAGCCAGATAAGTGTTGTCCCCCTGCTTGGGATATAGGCAGACAGCCCTTTGTTTATGGTCCTTTAAGCAGTGGTCTCCCTTTCCCCCTGCCTGTTTGGTGTTGTCTCCCCTGTCAGGGTTGTAAGTAGATTTCCCATCTTGATGGTCTGGGCAGTTTTTCATAAGATCTACCAGGCTACCGGAGTCATACGCGGGAACCACAGTGGGTGAGTACAACCCCTTATTATGTGCCTACTGTGCTGTATTTCTTGGACCTGTCTTGTGTGTTCCTCTTGGTAGGTCCTCTTCGAGCACCCCCCTCTGGTCTTTGACCATGGTTATGGTTTGCTTGCCTGGATCTGCCTTCGGCATTTCGACTCGGAAACTTCAGGTCCCCATTACAGCACTACATCTAGGGCTATGATCCTACCCCCAGGTAAGCTCTTCGAAGTCTTTCTCGCAGGAAGCTCCTGGACAGACACATGGACCTGTGGCCACCTGGCCGAGACCCTCTATCTGCATCCCGCCCTGATGGGCTTTTCGTTTCTGGGTTTCCACCTTTATCATACAGACCTATTCTCAAGCCATTTTGGTGATCCAGCAAGTCGCCCCTCCAAGGAGTGGGCTTGAATGCGCTATACTTTCACCATCTTATGAGTCAGAGTTGTTTCTGCGGAAACTCTCTGGGTGCTCTGAGGTGCCTTTGGCTACATTCTTGGCCCTTGCTCTCGAGGTTCTGTGGGCCTTGATGGAGCGGGGCCCATGCTTTCCATTTAAATGGTAAGCACAGGTCTGTGTGAGGTGAGAATGGCTTTGCCTTCTTGAGAGTATACCCATGGCACTGCGCGAGGGCTGGAGATGCTACTGCTCTTGTGCAGTCTTATAGAGGTGGCTCCCCATCATATCTGATCTCCTATCAGTTCCTAGGCCTCCTTTGCAGGGCGCGATGATGCTCCCCTTTTTACAAAAAGGGTTTGCTTAGAGCTCGTCCCCCCTGGGGGATCAGGTGTTCCTCCCATCCCTCGGGAGTAGAAGCCTTTCCCGATACTCAACCTTCAATTTTGGTTGAATGTATCGGCTCTATGGCAGTATTATTAGACAGATAGCGGCGGCTACTGTCTGCTTGGTGCAGTTGCTCCCCTCCCATCGAGGGTCTGCTTTGAGCACTGCCCTATTGGGCAACTAGATTTGCCCTTACTGCCTTCCCCTCAGGCCAAAGAAACTGATCACCGGGGTCAGATCTCCAAGGCTCCCTTACAGGGCATGACGATGCTCCCCTCTCTACCGAAAGGGTTTACTTAGAGCTCGTCCCCTCTGGGGTAATCAGTGGCTCCTCCTATCTAGGGAGTTGAAGCCTGTCCCGATACACCGCCTTCTCTTCTTGGTTAAGTGTATCGGCTCTATGGCAGTCTTATTAGACAGATAGCGGCTGCTACTGTCTGCTGGGCTTAGTTTGCTCCCTCCCCTCGAGGGTTTGCTTTGAGCATTGCCATATTAGGCAAATTAGATTTTCCCTCCCTGCCTTCCCCTTAGAGCCTTGTTATGCCATCGATGCTTCCTTTACTCTAAGGGTCTTCTTTTTCCACCGTTTCTCAATGGTACATCTAAAAGTCCATTTTTATGGTAAGTGCACACACAAACCTTTGGGCACTTTTATAAAATCCATGCTGTGGTATGAAATGCGCCAGATTTCTGCGTCCATACTGAAATCCTTTATGGTAAGGGATTCAGGCGCTATTGCCTGTACCCTTTCTAGAGATGGTTAGAACCCCGGCCACCTTGGGTCCCTCTCCAGAGCATCTGCCAGGCTAAAGGAATGGTATTACGTGCACCAGTCCCAGCGCACTCTTTATTCATGCTTAACCTTTTTGAGCAAGGATTTACCACCTGCGTTCTGTAATACTACTCCTGAGGGAACCCTGCAGAGCTGCGGTAGCTCCTGGGTGACAGGCCAGCCTTGGTTTTCCTAGGTACTTGGCAATATCCCCTTAAAGGAATACCTCGGTTTCCAGCTTGAGGCTCTACCCCGGGTCCAGTGTTCTGACCCTTGCAGGTAAGTTGGGTATGCAGCCCAGGCTCTGGCCATAGGGGATATGTCACTGACAGCCGTCGTTACGTCTCAGGGGCAACTCCCTTAGAGCCTAGGGAGTTGGTACTTAGTGCTCTATGATGACAGGCACTCCCCTCAGCATGGCAGCGTGGGTGTAACCGTTCCCCATAGCGCCCCCTAGAGGACGCAGTTTGAGTTCCTCAAAAGGGAATGTCTCAGGTTACATATGTAACCTTGGTTCCCAAAGAAGGGAATGAGACACTGCGTCCTCTAGGCTCTTCGCCATGCTTTGGATGTGAGCTTCAGACAAAGAAGCGACCATCCTGTTCTACCAGCATCCTTTTATACTATGGTCACACCGGTAGTGACGCGCCGGCAGCGACGAGTCGCACCGGAAGTGATGTCATAGGCTGTGGCCGGCCAACTCCGTTTATGTTTTTGTATGTAGGCTTCAGACATGGGTCATGCAGATGGCATTCCCCATAGCACCCCCTAGAGGACGCAGTTCCCTTCTCAGGGAACCAAGGTTACATACGTAACCTGAGACGTTTTATTTGAAGATTAGAGACAGGTGGAGAACATCTTCATCTTATCCTCAGATGATTTTCGATTTTGCACATTTACTACTCCCATATATATACTCCCATATATATATATATTATGCTCAACACTTGTTAACAGAGTGCTTAATATTTTGCTAGACTAGCTGAATCATGCACATGATAGACACACAATTTACATTCGGAGAGATTCTAAAGAATATGCCATTGAAGTTAAATTAAAGACAAAATGCAAATGTATTTTTTAACATTATGCTTAATAAATGTAAAAACAGACTGGTGCACCATAAGATGAGACAGAGAGAGAGAGAGATAAAAAAAACCTGATATTGTACAAATATAATTAAAGGATGTAACATAGCTTTATAAAGTGCAACAAACAATGTCATGTTTTAAAGGACATGTATAAATCTTTAAGCCACTGTGTTCATGTTCACAGTTGTGCTTCATTAGTAGACTTTGGACTGTGTCAAGCAGTGGTTGCCAATTTTTATTATTATTTTTTTTTTACAGAAAAGAAGTGGTGAGCAAATTAGCAAAATACTGTAAAGCTCTGTAAGTTTCTATTAAGCTTATCATCTGCACATTAATTAATTATGCCTTCCTCATAATGTGCAAGCCATTCTTGATTGCACCCCAAAACAATATAACGAGTGGACTTCTTCCCACTATATTGGCAATTTGGGTGTCTCTGCCCACTTTGTAATTTACACGTGACCACAGGAAAAGGCTGGTTGCTCTTAAACAGATTTCCGCCCTGTGAAGTTCCTCCATTTCTTCCACAAACTACTTTAATATTATTTTCATTCGCAGTTGCAGTTCCAGAGGCAGTGATGCCTCTCTTTTTGATTTTTTTTTGTCACAATCATGCTCACTCACACGAGGACGCAAATGCTGATGAAGGAATGTTTGATAGCGGGTTTTGAAAGAAGCAGCCAAGACCAGCAGCAGAATCACAGCAGACTGATGAATCTCCATGACCTGGTGAACAACACTAACAATTGCCTAACTGTATATCACTGAACTACTTTGTTATGAGGGGAAGTTATAATATATTAGAAAATATAAGCATAACAGATTTATTTACAAATGATTTCCAAAAGCAATGTAAAATACTACCAAACTCAAAAGATACTCAAGTTATAATGTGACTTTTCAAAACTGTGTAAGCATTAGAGCAAATGACCTTTGGTCATGGTCACCTGCATATTGCAGTGTCATCTAAAGAGAGTTTCTTAAGAGCATGTGAAATTAGAAATTTCACACTTCACAGTTTCACAAACACACACTTCACACAATGGGTAACAAATTATATATACATATATTGATTCTATAATATCATCATTTGAGGTTTTGTGTGATTAGCATGTTCATTCAACCTGAACCCCTCATAGTTTGACATAATTTGGTTCGACACCAAAGATTACAAGCCCTTTTATTAAAAGATCTTTGCATCGTTAACAGAACATACTTAAACAAATACAATACAGTCTCAGTTTACTCAGTACATTTTGGTTCACTCAGTTGTGAGATTATTAGAGCACATTAACTAAGAATCTCTAATAGCATATAGAAAGTCTAATAGAGTTCTCACTTATGCTTTATGCTGGTGATATCACAGGGTGAGGGTAAATAGTAATATGTGATATGTAATTTATATTGTTTCTTCAGATGAAATCATGGAATATAAATTAGGCCACATCTCATATAAAATACAGTGAGCACACAAACAGAGACTTGCACGAACAAATGTACCTTCACTGTAAATTCTAATTAGTAAACCTTACTTAAAAAAAACATGCAAACCGATTGCCTTGAAAAAAAACAAGTAAAGTGAAATAAGAACAGTATTTTGTACTTACAAAGGTTTATTTAGTGTTGTAAACTTACACGCAAGTTCTGGTAACTCAGAATCACTTAGTTGTATTTACTTGAACAGAAATCTAATTTACTTGCTAAAACCATGCAAACCGATTGCCTTAAATAAATCAAGTAACTGTTACTCTGGTGCTAGAGTAATGCTTTGTTGGTTTATAGCTATCAGTTTGCATGGTTTTAGCAATAAATTAGATTTCTATTCAAGTAAATGCAACTAAGCACTTACATTACTAACTATTAATTTAAGTAGTAATAGTAACTAGTCATTTAACTAGTCTAGTAACTTAAGTGCTTCAAAAATCCATTACAAATTAATGAAAACAATGTTCCATTCATATGACACATAAATTTAAGGCAGTGACAATTCAAAGTTAAAGGTAATGTATTACACAAACCAACAACAATCTGATTTAGGGTATGCTTAGTGTAAGAAGTGGAGGTAGCAGTAGGAGGATGAGTTTAAGTATGGCACTGGGTAGGCTGCACACATTGCCAATGGTTTATATAATTAAAGTTCAAAAAGTCACTTTAGTTTCAGGGTTTTGTTTTGTCCCAAGTAAAGCACCACACTTCGAATTAATCTCCAAGTGTTTTTCATGGTATTAGGTCAATCCAAATGTAGCAGTAATCCAAATGTACCAAATGACATTCCAGAAGCAAACAGTTGATGTAGATTCTACAGACTGTTCTTTGCAATGTACTCTGAACAATGATGGCAGAAGACACAGGGTCAAGGCAGAGAAGATTTGGAGAAATACATCATCTTCAATGATGGTCAGCAATCCAACACATATTAGTGTCCAGACTGCATCAACATCAGACACCTGCATAAAAAACAAACAAATAAAATATTAAGCAGGGAAATGTGATGGTTATTTGCCAGTGTTATCTGTCCTGGCTGGTTCACCAAAAAATTACATTTGTTATCATTTACTCACCCATGACTTTTGTTCATTTTGGAATGACATGAGGGAGATTAAATGACATAGTTGTCTTTTTTGGGTGAATGAGGTATATAATCAACAATAATCTTATAGAAGTATCTCAGTAATATAAGAGCAAATACACATTACATTTTCCCACAATTAAGTGTTTGTTTAAGGTGTATTTTTTTTTTTTTTTTTAGAACTTACAAAGTGGGTTAGTAGTAGAAGTATCTGGGGTAATTGCAAAATGAAACAGGAAGGCCCAAGATGGGTGTGCAGTGCTGTCAAATCTGGGTTCTAGAAGAAAAAAATAAATAAATAAATAAAATTTTAAGACATTCAAGTGTTACAGTACAAATGTTTTTGTCAAAGTGTCAATAAAGAGGTCATTAACTGTTTATTTTTAAAAATTAACATAGCAACATACATTTTAAGGGTTTGTTGGGTGTGAGGTGTCCTCTTAAATCTGCAAAAAAAAAAAAAGTGGTTAGAGGTATACTGCATATGCAAGACTTTTTTTTTTAAATGAAATTGTAAATAGTGTAGCACAGTGATTACTGAGTAAAAAAAAAACTGCTGTACTGCTGTGTATTAGCTTGAAATATCTCACCTCCAATGTACTGAGGCCTGTGCTGATGAGACCGCTGTTCAGAGAAGGCAGTTGCCACAAACACTTGTCCTAAATATGACAAATTAAAGTATCCACATTTCTATACATATCTATTTGAGGCCACAGTCATAAAATCAATTCAAAAGCAGCATTTCCTCTGTATTACTGTGGAAATAACAATTACTGTGAGCTCATTTAATTTAAACCACAAAGGTTTAATCATGCAATGGCAATAATTGTGACGTATTAAAACATATATGATGATAAAATTGTAAATTGAAAAATTAACTTAAAATCAACATGGGTTTGTGGCAACAACTCTGGGCAAAACAGAAAACTAACTACAAAGTTTTACATTTGTGACAGTAAAAAGCATCTAGTGTAAACAGAATCACTTGTCTTTTGTCTACTTTACATGCAGCCCATACACAAAATAGGGCTAAGTTAGTTAAAATTAGCAGCAGACAGAAAGACACATTTACACACAATTATTTTTTTTTGATAACTTACCTTAGTGTCTTTGTCCAGAGGTAAAAATGCAAGCAGTCTCTGCTTCTTTTCCCAGTTTCAGCAAATTCTTCGCCAATTAGCTGGAGCCAACCGATGTCAGCACAAATTCAAAACATTGCTTGTTGCGCATGCTCTAACTGTCCTAATTTCTTCTTCTGTGGTTTTGTTGCATATTAGCAACACATTAGCGCACTGCTGCCTCTCACTGGTGTATTCATGTCATTGGTTTTGTTGTGACTACTTGAATATTTTAAGTAAGCTTTACTCAAAGCAGCAAGTAAACTGTTTTTTCGCCTTGAAATTACCTTTAACTTGATAAAACCTAGTAAGTAGAGCAACTAAGTAAAGATAACTAATTATATACAAGTAAGGTACACTATTGGATTTTACAGTGTTACACTGCTTACACAGAGAAAATTTAACATTTTTAGGTATTCTCTGTTTTATCTCTGTTTATTTTTAAGGGGGAAAAAAAAGAAAAACATTTACCACTGAACACACTAATGAACAATTCTCCTGTGATGATGATGAATCTGCAGTTGCTCTTATATAGTCAGTCCGTTGATCTTTTGCAAAGCAGCCACTGACCCTCCAAATGGAAACATGCAATGTTTTCTGTGTCTCGGTTTTGCTTTCAAAACTTTAAACAGGTGCTTAACGCTGTAGAAGCATGATCTGAACAAGACACACACCCTTGTGTCTTGTGTCTTTTTTTTTTTTTTTAACACTGGACTATTTTTCTCAATAAATAAATGAAAAACTATATATTTTCATCTCATTTGTTTGACTGGGTTCCCTTTTTCAGCTTTCAGTAAATTTTGATCATATTTATGCAGAAATATAGAAAATTTTAAAGGGTTCACAAACTTTTAGGCAGCACCGTAACTCCAAAAATAAATAAACAAATAATGCAAAACATTTTAATATATAGAGTTATTATTATTATTATTATTGTTTTTTTATTATTATTATTATTATTAGCATATTTGTTAGATGAAACAGAAAAAAAACAAAAAACAAAAAAACTTGAATGCAATTTCACCTGCATATTGCAGTGTCATCTAAAGAGAGGAAGAGAGGAGTTTCTTCAGAGCATGAGAAATTAGAAATTTCACACTTCACACAATGGGTAACCAATAATATTATATATATATATATATATATATATATATATATATACACATACATACACAGTGGATACAGAAAGTATTCAGACCCCCTTAAATTGTTCACTCTTTGTTATATTGCAGCCATTTGCTAAAATCATTTAAGTTCATTTTGTTTCGTCATTAATGTACACACAGCACCCCATACTGACAGAAAAACACAGAATTGTTGACATTTTTGCAGATTTATTAAAAAAGAAAAACTGAAATATCACATGCTCCTAAGTATTCAGACCCTTTGCTGTGACACTCATATATTTAACTCAGGTGCTGTCCATTTCTTCTGATCATCCTTGAGATGGTTCTACACCTTCATTTGAAATATCACATGGTCCTACGACAATGGCAGACGACAACATACTGTAAGTGCAGCGTGTATAACAGTATACAGAACGTCATCGTCTGTTGGTGTAGATGCTAAAATAGTTATCATCATAATTCTTGTTTAAGTTTAAGATATCATGTACTGTTAGAACGGGAAGAGAGTGGCAATTTGTAAAGGTTAATAAAGAAAGAACACAATGGACTTAATATAAACTTTATGATACAAACACTCTGACTACTTACAATGGCAAATTAGCATGAGAGTTCAGGCAATAGCCAATGACAAAAGTACGAGTGAAAGTCGTATTATTTTGTACAAGTACGCTTGTACAATATCATATAAATTTGCTGATTTGCTGTTAATTGTATGAATGAGTTCAACATGACACTTTCTTGGTTGGTGGAGCAAGCTGTGCAAAATGTAACTGCACTACAGTTCAGTCAAGATGCTCAGACTGACATTGATATTCCTTTGGAAATGTTTGCCTTTGCTTTTGGTCTTTTCCATAAATGCACAACATGGCTCAATTCAGATCCCATGACAGGCCTCCTTTGGTCTTCCCTTTCAGCTGAAACAAAGATAAATATATACATGTTGAGACAATGTGCTAAAAAGAAATTTGTGACCAAAATATTTAAGAGGAACGACTGTAAGGAAAGTTATTATTGACAGATAAAATAAGGATGTGTGCCTTAAAGCAAATCAGTTATAACTAAATGTCTTCAACATTACTGTGGAAGGCTGAATCATTGAAGGACTTGTTCAGCCTCCTTGACAGCTTCTTCAAGATCAGCACTGGGAGCTTTGAGTTCAAGTTCCCTGTTATTCTAGCAGCTTTCTGACAGAATTGGTCAAAATTATGAGATTATAAAAAAGGTCATGATGGACCACAGAAAGAGAGAGCAAAACTGTGTGTAATTTAATTATGGATTACAGTTTGGAAAAATAGGAACAAGTGATGGCATTTACAAGAGATGTTTTCTTTAAAGAGCTGCTGAAGTAAGTGATCTGATGTAACTGCAAGACAGAAAATAAAAATTAAATTACAATATTTATAATATATATATATATAATTAAATAATAATAAAAAAGTATTAAAGGTGGCAAGCATTGTAATTACTGTGCTTTACAAATAGTATACCGTAAAATCACAGTTAATGGTAAAACTATGTTTGCAGTGGTAAATCCATGGTAAGCGTTATGGTTATTGTGCTTTAACTACAAATACCACAGTAAAACTATGCTTACAGGTGTAAAACCATGGTAAACATTGTGGTTGTTGTGCTTCAACTACAAATACTACAATAAACCTATGGTTACTGAGCTAAAACCATGGTAAATGTTGTGGTTATTGTGCTTTAACTACAAATACCACAATAAAACTACGGTAAGCATTGTGGGTATTATGCTTTAAAAACAAATACCACAGTAAAACTATGCTTACAGTGGTAAAACCATGGTATATGTTGTGGTTGTTGTGCTTTAACTACAAATACCACAGAAAAAAAAAAAACTATGGTTACTGAGGTAAAACCATGGTAAACGTTGTGGTTGTTGTGCATTGGCTACACATAATATGGTCAAGCAACAGTTACTATAGTAAAAATATGGTAAATGTGCAGACTTTTACATGATTCGCTTATCACGTGATACTGGGTTGGTTGATTTGTAAAGCTGTCATCAGCCACGTGAATATGATTAAAACAGTTTTATTTATTTATCTATTTCAAAACTGCAACAGTTAGAAGTTAGCTTAGGCTAATGTAAATGGTAGGCTAATGTTAGCAGCTGTGCTAACGCAGCAGCCGACTGTTCTAACTCATTTGAACGCACACGCTTCCATTTTAACACATAACCTCATGTAAGGAGATGCAGAAGCACCGAAATAATTAAAATAATGATCTCATTACAAAAGAAAAGATTGTTGTCCTTTCTTTCCTGTTTGAAGGTGTACACACATCAGATGAACTGGGCAAACCGAGCCTCGCTGGTGACGTCACTGTCGTAGAAGATGCTGCATGGTATTTGTACGCATCTGCTCTCCACAGAAGTTAATGGGAAGGATTGGCGTATCATATGCACGGGACATTGGACTTTGGCGTATGTATTACATGCAACTGGAAAGTGTAAAGCCGTGTTGTTTATACGCAGATTGATGAGAACGGGTTGGTAGAAAATGTATCAGTGTCACACGTGTCCTGCATTGTCCCTCAAAATCACATCTACATCCCACAACAGCCCTATTGTCAGGTGGTCACCCTAGGCACCAAAGCAGTCCATTATAGGAGAAAAATGCTGAAATGATTTCCTCAAAAAACATAATTTCTTCACAACTGAAGAAAGAAAGAAATGAACATCTTGGATGACAAAAGGGTGAGTACATTATATGTGAATCTTTGTTTTGGAGGTGGACTTCTCCTTTAAGGTTTGCTCTCTTTACCAATAAAAAAGCACCAGTGCACCCTAGTATTATTGTTCCTGACGTGATGCTTTATTTTGAACACCAGATGGCGCTTTAAGCAGCGGTTACACACTTTATTATAAAATAACAATTTCGGTTAGATTTTTAGCTGCATCATTGCATGGTAAAAAACAAACAAACAAACAACAACAACAACAACAACAAAAAACAATTGTAAACTGATAACTGTACATGTATATAGCAGATGTTTGCTACCAATGTTCAGGTGTCTGGTCTGGTTGCTGATGGGATTGTTGATCACACAGCTGTAGGTGTTTTTATCCTGATATTCCACCTCCAGAGGTAGAGAGAGACTGATGCTGAGATCAGACACACTGATGCTGGACAATAAACTGTTTCCACTGTACCATGGGAGAGAGTCACATTCACCCTTAAATGGTGCAGAGAAGTACCTTTTGAAAAGGCACCACTCCATTAACAGCTTTTGCACTTTTTTACTGAAGATCAGCTTCTGAGTCAAACTGAAAGTGGCTGTGGTTGTTTGTTTATTCTTCGGACGTGTGATTTGATCTGTTGGATGGACAGACATCATGTGTGAGTGTGTGTGCATGTGTGTTCGGTTTGTACATGAAGAGTTTCTTCCTGTTCCGCTGTTGTGAACCACTTTGAAGTTTAATCTACAGAAACATGAGGAGAAACTTTTGCAGAGAGGGAGAGAAGTATAAGTCAGTAAAAACAACTGAAGTTGCTGAAACTATTGTTTTTATTGAAATTAGATTCATTTGTTTTGTGAACCAAACTCATCTATCACAGAAACATGCAGTTACTGCGTTTTGTCTCCATTGTCTTGTCTACTGTTCACATGCTAACGCTATTCCTGACTTCATGCTCCTCTCCACGTGGATCTCTCCATTGCTCTCTGGTGTTTGGCGTGGCTCACTCTCTGGAGCTCGCATCTGCTCTACATTTCAAGGACAGTCAGCTAAGAACTCGTTTACACTGTTTCACTCCGTTTGTTTACCTTCAAGCTTGTCAATAAAACAATTACAGGTTATTTAATACATTAGAAAACATAAATGCATTACCCCAACTAACGTATATAACACAACTTTAGCAGTCATGCAACTTCCTTAAGGTTTTACTTTAAAGTAATAGGGCAACTGGTTTAAATTTAATCAATTTTAATGTAAAGTAAACCCAGGATCAAAATGTTTTACATGTTTTCAATGTTTTAGGTCTTATTTTTAAGCAAGGTTTGGTGAAACAGAATGATTATTTAAATTATGATTTAATCTAGATTTAGGATCAATTCTTGTCGTGGAAGCAATGGACAATTTTGACACTTCTGAGCCTCCATGCAGAACAGATACGTCTTTATTGTCTGTGGATATTTACATTATTTTCCATGACTTTTAACATGTTATATCCAGACCTGGAAATGTCAATGAGACCTGAATTTAGAGTGTGTAAATTTCATATTCATTTCATACATTACAGCAGATGAAAATAATCAATAATCTAAATAAAACCGTACACTGTCAGAAGAAAAAAAAAAAGTACAAAACCTTATTTATCCTTAAAAGTTCTTATTAGTATTTTAAAGGTACATATTGGTACCTAAATGGTAAATTGTATGTGTAGCAGCCATTTTATTTAAATAAAAATAATAAAATGTATATTAATCCATAAGTGTTTTTATAACATACAAGTCAGACTCCACCTGTACAAACAGAGCAAAACAAAAATGTAAAACATTTTCTTCAGATGTTCTGTGTCTGATCTAAGAAGATGATCCACTAAAATACTCGAGCTATGTGAATCCTCACACAACAGAGTTTGACCCTCCTTATTACACACTGCATTTGCATGCAATATAATGTTATATTTCATATGGCCCGTATTAAGACTTTAACTGTTTCTAATGGGTGAAATATTCTTTAATTTTATCATTTACAGGTTTTACTGACAATCATCTTCTGAGTCAAACTGAAAGCTGCTGTGGGTTTTTTTTTTTTTTTTTTTTTTTTTGTGAAATGTGGTTTGATCTGTCGGTGGAAAATAATCTTGTAGATGAGCGTGTGTTTCACTGCATGTATATTCAGTTTGTAGGTGAAGAGTGTCTTCCTGTTCTGCTACTATGAACAGCTTCTTACGTCTCTATGAAAAACAAAATTGAAACTGTTTGACAGAGCAAAACAGCTTTAGGAGCTTCAGTTCTGTCCTTGTCATTTAGTCATTCACTTTGGAGAAAGATAAAATACAGTTAGATATTTTATTCTAACCAATCCAATAAATGAAAACGTGAGCTATGACTTAAAACAATCAATAATTTTAACATTGTCACGTGAACCACAATCACCTGTTGCTTACTGCTGTGACGGTGGTTTTAGCTTTTGATATTCAAAACCCACCAGATGGCGCCACTAGATATCGTGAATTAAAGTGATGACAACAGAAATGTGTAAATATATAGTCAAAGATTTGGTCAAATCGATTATTAGTCAATCTGTGTTAAAATGATTTTTTTGTTTTGTTTTGTATTATTATTAAACATTATTATAAACGGGCAAAAGGAGGCAGTGATCAGGTAGATTTTTTTGATTTAGTTCATCATATTGGTTCTTCAGCAGTTTGAGAACATCAGCATTTATTTATAGCGCACCCTATCGGGTACATATAGCGCTTTTATTGCAAAGGACATGTTTTGCTTTACACGCTACGCAATCATTTACATATCACATGTGTGTAATAATGTACACATCTATGTATTCGATATTTATTTTATTTAAATAAGACACAAACAATGCAGTACAAAAAAGGGGAAAAAATGTCAAAAAAAGAGAGACAGAAATATATGTAAATCAGCGTCAGAGTCCTTATGAGCGGAACATTTAATCCAACAGATACGATATTTGATCAGCGTTTTTTGGCGACATTTGAATACACAGGTTCCGGCATTGATTTCTGCAAACAAAATATACAGTCAATCTGTTGCAACAGTGTTAAAATTTGTATTTATTTATTTTAAACCAGAGTGAATGTGCAGACCAACATTTACGAGACCTGCGAGTTTCTGTAAAATAATTAATTTGCCTAAAAAAAACTCACAGTCCTGAAACAAAGTAGTAGAACTGAACATAATTTGAGAAACAGGATTTGCCTTCCTTAATTTTTAACTCCAAAAGTTTACTAGCAGGCGTTAACAAATCAGGCGGTGAATCACTGTTTTGCATCCCCATGGGTTACGCGCATCATTTGCATAAAGTTGCATATGTTTTGCCCGCGGTCACTGCATACCGTATCGGCGGGCAGCATCAGTTTATCCAAATTAATGTGTGCGATCTGATCGTCGCTGATAATCTGCTTCTTGTAGCTATTCAGCACTTTCGATTATTTGATTGGTTTAAGCCAATGAACAATCTCTCGAGATTTTCCGCGGCTGCTCCAGCACCCAAGCGGCGCCTATGACACTGGTCTCATCCCGTTGTTCCTGCGCACATGTTCTAGCCCTACGTTTCTACCTGATATGGTGGTAAATAAAAGAGTCGTGATTAAGAAGCCACAAGACACTACTTTCTCATCAAGTCATCCCGAAGACAACAAACACAGAAGTTTACCGTTTTAACTTGCCATGAACAAAAAGCTTCTCTCTCTTCAGGATAACACTTTCATTTTATAGAAGAAAAAAAAAAGGTGTAATGTAATAAAAAATTATGAATGTTGACTGAGGATGACCTACTAAATGAATTTGGTGTATGGTGAGTGAATTAAGACTATTTTTATAAAATGTATTTATTAAAATACGATGGTAATGTATGCTAAATTAATTGCATATTAGTATTTACACTGACACAAACAATGACTGCATGACCAAGGCTGATCACCCACATCTGTTTACCGACTGTTGTAAATTGCATACACATAAATAAAATAAAATAAAATAAGTCCAACTACATAAAATGATGACCCTTAACCATGACTGAAACAGCCTCTTACAACACAGACATAAATGATCTTACCATTTTTTGTGCTGTTGGTTTACAAAGTGCTGAATCAGTTCTGGTCTCGGCTGCATTAACAATAATCACAGATGTGTTAAAGCAACACAGTTTTTAATATTATACAAAAAGTGTGCCTTAAAAAGCTAAAATCTCAACATAGGATATGACTGCTTTCTGTACTGACCTGTTTGTCTACATTTTTTGCATATGCAGAAGATCATGGCTGCAGCTACAATCAACAGAGATCCAGCAGCAGAAATCAACACTATGTACAATACAGGTAGACCTTGATCTGTAATGGACAATTCTGTAATAGATAACATTAGTCATTATCCGGAATGAATTTGCCTGTCTACAACAAACATTATAAAACATAAACACTGTGCAACAGGTACAGTAAATTAATATTAATATCACTATACCTGAACATGGCCCACAGAGTTTGTTGATGTCTAGATGTTGAATCTGGTTAATGAATGAATTGTTGATCACACAGCTGTAGGTGTTTTTATCCTGATATTCCACCGCCAGAGGTAGAGAGAGACTGATGCTGAGATCAGACACACTGATGCTGGACAATAAACTGTTTCCTCTGTAC
The DNA here is from genome assembly GCA_036247105.1 of Cirrhinus mrigala. NCBI lineage: Eukaryota > Metazoa > Chordata > Actinopteri > Cypriniformes > Cyprinidae > Cirrhinus > Cirrhinus mrigala. Next base: position 45,707,377 of record CM070028.1, on the reverse strand, counting down.
CAGGAGAGACTCGCATCACTCACATTCAACACTGAACACAACAATGAACAATTCTGCTGTGATGATGATGATGAACATTTTGAAGAGTTTCTACTGATGACAGGAACAGGCAGACGAGCTGAAAAACATTGGAGAATAAACAGAAACCTGGGTAAATCTAGTAAACAATCTTGTTTTCATCTCAGTGTGTTAAATGACTGTTTAGTGTGATGACAATCAGTGAGAGTCACCTTAACCCTTTCACTGGTGAGTTTAAAATATTCTATCTGACCCTCCAGAGTGAGTTTTTTTTAGGCGACCGTTATTTTAGAACGTTCACTTTATTGTTTCCATGGCGACGCGTCATGATTGTCACGTGACACAACGCAGCCACTATAGCGCTGTATGACAGACATATCGCTTTTATTTCGTTTTTCCTTTTTTTATTTAAAATATTCCCACACTTGCTTACCATGTCTTCAACTATCTGATATTCCGATTCACGAATACGTGTAAGTGAGTGTATTTTGCCGTTTTAAAACATTTATAAATGATCTGGATCGTGATCTGTAACGTGATATGGGCGCCGCCATGTTTGTTCGCGCTGCCGTTCAGAGAGTCCTGTTAGCCGGATTTACAGCACGTAAATTCACCAGTTTCTCCCGAAATACATGCAAGTAGGTGGCTGGTGAACTGGGAAAGGAATGGAGTGAATTATATCGTTACTTACACTGTGTGTATCCAGGGGCGGATCTACCGGGGTGGCACGGGGTGGCAACTGCCACCCTAGGAAAAAGCTGTGCCACCCCACCTGCCACCCCAGAATTATTACAGAATAAAATATAAATGTAAGCAGTGTTTCATGTGTAACGCAAAATAACAGGTCTTTCAATAAACTGTGCACGATGGTTGCACGCGCATGCAGCGCGCCAAGTGTAATCGGCTTTATTAACAAATGACTCTTATGAATCGGTTCTTTTTGAGTCAAAACCACAAAGCACAGTCCACTTCACTAACGAATTGTTGTACATTTGTTCGTGAATCAGATAATTACTGCTTCTCGGCTAACTCAGAAGTCCTCTGAGAAATCTAATCATGTCCGGGTATGTCTGAGATTCATCGCGTAATTTTTTTGATCCGATTCTCTGACCGCTCGCTCCACTTTAATCGTGGATATAGGCTTTTTGCCGTATCCGAGAAAACAACAATAGCATGAAATCAATAAGAAGATGCCGATCACGGAAACTAATAGCAGAGTTAGGTAGCATCTGGTCATATTGCAGTTTTCTCGATTGTTAACAAAATGTAACTGATTTTTTTTAGCTGGCTCATACTCCCAAACCATTCATTAAGTTCTCAAAACAAAGACACATTTCTCAAAAGGTTTAAGTTAAACATTAAGTATAGCAAAACTGATGACACACCAATCAGAATTTCTGCATCCAACTACGGAGAGAGGATTAAGGAATCATTTACATGGGTATTATACTTACAAATACAGTATAATTACATAGTACAGTAACAGTACATTAGATGATGGAAATTTCACTATAAACTGTAGCACATGTTGTACAACTTAAATAGTGTGACTTGGCAAAATTAATTTGTACCCTTTTTTTTAATGTGTAGGCTACTGCATTTTTGCAGAACTTTGAAATGACAACCTAGAGATATAGTCTTGTGTCAGGAGACCAAATAGTACTGCATACTAGTACTGTATACTATAATGAAATTTAGCCAAATGTACAGAGGATGCTGAATTTACTTTTTTAATTTAATATTTTACTGTATTGTATTGTGGTGCATACCAAGTTCATACACAGTTCTTTAGTATTTGAACTTTTCTAGTGCTTTTCATCTGCTGCAAGATTACTTTACAGTAGTAAAATGAAAATAATTTTTCCCCAATAGTTTCCCATTAAATCAACGACATTAGCATCTTAAACTTGCACTAAACATGATTTATACCATCTAGGTAGTAATTTAATAGAATCGCATGTCTTCTTTAGTGCTACAAGCTCAGAAACATTTATAACCTATTGAAGTTTTCTTATATTATTTATTGACTTGGTGCCATGACGGATATTGAAATGTTATTTATTTTTCATTTTAAACAGTATAGATGATTAGGCTACTTAATGGAAATGCAATATTTGTGAACACAGTTGTGCATGTCAGACTATAAATCCCCAAAAGCTACGCATAGGGGATTGCTTTGGTGTTGCCACCCCTCATAGACTCCATGCCACCCCTTTGCCACCCTAAAAATTATTTTCTAGATCCGCCCCTGTGTGTATCTGATATGAATCAAACACGTCGACTATACTTGAATGGATTGTTATTGCTGCTTCCATAGACATCCGTGTGTATTTTACAAACTATTGTTTTACTAGTACTTATGTGTATTTAAATGTCTGAAACCTAAAATAAACGTTATGTGGTTGAAAACACTGCATAATTGTGATTATATGACAAGTGCAGCGCGCTTCTCTCTCTGGCTCAGCGCCAGCCAACGCGCGAAAACGCAGTTTGAATTTGGCAGTTGCGAACGTTCTAAATCCCATATGTGGGACCGTACTCCCAGGGGCACAGCAATAAGAATCCCATATGTGGGACCGTACCGCTCAAAGGGTTAAACTATAAAATTATTTGATATTTTAATATTCAGTTATACTAAATTTACAGCATTTGTGGCATAAAGTTGATTACCACAAAAAAATTCTAATAAAAAAAAAGAGCCTGTCCATAAATGTTACAATAGTAAAAACATAATATGTAAACGGGTGTTACAAAAAAAATTAAAATAAATAAATTACCCACTTATCACTGTAGTGTTAACTCTGACTGGTCACATCAGCCAAGCTTAAGCTGGCTCTCAGATGATCCATGTCTTCATATAGGAATGGTCCTATATTTAAGGTTCTTCAGTATTATCAGCAGCTTTCGGGTTGCCTAATAGCTAATTAAATGGCAAATTCAGCAGGCAAAACCCCATCATTTCACTTGCAATCTGGAATTTAGCGAGGGGACTTAGTTCCCCTTATGGACTACACTTCCATTTCATATTGGCAATGTGCGTTACTTATCTGCTGTGACTGGCAACATGCTTGTTGCTGCAACACCTTTCAAATCAAGTTGACTTTATTTTTATAGCAGTCTAATAGCACAAACTAAAGCAGCTTTGCAGATAGAAAGCAAATAATGTTTAAGGTACAAACAAAATAATGTCTGCTGTTGTGCAGCTCCAAAGAGAAAATGGTAAATGGCCGTTGTTTAGTTAAAGGCAATTCTGTTTGGGTATCGAACATGCTTGTTCTTCTAGTCATATTGAAAACATGCTTGTTCCAAAGCTATCTGGTTGTTATTGGAACATGCTTGTTCTAAGGGCTGTCTAGTTGTTACTGAGAACATATTGTTCCTTAAAGGAACCGTATGTAAGAAATTTATTTCAGTTAATCATAAAATGGCCCTGACATGTCACTAGACATTAAGAAATCATGTTCATTTCAAATACTTATATCACTGACAACAGTGGTCCGGCCAGGATATTGTCATTTAAAAGTGAAAGTTGCAGCCCTCAACTGATGTTGATGTTGTCATGTTGTGTTTTGGTCTGAGGCGCCACCCTCCAGCTATCTACCAATCACGAAGTCAGTAGAGTTTCGTCATCCGGGTTGCCAGCTCTGCTCTAGTTACAGCTGCAGCTACGAACGTGTTGGATAAAACATGTGTAAAGTTACGAAGGTCCTAAAATACCTCGTTATGAATCCGAAGTACTCGTGACAAAGTCCGAAATAAAACAAGGATTTGTATAAGAGATGCCTTTGACAGATGGAGACGGCTGAAAACGGAGAAGAATTTTAAGACAGATGCCAACGTTGCTAATTTTCTCCTGGACAGGTAAGATTCTTCTATGTTCGCCCGTGCTAAATGCGTTCATAAAAAGCTTTATATCGCACCACTAGCACGTTATGAAAACAATCTATGTTTCGACTGAAATGTGGTATTACAGTACATCTTTACGAAATATTTGGCTAATCGCCTTTAGTAAAATTTTGCGATACATAATTACTTTGCAAAACATCTCTCGTGAAGCATAAACATAAGTAACAGAAGAAAAAAAAAAAAAACGTATTGTGTAGGACTCGTCACTTGCCATTGGAAGCTCCTTGTAGCAGCCTACGTTCCTGCGGAATCCTGCAGCTTAGCTGGCAACCTCGAGTCGGGGGGGGGGGGATATGCCGTTCTACAGTATTTTGAAAGTGATTGCAGTACCAGTTTTGGCCACAATCCTACATACGGTTCCTTTAAGCTTTTCAGTTACTGTAACACACTTGTTTAGGTCATTGAGTAAGGACAACATGCTTGTTGCTAAAGGCATTGAGATTTTCAGTTTGTGTTTGTTGGATATCAGCAAATGGCTTATCTATGCTAGGCCGCAGGGATGCACACTGTAAAAAATTGGCGTGAATTTAACGGTAAAAATACTGTAAAAATACTACAGTAAAAACCTGTTAAATGGTTAACGGTAAAAGGCCGTACAATTTACAGTGAACAGTACAATTTACCGTAAACTGACATTGCCAGAATTCCCTGTGTTACATTTTTTTTTTTTTTATTTGATGTTTTTCCCTTTCTTCTTAGTTTCTTCTCATCAGTTTTGTACATTAGGGTTCTATGTTACATTTAATGTTGTTAAATTAATGTTTATGCATTATTTCAGTTTCATGTGTGTTACCATGATGGTGTTTAGTGTTTGTGTGAACGACACTGTGCACCTTCTATATATGTTAATTTTTAAAAGCTGTTTGTGATGAGCTTTGGTTCATCATTTGGCTTTCTCATCACCACCTGCTTTTGGTGGTTATCAGTGTATTACAAAGGTACAAAAAAGATTTCAGTACTTCAATAAGCTGGTACATTAACATTATCAGTTAATGAAATTACGGTATTTACCTGTAAATTTACCTGTTGCTACCATATTTTTTACGGTAAAATTCTGGCAACCACAGCTGCCAGTTTTTTTACAGTAAATTTTACGGAATATTTTTTACATTGCAGTTCTTGCCCAGAACAGACTACCACCAATCAAAATGGTATGCTGACTGTCAATCATTTTTGACTATAATGCGCCTGATAGAATTATAACTTTGACACAGTTACTCTTTAAACCCTAATTTATTTATTTATTTATTTATTTATTTTACTTTTGGTAATGACCTTCATGCCACAAAACACCACTGATGGAGCTCAATATGTATATTCCTTAAATAAAACAAGAATATGTGCATGTTAGAATAAATAATCTGTGCTCACCATAGACAGAAACACTGAATGTTTTTGATGTAATTTTTGCTCCACTGATCTGCACTTCATACACTGTAAACCCTAATAAGTTGAGAGTACTCAAATGATTTGAGGAAAGTGATTCCCTCAGTTCGTTTGAGTAATGGAAAATTGACAACTCGATTTATTGAGTTAACCAATTGTGGTCTCTTCATTGAATTAACTTAAATGTTTAATCCAGCATGTTGAGTTGTGATGTTTATGATGGTCAGAGATCCAGTTTGATTACCCAGCTTCAGTCTGTCTCTGAATCTCCCATCAGGACCATCAAATGTGGGCAACAGTTGCTTGTTTGTTTTAATTTTAGCAATGAGAGACTTTTCAGTATCAAATTTCCATAATATGTAATCATCTTCATGTATTTCAGTAAGATCAGTGTTTAGAGTGACAGAATCTCCCTCCATCACTGACACTGATTCACCAAACACACCTGATGAACAAACAGATTTTACACAGATTGTAATGCTTCTGATGGTCTACAAAGGCTGAAGTCAAGTGTAGATTGCAAGTAAATGTGAATTGTAAAACAGTGACATGAACATAACTTGAACATTATATTTATGGTGTACTTACAACATGACAAGCTGAATTCTTCTTAACATTGTCAACCCCTTCATATTTTTCATATAGGACATTCATTGATTGAAATTAAAATAATTATTACCACAGAGAAAAAGCGCCTTAGAATTTCAAAGTGGCTAAACGGAGCATTCGCTCTGGATAAAGTTACATTCACTATAGCAATTTCTATTCAAATCTGTGAAGAACGTTATTGAAATTAAACCAAATAAAAAAAATATATACTAGGAACTTACCAATCAGATGCCACCCACACAAACAGAATGTAACAAACAAGTGAAACATTTCTTTCAAAAAGGCTAATGATGAATGTACTCTGACCTATATTGAAATGAAACTTATACTAGCAACCAGCCAATGTCTGAGCGAGCTGTTACTGCAGAAACCTTTAGCATAGTGGCATAACACAGTTGAAAGCCACATAGAGTATTAATTCTCTCTTCACTTGATGGTGTGTACATATAAACCAAGTAAGTTGATTTAAGCATTTTTTTTTTTTTTTTTTTTTGGTTTAAACAATGTACATTATCAGTAATCACAGTCTATGCATGTTTATTCTCTGTCTATATGTTTTGGATTTTGGAGTTGTGGATTTTGAATTGCATTTGGGTCATTGTCTTTGGAAAAGCTCATTCTATATTCACAACGGGTGTCTATTTATGTAATTCTAATCATGTGTTATATTTGTTATACCACACACAGGGAAAAAATAGTTAATGCCACACATGTCGCATTGTGACACTAGCAACACATCTTTTGAGTCAAAGTGAAAGCTGCTGTGGTTGTTTTTCTGTAGAGATGTGGTTTGATCTGGGCAAACAGCTTGTAGGTGAGAGAGAGATGCAGTGCATATGAGTTTAGTTTGTAGGTAAAAAGTTAATGCTCTCAAAAATAAATAAATAAATACGTAAAAACGGCTTTACAATCAGATATAATTCATCAGAAACACTCAAACTGGAGTCTTTTGGTATTAAAGCGTTAATTGTACTTTCAGTCATGGTCTCGTTATGTCTAAACACTCTCTGGCTCCACCTGCTACAGTAATGCCCCAACCTCATGCTATTAGCCGAGCTGGAAAATGATTGACAGATTTGAGCAGCTAGATGTAACAGTATGGGTAGATGCAGTACTAAGTTAAATCTCCACTACTATCTTTATTATTACTTACTATATTTCATAAATTACTACTATTAATTAGTATATCCTATATCGGTCCACCTTTTCACATGTTTTGTCGACTCGTAATAATACCTATTGACTGCTTATCATAATACTCCTCCCCTTTTCACTAGACAGTTTGCTGTGGATGTTTTTGGAGTTTTGGAGAATTAATGTTTTTGGAGTTTTGGAGAATTAATGTACAATGTTTTTGAATGTCCACTTTGGAGGACATTATTTTCTTAGGGGTGCCTTTAGCCCCATTGTACCCTCTAAGTCAAAAAAAAGTAATTTTTGCTCTTGTCGTGTTTTTTCCTGTTCCTTTTTACCTGAACTCTGCCTTTCTGAACAACTGGGTAGCCAGACTATGTATTTAATTACATAGTGTATTTCCACAAGACTATTCTCAGATTAGTCATGCTACATGATATATAGATTTTTATTTTGTTTATTTATTTATTTATTTATTTATTTATTTTGTTTACCTTGTTTTATTATTTAATGAAAAAAAAGGCTTAAAATTCTTTCAAATTAGATAAACTACTACTGTAAACTAGTGTTAGGAATAAGCATATTGCGACAAAAGTAATGCGATATTTTACAAAAAAGAACGTTGGCGAAAATAATTTTTGCATTAGAGAAGGACAGGAACGTTACGTCATCGTCATACGTCATCGCTCGATCTTCCTCAGGGAGACTCCCGGTTACTTTCACTATGACTAGCGAAACATCCACATCGTCGCCATCTAAGCAGAAAAACAGAGCGCTTTTATGAATCTCAATCTGCATTCATGATGGGAAAAGTACTGAAAAATAAGCTTCTCTTTAATTTGCTGGCATGTGATCTTGTTTTTTGGTCACAATGGTAAGACCTTTATTTGCTTAATAATGACTGTACGATTAGGATTAGTGTTGAGATTATGGCTAGGTGGCAACAGTACAGGACTAAAAAAACAATATATATATATTTTTTGTAGACAAAGATGGCACTATACGTTTAATGCGATGGAAAATAGCTTACTTTTCTTACGTATTGCTATGAGCAATATTCATTATGAAAATGGTTATATTATATAAATACACAAATAATTATATGTATAAAAGTATAAGGAAAGGGAAAAATATTAATCAGGATGTGTATTATGTGCTGTGTTGTTGAATCATATAATGAAATCACACATATTTCTCTACTCAGAAAATATATGACATGAAGAAGAAAAACAAACAAACAAACAAACAAAAAACATTTTCACAGCACGATTGCACGTTTGCCTGCTCATGTTTTGTTTTGTTTTTTTCTTCAGGTGTGTCAGGTGTTGAGGTAGATGAAGTGTCCATGATGGAGGGAGATTCAGTCACTCTACATGTTACTGGTACAACAACACAACAAGAGGAGATTGCATGGTATTTCAATAAAACTAAAATTGCTGAAATCAATATGGATCAGAATAAAACCTATAAAAATTATGGGAGATTCAGAGACAGACTGAAGCTGGATTATCAGACTGGATCTCTGACCATCACAAACATCACAATCACAGACTCTGGAGTTTATGATGTACAGATTAGAAGCAGCGACAAAGAAAAAATCTTTAATGTTTCAGTCAGTGGTGAGTCATTAATGAATGTATAATGCAGTTTGTATATGTGTTTATTTTTTATTTATTTATTTTTACAATGATATTCAGAAATAGTTTCTTTACCCGTACATTAATTCACATGCACTAGCTATCTCTTTAAATTGAGGATTTGTTAATGTGTTTGAGCACAAACTGAACTGTTTCTTTTTGGATCAAAATTGAGCTTGTGCAATTACATTCGTGTTTTCCCAAAAAATATCTTCCAGCAGCTGTTGGTTTGTGTTTCAGGTGTTTCTGCTGCTGAACGAGATCACATGAATAAAAAAACAGTGAACAAGGGAGAATCTGTTACTTTAGTGCCTGGCGAAATAAAAAACTCAAATGATGCGATGAAATGGTATTTTAATGACATTCTCATTGCTGTAATCAGTGGAAATCAGAGTAAGATCTGTAGAGATGATCAGTGTGATGTGAGATTCAGAGACAGACTGAAGCTGGATAATCAGACTGGATCTCTGACCATCACAAACATCAGAACCACAGACTCTGGAGATTATAAACTACAGATCAATAGCAACACATTCAGCATCATTAGGACCTTCAGTGTTGCCATTATGTGTCCTTGTACTAGTGGTAAGTATTAAATATTTGAATCAACTCAATTACTGTTGGGTTGCAGACTGTTTAAAAAAAAAAGAGCTTTGACTCAGTAACAGTTTGACTTATTTTTCTAACATGCATAGTATTACTGCATTGTTTCCTGTTAAACACAGTTTACTGTTGAGTTCAGAGTGCTGTGATCCTGTTTTAACTTCTGTTGCTAATAACAGACAGATGGCGCTATTTTTTTCCAAACCAATGACCAAAGTAGAATCATGTTAATATCAAAGATATCATTAAATACTGAATGGATTATTATTCATTCTTTAGTAATAATTTCCCCCCAATTTGTTCCAGATTCAGGTCTGTCTAATGTTGCTGTAGGAATAATTGGTGCTGTTGTTGGTTTTGTTGCTGGTGTTGTCCTGCTGGTGATTTACTGTTGCAGAAAGAAATGTGCAAATGCACAAGTGCAACAGAATGTAAGTATTTCATACAGCTGGTTTAACAAGATATGAGATTTACTGTGCAAAAATCTCAAAAATCTTATATTATTAGTAGTATTATTACTTAATCCAATTTGTATCTAATGTAATTATTAAACACAGGGGTGCTCAACCCTGGTCCTGGAGATCTACCTTCCTGCAGAGTTCAGCTTCAACCCTGACCAAAACACACCTGAACCAGCTAATTAGGATCTGAAGGATCACTTGATAATTACAGACAGGTGTGTTTGATTAGAGTTGGAACTAAACTCTGCAGGAAAGTCAATCTCCAGGACCAGGGTTGAGCAACCCTGATGTAAAATATATGTAAACTATGAACTGTTAACTTTTTTATTTTATTTTTGTAACACCACAGAAACAAATACTTACCGCTGAGGCAGTGTCAGAACAATCAAAAACTCCTAAATACACTAAATAGCAATTAATGTACAATGAATGCAGCTTGTTTCAGAGAGCAAATTTGTAATTATAAAACAACAATACAACAATTCAAGAATTATATATGTGGTACTGGAATCATTAATGCTTCAGTTTTTTCTTTTTTTTTCTTTTTTTTTTTTTACTGAAGCACATTTAAAATATATACATTTAAGAAATGAAAAGCTCTGTACAAGCAACAGGAAAAACACAATTCTGACTCTAGTAATTTTGGTTTTGTGTCTGAAACACATCAATTCCCCTCATTAGTTTTACCTTTTGTAAATCTGTGTTTTCTTACAGGATAATAATGCTAATAACCCTGCTCGTAATCAGCCTAATGCATCTCCAAATCAGATTTCTTTACTTCAACGGAATCCGAATGAGGCTCATGAGGCTGACGAGGATGACGAGGCTAGTTAGGATGGAAAGGTGAATTTGTGCTAAATAAAAGACAAGATATCTCCCAGTGGAGTCAGAAAAATAAAATGAATTAAAAAAGAATACCATTTAATTTTTCCAAACCCATTGGCAGATATCTTTCTTTGTTCGAAGCATAAACTGAACATTTTCAGCAAACACAAAAACACAACTTGTTTACTGAATGCACAGGATTTTACTCCTCATATGCAGTCTCATACTGGAGGACACATGTGCTATTATCAGTTTACACTACTCATACTTTAGATGTTTTTACTGGTATTGTTTATATTATTGGTAAAATTGTTATAATTATACAGTATGGCTAAAGTTTCTGATTTAACTACAAATACTAATTCTTAGTCATCCACCATTATCAGAAAACAGTGGCTGGCCAACTATGAATAGCATGGCTTTTTATATCTCTACTAGTAACATCTGAACCAAAACAAACCTTTGTGAGCTAGGAAATTCACTGATTTATTTTAAAGTTGGTAAAACACTTTTCTGTTTGTATTGATGATGTTCAGTGCCTGTAACTGGACACATACATGACACCGGCTTTGTTTCAGAGTAGTTCACTTACAGAACAAAAGATTTACAGGTAATGTACTCACCCCCTTGTCATCCAATTTCATTCCTTTTTTTCTTCAGTCGTAAAGAATTTATGTTGTTTAAGGAAAACATTTCAGGATTTCTCTCCATATAGTGGACTTCTGTGGTGTCTAAAAAATAAAAATGACAAATTATATAATTTTTTTAACTTCAAATGCTCATCTCGTTTTGTCTTGCTCTGCATGAACTCTGTGTATTCTGGTTCATGGCAGTTAGAGTATGTCAAAAAACTCCCATCTTATTTTCTCTGCCAACTTCCACTTTTACCTTTTTTGTAAAGGGCGTTTGACCTTCTTTGCACGTTCACTTTGTAAACACTGGGTTGGTACTTTTGCAGTGATGTAGAATGCTAGTTCACACAGAGCTAGACACGATGAGCGTTTGAGGTTAAAAAGTATGTAAATTGTATTTTACACACACACACACACACACACACACATATATATATATATATATATATATATATATATATATGTAGAAAATAACCATTCGTTTTGCTAGATAGGACCCTTTAGAGCCCTTTGAAGCTTCATTTAAACTGCAATTTGGAAGTTCAAACTCGGGGCCACCACAGAAGTCCATTATATAGAGAGAAATCCTAAAATGTTTTCCCCAGAAAACATTTTTTTTTTTTTTACAACTGAAGACAGAAAAGCATGAACATCTTGAACGACAAGGAGGTGAGTAGATTATGTGCTCATTATTCATTTGATTTAATTTAGAGGTGCTGAATATTTGATTTTAATATGAGGTGCTGAATATTTGATTTTATTAAGAGGTGCTCATTATTTATTTAAATTAATTAAAAGGTGCTGAATATTTAATTTTATTAAGAGGTGCTCATTATTTATTTAATTTAATTAAGAGGTGCTAAATATTTGATTTTATTAAGAGGTGATCATTATTTATTTAATTTAATGTAGAGGTGCTGAATATTTGATTTAATTTAGAGGTGCTGAATATTTGATTTAATTTAGAGGTGCTGAATATTTGATTTTATTAAGAGGTGCTCATTATTTATTTGATTTGATTAATGGTGCTCACTGTAAATATATAAATTACCTTAATAGATATGAATTGTGATTTCTGTTTATGTCTGGAATATTTTCAGGGAAGTAATTTATGTGTCAAAGCTAATATGCTAAACTTAGCAAAGGTGTTTTAATACACTGTTATTAAATATTGTGTGCATTGCTCTCTGGTTAGACATTTTCCTTTCTGTGTTCCTTACCTTACTTCAGAAAACACTAAAAGTGCCTTAAAGTAAAACTAGTAATACAGTTTTCATTTTATGAACCAAAGAAAATTAACTTGATAAATCTTTGTATGTTTATGTGATAAAATTATTAAAAATATATGATTCACTTATAATGTTTTGAATCAGTGTCTCTAAAATATTGTGTGTGTGTGTGTGTGTGTGTGTGTGTGTGTGTGTGTGTGTGTGTGTGTGTGTGTGTGTGTGTGTGTCTGTGTGTGTGTGTGTGTGTGTGTGTGTGTGTGTGTGTGATAACCCTTCCCTAATTTATCCAATTAATGTATAAATAGACGGAATCAATTAGGAGGCAATCCATCCCAAAATAATAATAAAAAGTTTAGAAAAGCCTAATGCCTAATCTAGTGACTAATCTCAACTAATGGATGAATGGCAAATAGCAGTTTAATTATGACCTGTAAATTGTCTGATAAATTACATTCTCCGACCTGAACAAAACTTTCTGTAATATTTTCAGCTTACATATGTAAATGCAAAATAATAATGAAAATAAAATAATAATAATGATTTAAAAAAAAATCTTTAGCTTTAAGGTAGGGTCCCCATTATAAGAATATTATCTACGTAACATTCAGTACATTATTATGGAAGCCCGTTTCCGCCACTAAATAAAAAACTAAAAAAAAAAGAAACTTTTTATCTCACAATTCTGACTTTTTTTCTCAGAATTGTGAGATATAAACTCGCAATTGCGAGTTATAAAGTCAGAATTGCGAGATATAAACTTTATAATGTTATAAAGTCAGAATTGCGAGATATAAAGTCGCAATTGCGAGTTAATATCTCGCAATTCTGACTTTATAACTCGCAATTGCAACTTTATATCTCGCAATTCTGACTTTATATCTCACAATTTTGACTTTATATCTCGCAATTGCGACTTTATATCTCGCAATTCTGACTTTATATCTCGCAATTCTGACTTTATATCTCGCAATTTTGACTTTATATCTCGCAATTGCGACTTTATATCTCGCAATTTTTAATTTTTATTTCGCAATTCTGACTTCATATCTCACAATTGCGAGTTTATATCTCACAATTCTGAGAAAAAAAGTAAGAATTGCGAGTTTGCATGTCGGAATTCTGAGAAAAAAAGTCAGAATTGTGAGATAAAAAGTTGCAATATTTTTTTTATTTTTTTTTATTTAGTGGCGGACACGGGCTTCCATATAATGCTCATTCTAAATTGATGATTATTATATGCCTAAAAGGCCTATACTTTCCAACAATGATCGATCTATTTCGAATATTTGAAATATTGTGGCGACGGATATTAATAACAGCAAAGTTTAATAACACTATTATGATGTTCACGCTGACTATTTTTTCTATTTAGCCTACAAATACATATTTCACAATGTCCTTTATAATGTACAATTATAGTAAGCTAAACAGCAGCTAAACACCACAGACAAATGTGAAACAAAACAAAACACCCGAACTACATATTTTGATGTCACATTTATATTATCAACGTTTGCTCATACCATACCTTTAATTAGCCTCGATTATCCCGCAGAATAATCCACAATGCAAAGCAAGGCGAACCTGTGTGGCGTATTTCCAGCTGGCGTTAGGGGCGCTATTTTCCACACGGTCATATTTGGGGAAAGATGCAAACGACCTGTATGATCGTATGGATTGGAGGACTTGTTGGTATATCCATTGTCATATGTGCTGATCTGTGTTTCTGAGCGCATTTCTTAGAGTGAAGAGAATCCACCTGCAAGAGAAAAGATTTGTGCTTGCACATTTTGATGCTTTAGATATTTGTCATTAAAATAACACCATAGAAACTGACTCTGATTGTTAAAAACCATGATGAAAATGCGGGCATGTAACGAAAATGTTACGTGTGGGTGAAAATGCTGTGCAGTATAATGCAAAGCGGGACAGGTGGTCACCCTAGTCAAGATTTTATTTATTTTTTTATTTATTTTTTTTTTAATCAGTGACGGAATAATCTGAAGATTGCCTGCACTTTGACAGATTACACTAAGGGTGATCTATTGTAACTTCGAACTGTAATCCCCACCCCTGTCCAGTTTGTGGTGAGTGCGCTCTATTGTAGCAGCAGAACACATGATCCAGAGCAAAAATGAAAACTGCCACAAATGTTTTGCTATGCATTTAATTACGCACAACCAAGTACACAGAAGCTACAACGATCGATTGTGCCACATTAAAGAGCGCCAAAACTGTATTTATTGCTGGAATTTTCTAATGAAATGGAGAGAATTTGAAATCTGATGCTTTGTTTCATATCAAAACTAACACAAAGCTTAGAATATTGTATGCACTATGTACTGTTCATTCAACAACTGAAAACAGCACAGACCAAAAGATCGATTGGGATTTATGAATTGATATTGGTTAATAAAAATGAGAATATATTAACATCTATGTCACTTTGGGATGTGGTGTTAAACATGAAAAGCTACGCAGTCACTCTGTTCACCTATTCTCTTCAAAATAAATGCAAAATATGAATATTAAATTGACAGGTAATAAAATATTATTAATAGATCAAAATGACGGACAATGATAAAGTCTAACACAACCTCTGTTCAAGACATACTGTTTTAACCCTTTAACTGTCACCGTCCACCCTGTGGGACGCCTAAGTTTACTTCACCATATTACAAATAAATCCTAATCTAATCATGACAAATTATACATTGTTGGAAAGGTGTAAGACTCCTAAATAGATATTTTACCATATTTTTGTGTTACAAATTATGTAGGAAAATTAATAGATTAATATATGTCAAGAGTGCAACTTAAAAAATCTACATCATAACATAAGTTCTGACCTTTGTCAGAAAAGACTTTCTTCATTGCCTTTTTCTCTATCACACTTTAGATATCATAAGATATTATATATCAGTTCAAAACTTAAAATCTAAAAATTCATCCTTTGAAAGGCATTTTAAAATCAGACATTGCATTACAACAGAAAATGTACATCAAAATCATATTACAAAATGTTTTCATTCATGAATTATAATAATTTAAGTCTGGATAGTGCATTTTTATGTCTGTGTTCAAAAATGGGAGTGACAGTTAAAGGGTTAATGGTGCAAACTGATCATTGTGTAGCAGAGATATGTTGTTACACCAGATTATTAATTTTATTTGTTTATAATATTTTATTTTATTCGTTATATATTATTGGTAATGGGGTATTTTATTTTGAAAGACAATTGTGAGCTCTTATTAAAGTTAGTAATCCCAGTATGCACGTCGGCTGACGTCATACGTAGGTGAGAGAAGAAAATTAGCCTTTTTCACACTTCCGTATTTCTGGCTTCCGGATTGACGCTTGCAGGGTAAAGGTTTTTCCGGTGACAGCAGCGGCCGTACTGAACAAGAGTAGGTTCGGGAATCAAAGTCTATTTTTACAAAATAGATACTATGATACTATGATATATACCGGTGTTTTACTCTAAAAATAGCAAACATTTATTCAAAAACTTTGTGTCAGCGTCTGGTCATCACAAATACTATGTTTATTTAATTATGAATGTTAGCACTTATAATACCGTACAGTTTTGAGTTTTGCCGTTCTGTCTATTTGGTGCTGGCTGTGCATTATGACTCTTCACATCATTTTTTTCGTGATTAATATTGTTATTATTATTATTATTATTATTATTATGAAAGTAATATTGTACTTTCTACTTGCTCTCCTTTGCATTATTAACTTTAGGGTGTAAATGTACGTTGCATAATGTGCCCAGGGATATACATAATAAAATAATATAATACTAAACAAGACATGACTCTGATTAATGGCTTTATTCCTTTTGGATCTGGATTACGTTGTTGTATTGAGTTTATGCGTCATCCGGACTCAGAATCGTTTAATTTGTTCTTGGGGAAATGTGCATTTGGATATAAATGCTGCCATAATTTACCATGATGTAGTGATTCGAGGGAAATAACTGAGTAAATTTTGAAAATACGCTTTAATATATACCGGAGATGGAGAACAGAAACTATAGCTAGCGCTATATTGCGCATATATTATATTAACGAGTACCGGTCTGAGTGCCCATATAAATTACAAACAAGTAAAATGTTGTTTCTTTGTTGATTATATAACATCTTGGAAAGCAGACAAAAAAAAAAAAAAAAAAAAAAAAAAAAGGTAAAAGGCATTATTTGAGACAAGAGCATATTAATATAATAGGCGCAGACCTGTAGCGGAACTGACTTTACCCTGCGCTGACGTCATTTCCGATTTTTGTGAAAAAGGCTAATTGCGGTGCAATCTAGGTTCGTCCTCTTTTCGGCGATGCTATAAGTGGAGAGAGGTACGATCTCACGAGCTCTGTTCATTTCATATTATAGTATGTTTCATAAGTGTTCACTTCATGTTTAAACGATTAATATGAGAAAGTATTCAAGCTGATGTTATGTCGAACTGTTTGTTGGAGTTATCAGTGTGTTAAAATAAGTTTTTAAGTTTAATTATCGGGTGAACAGCGAACTATGCAAAATGGCGGCGGCGTGCGAGCAACACGTGCGAGAGATGCACGGCTAATATTGCATTTATGATATGAAGATATGAAGATATATATATATATATATATATATATATATATATATATATATATATATATATATATATATATATATATATATATATATATGTGTGTGTATATGTGTCTAATGAGATGTATTGTATTATATTATATGAAGATAACGAATATAGTATTAAGAAGTGAAAATGATATGTGTTTTAATAATTAAGTACCTGGTACATTTAACATGCATTTTGTGGTTAACAGGCAATGCAGAACAAGCAACGCTGATAGTGCCTGTTTTTGTTTTGTGTTTACGAATACAGGTATGTTAATTGATATTTTAAACACTGTATTTCTGGTATGAATGTACAAAAATGCATACGAACTTCATTTCATATTATCATTGTTAAATATTATAGCTATTATTGTTTATACTATTATATTATTGTACTATATATACTATTATACTATTATTATAATACCATTGTATATAATGTAAATGTGTGTTGTAAACGTGTGAATGTTATGATTGGAGTGCTCTCTTTCCGGCGATGCTATAAGTGGAGAGAGGCAATGCAGAACAAGCAACGCTGATGTGCCTGTTTTTGTTTTGTGTTTACGAATACAGGTACTGAAATTAAATCACCCGCCACAAAACCCAGCTTTGTGTGGACAGTCCTTTATTTATACACCTAAAAAAAAATTACACAGCACAGAGGGACAACCGCTACAAACGTAAACTTCACGTTGCATGATTAATTTAAATGCTCCAGTTGGCGCCTATAGCTTTGTGGTTAGTGCATTGACATATAGTGTCATTGCGCTGTGGGTGACCTGAGTTTGATCCCACCAGTTTCTCTCTGTCCCACTTTGCTTCCTGTCCAGCTACACTGTCCTATCCAAATAAAGGCATAAAATGGCATAAAAATAAATAAATAAATAAATAAAAATCTCTGCTCCAATAAATTTGCATCTAAAATGAATAAAAATATTAACATTATTTATTTATTGACCATTGCAGTTGTAATGGGGAGTGAGAGGCGAGCGGATCCATATGCGAGCTTTTATTAAAGGGACGAGACGGATACATGGCCGTACAGGCAGGGTCAAAACAGTTTAGCAGACAGGTGTATAAGAGGCGAAACACAATCGAAGTCCGTGGAACAGGCGTAAGTCCAATCGGGTGCGAACAATGTCCGTGAAGGGCGATCCAAGAGAATGGTCAGACAGGCGGTGGATCTGAATAACGCTGGGGAACACTAGGAGACACTAGGAAACACTGGGAAACGGTAGGAAAATACTTCAATAACAATCCGTGACTTGCAAGGGGAAAGTCTGGGGTTTTTATAGAAAGCCTGATTGGTCACGGGGTTTGATGCAATCAGTGCGGTGGAGGATGGGAGATGCAGTCCAAGATACAGAGTGACAGTCAGGGTGAACGAAAAGGTGAGAGTGACATCTGGTGGTGGGTAGTCCGCAGAGCACCGACCAGATTCGTGACAACAGTTCATTGTTCATTAATGTTAACAAAAGCATTTAAATTTTTTAAAAAATATATCAGTAAATGCTGATATTAACACACTCTAAAAAGGAACAATACTTCTATTCTACAGCTTTTATCAATCTTAATGTTACAAATGGACTCATATTTTAAAGTGTTACCAGTGCATCAACAATCAAGTTAAATATGGCCATCTTTAAATATCTACACAAAGGCCACAGTATTGAAATTGCATACATATGAATATTGTGTACTTTCACAATTTAACTGATTTTATTCTAGAACATTCATGGTTATCTAATCAAAATTTAAAAAATATGTTAGCAAAATGTATGTATGCTGCAAAAGTGCAGCACCGTGCCTAGAAGAGCTCGCAGCTATCCAATATCAATTCAAACGGCAGTCTACAAGACTTTATTTGATCACCAAATGGGCAAAATTATACTGCTCTTCTCTCCACTAATGCAGCATCTAGTCAACAAATTCATCGCTGTACTGTACTGTACACACCGTTTCATTGTCAGTGTTTTAAATCCGCCTTTGAAGTGTCCTGCTCTGTGCAGTGCATAGTGTCTAAACACATGGCATGTGCTGTATAACAAAGACTATAGGTACTTTGCTGTATAATGACAACCCTCTCAGACACTCCAGCAACGGACCCAACCCGGAAAGAAAAACAAAAACAAATATTGCCATTGTTGAGAAGTTATAGCCAATAAGCACTCTCTTTACTAAATGACGTCATTCTGTGATCACTTGCTAAAGAGGGAAGAGCATAATGTGTTCTGAGGCTGGACATTAGTGATCCTTTTCCATAAAGTAGACATTTATTTTCGTGAGTCAGTGACATGATACCACATCTAGACAAATGTCCATTGTTTAGAGACTTCTGAGCAAGCAATGCCCTGTGGTCTGACTGTGCTGTCAATTCCTAAGTTCTTATTAAAAGCTGGAACTGAATCCTGCCTCAGGTGTCCTTACCGACACACCAGTGTGAACACAACCCCACCTGAATTGCACATACAGTGCACATACAGTTATAATTAACCCTATCCTACAGGCATGGTTTTTTGCCGATAACCGATAGTTTAGCTAATTAATTGCTGATTAATCGGCAAAACTGATACAAATTAGGTAAATCATATTCACCAATGACAGCAACATGGAAGCTCTTAAAGCTACTGATGCTGATGCTGATGCTGCTGCTGCGGCGACGACGACGAATGCTGCTGTTCATCTCCAGTTTATAGATTCCAGAGTCGGTGGTTCTGATGTTCATGAATGTCAGAGATCCAATTTGACGATCCATCTTCAATCTGTCTCTGAATCTCTCATCAGCATCTTTACACTGATCATCTGAACAGATCTTATTAGGATCTCCACTGATTTCAGCAGTGCAACTGTCATTAAAATACCATGTCATGAAATAATCTGTGTTTATTTCACCAGGATCTAAAGTGACAGATTCTCCCACCTTCACTGGCATTGTCTTCATTATTTCTGCCTCTGCACCAGGAACACAAATACAAAAAAAGAAAAAAAGAAAAAGAAAAACACAAATATATCTGCTATGTGTTGTGGAATTATGAAAGCTATGAATTGCACATGCTATTTCAATCTGAAATGGTTATAACATTTTTATTCTTATTTTACATCAAATTCTCTTGCACTTTGCATCCCCACTGTACTAAAAAAACTAAAAAACAAACAAAAAACACCTGATTATGAAATAACAGATGTGTTTAACGGCATACAATTTATGATAAGAAACTGTGGCTTTTATGAGCCAAAATTATAAAACATTATTGGTTTACAATCATCCTTATGATGCAGATGTTTATAATAAACAGATTAAACACATTACGTGATTTAAATGTACAAAGCTAGACTTACCACGAACAGAAACACTGAAGATCGTTTCACTGACTCTGAAGACCCGTAGCATATAACATCAGTCTGTGATTGTGATGTCTGTGATGGTCAGAGATCCAGTCTGATGATCCAGCTTTAGTCTGTCTCTGAGTCTGTCTATACTCATCTTCTATAGTAATACTGTCTAGGTATCCACTGATTTCCACGATGTGAGTGGAATTAAAATACCAGTTAATGATGCCATCTTGGGTTTTATTGACATGAGTGTGTAGAGTGACTGAATCTCCCTTCTTCACTGACACTGACTCATCTGTCTCAACACCAGAGGCTTCTGAAGAATAAATGAACAGTGAGCTGGATGAGTAAAAACTTTGATGCTTGGTAAAGCATTGTTTCTCTAACATGTTCAAACACATTGCATGCATGTTTCTTACATGATTTAGCACACTGTTAGCACATTTCACGTTGCAGGCATGATTTAACACTGCTTGCATGATGCATGATTTTGCATATCACTAACATGCTGCTAACATGATCCCATATGGGCCATTCTACAGGACTGGTCCAAAGTTCAGTACAAATATCCAAGGTACACATTAGTGATTATGCAGTTAACTCTCATATTGTATTTTCATGTTGTATTTGTCCCCAAATATTCCAAAACACTACCAAAACACAGTAATATACACATTAATTAGAAAAGTTATATTGACCTATTAAGATTTTGCTTACATCTACATTGTAAATATGTTTTTGCTATTTTCTTTCTTTTTCTCAGAGGTAAATCAGTAACAATTTTATTTTTAACAATATTTCAAGTGTAATTTATGAGGTTTGTTGTATTTTGAATCCAATTTTTTCTATGTAAGAGGCAAAAAGTTGATAGTACAGAATTCAAAGTTAAACATCCCATGTCGTTATTTTTGTTTTCTTTGAGCAAAAATACAAATGTCACACATGAACTATATTAATGATGTCCTTACTATGTTTCTAAGCCTGGGAACGTTTCAGTTGGATTGCTGTCTATGCAAGGTCAGAAAGCTCTCAAATTTCATCACAAAAATATCTTAATTGGTATTCTGAAGATAAATGAAGGTCTTACGCGTGTGGAACGGCATGAGTCATGCGTGTATATGAGTGAAGGATGGCAACACAATCAGGTTAATAATATACATGTTTCCCATTAGAATATACTTGTGTTTTACATGTGATCACCATGTGATCTCATGGGTTTCACATGGGATTCAAATGTGATTCCATGTGTTTCACGTGTAAATTCATACAGGATCCACATAAAAATGTTCCAAAAGCAAACATTTTCCATGTGCAAAGCACTTGTGTCACATGTGATATTCAAGATATCACATGGGCAGAATCACATGTATATGTGGCCACATGTGACCGCATGAGTTCCAACTAAAACATTTTAGCAAGTTAGTTCCACATTCAACATTTAAAGGGAAAACATTAGCACAAAACATTAGAGGATCTTTCTTCCTGAATTTTGTCAGTTCATTCAACCTTTTGTTTTTGTCATTTAGGTGGTTGAACTCAGACATAAAGACCTCATAGCATCTCCATGCAGGACCTTGATGCAGGAAGGCATCAAGGAACGTCTGAATCCCAATTCTGCTTCACTTCCTGTCTCCAGAGGTACCTTCTTTTGATCGAATTTTGAAGGCAGCATAGATATATCCTTCGCTGCCTTCGATTTGCCACAATCCTGTGCGTGTGTGTCATGACCTGTTCCCTTTCGAGGAACTCGAACTGCGTCCTCTAGGGGGCGCTAGGGGGAACGCCGTCAGCGTGACCCGTGCCTGAAGCCTACATACAAAAACAACAACGAAGTTGGCCGGCGACAGCTTATGACGTCACTGCCGGCGCGACTCGTCGCTGCCGGCGCGTCACTACCGGTGCGACCACAGTATAAAAGGACACCGGTAGAGCAGGACGGCCTCTTCTTCGTCTTCATTGACTCTCTGTCTGGAGTGTGCAGCAAACGGTAAGAAACCATTTTCTTTGGAAAAATAATGGCTAGCACTAGTAAGGCGTTTAGAAAGTGCGCGGATCCGTGTCCCCGTTATTTGACACCTGATGACACGCACGATCTTTGCGTCTTCTGTTTGGGCGAGGAGCATGCACGCGACGTCCTCGAGGGGGCAGTCTGCGTGCACTGTGAGCTTTTTCCCATGAGAAAGCTCCGTTCTCGTCTGTCTCTCTTCTCGAGGGAAGAGGGACAGCCATCTGTTCCCCGCGGCTCGGGACCCTCTGCTGCCGAGGCACGGAGGAAAATGAGCTCGTGGGGATCCCAGGTGGACCTCGCTGACGAGCCAAAAAAGGGACTTTCCCTTTCACGCGTGTCAGTCGCGGGCGAGGACGAGCTGCTGGCTGACGATGATGTTGTTTCCCTTACATCATCCGATCCAGCAGCCAGTGCTCTGTTGGGTCCTTCCCAAGAAGAGCAGGAGATGTTGGAAGGTGAGGAAGCTGAGGCTGAACCCTTTTTAATCTCCTGCCCTGCATACGAGGAGCTGCTGGAGGTTATGGATCGCGCCACGGTAAGGCTTGACTTACCGTGGAAGCGAGCCAGAGAGATGGCGCCTCGGGGTCGTCTCGATGAACGCTATCTTTCTGATCATAACCTCCCGGCCCAGGTGAGTCTTCCATTCCTTCCCGATCTGCATACGGAGATCGAGAAGGTATGGAGGAGGCCGTTTTCCTCACGCATCCATAATTTCCCGCATTCTAATTATGCAAATATTGAGGGGATGCGTGAACACGGCTATCAGAGGATGCCGCCTGTAGAAGAGACGCTGGCCAGCTATCTCTCTGTAGGTAAGGCATCTTCCCTGAAGACTCCCTCCCTGCCATCCATTCCCCTTCAAGTAACATCTCGTTTGAATGGCAGGGCGTATGCAGCAGCGGGTCAGGCTGTGGGTGCGTTGCACACTATGGCGGTGCTTCAAGCCTACCAGGCTGACTTGCTGAAAGATCTGGATAAGGGTCAGGGTCTTTCCCCGGACGAGGTTGCTGAGCTGCGCCGCACCACGGATCTCGCTCTCCGTGCCACCAAGCAGGCCGCCACTGCCATGGGCAGGTCTATGGGGGCCATGGTGGTTACGGAGAGACATCTGTGGGTGAATTTGGCTGACCTCGGGAAGAAAGAGAGGGGCTTTCTTCTCGACGCGCCAGTCTCGCCTTCCGAACTTTTTGGTACCTCCGTTGAGACGGTGGTTGAGAAGTTCAGGGAGGCGAGGGCGCGCTCAGCGGCCTTCAAAACCTTCATTCCACGAAGGTCCAGATCTGAGCCCGAACAGTATGGGGGTCCTGGCCCGTCTCGTTCTGCGGGACGAAGACAGGCCCAGAAGACTAGTGTGGCCACTCGCGCCCCTCCCCCACCCGCGGGTGGTTCCGGGAGGAAGCGTGGGTCTAGAGGAGGTAGACAGGACCTGAGGGAAGTGATCCAGACGAGACAGCGTGCTCGCCGGGATCAAAGTAGAAGGTAGCTTCTGCTTATCTTCCTTTGGGGGCTCCTGTCTCCCTCCTCTTAAATTCCCCCTCAGATTAGTCTCTCCACCTGACTGAGGTTAGGTGTTACGTTTCCTGCGCACCCCCGCCGGACCTATGATGTTTTAGGTTGACTTTTCTGTTTAAAAGCAACCTTTACTGATGGTCTGGTGCGGCCTTTCGGCCTCTTCTCACAGTTTGATGCGCGGGAACCGTGGAGGGGTGAGTACGATCCATTTTTTATGTCTCTGGGATCTATATTTCTAGCTAACAGTGGTCGCTCCCCGATTTAGGGTTTTCTAATAAGCGATCTCCTATGAGGTAACCAAGTCATAGTAATGGTCTGGGTGGTTTCTCTAAAGGATCTTCTGAGCCCTTTTGGAGTTATGCGCAGGAACCATGGTGGGGTGAGTACGACTCATGTTTAATGTGTCTACCATGCTGTATGCAATTGGGTCCTGTTCTTGTGCCTTCCTTGGTAGGTCCTCTTCGAGCACCCCCCTCTGATCTTCTATCATGGTTATGGGCTGCTTGCCAGGGTCTGCCTCCCGTTTCAGATAGGAAGCTTTCAGGTTCCCCTTACAGCACTGAGGAAAGCTGGGACTTCGGTCCTGCGTCTGGGTAAGCTCTTCAGAATCTCTTTCACAGGGAGCTCCTGGACATTTTGGATAGACACATTGGCCACTGGGTTGAGACCCTCTGTCTTCGTTCCGCCCTGAGGGGCTTCGGTTGCGGGTTTCCACCCTTCGCACAGACCTCCTACCTGTGCCATTTGGTGATCTAGCGGTCGCCCCTCTGAGGAGTGGGCTCGGTTACGCTGTTCACTGTTTCTAAAGCAGATCAGAGTTGTTTCCGTGGAAACTCTCTGAGTGCTCCGAGGAGCTTTCAGCTAAGCATTTCGGCTCTTGGTCCCAAGGCTCTGCGGGTCTTGGTGGAACAGGGCCCTTGCTTTTCATCAAGGAGATAAGCATAGGTCTGTGTGGGGTAAGGAGGGCTTATGCCCTTTGAGAAATTACCCGCAGAACAGCCTGAGGGCGGGGGATGTGACTGCTTCTGCGCAGTCTTGTAGAGGTGGCTCCCCGTCATTTCTGATCCTTGCATCTCTTCCTGGGAGGGTGCGACGATGCTCCCCTTTTCTGCGGAAAGGGTTTTTGCTAGAGCCCGTCTCCCTTAGGGAGGTCAGGTGTCCCTCCTGTGTCTCGGGAGTGGAACCCGGTCTCGATACACTACCTTTCTTGGTACGTATATCAGCTTCAGGGCAGTATTATTGGACAGTTAGCTGCGGCTACTGCTTAAAGTGCTCCCCTCCTATCGAGGGTTCTCTTGAGCACTTCTCCATTGGGCAACTGAGGTTCGCCCTTATTGCCTTCCCCCAGGCCAAAGGGAACTTGCGTGGGTCAGATTTCATCCAAGGCTTCTGTGCAGGGCGCGGTGATGCTCCCCTTTCTACGGAAAGGGTCTCCGAGTTCGTCCCCCTGGGGGGACCAGTGGCTCCTCCTGTCCTCGGAGTAGAAGCCTGTCGCGGTACACTGCCCTATCCTGTGTGGCTAAGTGTATCGGCTCCTGGCAGTTTTAGTAGATAGATTGCCGCGGCCTCTATCTGCTTGGCATCCTAGTGCTCCCCTCTCCTTGAGGGTCTTGCTTTGAGCTTTGCCTGATTGGGCGGCTAGATGCGCCCCTACTGCCTTCCCCCTAGAGCCTTGTTGAGCCGGCAGTGCTCCCCTCACCTTGAGGGTCCTTTATTCCACCGTTTCTCAACGGTACGTCTAAAATCCATTCTTATGGTAAGGCCCACACGTTTGGGCGCTTTTCTCAAATCCATGTATATGGTAAGTGCACACGTGAACCTTTGGGCACTTTTCTAAAATCCACGCTGTGGTATGGAAGGCACCGGTGTTCTGCGTCCATTCTAAAATCCTTTATGGTAGGGATTCACGCGCTATTGCCCGTACCCTTTCTCGAGGTGGTCTAAAACCCGGTCGTCTCGGGTCCATCTCTAGAGCTTCTGCCAGGCTAAAAGAACGGTTTGCGCACCTTAGTCCGGTGCGCATCTTTATGCTCGCTCAACCGAGTTGAGTAGGGAGTTACCACTTGCGTTCTGTCTCACAACTTCTGAGGGAGTTGGGCAGGGCTGCAGTAGCTCCTGTGTGACAGGCCAACCTGGGTATCCTAGGCTTCTGGCTGTATCCCCTTAAAGGAAATTCTTATTTCCAAGCTCGGGCTCTACCCCGGGCCGATTTCGGCCCTTCAGGTAAGTGGGTATGCAGCCTAAGCTCTGGCCGTAGGGGATATGTCACTGACAGCCGTCACTTGTTGTAGGGGCGACTCCCTTAAGGCTTAGGGAGTTGGTACTTAGTGCCTGTCTCTCCGAAGTCAGGCACTCCCCTCAGCATGGCAGCGTGGGTATAACCGTTCCCCCTAGCGCCCCCTAGAGGACGCAGTTCGAGTTCCTCGAAAGGGAACGTCTCAGGTTACGTATGTAACCCTGGTTCCCTGAGAAGGGAACGAGACACTGCGTCCTCTAGGCTCAGGGCCATGCTTCAGGATTTGAGCTTCAGACGAAGAAGCGGCCGTCCTGCTCTACCGGTGTCCTTTTATACTGTGGTCGCACCGGTAGTGACGTCATAAGCTGTCGCCGGCCAACTTCGTTGTTGTTTTTGTATGTAGGCTTCAGACACGGGTCACGCTGACGGCGTTCCCCCTAGCGCCCCCTAGAGGACGCAGTGTCTCGTTCCCTTCTCAGGGAACCAGGGTTACATACGTAACCTGAGACGTTCTGCATTAATACTTGCAACAGTGCTTTAATTTAAGCAAAAAATGCCATTCTCTGTCATCTTTTCTGATGCACAAACCTGCAATGACATTGAGGCATTTATGTATTATTAAATAATTTATACGTAACAGTTTAAGATTGTTTTTTTACGGTGGCAGGGAAGTGCAAAACAACATTACAAAGTGTGAAACACTTTTACGAAGCTCGAGACAAATTTACATTTTGGAAAACAATTTTACCTATCATAAAACACAATTACATGGGAAAAACGATTTTACCAAGGATGAAACAAATTTACATTTTAGAAAAAAAAATTAATGGTAAATACATACATTATTTTAATACATAGATATTATGATAAAAGTACATTTTAGTTTATAGTGCCTCAAAATAGCACAGCTGAGTACACTAGATGTTCTTAAGATTATTTATACTAAAGAATATTTTTTTTAGTATATTAAGTACAAAATTAGTGTGTGAAAATAGAGCACTATACATTATGGAACATTTTTTCTTTATTTTTTCCGTAAAAAGTGGTTATATAAAACGTACATTTACTTTATGTTTTTCCAGACACTAAAACGTACTATACTGACGTATTCAAAGCATCTAAATGTACAAATACTTATGTATTGACCACACCTAAAAACGAATCCTTATGAATATTAAAATCGCGGTATTCATTTCATTATTATTGTTGTTTTTAGTTGTCACATCAATGGCCTTATGTTTTCAGTTGCATTATTAAATTGTTTAATCGTTTACTCAATATGAAATGATAACATTATTTTCTGTTCTGCCTGATTTCTGCTGCCAGCTCGCTTCCAAGATGCATGATGTTAAAAAAGACTACACTTTAAACCCTTAAAATAAATAACATTTCTGCAATCGTTTAACTATTCATGTAATATTTACTTTGTTTGCCATGGTGGGACACAAAAGGCGTTTTCTCTGACATGCTGTGACTAACAATAGAGCCATAAACACCAAAACGCAACATAATTACAAAATTAAGTGATTTCCAAATCTTCAGAATCCATACGACTAAGAGGAACAGACCGAATTTCAAGCCTTTATCCGGAGATCTCATCTCCATCCCGTGCAGCCAGTCCAGCGACCATAGGCAACAATAGACAGCAATAAACCCACGATGAAATGCATTTTACAAATTCAAATATTGCCGCATCAACAAACGACAGATTTTACGGCAGGAAAAAAGCACAATCAGCTCTCTCCTGCATTCGTCACAAATTACTACATGCCGTTTGGAGCGATTTGGGCAACATAGGGTGGAAAGTGACGTCACACGGTCAAAAAGATAATGTTTAATATCTTAAACACCAAACCAGCACAAACGTTCGTTTTTGCGGCACAAATCAGCACAAACGTAGCACAAACGAATGGCATAGTTTTGGTCATTATTTCTTTTTATGGGGTGCCAACTTCATGGAGGTGAGTGGCCCTCGTTAAAATATTGAACACATTGATGCAGGATGTCTGGTGTTTCTGTCTGGTCCGTGTGCTTTAGAAACTCCAAACACCGACCACACTTAAAGCAAAACCACGTTAAGCTGCTTGTGTGTTTGCCACAAAACGGGCAAAACATCCCTCTGCCGCAGTCCATGTTCGGTCACCATAAACTTTATTTACGCCATTTACTCCACAACACGAATTTACCGCGCTCACCACCAACAACAACACCACAACACATTTCACTGCATCACTTCCGGTGTGTGGTAAATTCCCTTTCCGTAAATAATCTGTCATTGTAAATTTGTTTCGGGACTGATAAAAGTGTTTTGCGTCTTGTTAATTTTTTTTTCTGAAATGTAAATTTGTTTCGTCCTTGGTAAAATTGTTTTCCCCATGTAATTGTGTTTTATGATAGGTAAAAATGTTTTTCAAAATGTAAATTTGTCTTGAGCTTCGTAAAAGTGTTTCACACTTTGTAAAGTTGTTTTGAACTTCCCGCCCACTGTAGTTTTTCTACAAAATGGACAACATAACCTAGCAACAACTTCACGTTAAGCTGCCTCTAAAGACTGTCCAAAACTGTTTCTAGAGTTGACTTAAGAGCCATCACTGCTTGACAGGGCAGCGAGTCAGCGAGTCAGCTGACTAGGCTTTCGGATGCAGCCTGACCACCAGTGTTTTCATGTTATGTCATCAATACAGAAGTCGGCCATTGCGGCAGCATTGAGTGTAAACAATGCCACTGATTTGGAACAAGATAAAGTTTGATCATGTTGTGGCAAAAACTTACTTGAGGCTCTCGATCAATAAAGACAAATTGCGCAGCTGCGTTTTAAAGGTTTATTTCTTATAAGAAAGGTTCACAGTCAAACAGATACGATGCCCTGCTGAGTGTGACAAAGGAGGGAGTTATCGCCTCCGCTTTATATCTCTTTGCACACCCAAGGTTACAGACTAATGACAGCCAATGCTGTCACATACAGAAAGAGAAAGCTTGCAAAAACAACTCTATAGATGAACCTTTCTCGGTATGATTAACTCTTCTCGGTATTCTCTATACGTTTTCCCTTGACCCCTGGGGTCAACCTTATGACCCAGAGGTCTCTTTCTTCCCAGGGGTCTGACCAGCACTTTCCCACCTGCTGTTCTCCCATACCTTACAAATTTATCAAGCATGCAAATCACTCATAAATGAATTTTTCCCCAACAATCACATATTAAGCATGACACTTTATTAAACGTGTCCAGACTTAAGTGTTCCCACACTTGAGAACGGGGTCACTTGCGTGCATTTTCCATATTGATATTAAACAAACAATGTGAGCTGAGGACGTCGTTCACAAGGACGGTGTTTACAAGCAGCAAACAAGTTTGTAGTTGAGGAAGGACTTTTATTATTTTTGGGAACAGTGGTTGAGCCCACAAGGTGTTTTATACATAACAGACATTCAAACATTATTGTCTTTTATTATAATTTTTTTAACAATAATACACCACATGAAAAAAATATAGGCATACATATAGGCATGACAATTATGGATATAATTACAGATGCGCTCTGTGTTTGAGCCCTGCGTGAAGTGTCAGTGAGGTAACAAAGCTTCATTTCCACAGGTCATTTCAAGCAATGCTCCGGAACACTGTTTCGAAGCACTAGCGTGTCGAAAACTTGAGACGTGTCAAAACTGGGTGTCGAGCGACCCATCCCTACTTTTAACCATTCTTTGGGTATCTTAATTTTGTAAAATGCTTTACAAACAAAGACAACGTTGTCTACATATTTTGTATGTTCATATGACAAAATATATACAAATGAAAATCTAAATAGGGGCACAGTAGTATACTTAATGTATGACATAAAGTTTATAAAGTGTACTTACAGTATATAAATAAATATGAAATAAAGTCTATTAAATAAATTTCTAATTTCTTATACTCTGAGGAAACTCCTCTCTTTAGATGACACTGCAGTATTCATGTGACCATGAACAAAGATGAATGACAGTCAAGTCATTTGCTCTAATGCTTACACAGTTTTGAAAAGTGACATTATATCTTGAGTTGCTTTTGCTTTTGGAAATCATTTGTAAATAAATTTGTCATGCTTATATTTCCTAAAATATTATGACTTCCCTTCATAACATAAAGTAGTTCAGTAATATACAGTTAGGAAATTGCATTAAGAAAGTTCATTTTAGCTCTTTTTTATCTAACAAATAGGCCAAAAAAAAAAAAAAAAAAAAAAAAAAAAACAGGGCTGCCTAAAAGTTGAAGTATGACCAAAATGTCCTGAAATATATAATTTGTCATTTATTTATTGAGATAAATGCTCCAGTGTTCCAGAGAACAGGATTAGCAATTAATTTAAAGGTGAAATTAGACTCCATTTGTTCAGATGTGTTATCAATCAACACCTGTTTACTACAAATATGTAGCTTTGTTTCATAAATACAATGTATAGATTTTTCATCATTTACCTCAAAAGAAAGGAAGGGAAATGTGACAACATGCAATAATGGGGTTTCTTAAAAAAATAAAAATAATGAGTTTTGGAGTTTGACAATGAACACATCGCAACCATGCTTGGAATGGCCCTGATTGCGAAACACAACTATACAGTATAGTTCAAAACAATGTGCGCAAATGAAAAAAACATTCAGACATTCAGAAAAACACTCCCCTCCCTCCACACGCAGCTCTCACAGAACACGAGACACATAACTGAGCCAAAATGTTTTACATTTCTTGAAATAATTATTTCTGAACATTAAACAGTTGTCAGTCTTTATTCACCTGTTTCTTTAGTTTTTTCATTAAAATCCATAGAAGCAAATGGTGTAAATGGCATCGCTAATGTCATAGAAAAGCATTGTTTAATATAGCAGGGCACGTTGTAACGCAGTGTTACAACGTTCCCCATCTGGGCGACTGGACTTTAAAACCGGGTAGTGTTTTCTGCTCCAGTGAACCATTAATAAACTATCTAAACTGATAAATAATATATTGGAAATTAAAATAATAGCAGATTTGTCTCATTTCAAAATAATACTAAAACTGAGCTGAAAATTTTACTTCAGACAGAAATGTACTTTTACTATGGTAAAATAAATATTCAGTGACATCTTTAAAATGCTTTTGAATTTTGGCACACTTTTTTTCTCTATATAGCATGTGTGTAAATATTTAAACCAGGTGTGTTACAATTACCCCAAGTTAGTTTGTGCTCCGCGCTCCCCTACACACACCCACAGCGTGCTCACCGACAGCACCTCTCAGCCAGTGTGCAAATCCTGAATAAAGTTCTCTTTCGCATGTTATTGCTACACACACGGAAAAGTAATGTCAAAATGCATCGTCTTGGGGAATATTCACGTAAATGCAGTCAGTTCCCCTTCGGGAACTCGAGCTGCGTCCGGAAAACGCTAGGGGAACGCCTTTGGCGGAACCACGCTCTGAACACATGTGTAATCTGACCAATGAGAAAGCGGGACGTCACGGGCGGGTGACGTCATCGACCAGGAAGCATAAAAGCACGTGCGAAGCCGGCCGGCGTCAGCTTCTGTCTTTCAGCGGAGCGCTCTGTGTGAAATTGTCTGTCTTTCATCGACCCTGTTTTTCTGTGCCAGTTTGCACAACTTTATTTTGAGGGCGATGTCTAAGAAAGCTTTAGTAAAGAGTGGGAGTGATAGTGGATCACGTTACAGGCTGTGTGTTCCTCCCTGCAAAAGATACATTCCTAGCGGGGATACACACAGCATGTGCGTGGTCTGCTTGGGAGCGGAGCATGCAGCGTCAGCCCTTGAGGGGGCTGACTGCCCGCATTGTGAAGGTCTTCCTTTGCGGACGCTCCGCTCCCGGAAGGATCTCTTTGAGGAGGGATCCTTCACCAGCGTTCCTCAGGGTGCTGGCCCCGCTTCCGCCGAGGCGGAGCGGGTACTGCATTCCTGGGGTTCGCAGTTGGATCTGTTGGAGGGAATGGAGACGGGTGACCCCCTATCTCCCTCCTCACCCAGCAGATCCGCAGCCCGTTCCGTGGGTTCGGAAGCCCGCTCTGCGGCTACTTCCACCCAGGGGGCGGGCTCCTCTCTCCTGTTGTCATCCTCTGGCGAGGGTGACTTGGAGAGTGTCACCGAAGTACTCCCTCAATCCCCACAGTACGAGGAGCTCTTGGAGGTGGTCACTCGTGCGGTAGCCAAACTAAACATCAGTTGGCCCGCCGAGGAAGAATCAACTCCGCAGAGAAGCAAGTTAGATGAGCGGTTTCTGCGGAGTAAAAATCCACCTCCAAGAAGGAGCCTTCCCTTCTTCCCCGACCTCCACCATGAGATCTCGAGGTCGTGGGCTAGACCCTTTTCGGCTCGTCTCTTCGTCCCCGCCTCTGACTATTATGGGAATGTGGTGGGGCTCGATGAGCGAGCCTATAAGGCGATGCCCCGGGTGGAACAGACGCTTGCGAGCTATCTGTCCCCCGGTGAGGCATCGTCATTGAAGGCTCCTACCTTACCCTCGAAGCCGCTACGCACTACATCAGCGCTTCTGGGTAAGGGGTACACGTCAGCAGGTCAGGCTGGAGCATGCCTACACACCATGTCGCTGCTCCAAGCCTATCAGGCTGACCTGCTGAAAGAGCTGGCGGAAGGCGAGAAGGTAGATCTGGAGGAACTTAGAAAAACAGCTGACTTAGCTCTCCGCGCCACCAAGGAGACCGCCCGTGCAGTGGGGCGGTCTATGGCAGCCATGGTGGCAGCGGAGAGGCACCTGTGGTTGACCCTGTCCGATATGAAGGAAAAGGACAGGGTCTTCCTCCTGGACGCCCCGCTTGAGTCTTCTGGCCTGTTTGGCGACGCAGTAGATTCTGTCGTCAGCAGGTACCAGGAGACACGCAAGCAAGCGGAGGCGTTCCAGAGGTTCCTCCCTCGCCGGACGCTAGCTCATGTGGCTGCTGGGCGTGAGCAGTCACAGCCGTGTACCAGCTCCTCGCACCGTGAGGTTCAGAAGTTGAGTGTCGCCTCTCGCGCTCCCCCGTCCCGGGGCCGAGACTCGCGGCACTCTAGACCGGGGTCCTCTAAGGCGAGGCCCGACCTGCGGGTCGTGCTTCAGGCTAAGAGGGCCCCGGCTCAAAAGCGGTCCTGACGCCATGGCAGGACCGCCGAGGGTAGCCCCTACCGGGGGGGAGTGGGTTTTACCGCATTACACGGTACCCACCTCCCCTCGGTGCCCTCGGGGGGTCAGTCTGATGTCTCTGCCAGGGTTACAGAACACAGCGGCCTCCGACGAGCGTACGCCCTGGATCTTTCCGCCCGGTCTCGTAGCGGAGCCAGGACGCTCGTTACCCCCACGGGGGTCTCTAGAACAGCTAGTTCGGCAGTCTCCTGCCGGTCTGCCGTTACAGGTCTCCGAGCTAGAAGTTCAATTAATACCAGAGGCCAGCCTCGAGCGGCTGGTTCCCTTAGTAGACTATCTGACAGCGTGGAAGCTACTGCCAAACGTGTCTGCATGGGTCCTGCGTACAGTAGAAAAAGGCTACTCCATTCAGTTCGGCGCTCCGCCGCCGCCCTTCGACGGGGTGTTTCCCACAGTGGTGGGCCCCGAGCAGGCTCTGGTTATGGAGCAAGAAGTAGTCTCCCTTCTGAGGAAGGAGGCCATCGAGGTGGTCCCTCCCCAGGACAGGGAATCCGGGTTTTACAGCCGGTACTTCATTGTTCCAAAGAAGGATGGAGGGTTGCGTCCCATCATAGACCTTCGTCGTCTCAATCGTTCAGTAATGAAGCTGAAATTCAAAATGCTTACAATCAAGCAAGTCGTCTCACAGATCAGGTCCGAGGACTGGTTTGTGACGATAGACCTGAAAGACGCATACTTTCATATCTCCATCCTTCCTCAACATCGGAAGTTCCTGAGGTTTGCTTTCAGGGGCAAAGCTTATCAATATCGGGTTCTTCCGTTCGGCCTAGCACTCTCCCCCCGCACTTTTACGAAATGCATGGATGCTGCCCTGGTCCCTCTTCGGCTCCAGGGCATTCGCATATTAAACTACATCGACGACTGGCTGATCTTAGCAGCGTCCGAGAGTTTAGCGGCTCGACATCGAGATGTCGTTCTCGCACACATGAAAGCGTTGGGGTTAAGACTAAACGCCAAGAAAAGTGTGCTTTCTCCATCACAGAGGACCACTTATCTGGGCGTGGTGTGGGATTCGACCACGATGCAGGCACGCCTGTCTCCTGCTCGGATCGAGTCGATCCTCACCGCAGTCAAGAGAGTCAAAGAAGGCCGGTCACTCACTGTCAAGCAGTTCCAACAACTGCTGGGTCTGATGGCAGCTGCGTCCAACGTGATACCTTTTGGCCTGCTGTACATGAGACCCCTTCAGTGGTGGCTCAAAACCAAGGGGTTCTCCCCGAGGGGAAACCCGCTCCGCATGATCAAGGTCACGCGCCGAGGGCTACGTGCCTTAGATATGTGGAAGAAACCTTGGTTCCTACATCTGGGCCCGGTGTTGGGAGCTCCTTGTCGCCGTGTCTCACTAGCGACGGATGCATCCCTCACCGGTTGGGGGGCGGTCATGAGTGGCCGCTCCGCCCGGGGTCTGTGGAGTGGTCGCCATCTCAGTTGGCACATCAACTGCCTCGAGATGCTGGCCGTATTTCGAGCTCTGAAGTACTTTCTTCCAGACCTGAAAGATCGCCATGTGCTAGTACGCACCGACAGCACAGCCGCGGTCTACTACATCAACCACCATGGAGGTCTGCGTTCGCGCCCCTTATACAAGCTGGCGCACCAGATCCTTGTGTGGTCCCAGGACAAACTCCTCTCACTACGAGCAGTTCATATTCCTGGGTATCTAAATGTGGGAGCAGACATCCTGTCGAGGCAGGGGCCGAGGCCCGGGGAATGGATGCTTCACCCCGAGGTGGTGAAGCAAATATGGAGAATCTTTGGTCCAGCCCAAGTAGATCTCTTCGCCACGAGGGAGAACACACAATGTCCCCTCTGGTTCTCTCTAGCTCATCCAGCTCCCCTGGGGCTGGATGCTATGGCACAGACGTGGCCGAGGCTTCGTCTGTATGCCTTCCCCCCGATCGCTCTGCTCCCAGGAGTTCTGGAGAGAGTGCGCCGGTACGGAGTCAGTCTACTGTTAGTAGCCCCGCACTGGCCGGGCCGAGTGTGGTTCTCGAGCCTGATATCTCTCCTCGACGGCTCTCCATGGGAGATTCCCGTCAGGAGGGATCTCCTCTCACAAGGGGGGGGGTACCATCTTGCACCCCCGCCCGGAGCTGTGGAAGCTGTGGGTGTGGCCCCTGAGGGGGCACAACTCATAGCTTCCGGTCTCTCAACCGAGGTTGTTGAGACCATCCTCCAATCCAGAGCTCCCTCTACGAGGAAACTGTACGCCCTGAAGTGGAAGCTTTTCACTTCATGGTGTGGAGAACGCCAGCAAGACCCAGCTTACTGCCCAGTTGGTACAGTACTGGAGTTCCTGCAGGCCCGTTTCTCCACAGGGTTAGCCCACTCCACCCTGAAGGTCTACGTGGCGGCAATCTCGGCCTACCACGCCCCTCTTGGTGGCATGTCAGTGGGTAAGAACCCCCTGGTTACACGTTTCCTCCGCGGTGCACTGAGGCTGAGGCCTCCGACACGACCCTATATCCCTACTTGGGATTTGGCTGTGGTGCTTGAGGCTCTCTGTAGGCCTCCATTCGAGCCTATAGAAGAGATACCTGATCGCCTTTTAACTATCAAGACAGCTTTGTTGCTGGCTCTTACTTCCCTCAAGCGGGTAGGGGACCTGCAGGCCCTTTCGGTGGCCCCTTCTCACTTAGAGTTTGCTCCTGGTATGACCAAGGCATTTTTGTACCCCAGGCCGGGGTATGTCCCTAAGGTCCCCACCAACACTCCTCAGCCAGTCGTGCTCCAGGCCTTTTGTCCTCCTCCCTTTCGGGAGCCCGACCAACAGAAGCAAAATTGTATCTGCCCAGTACGTGCCCTAGATGCCTATGTCCACAGAGCTGCCCTGTGGCGTAAGTCAGAACAACTGTTCGTCTGCTACGGCCCCCCTAAGAAGGGGCGTCCTGCTACCAAGCAAACTATCAGTAGATGGATCGTAGATGCCATTTCTACTTCTTATGAGTCTTCGGACCTTCCTTCACCTACTCTACTCGTGCTACGGCTGCTTCCAAAGCACTCATGTTAGGTGTCCCAATTCAGGACATCTGTAATGCTGCGGGGTGGTCCACGCCACTTACCTTTGTCAGGTTCTACCACCTAGACACTAGAGCCACTCCTGGCTCATCTGTCCTTGTGCCCTAGCAATTTCCCTAGGCAGGGACTTCGAAGTCTGGTGGCGTGGGCATCTCGTTCCCCTAGCGTTTTCCGGACGCAGCTCGAGTTCCCGAAGGGGAACGTCCCAGGTTACGTATGTAACCATGGTTCCCCGAGGGAACGAGACGCTGCGTCTCGGTCCATCCTTCTGGCATCCCTGCTGAGCGCTCGCTTCATTCTCCGAAGCTGACGCCGGCCGGCTTCGCACGTGCTTTTATGCTTTCTGGTCGATGACGTCACCCGCCCGTGACGTCCCGCTTTCTCATTGGTCAGATTACACATATGTTCAGAGCGTGGTTCCGCCAAAGGCGTTCCCCTAGCGTTTTCCGGACGCAGCGTCTCGTTCCCTCGGGGAACCATGGTTACATACGTAACCTGGGACGTTTTGTCTTGCTGATCAAACAACAAAAGAAAAAGAGAAAATCACTCACTGCTCTTGACTGAAGCAGTTTAGTAACTTTAATAAGATTAATCTAAATTTAATATATACAGTGAAGATTGTAGTGTTTTATTTTTACATTTATTAATTTACTATACTTGCTTGTAATTAATAATTAGACTGTTTATTTTCCTTCAGTAAGCTATTAGTTTTAGCTGTTGTTTTGAAATTATTAATATTTAAAACAATGTGGCAACTAAATGATATTGTGCACCTAAAAATGTACAAAACAGATTTTATTACGTCAAATGGTATATTAACAGAATGGTATATTAACATTCTGTCAGTTAATGAAATTAGGTACTTTAATGTAAATTTAAGTTAAAACCATAAACTTGATCCTTTGCTACCGTATTTTTCCAATAAAATTCTTGCCACCACAGCTGTGTTTTTTTTTTTTTTTTAACCGTAATTTTTTTACAGTGACCAATATCAAGTACCATATCATCCATGAGGAAAGTGCCATAATAATATTATTATAAGGCCATAGGAGTAGCTCTTCAAAGGCAAAGCATTTTTAGAGACAGACAAAAACCCTGGCTGATGTTTATATATGTGTGAGTCATAGTTTATTATAGATATATTTAGTTTTAATGAATCCCATTTGTTTCTCTTTAACCTTGTTATGGGTCAATATTAATTCACTTTTGTAAATTCATTTTTTTTTACAGCAGTTCTCTGAAGCTATCACTGAAGCAGTTGTGCTGCCTGTTGCTGATAAAATTAATTCCACTGTTTGGTTATTATCTCTTCGTCTTCACTCATGATTAATCTCTTCGTGTGTCAGATGATTGGCTGCTCGCTGCAAACATCACATTTTGATTTGCAAGTGCTCAAGAATTTATAGCCTGTAGATCAAAGCCTGACTCAACGAGTAATTTTTTAGCAAGTCTGGTGAGACCACTTACCAAGATTTACCCAGACTATAGACTGCAACCTGTGAGTATCAGTTCACACCAGCTCATTAAATTAAAAGTGGAAAATGACATAGAATATACATATATATATATATATATATATATATATATATAAAATAAGCAAACATACTTTGAGAATATGGATTTTATGGGGTAAATTTATTTCTAGTGGTTGGTGAGTTACCTTGCTTTTAAATGTTTCACTGGTTTGCAATAAAAACTGACGTACAATAGTGAAGTCCAAACTTGTATTTAAAGCAAATTTCACAAGTATTTTCTGGAGTTTGTTCATAACCGTGCTATTGATTACCATAAAGCCTACAGGCAAAACAAAACAACTGTAAAAAATAAAATATTTATTTACTCAGGACAATGTAAAACCTTTATAGTCCCTCATGTCTGCTGCGTTCTCAAAACTCTGGCAATTTGATAATACCTAGAATATCAAAGTCAACTGCGGGGGTGGCAGATTATTTTCTTATTTGGCGCCCAAAATCTGGAACAATCTACCCAATACAGTTCAGGATGCAGACACACTCTGTCAGTTTAAATCTAGATTAAAGATCCTTCTCTTTAACCTGGCTTACACATAACACATTAACACAAATAATCTATAATGCAAATCCATTAAAGGATTGTTAGGCTGCATTAATTAGGTCAACCCGAACCGGGAACATATCCCATAACACCCGATGTACTCAGGGCATCATAGGAAGAATGGCATCTACGCTAATATTAGTCTGTTTCTTGTCTCTTCCAAAGTCACTTTAACCACCAGATCCAGTCTGTATCCAGATCAGATGGTCACTGCAGTCCCCCAGATCTGGTCTGTACCCACCCAGATGGTGGATCAGCACCTAGAGAGGACCTCTACAGCCCTGAATGTCAGTGGAGACCATGTCAACTAGATGAGCCCCAAAGATGGATCCTCAGTGAAGACCTTGTCACCTAGACGGCAGAGATGCTCACAAGTCTCTGAGCTAGAGTCCAAGTCAAGTCTCAAGTCTTTGAGCTAGCGTCCAAGTCAAGTCTCAAGTCTCTTTATTATATTAAGTCTCTGGTTATAATAAGTGTTGCATCACGTACAGCAACCCATCCAACACTGCATAGCTATATATAAGGAACTCAAAGCATGTAATATGTTATAATGACTCCTTTATCTATTAGCATACAGTATCAGCTTTGATTTTGGTATATAATCAGTGTAAACAGGCTATTGCAACATGACAAAAACACCAAGAATGCTTTACTTTTAAGTTAATATCTGTATTTTGCCTTGTAGCATGAACACACAGTACAGTGCAGACCAAAAATTAAGAAAGACCAAATATGGTCAAACATCACATTGTGCTCCTAATTTAAAAAAAATAGTAGCACAATCAAAATTTTAGGAGCACATTCTAAACACTAATCCAAAAATCTGATAAAAAAAAATTGCCTTCCCATTATGAGGTGATATTTGACTGATTGAAGTGATTTACAAGGGAATTTAACTTTTGTTTTTACCTTTTCATATGTTTAATGAGGCTCAGAGGTGGCAGAAGTGCAATCATATTCCTAAATTCATTGTTGAGATTAATGTTTTAAATCAAATTGTTTTAATACAGAAATGTTAAATGATTTGAATAACTGCCAGCAGGTGGTGGCAAGAGACTGATTTAATTACTGAATCACATCATTCATTTGATTCGTTCGAACTGCTGCTTCATTTAGGAATAAAGAGTGACTGTCTTCATTTCACTAGATTCGTTTTAAAAACAAGTTCATTCATAAACGAAACACCGCTGTGTTTGAATGGAGATGCGCAGCGGCTCAGTTGTGACTTGTTTCAGACTACTTTTGACGACGAAATAGAGCAAAATCAGGCAATAGTGTTACAGTCAGACAATGAAAGTCACTTAATAATAACATCTTGTTTATTTAACTGCTGTATTAAATCAGTATCTCATGGAGGAAGGGGAATAACAGCGAGCTCATCAGTTGTTTCCTAAAAATAATCATTGTTCCGAGTCTCAAACTCGAGTCCCCATCTCTGCTAGACGGCCATCGGCACAAGACCACGGGAACCAGATGAGTCCTCTGTATCTGGCCAGAGGAGAACTGGCCCCCCAACTGAGTCTGGTTCTACCAAGATTTTTTTCTCCATTTTGTCACCGATGGAGTTTTGGTTCCTTGCCACTGTCGCCTCTGGCTTGCTTAGTTGGGGACACTTAATTTTCAAGCAATATCGTTTACTATTTGAACTGAACTGAACTAGATAATGACATCATTGAATTCAATGATGAACTGCCTTTAACTGAAAATTGAGTGTTTGCTGTTGCCCTTTTGCATTATTGATGCACTATTTCCTATTTAATACTGTAAAGCGGCTTTGTCACAATTCTGTATTGTTAAAAATGCTATATAAATAAAGGTGACTTGACTCTGAGTACAGACCTGGTTAAGCTGGCAAGGACACCGCCAAATATTCTGAATAACTGACCGTGTACTCCATGTTAATCCTAAAGGTGAGGGCACATTTCCTTGAAATTGAATTGGCTTTTTTTTTTTTTTTTTTGGAATTGTTGAGATGTTTTTGGTTGGTTTGGGATATCTAGAAATGTAACAGTTTGCTTCTGCGTATCTATGTATGCTTTTGTTATCCTTCACCTCAGTTGGTAATGGTTATCCTTGTCTTTTTTTTTAGGAAAGAAATCTTTGTGACAACTTTGCACAGCAGTTTGGAGATGATGCCACATCACAACAGTAAGTACACACAGTTTTTATATAGGTATATATTTATGGTCAGTTAAGTTTTATCTGTTGCTGGTCATGAATTAACTGAGTTGTTTTTATCTGCATCATCATATAACAGAGCCAAAACAAATGGTGATTCCAAAGCAAGACATGCACACTGTAAATTAGTTTTTCTTTAATATAATACAAAGTGAATGAGTGAAAATTTTGCTAAAGACATACATTATGTTATTTGTTGTTTTACAACTCATCACAGTTCTTTTTCTCAAAATATCTTAACCCTCTGGGGTCGAAAAACATGCCGGCACGGTTTGTGGCAGTTTTTCTGATAATGCCAAAAAGAACTTCAATTACTCTGTCATTTTGATCGTACAGATAAAAGCAATATATCAATGGAATCTGTAAGGAATCGACTTTTATTTGTGTACACTCTTAATAACAACAGCACTCTGTGGTTTTGTGAAATAAAGCAAATAAACAGGGTATGTAGTCTGCTGCGTTATTCTATGTGATCGTCATTAAGAAATGCGTCACTAAAATGAACTAAAACTCAGCGAATACTCGACACAGAGACATGGGAGATACATCTATAGAAAGCCTGACATGTCTATCAGTGAAGTCAATAATGTGCTTTTGTCCTTCATTATGTATGTTTTGATTATACTGTGTTGTAAATAAAATACAAATCTAAAATTCCATTCTTTGAATCTCTCATTGTTTCTACCTGACAGTCAAAAGAAAACAGAGGGGAATTATGTTTCAACATGAGAAAATGATCATGAGAAAATGATGTTTTAAAGGGATGCTTTTTCCAAAAATGAAACTTATCCAATGAATTATTCATTCTCATACTGTCCCAGATGTAAATGTCTTAAAAAGTATGGAATCTCATTTTTTATATCCTTTTTTATTTTATATATCCAGGTAACCGAGGTATCTCATCAACACACTGCAGTTCTCGATGGCATTCCTGTCCAGCTTGGGCACAACACAAACATGTTGCATGTTGCATGTTTATTTTCATGTTTTCTCTTGATTCAGCTGTTTTGTTTACTTGTTGACAATGCAATACATGTCATAGCAGTTAGATAGTAAGAGAAAATGTTTTTGTGACTATGTAAGTTAAAGTATATTGTGTATGCACTTTTTTTTATTGTTCTGATGTGCTCAGGTAATATTATTCTTCTCAAATGTACAACTCTTAACATTGATTTCTTATTTTAATTTTATTATTATTATTATTATTATTTAATTGAAGCATTGTTAATGAATTACTATTACAAATTACCATGCTGATTTACATTTGTTTTCTGCATTTTGGAATATAAATGTTAAGTGTTAAGGTTTTAAAAAAAAAAAAAAAAAAAACACACTGGTGCAGCATTTTTAACTAGGTATAGTTATTCTCAATGTTCCTCAGATTCAATTAAGAGATAGAGATACTGAATAGGTTGTACCAACCCTAAATCCAGCATAGAGGGGTTCAGTGAATGTGGTGTTGAATGTGTGTAAGTGTGTGAGTGTGTGTGTGTCAGAGACGTTGTAGAAGGACAGAGTGCCGGCCGACACATCCACATACACTCCTACTCTATTAGAGAATGAACGGGCAACAGGTTTATCAATGTACTTATTATTGTGACAGACAGTGAATCTTATGAAGCCATCAGTAAAGTACAGACTCCAGGATTTGTCATTGGATCCAAACCAACAGTCTGTCACTCCTTTCCTGTTGATTCCTTTATATGACACTGACATTTCAACCCATCCGCTCCATTCAGCCTCCCAATAACAGCGTCCAATCAGACTCTCAACACACAGAACCTGAGGAACATCATCAAATCTCTCTGGATGATCAGGATACGGCTGATAATCTTTCAAATGTGTGATCTTCCTGTTGTCATCAGACAGAATGAGTCGAGTGTTTGCTGTGTTTGGATCCAGTGTGAGATCACAGGCATCTGAACACAAGAAGAGAGAAACATCAAGAACAACACAAAAGTGATGTCTGTGTGTTTACAGCTTTGACTAGACTTGCAGTCCGAACTGTCCTCACTATTCACAAATGTCCTCACTAATATGGTGAAAGCTGTTGAACAGTGATTGGGATCTCACTAGCAGTGCTGGTCCTAGACTTCTTGAGACTTCTTTGTTCTATGAATGTTTTGAGAACATTATGCTACACTGTAAAAAACAACCTATAGAATCTACTCAGTAAAATTGAGGTAACAATTTGCACTCAGTTTGTTTGGGTAGATATTATATATCTTATCTTCATTTATCTGAGTAAAGAATACCTAATTTAATAGCTATTACAGATAGGTAAAGTCTACACAGCAAAAAGGCCATTGTTAAATGAACTATCCCTGGAGTTTATTTGAGTCCATGCTCAAGAGCGTTAAAATGAACACTGAAGCAATGTTAAAGTTAATGAGGTAATTGAGTGATACATTCAGTGATGATTGACCATTATTGAAGACACCTGATGTTAATAAGCAAAATCACCAAAAGGAGAAAATCAAATTAAGTCACCATTATAGTGGTCAGTGTTTGTATTGTTTGGGCTCTTGACCCTTAACTTGATAATGTTAGATTTTATTTGGATATTGTAATTGAGTTATAACAGCCAAACAAACCAGATGAAAGGTGATTATGTGATGTTGAATATGTTGAATATTGACATAATCATTATGTAGTGATCTGAATAACTGAGTTAAGTTTTCTTTGTTGTTTATGTTGGTATAATCAGACAGTTGTCATTAAAACTTCTTTTAACCAAAAAAGACATACACAGACATCAAGAATCACAACAATGGTGACCATCAAAAACGTATGTTATAGCCAATTGGAATCAC
This sequence comes from Cirrhinus mrigala, assembly GCA_036247105.1. NCBI lineage: Eukaryota > Metazoa > Chordata > Actinopteri > Cypriniformes > Cyprinidae > Cirrhinus > Cirrhinus mrigala. The sequence goes on along the minus strand of CM070028.1, from coordinate 45,663,980 downwards.
CATGACTCCCATCATGCATTGTGGCATGAATAAATTATGAGCTGAATTGTCTTTGTAATTTATTAAGTTGGCTTGGGAAAGCCAACTTACTGAAATCCTATTTAAACTTCTTCTTCTTCTTCTTCTTCTTCTTCTTCTTCTTCTTCTTCTTCTTATTTTTCTGACCGCGAATTTTTTGGACACCTACTCCTCCTAGACCGTTCAAGCTACATACTCCAAACTCGGGTCAGATCTTCATACTGTTCTGACTTAGTGTGCTATATCTTTTCAGACTGGTTTGAGTTACGGTTTTCTTAAAAATTAATATTAAAAATCATAAAAAGTCCCATAGACTTTCATTGACCAAAAGTCCATGTCTGTTTGAACTATGTTTAATGTAAACTGCTAGAAGCCATTGATACTCAATTAAGCTTTAAGCTATCTATGTTCTTTCTAACTAATAACTAATATATCTATCTATCTATCTATCTATCTATCTATCTATCTATCTATCTGTCTGTCTGTCAGTCTATCTATCTATCTATCTATCTATCTTCAAACCTTTATCTATCTATCTATCTATCTATCTATCTATCTATCTATCTATCTATCTATCTATCTGTCTGTCTATCTATCTATCTATCTATCTATCTATCTATCTATCTATCTATCTATCTATCTATCTTCAAACCTTTATCTATCTATCTGTCTATCTGTCTATCTATCTATCTATCTATCTATCTATCTATCTATCTATCTATCTATCTATCTATCTATCTATCTTCGAACCTTATCTATCTATCTATCTATCTATCTATCTATCTGTCTATCTGTCTATCTATCTATCTATCTATCTATCTATCTATCTATCTATCTTTCTATCTATCTATCTATCTTCAAACCTTTATCTATCTATCTATCTATCTATCTATCTAATCATGCTAGAAACATGCTAGCAACTTGCTAATCATGCTAGAAACATGCTAGCGACTTTGCTAATCATGCTAGAAACATGCTAGCGACTTGCTAATCATGCTAGAAACATGCTAATCATACTAGAAACATGCTAGCAACTTTGCTAATCATGCTAGAAACATGCTAGCGACTTTGCTAATCATGCTAGAAACATGTTAGCGACTTGCTAATCATGCTAGAAACATGCTAGCAATTTGCTAATCATGCTAGAAACATGCTAGCGACTTTGCTAATCATGCTAGAAACATGCTAACAACTTGCTAATCATGTTAGAAACATGCTAGCGACTTGCTAATCATGCTAGAAACATGCTAGCGACTTTGCTAATCATGCTAGAAACATGCTAGTGACTTCCTAATCATGCTAGAAAACATGTTAATCATGCTATAAACATGCTAGCAACTTGCTAATCATGCTAGAAACATGCTAGCGACTTTGTTAATCATGCTAGAAACATGCTAGCGACTTTGCTAATCATGCTAGAAACATGCTAGCGACTTCCTAATCATGCTAGAAAACATGCTAATCATGCTAGAAACATGCTAGCAACTTGCTAGTCATGCTAGAAACATGCTAGCGACTTTGCTAATCATGCTAGAAACATGTTAGCGACTTGCTAATCGTGCTAGAAACATGCTAGCAACTTGTTATTCATGCTAGAAACATGTTAATCATGCTAGAAACATGCTAGCAACTTGCTAATCATGCTAGAAACATGCTAGCGACTTTGCTAATCATGCTAGAAACATGCTAATCATGCTAGAAACATGCTAGCAACTTGCTAATCATGCTAGAAACATGCTAGCGACTTTGCTAATCATGCTAGAAACATGCTAATCATGCTAGAAACATGCTAGCAACTTGCTAATCATGTTAGAAACATGCTAACGACTTGCTAATCATGCTAGAAACATGCTATCTATCTAGCTTTCTGACAGACTGAATACAAACTTTAAACTTTTTAAAACTTCATAAACTTCTTAAACTTTTCAAACTTCTTAAACGGTTTACAATTTTCAAACTTTTTAAAACTTTCTGGTCCGGCTTTCTCAAGCCAACTTAAAGTTTGTCTTGACAAACTTTTTTATCTAGTTTTATTTTATTTTGTTTGTTTTTATGTGACTTTTTAGTCACTTTTTCTGTGATGTTTAGTGTTGATCTGTTTCTGAATATGCTGTTTGTCACCATTGTTGAGATTCATATGCTGATTCCTGATGTCTGTGTTATAGGGACTGTGAGTATTATCACTGTTACATCCACGCCAGGCTCCACCTTCACTCCCTCACTACGATCACAATCACCAGAATACTGAGCACCTGCAGCAACCACCTGACATTCATCTGGACCTCATCAATGCATCACATAAAACCACACACCACTTCACACTCCGCGTCTGAGCTCGTTCTTGAGAAGAGGACTTCTAGATTTCTCCAAGCGATCTCTAGCGAATACTTACCTTTCTCCTTTTACCTTATAGATTCCTTCGTGTCTCCTATTCCTCAGGATCCCCTCTGTGTCCGCCTGGATTGTGGTGTGTGGTTGTGGTTGTCGTCGTCTCCCTGTTGTCTTCACCGTGGAACTTCATCCCCTCCTGCAAACAAGATCACGTCAGCTACTTCCTACAGTCCCTCTGTCTATATCCTGCTATATTACTTACCTGCATTACCTGTCTGTGAATCCTTCTGTTCAAAACTCATTATCCACAATAAACTGTGTTATCATACTTACCATCTGTCTCCCGTCCGCTTCGTAACAGAAGCTCGGACCTTTACCGAAGATAATGAGTTCTCCCGATCCCTTTCAGGAGTTGGTGGACAGACTTCGCCAAACTCTCCTCACCACGCCACAATCACCACCACCGGCACCTGCTCCATCATCATCCACGGCTACCAACCCGGAAGTAAACATCGCTGCTTCGCTACCTACCGTCGTCTGTCCCATGGTCCGACCGGCGCCCTTCTCCGGCGTGGCGGGGGATTGCAAGGGGTTCTTACTGCAGTGCTCCATCACGTTCGCCACTTTTCCAAGTATGTATCAGACTGATGACGCAAAAATTGGATTAGTGATTAACTGTCTTTCCGGATCTGCTCTTAGATGGGCGGAATCTATTTGGAGTCAGGGTGGCCCGGTTGCCAGCTCTTACCATGCGTTTGCCCAACACTTCCTGGAGGTCTTTGGACGCTCTGATCAGATGACATCTGCCGGTGAGGAGCTTTATCGTTTACGACAGGGGTCAGCAAGCGTACAGGAATATTCCATCCGATTTCGTACGTTGGCAGCATCAAGTGGATGGAATGAACAAGCTCTGCTGACGACCTTCAGACAAGGATTGGAACCTCATATTCGCCTAATGCTTGCTTCCCATGATGACTCCATTGGATTGGAACGTTTTATCCAGCTGGCTATCCGCTGTGCTGCCCGGGTCCACTCCTACTCGAATCCTTCCGTCAGCACTGCAGTCACCTCTCCCCAGCCACCAAAGAACCACAACCCTCCAGAACCTATTCCAGAACCTATGGTCATCGACACACGACGCCTCACTCAGACAGAACGCCAACGACGTATTACTCAGGGACTCTGTTTATACTGTGGTAAACCCGGACATCATATCCAAAACTGCCCTACCAGACCTCTCCGTCCCGTGGTGAGTTCCATCATGCCTATGAGTAAAAAATTAAATCCATTAACCACAGTCGTCACACTTACTGCAGAAAAATTCTCAATTTCAGTGGCAGTCCTCATCGATTCCGGGTCAGCAGGCAACTTCATTGCAGGACATACCGCACGTCAACTCCGGGTCAAAACCACGCGCCTCCCAGTGATGTATCAGATTCAATCAGTCACAGGACAACCTCTCTCCAACAAGAATGTCACCCATCAAACAGCACCCATTCGTCTGCTCACTGGTCTGTGTCATGAAGAGGAAATCCAACTCTTGGTTCTGGAGGGTTCCACCATCGACGTGGTTCTAGGGTGCCCGTGGCTGGCGAGGCACGAGCCTATCCTCTCTTGGGGCACGGGGGAAGTCCTCAAATGGGGCTCTCATTGTTGGCCCGAATGTTTCCCACAGTTACCTCTTCAAGCTCCAGCAACCATTCCTCTGTGTTCTACCTCCATCGAAAGCCCCATTGAGAAACAATCGGTGGAAATCCCTTCGGGTTACGAGGAATACAACGATGTGTTCTGCCCCAAGAGAGCGGCCCGCCTGCCACCTCACCGACCATGGGACTGTGCAATCGATCTGCTCCCGGCTGCCCAAGTGCCCCATGGTAAGATATACACATTGTCCATCCCTGAAAATAAAGCCATGGAAGACTACATACAAGAAGCATTGGCACAAGGTTACATCCGCTCTTCAACCTCCCCTGCTGCTTCGAGCTTTTTCTTCGTGGCAAAGAAGGATGGTGGCCTACGCCCCTGTATAGACTATAGAGCACTAAACAAAGTCACAGTCCCTTTCAAATACCCTCTACCACTCGTCCCCGCAGCCCTAGAAACTCTACGTGGGGCAAAGATTTTCACCAAATTAGATCTACGTAGTGCCTATAATTTGATTCGCATTCGTAACGGGGACGAGTGGAAGACAGCTTTCATCACCCCTACTGGCCACTATGAGTACTTGGTAATGCCGTATGGTTTAGTAAACGCCCCCTCCATCTTTCAAAACTTCATGCATGAAATTTTCCGGGACTATCTCCATCAATTTCTACTAGTTTACATCGATGACATTCTGATCTTCTCCTCCAATATTCAAGAACACCGCCAACACGTCAAGAAAGTCCTCCAGCGACTCCGAGAAAACCACCTGTATTTGAAAGCTGAAAAATGTTCATTCCACCAACCCTCAGTGCAATTCCTAGGCTACCATACTGATCATACCGGGGTAAGGATGGATAACAGTAAAGTGGAGGCAATCACCACCTGGCCCACACCCACAACCGTAAAAGATCTTTAAAGATTCCTAGGTTTTGCAAATTTCTATCGCCGTTTCATCAATAACTACAGTCTCATAACTTGTCCCCTCACATCCTTACTCAAAGGCAAACCCAAACGCCTCACTTGGACTACCTCTGCTGAACATGCCTTCCGGGATCTAAAAACTGCCTTCACCACCGCACCCATCCTCTGTCATCCAAACCCCGACTTACCGTTCTTGGTAGAGGTAGACGCCTCTACCACTGGCGTAGGCGCCATCCTATCTCAGCAGCAGGGGAATCCACCTCAACTCCGACCTTGTGCCTATTTCTCTAAGAAACTCAGTGCCGCCGAAAGAAACTACGACATCGGAAATCGAGAGCTATTAGCCATTAGACTGGCATTGGAGGAATGGCGTCATTGGCTGGAGGGGTCTCAACATCCGTTTCAAGTGATTACAGACCATAAAAACCTTCAATATCTCCGTGAGGCAAAACGGTTGAACCCCAGACAAGCCCGCTGGGCCCTGTTCTTTACCAGATTCAAATTCTCCATCTCTTACAGACCAGGTACCAAGAATATCCGAGCTGACGCTCTCTCCAGACTCCATGCTCCAGATGACCAACCAGACAAACAAGAACCCATTCTCCCTGAAACCCTCTTCGTCAATCCCATCCAGTGGGTAACCCCTCCAGCCTCTAACGAACCCGCTCCGGAAGTTCCAGCGGAATGCCCGCCTCACCGTCGTTTCATTCCACTCCAAGAACGCATTCCTCTCATTCATTCTCTCCATACTTCTGTGGGCACTGGGCATCCGGGGATCAACAAAACCCTCTCACTTCTTCAAGATCGGTTTTGGTGGCCTGCCATGGATACCGACGTGCAGAGGTACGTGAGAGGGTGTCGGGAATGTGCGATGGCCAAGAGTCCACGCCATCTCCCTGCAGGAAAGCTCCATCCACTTCCCGTGCCTAACCGCCCCTGGTCACACCTAGGAGTTGACTTCATTACCGATCTTCCACCTTCAGAGGGTAATACCTGTGTTTGTGTCATCGTTGATAGATTTTCTAAGTTCTGTCGACTAATCCCTCTAAAAGGTCTCCCCACAGCCTGGCAGACGGCTACCTTGCTCTTTGAGCATGTGTTCCGATCCTTTGGACTCCCTGAGGATATCGTTTCCGACCGGGGAACACAGTTTACCTCCAGGGTCTGGAAGGCCTTCTTCAAGCTCCTAGGTGTGGCCGTCAACCTCTCCTCAGGCTATCATCCTCAAACCAACGGGCAGACCGAACGGAAGATCCAAGAGGTGGGGCGGTTCCTCCGTACTTTCTGCCACGGCCACCAAGACACCTGGAACCAGTATTTGGGCTGGGCCGAGTATGCTCAGAACTCCCTCCGTCAAGCCACCACCGGACTCACTCCCTTTCAATGCATATTCGGATTCCAGCCCCCACTCTTTCCATGGAGTGGCGAACCCTCTGATGTACCATCTGTCGATTACTGGTTCCGGGAAAGTGAGAGGGTCTGGGACGAGACACATCAACATCTGCAAAGGGCAGTGCGTAGACAGACCACCACTGCCGACCAACGTCGTTCCTCCGCCCCAGAATACCAGGTGGGCCAAAAGGTATGGCTCTCCACCAGGGATATTCGTCTACGCCTGCCCTGTAAAAAATTGAGTCCCAGGTTTGTTGGTCCCTTTACAGTCGTGGAGCAGATCAATCCTGTCACCTACAAACTCCAGTTACTCGCACAATACAGAATTCATCCCACCTTCCATGTCTCCTTATTGAAACCGTTTCACAAACCCCTTTCTATCTCCACAGAGCCTGGCAGTGAAGAAGAACCTCCCCCTCCAATGGAGGTAGATGAGGGGACCATCTACTCCGTAAAGGAGATCCTAGACTCCCGGCGTCGTGGTGGCAGGCTTCAGTACCTCGTGGACTGGGAGGGCTACGGTCCAGAAGAAAGATCATGGGTGGCCCGAGAAGACGTATTAGATCCCACACTCCTGAATGAATTTCACCTCAATCACCCAGACCGTCCTGCACCCCGGAGTAGAGGTAGACCACCACGACGTCGGAGGGGTCCCGCCTTGGGAGGGGGCCCTGGAGGGGGGGGTAATGTTACATCCACGCCAGGCTCCACCTTCACTCCCTCACTACGATCACAATCACCAGAATACTGAGCACCTGCAGCAACCACCTGACATTCATCTGGACCTCATCAATGCATCACATAAAACCACACACCACTTCACACTCCGCGTCCGAGCTCGTTCTTGAGAAGAGGACTTCTAGATTTCTCCAAGCGATCTCTAGCGAATACTTACCTTTCTCCTTTTTACCTTATAGATTCCTTCGTGTCTCCTATTCCTCAGGATCTCCTCTGTGCCCGCCTGGATTGTGGTGTGTGGTTGTGGTTGTTGTCGTCTCCCTGTTGTCTTCACCATGGAACTTCATCCCCTCCTGCAAACAAGATCACGTCAGCTACTTCCTACAGTCCCTCTGTCTATATCCTGCTATATTACTTACCTGCATTACCTGTCTGTGAATCCTTCTGTTCAAAACTCATTATCCACAATAAACTGTGTTATCATACTTACCATCTGTCTCCTGTCCGCTTCGTAACAATCACATCCACAATCATGCTTTTGTTTTTTGATGAGAGAATATTACATTTGGTTTCTCTCAAATTATTACAGATTTTGAATGCCTGCCTTTCAGTCGTCAGAGATATTGCTGACTTAAAGGTAATATTTTTCCTGTCTTCTGTGTAGAACCCCTTTGTTTGCGGTGAGAAAGTGTGCATAAGTGATCTTTTATATGCAATCCAATTAACTGTCATTTAAAATGGTATCTAACAGAACATAAAGGTCCACTATTTTAGCTCATATGTGACCGTTACATGGTTGCCACCATTGTGTGCATGCCCTTCAGCTAACTTGCCTGTAAGTATGACTGACATTTTTAATATAATTTAACTAAGGGAATTTTGTGTGGCATTTAAAAATGATTGTTGTCTGTATTAGGACCATATAGCAAGATGTGACTTCATCTTGCTGCCTTCCTGGGCATCAAACCATTGGATGATATGTGTAAGTCTATGTTTAAATGATCAGTTCTCCTTAATGCAAGTAACACATTAAGGAGTGCAAGTTATATCTTGACATAACTAACAGTTGTATCTTGCAAGATTCATTTCATAGAAGCAATTTTACAGATAATGAAACCAAAAAGCAGAGAGATGTATTTTCTTGATTCACTGTACGGCCCTGGTTTCAGCGATTCCTGTTACATTGATCCCTACAGGTTATTTCAGTAAAATATTAAGAGTTCAAAAGTAGTTCAGGATTATGGTAGTTCTGTTTTATACCATGCATCCTTTTGCATGCATTTTGGTTTTATGGCTCATTTTTCATTGATGCTTAAGCTATTTAAAACTTAACTGGAATTGTATTTTATAGTTCAAAGATAAAATTATTTAAACGGTGATAAATGAGCCAAGAATTTGTTTGGGGTTGTTCCACCCCAGTTTGTTTGTTTGTTTGTTTGTTTATTAGCGTTTAATTCTTCATTTTTTTTTTTTTTATTAGACCATTTTTGTTTTAATTGTTGTTGTTGTTTACTTGCTTTGTAGAATGCTTGCACAGCAACTACATCCTGGGCCATGGAGAGAGTATGGAGGTGATGATCTCAGCGTAAGCAGTTTTCTTGTTGCCATTACTAAATTCCATTTCAGATATTCAACCACATTTTTTATTTTTGAATAATTAAAACCATGTTTATTTCAATTTAACTCAACAGGGTGCTCCAAGGCAGAGTTGTTCAAATAATTGTGGAGTGTTTGTGTTGATGGTAGGAAGGATTGTGTTTGATAACAATAAGAAATGTTTAATTTCTTGGTAGCTTTGTCAGACACAAAAGCTTTAGATATTGATGCAATCAACAAACATTTAATTAAAGTTTATTACTATTGGTCATGTCTGTTTTTACGTAACTTAATGTTAATTTTACAGTATGCACTCTATGTCGTAATGGGAGGTCACTTTGATTTTGCTGAGGTGAGCTATCAAAACTAATAATTTGGGAAAAGTTTCTCAAAGGGTGATTGTGATTTACATTAAGCATATTTTCCAGTCTGACATGGCTGCAGTAAGGAGATGGTGGTGCTTGCTTCTGTTAACAAATTATCCTGTGAAGTAAGTGTATTTGCAAGTATTTTCTATAAATAAAGCATGTTTATTAGTAGTTGTATGCAAATTCTGTAGTATACTTATGTATACTTACTATACTATATATATATATATATATATTACACAATTTGCTTTTATATATATATATATATATATATATATATATATATATATATATATATATATATCATTTAAGATCGGCTGCTGAAAGACTGCTACTCAGAAAAAGGCAAAAAACAATGAACACAGGTAAAAAACTTTTAACTAAAATGGGTTTGGAACAACTAATCTGACAACTCATGATAAAATGTAAAAGTTTCCTTTTCACATAATTATTGAATGATTGATGCATTGGTGTGAATATATTTCTTCTTTTTCTTTCTTTCTTTTAAGGAGAATTGGAAATGGAATCTGACTATATTAGTAAGGTGGGATTTTTCCCTATTTCCTATATTTACCTGTTTTATTATTATTATAAAAAAAAAATTATATTATATAAAAAAAAAAAAAAAAAAAAAAAAAACATGTTAAATGTATACTTTGTGTAGTATTTTATATTAACTAATATTACTTAAAAAAAAAATAATAATAATAATTTCTTCAACAGATGCCACCTGAGATGCTAAGGAATATCCTGCTGGATGTAGTCAATGAGGATGGAGATGTGGCTATCCTCAGACTGTCTCTGACTTGTCGGGTTTTCCATGATGTCGTTTGTGAGCCATCATTTAGGAAAAAGGCTCATTTTGCCTGGCTTGACAGTAAGTTTTTTTTTTTTATTTTATTTTTTAAAATATTTTTACAAGTAGACAGGTTTCTTTCATACACTACACACAATTTTTTTTAAATTGCAAATGCATTAAGCTTCATCAGTGATGGCAATCATTATAGCCCCAATGACAACTAGTTTGTTGTGCTGATATTTTAATGTAAAAGTGAGTGACAACTGCTTGACTGCTGTGATCGGTTTGTATATTGAGCCTAATGTTTAATTATTAATGTTCCCCCCCATATATGTTCATGCCCTGCTGACACTGGGATCACTGTAGAAAAATGTGTACTGGTATTTCAAGTTTTTTACATTATTTACATTATTTTATTGTAACTTTGGAATTAAAATGACATTGAGACAATTACTTGACTCATTTTTGCTTCCACTCAACAATAAATATGACCTGAATAAAATGGCTTAATTTTAATGTTGTATATACGCTCGCTGAAAATAATACTTGACAAAGATATTATGTTTTTAATCCATTAAATTTAAGTTTAAAAGCTCTAAAGTTATGCAATTTAAAACTTTATAGTTTTAACATTTTGCATCGGTGTAGAAAGCATCACAACTTAAACATCAGATTTGTGTAAATATTATCCATAAATAATTACTTTTAATATTCATCACTACTAATACACAGGTTAGAACGTATGAGATCACTTTGTGTTTTTGATCGTTCTGGACTCATTCAGGAGATGTGTAATAGGGCCCCCTAGCAAATAACAGTGAAAACACGGAAAACCGGAAAATTCTGTGTTTGGTGGGGAAGTGTTAAATAAATCCTTATGTAAAAGAAAGATGTTTCCACATGACTAAAGTTGAATCTGCATATTGCTATTAAGTGTATGTGTGTGTGTGTGTGTTAGTAGACCTACACTTTTGTAGTCCTGCTGTCATCATGATCTCTCCTCCATGATCCACACTATAAACACACAAACATGTTAGTGTAGATTTATTTATTTTTATTTATTTATTTATTTATTTATTTATTTATTTATTTATTATTTTATTTATTTGATCAGGGACAATGCACAAACAACATTAGTCTAAAATAAGAAAAGATGTCATGTGCCAGGTTATAGCAAAAATGCTAATTTCCACCCGCAGTCCCTGGACAGGTTGTTGTTACTGCATCATTCTCTCTCACACACACACACACACACAAACACACACATTTTCATATGTTAGTATTAGTGTTTGACATACTTGAGTATCTGCAGTCTGTAGTTTGGATCCTCCAGTTTGTGTTTGAGCAGCTGGACTCCTGATTGTCCTGGGTGATTGTAGCTCAGATCCAGCTCTCTCAGGTGTGAGGGGTTTGAACTCAGAGCGAAAGATAAATAACCACAGCCTTCCTCTGTCACCATACAGCCAGACAGTCTACAGACACACACAGATAGATCATCTACAGACACACACAGATAGATCATCTACAGACACATGGACTTCCGGTGTGGGAACACTGTGCACATTTGACTGCTGATCTACACTGGATTGTTTGTGCGTTTGTTTGTATTAATCAGTTTTTTGCTGGTTGGACTGCAAATAACTAATTTGGTTCTTTTTAGTCAATAAATCCTCTGCAAACTGAACTCACCTTCTCTGCTTAGATTAATGTATTTTTTGCTGCTGGTGGGAACTTTTAGTTGTCAGCCTGCTGCAAACCCTCTAATTCCTCTATCATCCATCTATTTAGATTGACTGTGAGGTGAGTTAGCACCTCCTATCTGTCATCCTACTCGCTTATTGTCTGGTTGAGTAGCTTTCACTAGTCAACACCTACTGCTATTCTGTTCATTTGGTCAAATAATTAAATTTTTGGATAAACCAAAACACTTAAAGAATGATTGTCGTCCACTGTGATCGCTTATTGTCTACATAAATAGGACACGCTCCTATTTATGTATAGGAGTATATTATATATTATAACTCGACTGAAACTGTAGATGTATTGCAAAATCACCTTGCTCTTTTCAACTGTTGCTCCATCTCAGATAAGGGCCTCTATCAAAATAAATTAATTACTGACAACAACCTGGGTATGCTGTTTCTTACTAACAACTAATGACTTAATACACTTTAACAGATATCAATATCCATCTAAGCCATGTTCATATGGTAAAGGGGGCGGTCTTGCGGTCATCTACCAGAACTCTATATCAATAACTCAGTTGGATTTTCACAGTCCTGGGTCTTTTGAGTTTGCTTGAACTGTCCTCTCATTATTATCCTTACCTATAGACCACCCAAGCAGCATTTTTTTTTTTTTTTTTTTTTTTGTGAACTACTAATAACTTTGGCTTGTGCTGTATCATCCAAAGTCATTTTACTTGGAAACTCAATTAAAGTCCGTCCTGGACTGCTGTGATCTTACCAAGAATGTTATTTTCCCAACTCACACTCATGGTCTTACACTGGATTTAGTCTGTACTTCTGGTTTGAATCTACATCAGTGGTTAATCTATTCCTATCTCTGATGATAAGCTTTTTACATTTGACTTCATGTTAATTCATCCAAATAAATGAACTAACAACACAACCATTTCTTATTGTAATGTTATGCTATCATTGTCAATGCTTATACTGCCTCAGTTGCTTCTTCCACTCTTTCTGATATTTTTAATTTTCCTGTCCATCTATGGTGTCTGACCTGTAGCATTCTGTTATTGCTGGTGCTTTAGATGAGCATGCTACAATTAGCAACAGGTCTGTTCCCTTATCTCACACTTTACATAGCTTTGTGCTATGAAGGCAAAAGACAGACAGTTTGAACGCCTTTTTAGGAAAACTGGTTTGACTGTTCATTATCAAGCATTTTCAAAACATATTAGGCATTATAAAACTGCCTTAAATACAGCACATTCTACCTATATTTATAAAATAATTAACAAAGATGTCAATGGGCCAAAAGCACTGTCTAGTATGGTTAATGAACTAGTCCAGCCACCCAACCATATTCCCAGTCAATATGAACCTGATAATTTGTGCTGTTCTTTTTTGCACCACTTTCAGACCATAATTGGATGCTCTATGTGGGGCTTTTGGTAATGAACCAGCCACTTCTACTTGTTAGCAAATTCAGTCTGTCTATCAGTCTATCCAACTCTTAAGTATTTTCTCTCTGAATTTAAGTGAATTTCACAACTTAAAGTCTACTTGTTTAACCAATACTTTCCCACTCCTGTACTAACAGTTGTAATGATTCTCTAAGCATTTTTGTTATGTATGTCTTTCATTTGCAGCTCTCTAAGTTTGTTCATTTATAAGTTCAAGTGTTACTGCTTTTGTAAATCGTCCTTGAGCCTGGAAAAGGTGCTATATAAACATTAATATTATTACAGACACAGTCTGATCATCTACAGACACACATCAAAATGATGAGCCGTTGTCGGTGCTGATAGCCATGTGGGCAGTGTGACAACATATGGTGCAGTTGCACCTTGGGTGTCCCGAGTTCAAATCCCACCTTGTGGACCTTTCCCAATCCCACCCTCCCACTCACTTCCTGTCGTATCTCCACTGTCCTGTTGAAAAAAGAAAAAAAAAAAAAAAAAAAAACGGGGAACCGTTGACTGTAAATTATCTATTATATGTTCTTTAATACCTCAGTATTTGCAGCTGACAGTTTGGACTCTTCAGTCCATCAGAAATAAACTTTACACCAGAGTCCTGCAAGTTATTGTTACTCAGATCCAGCTCTCTCAGGACACAGTCTGAGGATTGTAGAGCTGATGACAAACACTCACAACATTGAGCAGTGAGATTACAGACAACAAGACTGAAAGAGAGCAGAACAAACACATCAACAGTCAGATCAACTATACAGACACATAGTCAGATCTACAGACACACACAGTCAGATCATCTACAGACATCAAAATTGTGACAAGTTGACTGTAAAATATCTGTTCTATGTTCTTAAATACCTCAGTATCTGTAGCTGACAGTTTGGATTCTTCAGTCCATCAGAAATAAACTTTACACCAGAGTCCTGCAGGTCATTGTTACTAAGATCCAGTTTTCTCAGGACACAATTTGAGGATTGAAGATCTGATGACAAACTCTTACAACACTGAGCTGTGAGATTACAGCCAGCAAGACTGAAAGAAAGCAGAACACAGTCAGATAATCTACAAACACACACAGCCAGATCATCTACAGACACACAGTCAGATCATCTAAAAACAGCCAAATCATCTACAGACACACACAGATCATCTACAGAGACACAGTCAGAACATATACAGAAACACAAGGTCAGATAATCTACAAACATTCATCAACATTGTTACAGGTGAATGTAAATGAAGCACACAGTCAGGTCATCAACAGACACACAGATAGATCATCTACAGACACACACAGTCAGATCATCTTCAGACACACACGTTCAAATCGTCTACAGACACACACAGTCAGATCATTTCCAGACATTCATCAACATTGTTACAGGTGAATGTAAATGAAGCACACAGTCAGGTCATCAACAGACACACAGATAGATCATCTACAGACACACACAGTCAGATCATCTTCAGACACACACGTTCAAATCGTTTACAGACACACACAGTCAGATCATTTCCAGACATTCATCAACATTGTTACAGGTGAATGTAAATGAAGCACACAGTCAGGTCATCAACAGACACACAGATAGATCATCTACAGACACACACAGTTAGATCATCTACAGACACACACAGTCAGATCTTCTTCAGACACACACAGTCAGATTATCTACTCACACAGATCATCTACAGACACAGATCATCTACAGACATACAGTCAGATCATGTACGGACACACACACACACACATGTTGTGTTTACATATTTTATGGGGACATTCCATAGGCGTAATGGTTTTTATACTGTACAAACCGTATTTTCTATCACCCTACACCTACCCTACACCTAAACCTAGCCCTCACAGAAGACTGTGCACACTTTTACTTTGTCAAAAAAAACTCATTCTGCATGATTTATAAAACTGTTTCCTCATGGGGACCTGACAAATGTCCCCACAATGAAAAGCTGATAATTTGTGCTGTTCTTTTTTGCACCACTTTCAGACCATAATTGGATGCTCTATGTGGGGCTTTTGGTAATGAACCAGCCACTTCTACTTGTTAGCAAATTCAGTCTGTCTATCAGTCTATCCAACTCTTAAGTATTTTAGCCTTTTACCTAATTCAACTGTAATTAATGAATTAACACAGACCTCTAACTCTTGTTGGTTACATCTTGCACCCACATTTATTTTGAAATACTGTACTTCTGTCCATGGGCGTGGTAGTGGGGGAAAAAGTGGACCTGACTACCCAGGGCCCCATCTAGGGAGAGGGCCTTTTGAAATCCCACCAATTTTTTATTTATTTATTAATGGTTTAGTCCCCCCATAGACGGCAGCCGGCGGCAAACAAGTAACGCAGTGAGTCTAGAGCCTAGGAGCCTGATCATGCTGCGCAAAAATCCCAAATCGGGCTTTCAAAAAAAGAAAGACAGGAAGGAAAAAGAAAGGAGGCAGAATGAGGGGAAGCAGCTGATGACTGCTTTCTTTTCAAAAGGTGAACTGAGTTTGCTTGTTATGAAACTATATCCAATTAAAGTTAACATAGTCTACTCCAGACAGCTGCTGCGAATGTATGTAGGCTAATGTCAAAACTTCAGCTTAGTTTGTCAACCAGGCTGCTTGTTGCTGTAAGTAAATTATGGGCCAGGCCAGCTAACGTCAGGTTGCCAACATTAACCAGTTTCAGAAACAACCAGTGGTTCCGACACACAAGCAGTAGCAGCACTGGCTAGTCGTGGCTGCTCTTCTGGAGATGAGGCTTAATAAATTATTCGCCTATATTTCTGCACATGTAAATGTGTCTACCAATATCACTGTGTTCTCAAGTGCACACAGGTAATATTGATTTGAGCAATAAAGCAAATTATCATTTATGTTTGGTGAAAAGCCCTAGCATTGCAGCACAGTGCTGTGCTTAAAAGCTATAGTCAATGCTCAATAAATTCATGATTTTATAAAATTTCATTCAAAATTGAATTTTCATTTTTGCTAACCCGCATCGTACAATGGCATGTGTAGGGGGCCCACTGACATTGAGAGGGTACAGGGCCCAGAATTTGGTGCTACGCCCCTGCTTCTGTCATGACTGCTTCTATTTCACACTTTGTAAATGTGTCATTTCTCTCTGCCACTGTCCCAGCTTCACTCAAAACTGCTGCTGTTACACCCATTCTTAAACTAAACCTGGATCCAGCAGATTTTGGTAATTATCGCCCAATCTCCAAATTACCATTTGTTTCAAACATTTTAGAAACGGTTGTTGCCACTCAGCTACAGTCTTTTCTAACCCTCAATGAACAGTTTGACATATTTCAGTCTGGTTTCTGCTCACATCACTGTACCGAAACTGCTTTAGTAAAGGTTGTCAATGATCTCTTTGTCTATCTTCAATGGGCAGCATGTCATTTTCTGTAATGGCTCCTAAACTACGGAACTCTTTGCCACTGGCACTGATGACAACAACTTCACTCTCTGAATTTAAGTGAATTTCACAACTTAAAGTCTACTTGTTTAACCAATACTTTCCCACTCCTGTACTAACAGTTGTAATGATTCTCTAAGCATTTTTGTTATGTATGTCTTTCATTTGCAGCTCTCTAAGTTTGTTCATTTATAAGTTCAAGTGTTACTGCTTTTGTAAATCGTCCTTGAGCCTGGAAAAGGTGCTATATAAACATTAATATTATTACAGACACAGTCTGATCATCTACAGACACACATCAAAATGATGAGCCGTTGTCGGTGCTGATAGCCATGTGGGCAGTGTGCCAACATATGGTGCAGTTGCACCTTGGGTGTCCCGAGTTCAAATCCCACCTTGTGGACCTTTCCCAATCCCACCCTCCCACTCACTTCCTGTCGTATCTCCACTGTCCTGTTGAAAAAAGAAGAAAAAAAAAAAAAAAAAACGGGGAACCGTTGACTGTAAATTATCTATTATATGTTCTTTAATACCTCAGTATTTGCAGCTGACAGTTTGGACTCTTCAGTCCATCAGAAATAAACTTTACACCAGAGTCCTGCAAGTTATTGTTACTCAGATCCAGCTCTCTCAGGACACAGTCTGAGGATTGTAGAGCTGATGACAAACCCTCACAACATTGAGCAGTGAGATTACAGCCAACAAGACTGAAAGAGAGCAGAACAAACACATCAACAGTCAGATCAACTATACAGACACATAGTCAGATCTACAGACACACACAGTCAGATCATCTACAGACATCAAAATTGTGACAAGTTGACTGTAAAATATCTATTCTATGTTCTTAAATACCTCAGTATCTGTAGCTGACAGTTTGGATTCTTCAGTCCATCAGAAATAAACTTTACACCAGAGTCCTGCAGGTCATTGTTACTAAGATCCAGTTTTCTCAGGACACAATCTGAGGATTGAAGATCTGATGACAAACTCTTACAACACTGAGCTGTGAGATTACAGCCAGCAAGACTGAAAGAAAGCAGAACACAGTCAGATAATCTACAAACACACACAGCCAGATCATCTACAGACACACAGTCAGATCATCTAAAAACAGCCAAATCATCTACAGACACACACAGATCATCTACAGAGACACAGTCAGAACATATACAGAAACACAAGGTCAGATAATCTACAGACATTCATCAACATTGTTACAGGTGAATGTAAATGAAGCACACAGTCAGGTCATCAACAGACACACAGATAGATTATCTACAGACACACACGTTCAAATCGTCTACAGACACACACAGTCAGATCATTTCCAGACATTCATCAATATTGTTACAGGTGAATGTAAATGAAGCACACAGTCAGGTCATCAACAGACACACAGATAGATCATCTACAGACACACACAGTCAGATCATCTTTAGACACACACGTTCAAATCGTCTACAGACACACACAGTCAGATCATTTCCAGACATTCATCAACATTGTTACATGTGAATGTAAATGAAGCACACAGTCAGGTCATCAACAGACACACAGATAGATCATCTACAGACACACACAGTCAGATCATCTGCAAACAGCCAGTTCATCTACAGACACACAGACAGATAATCTACAGACTAACATCCAAATGATCTGCAGGTACACAGTCATATCATCTACAGACAAACAGTCAGATCACCTGCAGACATTCATTAACACTGTTACAAGTGAATGTAAATGAAGCACACAGACAGATCATCTACAGACACACACAGTCAGATCTTCTTCAGACACACACAGTCAGATTATCTACTCACACAGATCATCTACAGACACAGATCATCTACAGACATACAGTCAGATCATGTACGGACACACACACACACACACACATGTTGTGTTTACATATTTTATGGGGACATTCCATAGGCGAAATGGTTTTTATACTGTACAAACCGTATTTTCTATCACCCTACACCTACCCTACACCTAAACCTAGCCCTCACAGAAGACTGTGCACACTTTTACTTTGTCAAAAAAAAAAAAAAAAAAAAAAAAACTCATTCTGCATGATTTATAAGCCTGTTTCCTCATGGGGACCTCACAAATGTCCACATTTGGTCCCCATAACGTGATAATTACCAGGTGCACACACACACAGTCATGCAGTCAGATAATCTACAGACACACAGTCAGATAATCTACAGACACAAACAGCACAATCAGGTCAGACATACATCAGCATTATGACCAGTTGACTGTCAATGATCTCTTACCTCAGTACCTGCAGATGGTAGTTTGGAGACTTCAGTCTATCAGAAATAAACTCAACACCAGAGTCCTGCAGATCTTTGTTACTCAGAACCAGTTCTCTCTGGACACAGTTTGATGATTGAAGAGCTGATGACAAACTCTCACAACACTGAGCAGTGATATTACAGCCAGCAAGACTGAAAGAGAGCACACACCAACAGTCAGATCATCTACAGATACACATCAATATTGTGACCAGTTGACTGCCAATGATCTCTTATGTATTATTAAATACCTCAGTATCTGGAGCTGACAGTTGGACTCTTCAGTCCATCAAAAATAAACCTTACACCAGAGGATAAGATTAAGAGGATAGTTTAAGGATTAAGAGAACAGTGGCTAGATTTAGCAAAAATCTGTTGTAGTAACTGAAAAATCCCAAGAATGACCTCAACTGTGAAATGTCTTTTGGTGATGGAGCCTCTGTAATGGCTCTCAACTTGTCAGGACACTTATGTAGGCCATTGGCATCAATTTGATGTCCTCAGTATGTGATGCTGCTCTTAAAGAACTCACATTTGTCACATCTTGCACGTAACCCGTAATCTCCCAGTCTCTTTAACACACGTGCCAAGTTCTCAAAATGGATACTGTCATTTTCATCTGTAACAATGATGTCGTCGAGGTAGCATTGAGTACCAGGGCAGCCTTGAAGTACCTGATCCATAGCCCTCTGCCATACCAAGTGGGTGCTGAGGAAATGCCAAATACCAGTCTGTTATAACGATAAAATCCCTTATGTGTGTTTATAGTCAGAAGCACTTTGGAGTCTTCCTCCATTACCATCTGTAATTATGCTTCCGCCAGGTCAATTTTGCTGAAGTGTCTCCCCCCAGAAAGTGTGGCAAAGATATCCTCTATTCTTGGTAGTGGATATTGTTCTACATGCAGCTCGGGGTTAACAGACACTTTAAAATCTCCACAGAGTCTTACACTTCCATCCTTCTTGGAGACAGGAACAACAGGAGTTGCCCACAGACTCCAGTCAACCTTGGATAGTATTCCTTCAGCTTCCAATCGATCCAGCTCAATTTTTCTACTTTCTGGCGGATAGCATAGAGAACGGGACGTGTCTTATGAAACTTAGGCACTGCGTCCTCCTTCAGTTTTATTTTTCCCTTGATATGCTTCAAGGTTCCCATGCCTGGTTGAAACACAGTTGCTGCACAGTCAAGCACTTTTTCCTGTTTCCTTTGAGTACTCAGTCCAGTGACTTGCAAACTTTTAATGGATTTCCAATCCAACCCTTTCGCAACCAGTCACATCCCCAAAGTGCTGGTCCTTCTGTCTGTACTATGTATAGATCCAATTCACCACATTGATCATTGTACTCAACAGTTACCGGCATTACCCCAATGGGAAGTATAGGTTCACCATTGTATGTTTTTAGTTTGACAGGTGATGGCTTTAACTTGGCATTCTCAAAATTTCTTTCAAACTCATTTTGTGACATCACTGACACAGCAGAGCCTGTGTCCAATTCCATTCGGATGATTTTCCCGTTAATTTGTGGCGTCAGCCAGATTGCTTGCTTCAAGTCACTTTTGAGGCTGTAAATTTCCAAATTTGCCAGCCCTGTATCACTTTCTTCATCTGAATTCTGAGCAATAACATGCACGTTCTTGCTTTTCTTTTTCTGAACTTTGTATAATTCAGCTGTGTACGCTGAGATTGACTCTCCTTCATTCTGATTCCGCTTATGAAATCTGAATCGCTCCGCTATGAGCAGCGGTTTTGGTGCTAGATGGTCCTGCATCGTTTTAACAATGTTTTCAAAACTGACATCAGCAGGCTTTACAGGTGCAGTGAGGCTTCTCAGCAATGCATATGCTCTTCCTCCAATTGCACTCAATAACACAGATACACGCTTTTCATTTTCAATATCGTTGGCTTTGAAATACTACTCCATACGTTCACAATACATAAATCGTCTGACGTGCTATCAAAAGCATCAAGTTTTCCAATATAACCAGCCATCTTTCTTGTTTCACTAACATCGAAGAGTTGCGCTGTCCTCTCCCTTCTCAATGCTGCTTTCTTCTTACTTTTCCCAGAAAAAAAAAAAAAAAAAAAGCCTACCAATTTTAGGTCCTGGCAGCGCCACCTTGTGGTCAAAAGTTATGAAGAAATTTCCAAAAATGCTAATAACGATGATGATCTGAGGCTGTATCTCTGTAAAGTTTTAACATAATGACACCAAACTTTGTGTGTGTCAGTGTCACTTCACACAGAACATGAAAACAGCACCACCTGTTGGTCAAAAGGATAAGCCATTAAATTGTATTACTATTGGTTGCATTTATGACTTTTCATATATTTCAACTGATATCATCCTAAAATGGCTTTAATTACTTATTGATGAGGTCGGTCTGTTGCTCCTTGCCATGCTTTCAGCCTTTTTTGTGCTTGGGCCCGCAATTGCTGCTTGCAGCTATATTTAGAGGTCAAGCACTGAAAGTGCGATGGCACCTATTGTATCCGTTAGCTTACATTTTCTTCCGCTCTGGAAGTCTATGGCAGCCCATAGAACCGCTTGCGGGAAAGTTGTGAAATTTGGCACAATGATAGATGATAGTCTCAACATTACCCACAGCAAATTTGGAGACTCTAACTCAAACTCTCTACCGCCACCACTTGTCCAAAATTTCAATCATTTTATGCTAAGGCACGGAATCAAAATGCTTTTTTTTTTTTTTTTCTCTGAATCCTTGGCTCATGCCGAGTCAAATGAAGTCCAAAATTCAAAAATCAAAAGGTTTACTTTTTTTCTATAAATTTTTCACCAAAATTGGCTCAGATCATCCTCAGACCATGCTGGCAAAAAGTTATGGAATTCAAGTTGATTAGTCAAACCGTTCTCGAATAACGCGCAAATGAATTCTACGAAAAGCACGCAAAAATGTATGTGAGGCTATATCTCTGCAGCGGTTTGGCATATTGAGACCAAACTTTGTGTGTGTAATAACAAGCATGACTTGAGGCTACCTGCAGTGTTTCGTGGTCAGTTTAGTGGTCAGGAGATATGTAAAATGGCTTTTTTTGCTTATAACTTCTGAATGGTTTGGCCAAAAATCACAAAACTGGTCTATTCAGATTCAGTGCATCAAGCTGAGTCCAGCCATATCCAGTTTTCCCATGTCAGCCATTTTGAGTGTTGACCATATTGAATTTTGTCCAAAAATGCTATATTTTTTACGAACGCATTGATATATCGTTACGAAACTCTGTATGTGCCTTCGGCACCATGCCCTGACAGTACTCAAAAAGTTTGGATGTAGCGCCACCTTGTGGTCAAGTTATAGCGAAATTTAGAAATGTGCTTATAACTTTTGTTTTAATTGGCCTACTCTAATAAAACTAGTCTTGATATATTCCTAGGATCAAGCTGAGATCATTGAAATCAATTATGCCATAATTGGATGAAATTCCTGTCCGCCATTTTGATTTATGTTGAAAACCTACTTTTGCGAACTCCTCCTAAACTGTTGGTCCGATTTTCACCAAATTTGACTCAGATCATCTTCAGACCGTGCTGACAAAAAGTTATGGATTTCATGTTGATGCTTAGTAGGAAACGGTTTTCGTTTAGCGCATCAACAAATTTGCTGGAAGGATGCTAAACTGCATCTAAGGCTATATCTCTGCGGAACTTTAACATATTTGCACCAAACGTTGTATGTGCCATTGTTACCTCACACTGACTACACCACATCAATTTGGTAACAGTGCCACCTACTGGTCAGAAGTAATACATAATTTATTAAATATTAATTATGAAATTTTCAAAAATGCTGATAACTTTAGTTTACATTGGCCTACTCTGATAAAACTGGTCTTGTTATATTCCTTGGATCATGCCAAGAACACTGATACCAATTATACCATAATTGGATGAACTTCCTGTCCGGCATTTTGATTAATGTTGAAAACTACTTTTTCAAACTCCTCCTAGACTGTTAGTCCGATCTTCACCAAATTTGACTCAGATCATCTTCAAACCTTGCTGACAAAAAGTTATGGATTTCGTGTCGATATTCAAAGTGGTTTCCGTTTAGCGTGTCAACGAATTTGATAGAAAGATGCCAAACTACATCTAAGGCTGTTTCTCTGCAAAGCTTTGACATATTGACACTAAATTGTATATGTGCCATTGCCACCTCACACTGACCACGGCACCTCAATTTGGTAACGTCGCCACCTATTGGTCAGAATTAATACACCATTTATTAAACATTAATAATGAAATTTCCAAAAATGCTAATAACTTCTGATTGCATTAGCCTATTTTAACAAAACTGGTCTCATGATATTCCTTGGCTCAAGCCGACAACATACATACCAATTATACCACAGTTGGCCAAACTTTCTTTCCGCCATTTTGATTAATGTACAAAACCTACTTTTTCAAACTCCTCCTAGACCGTTAGTCCGATCTTCACCCAATTTGACTCAGATCATCTTCAGACTATGCTGGCAAAAATGTTATGGATTTCATGTCGATATACAAAACCGTTTTCCTTTAGCGCATCAACGAATTTGCTGGAAAGATGCCAAACTGCATCCGAGGCTATATCTCTGCAAAGTCTTGACATGTTGACACCAAATTTTATATGTACTATTGTCACCACACCCTGACCACACCACATAAATTTGGAAAGAGTGCCACCTGCTGGTCAGAAGTAATGCACCATTTATTAAACATTAATAACGAGATTTCCAAAAATGTTAATAACTTCTGATTGCATTAGCCTATTGTAACTGGTCTTCATGTCGTTTTTGGACAGCGCTACTACACATTTGAGTCATGATGCCAAAAATAACTCTGAGGCTGTATGTCTGGAAAAATTTGACATGATGACACCAAACTTTGAAAAAAAGTGTCATTGTCACCTCACACAGAACACATCACATCAATTTGAAAACAGCACCACCTATTGGTCAAAAGTGATAAGCCTGGTTGTATTTATGATTTTTTAGCTATTTCAACTGATATCATCCTAAAATGGCTTTAATTACTCATTGTCATAGACGGCCTGTTGCTCCTTGCCGTGCTTAGCTCCTCATTCTGCCTCTTTTGTGCTTGGCCCAGAAATTGCTGCTTGCAGCTATATTTCTTCTTCTTCTTCTTTTTCCGTTTCTTCCGCTCTGGAAGTCTATGGCAGTCCATAGAACCGATTGCGGGAAAGTTGTGAAATTTGGCACACTGATAGAGGACAGTCCCAAAATTAACCATAGCAAGTTTGTAGTCTCTAACTCAAACTCTGTAGCACCACCACCTGTCCAAAATTTCAATCATTTTATGCTAATAACTTTTGAACCGTAAGGCACAGAATGATTTTTTTTTCCTCTCACGCAGAATCGAATGTCATCCAAATTTCAAAAATTGTAAGGTTTAGTTTTTTTCTATAAATTTTTGTTTGTAAAACCTACTTTTTCGAACTTGTCCTAGATGGTTTGTCTGATTTTCACCAAAATTGGTTCAGATCATCTTCAGACCATGCTGGCAAAAAAATTATAGCATTCAAATCGATTAGTCAAACCATTCTCGAATAACATGCAAATTAATTCTATGAAAAGCGTGCAAAAATGGATTTGAGGCTATATCTCTGAAATGGTTTGGCGTATTCAGACCAGTCTTGGTGAGTGTCATAACACGCATAACCTGAAGCTACCTGCAGTGTTTCGGCACAGTGCCACCTAGTGGTCAGGAGATATGAAAAATGGATATTTTTTGCTTATAACTTCTGAATAGTTTGGCCAAAAAATCACAAAACTGGTCTTTTTAGTTTCAGTTCATCATGCTCAGTCATGCCAACCATACCTAGTTTTCCCATATCAGCCATTTTGGTTGTCGGCCATATTGAATTTTGTCCAAAAATGTTATATTTTATGAACGCATTGACGTATCCTTACGAAACTCAGTATGTATCTTCGGCACCATGCCCTGACAGTACTCAAAAGTTTGGGGGCAGCGCCACCTTGTGGCCAAAAGTTATAAGGAAATTTACAAACATGCTAATAACTTCTGCTTTCATTAGCCTATTGTAATGAAAGTGATGCCAATAGATTCCTTGGGTCAAATGAAGAACAATGATACCCATAATGCCAATATTGGCTAAGCATCCTGTTCGCCATTTTGATTAGGTCAGAAGTAAGACACCATTCATTAAACATTTATAATGAAATTTACAAAAATCCTAATAACTTTGGATTGCATTACACTATTGTAATAAACCTGGTCTCAAAATATTCCTTGGGTCATGCCGACAACATACAAACCAATTATTCCCCAGTTAGCCAAACTTCCTTTCCGCCATTTTGATTAATGTTGAAAACCTACTTTTTTTAACTCCGCCTAGACCGTTAGTCCAATTTTGACCGAATTTGACTCGGATCATCTTCAGACCATGCTGGCAAAAAGTTATGGATTTTGTTTCGATATATAAAGCATTTTTTGTTTAACATGTCAACGAATATGCTGGAAAGATGACAAACTGCATCTGAGGCTGTATCTCAAAGCTTTGACATATTTACACCAAATTTTCTAAGCACTATTGTCACCTCACACTGACCACACCACATCAATTTGGTAACACCGCCATCTATTGGTCAGAAGTAATACACCATTCATTAAACATTATTAATGAAATTTCTGATTGCATTTGCCTATTGTAATAAAGCAATCTCAAAATATTCAGTGGTTCATGCCGACAACATACATACCAATTATACCACAGTTGGCGGAACTTCCTTTTCCACCATATTGATTAATGTACAAAACCTACTTGTTTGAAGTCCTCCTAGACCGTTGGTCTGATTTTCATCAAATTTGACTCAAATCATCTTCAGACTCTAAGTTAAGGATTTCATGTTGATAGACAAAACCGTATAGCGCCACTACACATTTGAGGCATGATGCCAAAATGACTCTGAGGCTGTATCCTTGTATTTGTGTTTATCATTGTCACCTCACACAGAACACACCACATCAATTTGAAAACAGCACCACCTATTGGTAAAACATGATAAGCCATTAAATTATATTATTAGTGGTTGTGTTTATGATTTTTCAGCCATTTCAACCGATATCATCCTAAAATGGCTTTAATTACTCGTTGTAGTCGGTCTGTTCCTCCTTGCTGTGCTTAGCTCCTCATTCTGCCTCTTTTGTGCTTGGCCCCTCAATTGCTGCTTGCAGCTGTATTTATTATTATTATTATTCTTCCATTACTTCCGCTTTTGAGTCTAGTGACAGTACTCAAAAAGTTTGGGTGCAGCGCCGCCTTGTGGCCAAAAGTTGTAAAGAGTTATTACTATTCGTTGTATTTATGATTTTTCAGACATTTCAACTGATATCATCCTAAAATGGCTTTAATTACTTATTGTTGAGGTTGGTCTGTTGCTCCTTGCTGTGCTTAGCTCCTCCTTCTGCCTCTTTTGTGCTTGGCCCCGCAATTGCTGCTTGCACCTATATTTATTATTATTATTGTATTTATTTTTTGTCTTCTTTTTTCTTTGTTATGTGTTATTTGTCTAAAGGGTTTTTGTATTTGTTACATGTAAACATTGTCACATTCACTACTTAATAACAAAAAAAGATCACTCCAAAGCTAGATGTATACTTCCCTACAAAGGCAAAAGACCTTAACTCACTAGAGTGTGAAAATGAGAAAAATTACTTTAAAGTTTTTTTATTTGTCAAGCCACTGCTAGTACTTGTACCACACTTTGCTATGCTCAGTAATGTAAGAAAACGCTAGACATAGCATAATAGCTTTTATATTGACTTGAATGAAATAGCCTAACCTAAAAGAACAACTTGTGGATTAATGTGAATGCCAGCAAGCAGGAATGGCCAGAATGCCTGTGGATTGATTGTATCGGGTTACAAGAAAAGGTAGGATATGGATTTAATTTTAAACTGTTCATAGCCTACTGCTATTTTATAATTGATAATGTTACATGCTACAGTATTCGATTCCACATCCAACTAGAAGTGACAGCCTGCTGAATAATCTGCATTATAAAAAGGAAAAAGAAAAACTTTAAAGATTATTCATGATTACACATTGTTACCAAAATATCTCTGTACTAGGGATGCACCGAAATGAAAATTCTTGGCCGAAACCGAAAACCGAATAAGAGGAAACCAAGGCCGAAAACCGAATACCGAAACACCGAAACAAATTATGCCAATTATTAGTACCATTGCATTTGTGGCTATGACTGTGCACTAACCTTACTAAAATCGAGGCATTGCAATTGCATAAATTAATATTAAAGTTTTAAAGAATAAATCGTTAAGGTTGAGCTTGTCCTCTGCCTGACATTTGAGAAAGATTTGAGAGAGTGCATTTATATAGGGCCAGTGCATAAATTATTATTTTTTTGGCAAATTTAAAAAATATCTAGCAGAAATATGGCTACAATCTAATAGTCACATATATAGTAGCCTAAGGGGCCGTTCACATATCGTGTCTTTTGCGCGCTCAAGTTCATTATTACAGATGTAGACGCGCGGCAGCCGCGCTCATAACAGAAGCGACGCGGTCGCGACGCACTCGTTTTTTTCAGACGCGTCCGCGCCGCATCGAGATGAAAACATCAGAATGCTGCAAGCGCACCGCGGGTCACGTGACAAGATTCAACCAATTAGCTTAATCCTTTCCCGTAACAACATTGAAAGCTCAGCAAAGATGGAGAAACAGCTGATCATAGCTGTACATTTTTAAACAAATTTAGCAGCAGAGCTACAGCAAGTGATTTTTAGTGCTGGAAATCTGTTTGTCCTCTGATGAAACTTCCGCGTCTTCATTGAGAGTGCGGGTCATGGTTGCTTAGCAACGGCAGACGCCACAGGCGCGCAAGCTACAGACGCTTTGGAAAGGAGGAGAAATCGGCGTCTAGCGTTTTACACGCGTTTTTAGGCGCGATATGTGAACGGCCCCTTGAGTGTAACCTTACTTTTCATTGTTTTCACTCCGTGGTCCATCTCAACCTCACACCGCAGACATGTTGCTTTAGACAAGCACGTGCAGGCCGCGGTTTCTGTTTGCGTCATCACAACATACTGTTTCGGCCGTGTTGTTTCGGTGATCAAAATCTTTCGGCCGAAAACCGAAAATGCACTTTTGGGCCATTTTCGGCCGAACATTTTCGGTGGCCGAATATTCGGTGCATCCCTACTCTGTACAGTGCGTTATTATATGGAGCTGTCTGGCCGATCGCTATCTATCCAATTTGTTTGTCTAATGCTTCAGTGACAGATCAGATGTATGAAAGTATACAAGTTACATCGTAATTAAAATGCAGCAGACTTTAATGGACAGTAATACAAAGGCAGAACACCACATAACTCAGAGTCAGCACTGTAACTTCATACTGACGCATGGCTAAACAAAGACAGAACGCCCTAACTTGTTTGAGTGTTCCAAACAAAGTTAAAGAGCAGTAACTAGTGTTATATGGTGTTCTGTCTTGGTTTCTCCAGGGGTTTTTGTAGTTACAGTTCAGACAATCCATTATTTTCTTGGAAAAACAACTAAATTGACTCAAGATATTTATACACATCATAAAGGATGTCTTGAATGTCCCAAAGATATCAATAACTCATTTTTGACCAAAATTGAAGTTATGGTCTTTTGCCTTTGCACGGCAGTATAATAGCTTTTTGAGGTTGTAAAGAGCCCAGGGATAACGTCTAAGCGACTAAAGGCCTTTCTCACATTGGACAATGTTGAAGTTTATGAGTACATCATCAGGAGAACAATGAACAACCAAGGCATGCATGGCAGGGTTGCAAGTTTGGTTCTATATGTTATGCAGTTCCAGCATATAGGGCAGTGGGTGAAAAAGAAGTGTGGTTTACGCCCAAGCTGAATGAGACTCTTGTCTTTTCATAAAAAATAATACATGGGCTGTGTTCGAAATGGCATACTTGCTTACTGCCTACTGCCCAGTACACAGTGCATACTGCCTACTATTTTTTGAAGAATAGTGTGTGAAACAGTATACAATGAGCTAAATAGACCAATTTTGAGTAGACGTCACAGTGACGTCATTTGTAGCTGCGGGCACATAGTGGTTGCAGAAAACACTGGTAGCAAGTGGAGATAAATGGGTAAAATCCATGAAATAAGATATATATATATATATATATAAGCCAGAAGTGTGGCATATAAACTCTGAGCCAAGGGGAAAAGAGAGAATGACGAGTGCTTTTTCCTCTAGAGTTGTGGGATATAATCTCGGAATTGTGAAATAAAGTCAGAATTTTTAAATATAAAATCAAATTTACCTTTCTTTTATTCCATGGCTCCATAGACTGCCACTTGAACCGCCCATAAAAAAAGCGTCATCCCTGTGTTGGATCTGTAAGACTGTATCTAATGTTCATTTTGTTGAATAACAGTGCTTATCGCTGGGTGACAAGCTCTTGTAATATGTGAATAACATTTTGAAAATTACATCTAACCAATATAATCTTTACTCTTTTTTTTTTAAATCTAAGTGTTTTGTACTGTATACTTGTCTAGCCGTAAAGGCTATCTCTCCCAGGTTTTCTTGAACCATGCTGCATGTGCATCCTGAATGTTTACAAACAGATAATTGGTCTATATTTTTCAGAGTAGTGTGCTTGTCACAGGACAAACGCTTAATATTAATTCAGCATAGCTGTCAAGGTTGTTACCTTTCAAACAAATGCGCTAACAGTTCCTTTTTTGCAAAGGCTTGTTAATAAGGCTTCATACTAGTAAACAATTCTGTATTGCTTAATTGAACTCATTTCATAGTTTATTAACTAACAGAACTGGAAACAATGATAAATTCTGTTTACACTAAAAAAGCAGCATTTTCTTTAACATGTAAACAGTAGTTAGGTAGAAGATATTTATTCTTCAGTACTGTAATACAATACAAAACAGTATGCAATAACATATTGAGTGTAAATTATCATATATATAAATTTTATTAGATGAATGCCACTTTATTGGCACAAAAACATCCCTAAACCTACAGCTAAGTATAAAACTATTATTAATGAGGCGTTTGTTTCCCCTTCTTAAATATTTACTTTATTTTCGTTGAAGATAAATGCCTTTCTGATCTGGTATGTGATGGGAAAAGGTGAAGCACGAGTTTGACAAAAGGCAGATTTGAACGCGGGTCAATCACGTTAAAAGCATTGTCTTTTACTTCCTGCGCTGCTGATATTACAGAAAAACGTGTCTTTTGCAGTGCTGTTTATCGCAGTATGGAATTGGTGGGTGGAGTTATTGTAAATAGCTTCTGCCAACAAATTGGTCTATTTGTCCTTAGACAAATACACCCCATTTCTTTTTAAAGCTGCTTTACGTAGAATCTGAATTCTGTTTGCATAATTGAAATACCACTTTTATTTATATGTTATTGATATATTATATTTCTGCAATATTACTATTATGTAATATCTTTGAAACAATCACTACTGTATGAAATGCTAGAGATCAAGGTGATGTCATTTACTTAATCAGAAACATGCCATAGACAATAAAGTACAATTTATGTCCTACTAACAATAGATGCACATCAACAGTTTTCAACAGTTTGTAGTTTATATGTATATGCATATATGCACATATACATGTGTTACATCTATAGTTGCTATTCCCCGCCTCCAGTTCACTCACACAATTTAAGATGAAACGTCACATGGAGTGCATTGTATTCTGGGAAACAGTATCCCATACAGTGTCTCCAGATGCATACATCAGATTTCAGCAAATGTAGCAGGTGATCCGGGTATTCCATGCATACAAAAAATCATCATAAGGAGTTGTGCTGGGGAGTAACCATTCTCCAGAGGTGTAGCATTATATGTCAGCAAAGCTTTTGTTTTCTCTTCATCCCCTTCCCAGAGTCCTTTCACTGTTGCTACAACACGCTCTGCCTCTCCGTTTGCTTGCGGTTATCTCAGACTGCTGGTAATTGTGTATAAACCCGTAATCACTTGCAAAGTTCTTAAAGAGTGCACAGCTATACTGTGGTCCGTTGTCCGACATAACAGTAAACACATCCTTCAGTGCTGCAATAACAGTATTAGCTGTGGCTACACTGAGACGAGCTACCTCAATGTAACATGAAAAATAGTCCACAACCAGAAGTATGTAGTCTTTTCCCAGAAAAATAAATCCATGCCCACCCGCTGCCAGGGTCTTTCGGGCACTGGGATAGTCAGCAAGGGTTCTCTACGTTCTGCCCTATGCTGTGAACATGTGCTGCAGGTTTCCACGAGCTGACTGATGTGTACGGACAGTCCTGGACACCAGATGGCCTGGCAAGCCCTACACTCAAAAAAAGATTTGTTGGACTTACTTAAAAAAGACAGTCAAGTGGTTCCACGTGACTATATTGAGTAATTTGTACAAGTAACACTTTAGTTGTTTGAACAAAAATAATTCAAGTAAAGCTGACAAATTTCTTGAAGTAAATACAAGTCATGATGATGCAAATTAGAATGACTGTATTAGTCAGGTCTATTTCAACATTCACAAAGTCCTAAAAGGCATGAAAACAGTAAAGCTGTTTAATCATTTTCATTACACCAACCCATGCAGGTTTCATTTGACCTTACCATCATGGCGATCAGGATTTACTTTAGTTGTGCTCTTGACCCTTAATAGTTGTTTTTTTTTTTTTTTTCGTTGCTGTAATTGTGTTTCTAGGGCATGTTTGTTATATATATATATATATTGTGACAAAACGGCTGCCTCCCCCCTAACTATCAGCTTCACCCCGTCGGTAATCGCCGCCCTTCACCAGGCTCCCGACGGGAGTGGGCGTGTGGGAGGAGGAGGGGCGCCGTTACGTCCAGGTTTGGCGGCGTGTGATGAGGCACACCTGATGTGAATGAAGCCTCATCACCGCCGCTGTTAAAATGCCGAGCGCGCCTCTCCTCAGGAGACCGGTCTCTTCCCCGTGCATGCACGCTGGTGTCCTCGTGGGTCCAGGAAGGGGTGAAGAGGGAACCTGCGCCGCGATGGACGAGTCGCCGGACCCGCGGTCCGGACGTGAGCCGCACCCAGACGGCTGCGGGCTAGGATGCCGGGCCGATTTACCCGCCAGAGGAAGTGCCGCCGCTGAAGAGCGGGATGAAGCCGCTAAAGGAAGCCGCTACCCGTCATATTTGCCGCGGACCCCGGCGGGGAGCGCGTGCGGCCGCCGGACTCCGCCCCTTACCTGGACCCTTCCCTTCTGAACACTGCCCCTCCTTCACAGAAACCCGTCACGTCGAGGACACCAGATCCCCTTATTTATTTTGGACACTTTTATTCCCCCTTTTGGACACTTTCTGTTTTATTGTTTAATAAAAACCTCTCCGAGGCCTGACGTCATGCCCACTGTGTCTGTCGTTTGCTCCGCACCCGTCACAATATATATATATATATATATATATATATATATATTAAAAAAAAAAAAGTTATTTATTATTGATGGGGCAATCATCATCATCAGTCTAATTCAGTGATATTTTTCAGCAAGTTGTCTGTTAGGTTCCTGATATTTACAATAGCTGTATGAACTATTAGTATTACCACCTTATAACCAGCATTACTTAGACACACACAGACATCAAGAATCAACATATGAATCTCAACAATGGTGATATTCAAGAGCTGCATGCTGGGAGTCATGGGTGAGTTTTGTACTCTGCTGCTACCCAGCATGCAGCTGTTGAATGTCACCATTGTTGAGTTTCATATGCTCATTCTTGATGTCTGTGTGTGTCAAAGTGGATTTTAGAGATTTTAAGGTTTAGTGCAAAATGAACATCCATATTGTGATTATGTTACAGCTGAAAATCATGAAACTAATAGGTTAACCACTGGGTTACCATGATTAAAGTACCCTTGAGCAAAGCACTGAACCCCAAATTGCTCCCCGGGTGCTGGAGCAATGGCTGCCCACTGCTCCGGGTGTGTGCTCACACTCGTGATGGGTTAAATGCAGAGGACCAATTTCGACTATGGGTCACCATAGTTGACAATACGTTGTCACTTTTTTCACTTTCACTTAAGTTTATTTTATCTTTGGCTGTGGCTGATTCTTGTGTTTCTCTTTCCTTCGGTGATTCTGCTTGCAAACAACATTATTGGTCAATCATGACATAATTATCTCCTTAACTCCAACATTGTGTCAATGCTACTTGAACACTCTGTAGTGTGGAAACACATGAACACAGAGCAGGGTTTGTTTAACACTGGGAACTATTACATAACATATTACATATTGCCTGTTTCATTTATGTAAAACTGATGCATATGAATCACGTTATGTTTGCTTTATTTTTATATATTAAAACTATGTAATCTAAATGCATGGAGTTTGTGTCCACCGAAAGTTTCTTTTTTTTTTTTTTTTTTCAGCTTGAAAGTGTATGTTGTTAAACAACAGTTGCACTGTAACCTATTACTTACAGCCTAATTTATTCCTGTCTGAAATTAATATGACCCGACTAAATTTGCAACCTGCATGTGTTGGTGTAATGAAAATTATTGAACAGCTTTACTGATTTCATTCCTTTCAGCCTTTAATGCTGAAAGAGACCTAACTAATACAGTCATTGGAATTTGCATCATCATGATTTGGATTTACTTGAATAAATTTTGTAAGCTTTACTTGATTTTTTTTTTTTTTTTTTTTAAACAACTAAATTGTTACTTCTACAACTTACTCAATATAGTTGCGTGGAACCACTTGGCAGTAAGTAAGTCCAACAAATCTTTTCTTTTTTTTTTTTTTTTTTTTTTTTTTTTGAGTGTACCCTGTTGACCATCATGTATCTTATGAAGGACCTCTTACCTCATGCAATGAGGAATCACAATCCTTTGGCCCCTTTAGGAGAAGCTCTCCAGCTACTGTAAGATTTTCTCTTTCAGGCCAGTATGGCTCCAACTCTGGAGGAAGGACATGTTTCTCTGGCCACTCAGTCTTACAATATTGGATGAGTTTTGCACAGGTGGGATCAGCTTTCTGATTTTTAATTATTGTGTTCAACCTTGCATCAGTAGCTGGGAGGGCCTGAACCACAGCATCCACACCTTAGCATCATCCTCTTTCTCCTCCTGCGTAAACGTGTTTCACTGAAGCTCTTGATAATGTGTCAGCAGTTATGAGCTGCACGTGCACAATGTCGAATGTGAACTTCATCAGTCTCAGACGGAACCTCAGATGGAGGCTTTGGTGCTCAACAGTGAAAACAGTGGTTTATGATCTGTCTCTAGTCTATAATTTAGACTGAGGAGGTGACAGACGTTCACTTGCCCATGTGACGGCAAGGGCCTTTTTTTCTATTTGTGCATCATTTTCTGCCTCAGACAGGCCCCTGGAAATGAACACTACTGGTTTCCATGTTCCATCTGACTGTTTTTGACTCAGGACACCCCCAAGGCCAAAGGAGGAGGCATCTGCAGCAACACACGTCTCAGCTGACAGTGAATATATATTTCTGAAATGCCTCTGTTTGTGGTATTCCCCAGCATCATTCATTTTTCTTACTAAGCAGATCTTTGAGTGGACGGGTGTAAGATGCAAGGTGAAGTAAGAATTTACCCAGATAATTAGCCATGCCCAGTAGTCTCCTCACTCCTTCTACCCCAGTTGGTTCAGGCATCTACATTATCACCCTGACTTTTCCAGGGTCTGGTGCAACTCCTTCTGCTGTAATGTGATGACCCAGGAACATAATGTTGGCTGCAGCAAACACACACTTCTCATTCAGGGTCAACCCCTCTTCTTGCAGTCTTTTAAGGACCCCTCCAGCATTTGTGAAATGTGGCATTGAAAGTGTTCTGGGGCGGACGAGATCCCAAACAATGAATGGTTGAATGCATATTTCCCAAAAGGGGTGATAAATGTTGTCAACAGGTTGCTCTCCTGGGACAATGTGATCTGCCAGATCCCAGATGTTCCATCGAGATTTGTGAAAACTCTGGCCCCGGCAAGCACTGCAATTGTCTGGTTCACTGCTGGGAGTATATGTTTTTCTCGCCGCACCCAATTGTTTAGATGAATCAAATCGGCACATAGTTGAATCTTCCCTTGGGCCTTGGGCACAACGACCATGCCTGCACATCACAGGGTGGGTTGGGTCACTTATCGTTAAAAAAGTGATAGAGCCGACTGATTGGGTAAACAGTCTGTGCACTCAAAAAAATGTTGCAGCCTAAACTTAAACTTTATGTAATTCAATTACATACAAATTTTCCATCCATTTAGATTACATAGTTTTAATATAAACAAACCAAATTTTATTACAACAAATTATATTTTTGCAAAAAATACTGAGAAAAAAAAAACGTCTGATTAAACATTCTTGGTTCAATTTTGGTGATGGTATACTAATATCAGAAAGCTTCATGATGTATGAACTATTAAGACATCAAGAATCAGTATATGAATCTCAACAGTGGTGACATTCAAAAGCTGCATGCTGGGTAGCAGCAGAGTACAAAAGCTGTACTCAATGTCACCATTGTTGAGATTCATATGCTGATTATTGATGTCTTTGTGCGTCTATATTGTTTATATTAAAACCATGTAATCTAAATGGATGGAAAATTTGTATATAATTGAATTACATAAAGTTTAAGTATAGGCTGCAACATTTTTTTGAGTGTGTGTTTTTGAGAAGCTGAAAATTGGAAAGCTATCATCTGCCTACATTGGAAGACATCATTCCAAAGCTGGTCAGAGCCCATAACATAGCATAAAGGACGCTAGATCTGGCTAATGGGCAGTCAAATTTTATGAAAAAACCTCAAAGCTTACCAAATTTGACACAAACTTAGGAAGTTACAGGTTTTGTTTTCTACCTTTCGGCATTCTCTCGGCTTAGGAAGTTTTTCAAGAGAAAATAGACAAGATCTATGAAGGTCTGCCAGGAGTAGTTGCCGTTGTGAATGACATTTTGGTCTATGTGAAGACCAAGGAGGATCATGACCATAATCTCAGGACCATGCTGGAACGCTCTCGAGAAACGCATTCGAACACACTCGAGGGAGTGCGCCTTAAAATAACTATTTGTGTCCCCGAAGTCAGCTATTTTGGCCACTGCCTTACTCAAGATGGAATCAAACCTGATCCTCAAAAAGGGATCAGAGATGACACCACCGAAGAACCGTGCTGAACTTGAAACAAATCTTGGCATGATCAATTATCTTGCGAAATTTGCACAAAGCCTTTCTAGATATTAATGCACCTCTGAGGCAACTACTAAGGCAGGACAGTGAGTTCCTAAGGGACAAACAACATGACTGACACAAGCAAAGACGTCACACTGCAAGTTGATGCCTCCAAATATGGTTTAGGTGCGGTGTTACTGCAGCAAGGCAAACCACTTGCATATGCCTCAAAGTTACCCACAGACGCAGAAAAAACTTATGTCCAGATCGAAAAAAGCTCCTTGCCATTCTCTGGGGTTGCAAAAGATTTCACCAGTATGTTTATAGGCAGTACATAACAGTGGAATCTGATCATAATACCTTGGAAGCAACTTGTTCATTGTCTGCAGCCCCACCAAGACTACAAAGAATGATCCTGCAATTGCAAAAGTACAGATTCACCATCATGCATGTTGCTGGCAAGAATATCCCAGTAGCAAACACACTGTAAAGAAAATTGATGCCTAGTCTTAATGATAACTTCAGTGAAGGGATGGATGTGCAGGTCCATACCATACTTATTGCTCTCCCAGTCAGTGACACAAAACTCAGCAGTCTCCGAGAAGAAACAGGGAGAGATGTCCACATAAAGGAGAGTGATTAAAGAAGTTTGGCCTAATGAGAGAAAAAGATGTCCTACAGTCATCCTAGAGTACTGGAACCACAGCAACAAATTATTTGAGATGGACGGGATGGTTTTCAGTGGAGAAAAGATCATAATTCATATGCTGCTGAGAGAAGAGATGCATCGACACATTCATTCAGGCCACATGGGAATAAAAAAATAATAATAATAATACAAACAGCATGCTAGAGACTGTCACGGATCTGGTCGGTGCTCTGCTGACCGCTGTTACTTTATACCCTGGACTACATCTTCCATTATCCACCACGCTGATTGCGCCAATACACCTGTGGCCAATCAGCGACAGTATATAAGCCCGGACTTTACCCTGCACGTCACGGTGTATTATTGAGTGTTTATGTTGTTAGCTGTTCAGTTGCGTTTAGCGCTCTCGAGTGCTAGCACTGTTCTCTTTGTTCCTAGTTCCTAGTTCCAAGTTCCTAGCTTCCCTTGTTCCCTTTGTTTTCGTTCCTGCCTGGCCATCCCATTTACGTTTGTCTTTTGCCTGCTTATCGGATTATCGCTCTTGTTACTGGATTATTCTCTCGGATCGCCCTTATGGATTATGTTTGCCGTTGATCTGACCCAGGACTGTTTTCACAGACTATTCTTATGCTTCGCCTTCGTTTACCTGTCTGCCATTGGTGTGTTATCCTGCCTGTACGACTCATCCTTCTAATAAAGTTTGCATATGGATCCGCTCGCCTCTCGTCACTCACTCCCCGTTACAGAGACATTCTCTTTTAGCCTGGCTTGTCCAAACAGATTGCTAGCATGGTTGAACAATGTTCTATTTGCCTTGAGATTTGTATGTCAAACACAAAAGAGCCTCTCAGTTCCCATAATTATCTGATAATTCTTCATTAATTACTTAAGGGTTCACTATATTTGCGCTTAAGACTAGGCCTACTGTTGCAGGTTTGAAGTGAGTCTTGCAGAATTATTTGATAACTATTTATTAATTTCTATTGGGTTCCCTTTGTTTTCACTTTAGAATACTGTTTCAGGTTCTAAGTAATTATTGCATTATTATCTAATAATTATTTATTAATTACTAATGGGTTCCCAATATTTTCCTTTTAGAATAGGCCTATTGTTTCAGGTATGAAATAAGTACTGCAGAATTATTTGATAATTCTTTTGACAATTGTCATTCTATGTACTAATGGGTTACCTGTATTTTTACTTTCCCTCAGTCCTGGCCTTACATAGAGAAACTGAGTTAATATAGTATATGCTGAGGACACACAGTACTTTATACAAAATATAAAAACTAGGGTAAGTTATCGCATGGCACTGGAGTGGTAGTTGGGTTCCTATCGAAAGCTAAGTGAATTTCTTACAAAACATTCACAAGACAATTCAATCCACAGGCAAAACCTCTATAAAGTGTATTCCATTTATTAATATTGCATTTGCATACTACTACTACTGCTAATAACATATATGAAAGGGTCACAACTCAATGTAATTGTGTTTGACTGTTCATTAGTAGTTACATCATAGTTATTTTTCTTGAACCTTAACTATTAGATAATTAATAGTAGTTCTCCAGGAGGTATGACAGAATACATTAGTTATAGATTAGCTGCCTGTTACTTAACACATTCATAAAATTTTATTACATACTGATTAGTTTTCACATCTTCCCTAGTAGTTAACAGTAGTGAGTCAAGTGTTAATGAATAGTTACCTGTTAGTTATTCAATAATTCCTTATTAGTTCGGCAGTAAGAAACAGTATTCTAAAGTGTTACCAAAATATGTAATTAAAGTACAGTTAGTTTTGAAAAATGCCAGTGATTACAAAGGGGATTACATCTGAATATTTTCACACACCCATCCCCACTTACAGATTTAATTGACCTTTTTTAAATTGCATTGACTGCTCTAAAATGAGACATCAATGTTTCAGGAGTTTAGGACACAGAATAGGACACGTGCTTATTAGATAACTGTTTTAGCTCCTATTTGGGTAAATGCATAAACTTTATTTTTTAAGTTTGTTTTTTTTCAAGGCATTGTTAGATGCTAGTTTTTTTCTGTCATAACTATGCAAACATTTAATTTCAATGTTATGATCTTGTTATGACATTCCTGTCTTGAGGTCCTTTGCCGATCCCGCTCCCCTCTCTCCTACCAGCTCTTTCCTGTCATCTCTCTACTGTCCTATCACAATAAAAGGCATAAAAGCCCAAAAATATAAGGAAAAAAAAAAGGCTGAATTTGAATTTTGCTGTGCTTTAAATTAAATTATTACACAGCTCAGACTCTTTCGGGGCAACTTAGGTCAGTGCTATATGCTTGATAGTTTTATAGTTTTATTGTTTTATAGGACTATAAGATAACTAACAAACTAGCACTACCACTTAATTATTTATGTGGTGAAATGTTGTGTAAGAAAACTGGTATGACTGCACTGTCCCTTAAATGTCTAGTTTGAACTTGCTGTTTGCTAGCAACTGATTTCTTCATGGAAGCTTTGCATTCAAATATTTCTGTCACGAATCTGGTCGGTGTCCCGCTGTCTGCTCACCACCAGATGTCGCTCTCACCTTATTGTCACACACAGACTGTCGCACTACACCCCCCTGACTGTCAACACTACATTCCCCATCAGCCATTGCACTTCGCCCCTGTCCAATCAGAGA
This sequence comes from Cirrhinus mrigala, assembly GCA_036247105.1. Taxonomy (NCBI): domain Eukaryota; kingdom Metazoa; phylum Chordata; class Actinopteri; order Cypriniformes; family Cyprinidae; genus Cirrhinus; species Cirrhinus mrigala. The sequence goes on along the minus strand of CM070028.1, from coordinate 45,624,850 downwards.
CAGTATAAAAGCCCCGGTCTTCCTGTCACTCACTGCCGAGTATTGAATTGTGTTCATCATTCATACAAAGCGTTATTCCTTGTTAGTCTGTGTCTAGTTTCCTTGTTTTTTGTCTATCGGAACTCTCGCCTGTCTGACCACTCTTTTGCCTAGCCCTTTACGGATTACGTTCCCCGCTGTATCGACCCTTGCCTGCTCTATGGACTATTCTTTGCCTTGCTGTCCAAATACCTGTTTGCCATTGTTTGACCCTGCCCGCCTAACCATGTCTATGTCACGTCCAGTAAATAAAAGTATGCAGATGGATCCGCTCGTCTCTCGTCTCGCTCCCACTGTTACAATTTCAACTCAGATCAGTGTTTCGTGTCTAATAATTTTGACATAAAACATCTAATAATCTATCAAGCAGCTGTGTAATAAGTGAGATAATGTAAATTCAGCCAGTTGTTATCGCAAAATAAAGATGTATATTATCCCTGACTTATTATAATCTTAATTCAATTGATAAAGGATTTTGAAAGTCTGACAGCATCAGTGTTGAACGCTACTGTAAGATTAACTCTGCCTGGTTTAAATGTTTCAAAATGATTAACAGTTGCAAATATTAGAAATTTAGAAAAGTAATCAAAAAGTAATTAAAAGTAATGTTACATTACTTTAATAAAGTAATTGAAAAGTTACACTACTTATTACATTTTAAATCAAGTAACTTGTAATCTGTAATCAATTACATTTCCAAAGTAACCTTCCCAACACTGCAAACCGACTATGGCAGACTGTAGGTACTGATTTATTTACTTGGAATAATGAAGACTACATAGTGGTGGCAGATTGCTACAGCAGATACCTTGGCTTGGAGAAGCTCAAGAGCACCACAGCTGCTGCAGTGATCCTGCAGTGATTCTAAAGTCCTGCTGGAAAAGGAAATCAGCATCTCCATAAAGCTTGTCAGCAGATGGAAGCATAAAGTGCTCCAAAATTAACTCTTTTTTTAATATTATTGTTTTATTACCTTAACTTTATGTATGTCTACTATGTTTGTACTTTCTGTACTGGACGCTCCTAACACCAAGACAAATTCCTTGTGTGTGTGAACACACTTGGCAATAAAGCTCTTTCTGATTCTGATTCTGATTCTGAAAATCTCCTGTTAGACAGGTGCATAGACTTTGGACTCAATAAAACACCATGGACCAACACCAGCAGACGTCACGGCACCCCAAATCACTCAGAAACTTCACACTGGACTTCAAGCAGCATGGATTCTGTGCCTCTCCAGCCTTCCTCCAGTCTCTGGGACCATAATTTCAACACAAAATGCAAAATCTACTTTGATCTGTAAATAGGAGATCTTTTATCCTGAAGATTCCTCTTGATGCGCTACTCCGGCTTCAGTCCACTCCTTGTAAAGCTCTCACAAGTGTATGAATTGACTTTACTTGACAGTATTTTCAAGATTGCGGTCATCCCTGTTGCTTGTACACCTTTTCCAACCCAATTTCTACCTTCCAGTCAACTTTGCATTTAATATGCTTTGATACAGCACTCCTTGAACAGCCAACCCTTTTTAAAAGAAATGTAATAAAAAAAATAAAAAAAAATGTAAGAGCAATTTTGGTCTTAACTTTAAATAATGTATGTTTATGTCCAGTAGGCATCACTCTTGGTTGATTGTTCACAGAATATAGGTGGGAACCTTCCTCCCTCAGGTACAAGTGTTGCTGGAGGGAAGGTGCACACCATTTTTTGACCGCTACGCTAGGCTGTTTGTACCACACAGTGCAAGTCAAAAAGGTATATGACTGGTGGATTTATTCACTGTTTGTTTGTATTCTTGCCTATGTGGAAATGAAGACCAGTAACGGTAAAATAAATCCACAACAATAAGCATTTTAACATCTTGTATAGGCATTACAGTAAATAGTAATGTAGAGGTGTGTGCGTCCACTTACAAGCACCACCCAGCATCCCTCAGCTGCTTAAAGTAGTAGACTAACTTACAAAAACCTTACTTCATTAAGCCAAATGAGACTTGATATAGCACTTACATATCATTGCTCTTTTGTTGATTTTGATTGCTTCCAGTGTCCTTATTTGTTAGTCAATTTGGATGAAAGTGTTTGCAAAATGACCAAATGTAAATGTAATTTATATGACATGAAATAAACATGCAAGTCTGTCTCACCTCTGATCAGAGGTCACTGGTTCATCAGTGAACTGAGGAGGTTGAGGCATTGATCCGTCACTCTCCAGAGAAAAACTGTTGTGTCTCTGAGATGCTGATCTCTCACTGCTTTCTCTATTATCCATAGTGAGACACTAATACAACAAAACAGATAATGATAACATGATAATACATCAATTATGTCTATTAAAAAAGCACAGAAGAGAATGAAAATGCTGAGTGAAAATAATAATAATAATAATAATAATAATAATTAGCTCTATGCTCCAATCAGTCCTAAAAGTTCATCTGACTTTGACAAACTAGAGCTTAACGATTTAAAGGAAACAGGCTCTGTGATCCTTTACACTCCAGATCACCCATCATAACACATTTCTGTTTAGAACCTCATGTTCTGTTGTCATTGTCAACTGCCGTATCAAAGAGCAAAACCTCTGATGCTTGTAAAATGGATGACACTTAAGTATTTAGGTTGTTTAGACATTTCCCATTTTAACCAGAGCAACATCCACACCTAAAAAGGACAGTAAAGATTTGTGAAATCAATTTTACACTGAAGGACAAGAATGAAGAAGAGCAAATCACTAGATATAGTCAGGGTCAGATTGGTCAACTGGCATACAGAGGACTAGCCATATTGCTTATTACATATTAATCATAAATAGTAGAACCATGGTTCATTAGGGACTTCCAAAGAGAGACAGGTTATTGCATGCATGAAATGCAATTTTTTTATTCTAAAAGTGTATGATTTATATTAACATCACATAATACAACATAATATCACACAATATTATGTGAAAAAGTTCACACAATATGAACTTTTAAAATTCTATTTAAAAATGTTTATTGTGGCATAAATGACTCAAAAATATATGCTTTTTTGTTTGTTTGTTTGTTTGTTTGTTTTTTTTTTTCTGTCCTGTGATAAGCTTTGCTCTGGGCTGCCATTCCCGAAAGCTTCAATGCTTTCTTATGATACTTTCAGGAAACATATCCCTGTTTGAATGCACTGTCAAAAGTGAGCGAATGTTCTCTGTGATTAATTGATTCTGCCTCACAACATTTGCATCAACTCACAATAATTATTTGAGAAACATAGGTCATTCATCCAAATCAATGCATATTGTACTGGTTGAATAAGCAAAATCACAAAATCATTTGATTTTTTTTTTTTTACTTTACATGTAATAAATCTAGAATACATGAAAGTCTAATCTTTAAAAATAAGTTACAATAAAAAATATAACTTTTTCATGATATTCTAATTTTTTGAGATGCGCCTGTACATTGTGTTACCTGTGCCTCACCACAAGCATTTCAATGTACACTTTGTTACCAACTTGTTACAAGTTTATTTGCACATGCCAAATAAACTTGAACAATGATTTTATATGCATAAACAGAAGAAAATAAGAAATTTTCATTTCTTACATGAAATGGAAAAAAAAAGAAACAAAGTGTGTTTGTAACAGAATTTGGCCAGGGGTAGAAAACCACCATAATAATTAATTCATTTTACAATGTCACAATGCACTATCAGACATATTACTAATTTAGTCAAGAACAACCAGACAATAACTTGCAATTCATTCTATTTAACTCAGTCAGTAACATTCCAATAGATAAACAAACAAACAAAACAAACAAAAAAAAAAAAACAGAACTTCCAGGCCCAGGAACATTACCTTTTAATACCCTACACAAAACAACAATCCAACAAATGATATAAAGTTACACATTTTAAACATTGATTATGCACATATATGTGAATAATTACAATACCAGAAGTAAAAGCAGAAGCAGGAATGTGACTCACCTTCAAGAGTGATTTTGTCTCTGAAATGGCGTCATCTTATAAAAAAAAAAATGACTTTTGATCTGAAGGAGAGTCATGATACTTCTGACAGGACTTGGGTCAGAGATCACCTGGTCCGGATAAAGAAAAGCCTGAAGTGGTTTGAGTCTGAAGAGTTTCTACATGTATAGTGACTGGAAAACACCCCAGTGGACTTTGCACCCACTGCAATGCACAAGAGATAATAAAACAGTAAAGTGGTAATGCACCTTTAAGTTGGTTTGCCAACCTTTTATATAACCAAACCTTCAAGAGCGACATTTGCCTTGTCCAAATACCCACACGTGTAGTTTTGGTATTTTTAGGTTCGGGTTAGTGTAGATAATCTTTATGTTCAGCTAATGTTTATTTCAGAGACTTTATCTGTTGATTTCATTTTTTTTTTTTTTTTGCAAAAAAATAAAAATAAAATAAAAAAAATAAATATTTTGGTGCTACTGTCAGTTGTTGTCTTCTGTCTTTTTAGGTGAAATGAGTTTAAACTCCATGGTGACTTCATAGCTAACAATTGTTGGTTCCCAGAACATTCCCAAGAACATTTCCTGTTGGTTAGCCAGGAAAGTTTTCTTAACGTAAATAGAATGTTCACTGTAGGTTAGGGGAATGTTCTGGGAAAGGTGCGGGAATGTTATGTTAGGAGAACCTTCTGGGAACGTTCCTGCAACATTCTGGGAATGTTACAGGAATGTTCCCTGTAGGTTCCCGAAATGTTGAAAGCTAAGCTTATTCAGGTGGGTGGGTCAATGTTATTCAGCATGTTTTTCAACTTTACTGTCACTTGACACCCATCACAAACAGTAACCTACTTTAAATTAATTGTAAAACATCTCTCTTTAATAGCTTACGTGTTTGCATTAAAACACTATTTTAGCACAGAAAAAGAATTGACTTTGGTTTGGTTTGTTGAAATGTCAACTTTTTTTAACATTAATTGATAATGTTTTTATTTAATGCCACTAACATTGACAAATCAACTATTTTTAACATTGATTCAATAGTTTTCACCTGCTCTCTTGCTATCTGGGACCCAATCTCAGCCTTCAGTAAACCACATAGAGTCCAGTCTTCAACCAGAAACCCCAAAACTAAGCCATAAAAAAACAAAACAAAACAAAACAAACAAACAAAATAAATAAATAAATAAATAAATAAAGCCATGGATCCATCAATAGGCAGTAGAACGTACAGTTACACCTTTAGACATGGCTCAGTTTTGGGGTTTCTGGTTAAAGACTGGTCTCCATGTGGTTTACTGAAGGCTGACTGAGATTGGGTCCCAGGTAGCAAGACATGGGTAGCACTATTAAAACTTGTTCTGGCCCAGTTCAGGGGTGGTTATATGTTACTATTTGGCTGAGATTTGGGCCAGTTATGGCTCATGTGTGGCTCATGTCTGTAATCCACATCTGGGCCGTAATTCTTTGCAGCCGAGTGTAACTGCTTGCTTGGCCCAGAGCTGGGCCAGATGTCAATTGCTATGTAGGAGGGAACATTCTGGGAAGGTTCTTTTCAGGTTATAAAAAAAAAAAAAAAAAAAAAACCCTGCAGGGAACATTCTGGGATGCTCCCTGTAGGTTATTAAAAAGAGAACCTACAGGGAACATTCCTAGAATGTTTTCATTTGGTTCCCAAAAAAATAACCGAATGGGAACCATAGGGGAACGTTAGGGGAACGTTCTGAGTTTGCTGGGTTGTGACCAGGCCAAACAGAAATTTCAAATGCAATGCATATACCTGTCACGATTGCCTGCTGGAGTGCCTGTGATCGCCACTGGAGGGCACTCCTCCGCGGACTCTTGCCTTTGCTTCTTGGACTCCATTTCCCATGTGTCCCTTGCCCCTTATGTGATCATGTCATGTGCTACCCTTATCTGTGTGTCATGTCCTGATTGGTTTCTTGTGGATAGGTGTCTTGTTCTCATCGGTTGGTTTTGTCATGGGTTCTCCTGGTTTTCTATATAAGCTGTTTGTTCAGTGTTTAAGTTTGCTGTTTATTGTATCGCCGTTTCCTAGTACTTGTGTTTATCTTTCTGTGTTTCCTAGTTCCCTGTGTTTTTCACCCTGATTGTTTCCTAGTTTTATGATCATTCGCTGCATGCCCTGACCCTTGCTTGTTTTTTTCAGGGACAAGAGGCCTTTTTCTTTCTCCCTGTGTTTGTGTGGGTTTATGATGGGTACTCTGTTTTCCTCCCACAGTCCAAAATCATGCAGGTTACCCTTACGCAACAAAAATATATTTCTCAATATATTATGTGACAATATACTTCATGTGTCTCCATATATTGTGAAATTAACATAGTAATATATCATATGATATATTATATAATAATATATTATATATGTAAGTTATATATTGTAATATATGGGACAATACTACAATTATTGCAGTTTTCATATATTGAATAAATACATATTATTATACTATTTAATATATTATGTATATTGAAATATATCCCACATTATATGAAATTATATATTGAAATAGGCATTGTATATATATGTAAGTATATATGTAAAAATATATGAGATAATATACCTCAATGTACAAAATAATATAATCAGATTTATATGAGCACAAATGTCTTAAATATGAAAAAAATATATTGATTTATATTACATAATATATTATATATATATATATATATATATATATATATTATTTTATATATTGTATACATGGTAAATATGAAATAATCTAATGCACAATATCTGTCATATATTTTAAAATATAACAGATTGAATACGACATCAATATAGTTCACATTAACTGAATGAGGTTTATTTCAAAAGCAGCAGCTGAAGGGACAGTGACTTGAGAACAAACAGAATGAAAGGCATGTCACCATGGTTCCATCTGAAGCTTATGTACACATAATGTACATAATGTGCTCAGCAAACGGCAAGCTGGTTTGCTGGTAGGGATGTGCCATATCATAATTAGTTCCAGGCTATAAAACCTTTTATATATATATATATATATATATATATATATATATATATATATATAAATGTTATATTTAACATTTTATATGAAGCTATGGGTTATCCTTACCTAGCATGAACACTGTAAACATTCTTTATTCATATTAAAATACCCCAATCGCACGAAAATCACACACAAGTCATATATACTTCAAACCATGAATTTATTAGCTTCTTGTTTCAGGTGAAGAGATGTTACTTTAGCTTTGTTATCCCGGATGTCAGAATGAAGAAGTCATGCAGGACGGTGTCAGGCAGAACAGAAGCGTGATTTTTTTTCCCCCAAACCACTTCAGCAGAAATCCCGCCCTGCAGCTGATTCTAAAGTTCCCTTTCGAGGAACTCGAACTGCGTCCTCTAGAGGTCGCTTTGGGGAACATCTCCTACGTGACCCGAGTCTGAAGCAATCTATACAAAAACTACAAGGGACTGGCCGGCGACCGCCTATGACGTCACTGCCAGCACGACTCGTCGCTGCTGGCGCGTCATACCAGCGCGACCGCATAGTACAAAAGGGCGCCGGTCGAACACAACGTCCTCTTCTTCGTCTTCACTTTGACCTTTTGTCTTGTGCATTCCTCTCGAGGGAGTTTTTTGCGTTCTTTGTTTGTCCATTGCGAGAGACAAACACGCTCTGATACACACAGCTTTCTATACGGAAACTTCACGAGCTGTGTATGTATGGTGAGGAGTAAGAAATATCAGTCTCCAGGGAGTTGAACGCGATCGTCGCATTCAATGCATGATTCTTGCGAGAGACAGGCATGCTCTCATACCCGCTGTCACGAGCTTGCGAGCCGTGTATGTGTGTGTGATTGAGAGCAGCGCGTCTAGCCCCCGAGGGAATTGGATGTGCTCATCGCGATGCATTCGCAAAAGGACGGAGGTGAGTCTGTGCTGTTAAATAAATGCGATGACACCAGAGATTTTGCGAACATCCGACTGTTTACTATTACTCTGTACTTCCTTAAACCCACCGCTCTAGGCAGGACTAAACGATCACACAACACAATCAGACATGCATCAGGATTGACGAACAGTCTCTGTGAACAGAACAATGCTTTCTTTTTTTGTTAGTAAGTGAACACAACATTTCCCCCCCCCTTCCCTTAACTCACTATAAAACAAATTTAAGTAACCCCACAATAGCACTTCGTAGCCAACAAAACTTAGTCTACACGTGAAAGGTGGCAACAAAGTCCTTCAAGTAACTCGGCCGAGATCTGTTACGCACCGGCCTTGGGGACAAAGAATCCTGACCTTGAGCTGAGGGGCATGAGGACCTCGGGGCCTGAGAAATTATGGGTGGGGCAGGCAACACAGGAGTTTGGGGCAACGACTGTGCATTTTGTCTGTCAGCCTGGGGTGTTGCAATTCCTTGTTCTGGTGAGGGGAAGGTATATGGCAGGTCCTCACTGCTTTGTGGGCGGGCTGAGGCAGGCGCAGCTACTTTCTTAAGGCGGCTAGCATGCCATCGGGTACCATCCTCCAGAAGGTATGATGCTCTGCCCATTTGACGAGTAACCACCAGGGGTTCGGACCAGAACGAAGCCAGTTTGTTGTGCCTATGTGGCCTGCGGGCTCTCACCCAGTCATGAACTGCAATATTTGGCTCTTTGGCACGTCTGAGCCTGTCAAATCGCTGTTTCATCCGACGCTGCTGGCGAGCAATGCGTGTTTTAACCCCCCGGGGAAGTCTCTGGGGCGTGATAGGACGGAGTCTATCCAGTGGCAAGTTTAATTCCCTGCCTAGCATGAGGGAGGCAGGAGAGACCCCAGTGGTGCTATGCTGTGAAGCTCGATAGTGTAGCAATGTAAGGCAGATGGCTTGATTAAAAGTGCACCCTTGTGCCAGGTGTGCTCTAAGGCCATTCTTCAGAGACTGGTGGAAACGTTCCACACCACCATTGGCTTGGGGATGGTACAGGGTGGTGTGGATTTGCTGAATGCCTTTGCTCCTCAGGTAGGATGAAAAGTCAGCAGAAACAAACTGCGGGCCATTATCCGTTGTAATCGTTTGTGGGAGGCCCCACCGGGCGAACAGAGAGTCCAGAAAGTCCACAATAATTTGCGAGGTGACTGAGCCAGTGGTGGTTAGTTCTGGCCATTTAGAGTGCAAATCATATGCTACTACTAAGTACCGCTGATTGTGGGGAACCCCGTGAATCTCTCCACAGATATCCAGCTGCAGATGCTGCCAAGGGTGGGTGGGCCAGGTCAGGGGTTGGAAGAGTGGGGGGCGTCGGTTGCCCATTTTACCACTCACAAGGCAGGCTGGGCAGTCTTTAACTAAAAGTTCAATTTCGCTGTTGATGCCTGGCCACCAGACCCTTTCTCTGCAACGCTGTTTTAGCTTCACTATGCCCAGATGCCCCTCATGCGCCATTTTAAGCACACGCGCACAAAGAGGCTCTGGGATCACAGTGCACAGCCCGCGTGCCACGCATGTGTCATTCCAGCAAGATAGTTCATCCTTAACTCGAGCAAATGCCGATAACTCCCCTGACACCTGTGCGGGCAAGCCCTCTCTGATGTAAGTGCGGAGCTGGGAGAGGATAGGGTCCTGCTCTGAAGCAGTTTTGAGCTCATGTAATGATACAATGCTCTGCAGAGGTGTGTGTGAGGTGTGTGTGAGTTGGATGATGTCTGTTTCAGGATGGTTAACGTCATCTGTTGTTCCCTGAACTAGGACAGAGCGAGACAAAAGGTCAGCCACTACATTTTCACGGCCTGGTGTGAACTGAAGCTTGTAGTTGTACTGACGGAGCCGATCATACCAGCGGTGTAATCTCAATGGTCTATGACCTGTACCTGAAGTTGCCAGTAGTGCTACTAAGGCATGCTGATCCGTCCTCAATGTAAAAGGGCGGCCATACAAGTACAGGTGCCATCTTTCACATGACCACACACATGCCAGGGCTTCCCGTTCACCCACTGAATATCGTTGCTCTGTTGGGCTAAGGGCCCGAGAGGTGAAGGCTATGGGCCTCTCTACCCCATTCTGTTCCTGAGAAAGTACAGCTCCAATGGCCATGGCTGATGCGTCGCAGGTGACCATGGTTTTACAGGAGGTGCTGAAATGGGACAGGATAGGGGGTGAGGTGAGTTGGGCCTTCAGGTTGTGCACCGCCTCTGTACATTCCTGCGTCCACAACCAGGGCTCATCTTTCCGAAGTAGCTGGCGCAGTGGAGCTGTGGTGTTTGAATACCGCGGAAGGAACTTTAAATAGTAGCCTGTCATCCCTAGGAAGAAAGCCACCTGGGCGGGTGAGGTCGGTTCCGGAATAGCCTGGATGGCCTCTACGTTTGACTGGAGTGGAGAGATTCCCTGTTCTGACAGCTTAAACCCCACGAATTCAATAACAGGGACAGCAAACAGACATTTTTTCGGCGTTCAGTGTGAGATTGTGCTTGGCTAATGCGTCGAAAACTTTGTTGAGGCACTCGTTGTGAATGTCTGCTGTAGGCCCATGCACCACAATGTCATCAAGATAAATGACAACACCTGGTATCCCCGCTAATACTGTGGTCATGACCTTTTGGAAGCATGAAGGGGCGGAGCTAAGACCAAAGGGCATCCTGGTATACCGAAAGACCCCCTCATGTGTCACAAAAGCTGTCAGATTCCTGCTTCCTGCATGAAGGGGCACCTGCAGATAACCCTCTCGTAGATCCAGCTTAGAAAACACTGTGGAGCCGCAAAATGTTCATTTAGGAGGGTTACACACCGGTCATAAGAGGTTTCGGTGGTGTCGTTTATTGTTACGAGCACGCGCTGTCCCTCCGCGCCCAGGCAATGTTGGGGAAGTGCTTTCTTCCGAGCCGCGCTCACCTCCGTGAGGCCAGCTGCGATTAGATATGTTTCAAAGGAGTGAAGCCAGTGGGGCCATGGTATCGGGGGATCTCCTGGGAGAGCAAGGAAGGGCGGCGGCGGAGGTAATGAAAAATCAGCCATCCTCGTCGCCAAAATGTGCTGTTAAATAAATGCGATGACACCAGAGATTTTGCGAACATCCGACTGTTTACTATTACTCTGTACTTCCTTAAACCCACCGCTCTAGGCAGGACTAAACGATCACACAACACAATCAGACATGCATCAGGATTGACGAACAGTCTCTGTGAACAAAACAATGCTTTCTTTTTTTGTTAGTAAGTGAACACAACAGAGTCCTCAACTGTTTACGGGTTGTATATCCGAATTTGCATGAGTGTGTTCGCCCAAACGCATTAACAACGCATTCGCGTTGGCGACGGCTCTGTTCTCGCCTGGTTCCCGGGGGAATCTAGCGTGTGGGCGGAGCGTGTTTAAACTCCTGTGGGAGCGGGTATTTGCGGCACGTTGCGGTGTTAATTTTGTGCCAAAATCAAGTTAATGGAACACCTCCGGAGCATAGCCATCTGAGGGTGGTTATAGTTCAGCCATGTTTATGGTAAGATGGACTTACTCTAGAGGCTATCTATGGAAGCATAGCTATCTGAGGGTAGCTATGTGTTTCTAAGACCCTTCTTTGGGGTTCTTAATAGCATCTTCCTGGAGCACTGCTGTGATGGGTGAGTACGATCCCTTATTATGCATCTTACCACATGATGTAAGCTGGGTTTTGCTCTGTTTCAGATGGAGCAGCCTTACTAATGGTTCAGAAAGTGAGTATGGCGGCCCGCGCCCCTCCTCCGCCTGCGGGTGGCTCCAGGAGAGGCCGCGGACCAAGGGGAGGTCGTCGGGATCTGAGGGAGGTGGTTCAGGCGAGGCGTTCTCAACGCTCTCGTCAGGACCAGAGTAAATAACATCAGCTCGTATCTCTCTCGGGGTGGCTCACCTCCCCTCTCTAATTCCCCTGCTGCGTAGAACTGCAGTCTACCTACTACTGGACCATATGATGTGCTGGGTTCGTTCTATCTCACATAGAACGGCCATACTAATGGTTCAGACTCTACCCAGAGTTGTGGAGCCATGAGATCTTTATTCATCATGTGGGTGAGTATGATCCTTTTCCTCTTTTATTGGAAAATATTACGCTTATTGTGTTGCAGTATGTGCGTTTGGGCTGCTGTGTTCCTCTTGTGTTTCAGGGTAACATGGATGGGACCCCTGGAGGCTGCTGTTATCTCCTTCCTTTGCTGGATTTGGAGGATTTGCCTGCTGCTGCTCAGAGATGGGCATAAATACATAGAAATGTATTTAAAATAAAAATACAAAATACTGAGTGGAAAAATTTATTTAAATACAAATACAAAATACTGTGTAAAAAAATGTATTTAAATACAAATACAGTATTTTGTATTTTTAAAATACACAAAATACATGTGAAATTGGCCATCAAGTGCAGGCATCCCTATTAGGCTGAAATATATCTGGACATATTCTGAATGCAAAACAAAAACATTTAGATGTGTATTACTGATTAGAAATGATCTTCCCTTCCCCTGCCCTGTAGGAAAAACAAAACTATTTTTTTTTCCCCCAAGCACTGCAAGTATTTATTTGCTCTAAATGACCTAGGCCTATGTAAACGATTAAAAAAAAAAAAGTTTAATCGATTCACACTTTATATCATCGCTGCCTAATATATATAAAGTTCTGTCATATCACCCAGCCCTAACATGCAGTAATGTTTTAAACACATTTGACTAGCTAGTTGATAGATTAAAAAAATCAAAACTGATTGGCTAACAGGCAGCTAACGCTATTTTTCTCCTACACGTGTCGGTGCTTTTTTATTTTTTTATGTTTACTGAAGGCAAATCTAAATGATGCACCATTTTAACTTTAATCAACAAGGAATTGATCATGATGACACCCTTACCTTAATGCAGAAAACTGAGAAAAGTCGCTGATCCAATGCTGACTCTGCTGCAGGCAGCTCACGTGCATGAGTGTTAAAGTGCCCCTATTATGCCACTTTAAAGGTTGATAATATTGTTTTAATAGACTCCCAAAACAGGTTTACATGTATGCAAGGTAAAAAAACACTTCAGTTTTCTCCAAAAATAGATTTAATTTTACCCCATTTCTAAATGATTCCTAAACGACTCGCGCGAAGCAGTTCGAAGAATCAGTCTCTCTAAACCCCTCCTTTCTGTGAGCCCTCACTGCTGTGATTGGTCAGATGGCGTAGTCCTTTATGATTGGTCTACCGCGTACAGCCTGTCGGAGAACGAAACGCCCATTGCCATAACTGACTGACAGCCTTGGATACTTGTCAATACATAAAAAAGATGGCATCGATTTTGCCATACCAATTCGAGTCTGATGATGAAACGACTTAAGTGGCTGATCGACATGTTAACACGGTCTACCTTGGAAAGTGCTCGCAATTTGATTATGTAAGCGAACCGGGCACACCTCTATGTTGTAAACTTCAACATTGTATAATGCAGGAAGACATTGAAACGAATGAGTTTCATAGCACAGCGCTTTCCGCATTCGGTGTGAAAGCCACTTCATACGCCATCCTTTATCATTACTTCAACTAATGAGACAGACAGACCGTCAAGCTGCATCAATCACAAATTGTCAGACTAAAGTGGGTCCACAGCTGAACAACAGAACCACAAAAGCGTGATTTAGCCGGTTAGCAAGACATGTGCAGGGTTGTTACACAACATAACATACACAACTACCTATTTTGAACGATCGCCAGAAAATCTTTGTAGATTCATCATCTTTTGGAAGTTAATATAAAACTGTTTTACTCACAGCGTATGATACAGCGCCTTCTGTATAATGTACGTCTAAATGTCCATGTGACATAAACGACATGGAAATTTTACTGTTTGTGGGCAGACAAGTTGTTCGCGACGTAGAACGTGGGCGGGCATTAAGCAAATGTGTTACTTTGTGACGTGTGGCCGTAACAGAAAAAGATGTGAATTCCTCTGAGGAGGAGAGCACATATTACCTGGGTGAATATAGCCAGAACGCATGGGCTCCCCTCCTCGGAGGGCTAGCCTTTTCATGCTCATCCCATATGTGAACTGGCGGGCTAATACAGCTAAGGCCCTTCCTGGTGGAAGGTGAGGACGTTCCGCGCTGTCACCCTGGATAGGCTCCCCTCTATGGAGGGCTAGCCTGTAGTGCTCGCCTCAGCTACGGGCTGAAGGTTTTAGAGCACGTATTACATGGGTAAATACAGCCGAAACTCCTCTCCTGAGGGTGACGATGTCCCTTCCCAGCCATTGCGGTCGCCCTGGTAGGCTCCCCTCCACGGAGGGCTAGCCTTAGTGCTCGCCTCAGCTACAGCTGTAGGTTCTAGGGCACTTTGTCTAATATGGGTTGATCTCAGCCTATACTTCTAAGAATGGTTTGACTCCCCCTCGATGCTGGATCTCATTCTAAGCTCCTTCCCCTGAGTAGGCTCCTGTCCATGGATGGTTAGCCTTAGTGCTCGCTTCAGCTGCGGCTGAAGGTTCCTTAGAGCACAAACTATTGGGCGAGTACGCCTAGAGTCCCTCTCGGCAGAAGGGGACAGTATCCCCTCTTGACCACGGCTGTTGTCCTGAGTGGGCTTCCCTCCGCGGAGGGCTAGCCCTGGCACTCACCTCAGCTGCGGCTGAAGGTTCGAGAGCACGGACTGCTTGGGCGATTATGCCTGAAGCCCCTCCTTTGGGAGGAGGTGACAATGCCATTCTGTTGCCCCGTATAGGCTCCCCTCCTCGAAGGGTTAGCCTTGGTGCTCGCCTTAGTTGCGACTGAGGTTTCTAGAGCACGGACTGCGTGGGCAAATATGACTAAAGCCCCTCTTTTGGTAGGAGGTGATAATGCCATTCTAGCCATTTCTGTTGCCTTGTATAGGTTCCCCTCCTTGGAGGGTTATACTTGGTGCTCTCCTCGGCTGCGGCTGAGGGCTCTAAGACATAAATTTCTTGGGTGAATATACCCAAGCTCCTCTCTGACAGAAGGTCAAGATCAGAGGTGGGTAGTAACGAATTACATTTACTTTGTTACATTTACTTGAGTAAATTTTTGGGGTAACTAGTACTTTTAGAGTATATTTAAAGATAGGTACTTTTACTCTTACTCAAGTAAATTTTTAGTAAAAAAACTTTACTTTTACTTTGCTACATTTGATAGCATTCCTCCGTTACTGACAAAATTGTAATAAATATTAGATATCTAAAATAATTTGTTTATGTGACTTGATATCAAGTCTCGCAAGACGGTTGAAAGGCTGCTTCGCGAGAGTCTGCTACTCATCTCCCACTTAGTCAAAGAAGTTAAGCGCACCTTTAGAAAGATGATGGCTGAAGCAGAGGATGAGGTGTGTGAGTTATCGGGGACAGATCACCCGTGGCCTCAAATCGAGTCTATGTTTTCACTTCAAGATGTCAAAAAGAATACTTTCATAATGCGATGCAGGCTGTGTGCACCAAAACAAAGTGACATCGCAGCGCACAAAAATTCCAGCTTCTACCTGAAAAACACGTAGCAGTAAGTGTCAATATGATGCCTATTTGAACCCTATTAATGGTAATTTGGTAACTATGGGCACTTTGACCTTATAATACCATATTTCACACACTGTTCGAATGTTTTTCCTCATATGCGCGCTTGTGCAAGCAGTGACAAATATTTCTGAACCTTACAAACAACACACGTTCATAAAAAACTTTCATTCTAAACGTCTGCATGTTTTCATATCCATTTTCCACAAGTCTAAATAAATTGAAGTGCATACTGTGACGTTATACACAAATTTGTACAATTAACTAAAGGTTTTTTTTTTGACACCTCACCTAACGTTAAGTGCAGAACATGTACAAAATAAAAACAGCATTGCATTTTAATTTATTCCCATCTAATGAATGCATGTACTTGCATGCATGTAAATGCAAGAATAAAGTAAGTAAAAGGTTTTTTATTTATTTATTTATTTTTTTTAATAAAGAGCTGCTTAGCGCAGCACATTATTCATTCGCACCATTATTCACAAAATATATACATATTATCAGTTCATATGCAAACATAATAACAAACACACTTTCTCTGTTGTTCTCTGTTAACTTGTTTAAATGCAGATGCTGACAAATTTTGTGTTGTGAATGTGAAAATAAAGACAGAGTTAACAGTTAGAAAAACGTCTGGGTGTGTTTGAAATTTTATTGAAAATGACAATTTATGTGATGTTAATGTGCCCATCACATCGTCTACGAAACGATACTTCTGAATAGGGTGCTTTGTTCTGTGCTACTTTCCCTGCGAGCAGGGTTACCTAGCAACAGGCGAACTCCCTGCTGACGGGCCGAGGTCTAGGCTACCTTCCTAGACTGTAGGCTATATCCCTTAAAGGAATCTCTCTTCTGATTCCAAGGCTGAGCTCTGCCCTTAGCCAGGCATCATTAGCCTGGGCCTTACAGGTAAGTCCTTGGGAATGCAGCTCAGGCCATTGGCCGAAGGGATTAAGTCACTGACAGCTGCCTGGACGTCTTTTGGGGCAGCTCCATTTACCTAAGTGAGGCTGGTACTTAGTGCTTGCCCCTCTCTCGGGCTTGCACTCCCCTCCGCATGGCAGCGTGGGTATAACCGTTCCCCAAAGCGACCTCTAGAGGACGCAGTTCGAGTTCCTCGAAAGGGTTACGTATGTAACCCCGGTTCCTGAGAAGGGAACGAGACACTGCGTCCTCTAGACTTGTGGCCATGCTTCGGACACATGCTTCAGACGAAGAAGCGGACGTTGTGTTCGACCGGCGCCCTTTTGTACTATGCGGTCGTGCTGGTATGACGCGCCAGCAGCGACGAGTCGCGCCGGCAGTGACGTCATAGGCTGTCGCCGGCCAGTACCTTGTAGTTTTTGTATAGATTGCTTCAGACTCGGGTCACGTAGGAGACGTTCCCCAAACCGACCTCTAGAGGACGCGGTGTCTCGTTCCGTTCTCAGGGAACCGGGGTTACATACGTAACCTGAGACGTTTTCACTGGTCATTTCAATCACTAGAACACTTTTTCTTGTGTGCCTATGGTGTGCTGTTGGTATAAAATTATAAATGCATTAATGTACATGGACCTCTCTGTGACATTGTATAAATTTATTATAATACTTAAATCACAATTACAAGAGTAGCCTTTTGTATGCATTCACTTCATTCAAGCATGAAGAAGTACACTTAAAAATTACTCCAAAATTTAGCTTAAAGCATACTAACAAATTCCTTAATAATGTACTTTAAAAGTATATTTTCAATGCATTGTTACATTTCAGCACACAGTTAAAAATAATACTAAAATATATTTACATAAAGCGCAAATAAATACACTTTTAAAAACAAACAAAACTACATTTCAAGTTTATTTTTAGAAAATATATTTTTTAGAAAATATACTAAATTACAATTATTTTAAAGTGTGTTAAAAGTTGTATTGTGAAAATAGGTAAAAGCATGGTGGTAATACACTTTTTATATATTTAAAGTTAGAACAATTTTTAGTTAGTATATTTGCAATGTACTATTGAAACAGGAAATATATTACAAATAAAATAAAGTACTTTTTTTTCACTAGGGTTGACTTGTAGATTTGTTAGTTGCTTAAACAGTTGTGCTGCCTTGATTTGTGAATCGCACTCATGGTCTTCACAGTCAAAAGTGACCGGACACCTGAAATGTAACTTTTTTTCTTCAGTAAATTCAATCTAATATATTTTTGTTCAATAATATTTTAATATTGTCTTTTTTCCTTTGTATTTTGGGAGAATTTTATGGTACTAATTCATATTTATGCTATAATTATGCATTTTTTCCATAATAATGCAAAATAATGCAATGTTTTTCCAATTTACTTTTTTTTTTCTTCATTATTTTGTAATTAATACAGTATTTCAGATTAAAATAGTGACTAGGCCATTAAAGGCCTAAGATTTTAAGTTTCCTTTTATTAGGTTGTGGATTTAAAAGTTTAGCCAACCATTCAAATATTGATATTGTAATACATTATAATGATTTAAATAATTATAATTACTGTTTAACATGTTTAACATGCATAGTTGTATTGCTCTTACATGTTAAGCACTTTTTAGCTCAATATACATACCTAAAGAGTGTTGATGTTGGATTTTACTTCCATCCACAGTATGAACAGTGTTCCTCCTTGGATTCTATAGCAGATTATTTAAGTAAATCGTTATTTTAGTAAATCAGTGTAGATAATAGGAATGTACTACAGCCTTTGGAACATGAAACAATAAATAAGTAAAGAAAATGAAAACCCTTTTGATGAATTCCAATAATTTATTTTATGATTATACACAGTATGTGCAGTAAAAGAAATATTGGCAAACTTTAACCTGTAGTAAGTCAGTCTGACCACTAGTAACACTGTAAAAGTCAACTTAAAATCATTTGTAACCTGGCTCTTAACTCTGTTAAGTTTAGAAAACACAAATATCTAAGTTGTTATTTAGTACAACTTAACAATTCATGTTGACTAAACTTACTTAAGGCAGCAGGGTAACACATTTTTTTTAAGCTCACTCAACAAATTGTGTTATTCATTTTTTACAGTGTACAGCCTTTGGAACATGAAAACCCCTTTTGGTGAATTACAGTATTTTATTTATTTATTTATTTTATTTTATTCTAAAAAATAATGTCAGCTAACATAAATTAGAACAGGTGATAATTTATGAATGGAATGCATGCCTGGTCTCTTTCTCTCATGGTCCCTCGTCCTCACAGTCACACATAAAGCAAACTAGCGTTATGATATCAGAGGAATGTCTTTAAACTCTAATCAATAAAATACCATACCTTGTTATGTTGCCTTTTTAATAACATCGGAAGTTGAAATATTTTGCACGAAAAATGAGGACAACATGCGTGAGCAAGCGCGCAGCTCGTTAATACCGAGCTCTGATTGGCCAATGCATTATTTCGTTTGGAAATTATTATAAGTTTATAATTTAATTTGCACGATTTTACATATTACACTGCATTTTTAATCCAAATTGGAAGTAAAGGGGGCAAGGTGGTTTTACAGAGGGGATGCTTTTTGTCATTTTTTTTTAACAAAGGGGGATACCATCCCCTTGCATCCCCCCTCAATTCGAGCCCTGGCAATACCTGAAATCCCGCGCGACATTCAGACTCTGAAATGTATGATACCATGTAGTTTGTTTGTCCAAACTTTCAGTCCATAGGCTAAATTACGCTAAACTCCTTCACTGTGACCAACTCTTCAAAGCTGTTGCAGCGGCGGGTTTTCCTGTTTAATATATCATCTTTCATTATTTTATCAGATATCAGGCTTTTATTGGTCTGTTTACGATCGGATATCTTTATTGGATACCTAAATGTCGGTCAAAGGTTTTAATTTCATTCCGAGATGAAAACAGGTGACGTTCTACTCGTCGTAGCTTCCCATGTCCTTGGACTCAGAGATAACGTCTAAGTCGCAACATGTTGCAACATTAATTGAAAATACGTTCCTCTAGGGAAAAGAAAGTACCAATATGTAGATAGAGGCTATTTACACTGAAAATAGCCATAGATGCTATTTACATTAAGTGCAAACAGAAATGTAGTCAGTTGAGTGAAAAGTGATTATAGCGTTTTTTTGTTTTTTCTTAGCGATATGCTAAAACAGGCAGGGGCGTAATTTCAACTGGGGAAAGGGGCATGTCCCCCCACTTTTGAACATCCCCCCCCCACACACACTTTCAAATTCATTTGTTAAATGAATTTCTTGTATTGTAGAATGCAGAGAATTCGCGTGATCCTTAAAACGAAACTGAAAATAAAACGCACACGCGCACACATTTAAAGGGCGGTTCCCTTAATTTACGAGCAAATTAAGTTACACAAGATATCTAGGCTGTTATTTGTATGTAGGCTATAGTTGTCTGTAGCTTTGTATCATTCTTGGAAATTTTGTTCTCTTATTTGCACTTTGAATATTGATTATGGTTGCACTTAATACGACTATTTTTTTGTTTAGACAATTTTTATAATTTATATTTTTATACTATGTTTTTATTTATATTTGTAAAAAGTCTTCGGTTAGGAGGTCAAAGTTCTAGAAGCTCATAATTCATGTACGGTTCTAAGGTCTGAAGAGAATTCAGGAGAGAAGTCAGTCAGTTGAGTTTGTAATGTATGTAAATGCAGCAAATGGGATTCAAATTTCCCCCATTTTGTGTACTGCCTGCCAATGCTGGTCAGTAGTGCCAGCTACACCAAATATGCATCCTATAATAGCACTTTGTCAGTTAAACATGACACTGAGTTATTGTTTTTTTTTTTTTTTTTGTTTTTTGTTTTTGTTTTTGTTTTTTTTTAAATAAAAGTGCATTAAAACATACGACGGCGTTTTAGTGCCACCTTAAAAAAAAAAATCTAAAATAACGAGATTAAACTCGTAATATTTCGAGAATAAACTCGTAATATATCGAGAATAAACTCGAAACTACGAGAATAAAGTCGAAATGTTACGAGAATAAAGTCGAAATGTTACGAGAAAAAAGTCGAAATCTTATGAGAATAAAGTCGAAATGTTACGAGAATAAAGTCGAAATGTTACGAGAAAAAAAGTCGAAATGTTACGAGAATAAAGTCGAAATGTTACGAGAATAAAGTCGAAATGTTACCAGAAAAAAGTCGAAATATTTCGAGAAAAATCACAGAATTGCGAGAAACTATGGATGTGGAGGATCTGGTTAAGTCCTACTTTAGGTTAGGATTTAGCAATAAGGAAATTCTTTGTCTTTTGGCGCATCAGCACGGACTTATAATTAGTAAAAGGACACTGCAGCGGTTATGTAGGAAACTTAATTTATTCAGAAGAAAAAATCAGACAGACATTGAGGAAATTGCCTCTTTTGTGCAATCTGAAATGGCGACCAGTGGTCGACTCCAGGGATATCGATGGTTACATCTGCGTGCTATTCGAAGAGGATATGTTGTTTCTCAAGAGACTATGAGGATGATGATCAAAGCAATCGACCCTGAAGGAGTTGAACACCGGCGCGCTCGACGTCTCCGACGTCGCCAGTACTTCAGCCGGGGTCCCAACGCATTGTGGCATATGGATTCATATGATAAACTCAAGCCGTACGGCATTGCAATTAATGGTTGCATTGACGGCTTCAGTCGGTTTGTGTTGTGGATGGAAGCGTACAATACAAACAGTGACCCCAAAGTTATTGCCGACTACTACATTTCCACTGTAACCCGCATGGGGGGTTGTCCCGAGCGACTGCGCGCCGACCCAGGAACGGAAAATGGACACGTCAAAGACATGCAAATTTTCCTGCGCAGAAACCACACGGACAGTTATGCAGGAGAGAAAAGTTTTATGTATGGATGCAGCACGGCAAATCAACGCATAGAAGCATGGTGGGGCATCCTGCGTAAACAAAGTGGACAACTTTGGATGGACATCTTTCAGACCCTCAAAGGCGATGGGCATTTCTCTGGTGATTTCTTGGACAAAAATCTTATGCAGTTCTGCTTCTTGAACCTTGTCCAGGTACGTAACAACTTTAACTTTAACGTGAATTGAACTTTAAATAAATAGATAAACCACTGGATTTAACTATTATGTGAAGTGTTGTTTATGCTAGGAGTTATGTAGACAAAATGGTAAAAGTTAAAATTGAATATATAGTGTTAAAATTCATGAACAAAATGTGTTTTTTTGTTTGTTTTTTTGGGGGGGGTGGGGGGTTAATATGCTCATTCACAAGCTCATTGTACATCAGCTTTAACAATGAATGTCTTGATTTGCCATGCAGAATGAGCTAGATGAAGTTGTGAGAACATGGAACACCCACCAAATAAGACCACGACCAGGCCAGGGATTGCCCGCAGTTCGCCCAGTTCTGATGTTCGCTTTGCCAGAAATTCATGGTGCAACAGAAGACAAGCTCAAATCTGTTTGTCCTGAAGAAGTAGCATCTTGCAAAGAGGAGTGCTCCCCAAAGGGGCAATACCCCTGTGACAAGACTGTATTTGAGCTCTGTGTACTTCTTATGGAAGAAAAAGGATTAACTGCTCCTGTGGACCCATACCTTGCAGCTGAACTGTACACTCTGTTAAGAAATGAGATACTAGAGAATATCTAGAAAGAAAAACTTTAGATGTTTGCATATTAATGAAAGCATAGTTACATTTGAACTCAGACCTACAGTATATTAGACTAGACTGTATTACAATAAGTGTTATGCTAATACATTGTTTTTTGAGCTGTGTAAGTATAATAAATATTGTTAATAAAACAATTATGGTGTATGCTTACACAAACAAGAAATTACAGCACACCAGTAACTAGCCATAATCAATATAATACATGCAAAATGTTTAATCCATTTTTAAAACATCATGAAAACATGAGCAACAAGCATATGAAGCCCTCACAGTGACTGCATGAAGCATTTCAAAAACTTGCTAAGAACCCTCTGATGTGCCTTTTGAAGTGTTATTTACCCTCAACTGTACTTGAACATTTTATAACATATGAGCATATAAATCTATATGTAAACAAAACATGGAAACTAAACAATGTATGTACACAAAGAATATCTGTAAAACCTCCAACAGTTTTTTTGCATTACATGCTGTGACACTCCAAAGCTTGATCTCAAATAACTTGTCAAGTATACCATTTCAAGTATAAACCAGTTTTTTTCTGAATTCTACATTCCATGAGTAAACACAACATAAAAATGTATTTTAACATTTAAACTAAGGATATATGCAATATCTCCAGAAGTTCTCAATATCAAATAACTTTTCAAGTATACATTTTTAAGATACATTTTCAAGTATAAGCCTGGTTTTCTTACATTAAGTGAGTATTGAAATGTAAGTCAGTATTTAAACTTAATGAAAACACAACATAAGTTGTATGTAAAGAGAATGTTCCTATTCTTTACCTTAAAATTGATACCTTCTTTTTTATGTTCAGAAATTCAATGGGTATAGAATTTTGAATCAATATGTAAACCTAAGATGTAAGCACAACACATAGAGTGTATTTCCAGTTATCATATGCAAAGCTTCAGTGTAATACATTCAACCTTATGTTTTCAAGTATGAACCTATTTATTCAGAATTCTGTATTTACAGGCATTGAAGGCGTGTGTGTGGGTGTGTGTATGTGTGTGATGTGTGTGTTTAGAAAATTATCCAGCTACACAATGTCCATGACCCAGATGTTACTTTCCAGAACACAGTTAAATTCAGCACGGAACTGTGGGAAATTATCATAGGAGTCAGAGAGTTCTAGGACCATTCCACAGGTATGTCCAATTGGCCTTCTAGTGAAATCTGTCTGGATGGTGAACTCTACCTGAATGGCCTCTGTAACCACCAAATCGGAACCGGTACAGAATCTCAAAAATCTGCAGAGTTTGTCTTCGTCAATTTCCCTGATGTACCTTTTCAAGTGATTGGCAACCTCTGTTTGATTTTCTGACATTTCTGATGGGAACTTCAACAGGCCAGTCACCTTTTTTGGTGTTGGTTTCAAGTCTTTGTATAGCTGTTGAATTTCTTCACAGCTTAAAGAGATCAGGTCTTTTGTGACCTCCCTCCAGCAGTCAATAACGAACATTGGTTTCTGAATGAGTTCCTTGTGAGCAATTTCGTCAATTATTCCTGGTAGAGAGGAAGCAGTGACCATCCTCCTGCACTCATAAGTGTTCATGATGTCCAAAAGCTCATCCATGTCGACAGAGGAAAAGTCGTTGAGTGCTTGATTGAGAACATCTCGCTCCTGGCAGCTGACAAACTTCAGGAATGTTGCCTTCAGGTCTGTATATACAACCCCAAACAGTATTTCCTCAAACAATGGTTGAGCAATCTTGATGGGGATGTATTTGCAGTCTTTAAACCCTTTAAGAAGGACTCGCCCCACAGCTTTCCACTTGTCACTGCTGAAGTCATGCCTGAGGAAAGGCACTTTTACAGATGTTCCGATGGTGCAGTGTTCATAGAAATCAGACCAGAAGTTACTGTACACATCACGAAGGACGCCTGGCCCACTACCTGCTTCCTCTGAGTTGTTGGGAAGTATACGTTTTACTGTCAAGGACTGGGTGACAATCTCATGGTCAGAAAATGCCTCAATCATGTCGTTGAAGCTATGTGAGTAGTGTATGGTCAAATTCCTGTTCTGTAAATCATTAGGAACATTTTGTGGTGAGTCACAAGGGTCATGGATCACTGTGTCACTGAGAAAATCTTCCTCAGTAGGCTGTTGTGGACCAAATGTGATCTCTGGGTCACTGCTGACATTGAATTGCATGCCTGCATGATGGTCTTCTGAGGAATGTAGGCTAACGTCTTCATCAGAAACGAAAAAAACATCAGGAACAGTCTCCTCAAGCTCACTCAAGTTTTCACTCTGAGAACAGTCATCAACTTTTGTTGAATCTGAATCCGATATGTCACCAGCCTGGTCAGGTTCATCACTAGACTCCTCAGTCAAGCTCAGTATTGGACGAGTTGCTATATAGAAACGTAAAATGGGGAGTTTGACAGTGTTATAAATCATTCCAACCGAGACATCAATGGGGAGTGGATTTTGCTTGAAATCCCAAACTTCGAATTCAAAATCAGACTCTTGGCCTTTGGTGGAGTTTCCATTCTGAAAGAATAATGCCTTTCCTTCTTTTAGTATATCATCATGTCTTGCCTCAGTGTTTATCTGCAGTTTTCTGGTCCCCCCACCTTGCCTTGCTCGAACCTGTTTTATTACACCATTTTCATTGTGAATCCACCCAATTTCAATGTTTCTTTTGCATGATTTTGCTTTGCAGCTTGCTTTTTTGTTTGATGTTTGTGGCTCCTGTTCATCCCCATTTGCCTCCTTCCTAAGCTTCATTTTCTCTTTCAGTTTCTCGAAAAGACCCAGCTTTCGCTTTGCAGATGGGGTCTGACGCCTGCAAAAATGTATCAGGGCAATCCTGTCTCCATATGAGGGAAGGTACTTCGCCAGGTCTGCATCGTCCATAAGTAGGATGACTTCTCTGTCAATCTGTGAAAGGAGAGGGACTCGCATGTTAACTTCTGGAACAAGAATATCAATCATACCATTTCATAACAGCTAAAAGACCATGTTTCTAAAAAGGAGAACCAAATGTAGAATCTGGTCACTCAGATTTAATATGTCAGGACAAATCCGGTTCTGGAGGGCCACTGTCATACAGTGTTAGCTCCATCCCTAATCAAACACATCTAAAATTTTAAGTGTGCTGGCAAAATGTATATATACTAAAAAATAGCATTCAAAATTTCTTGTTACGCTGGTTGTGATATGACAGTTGTGAAATGACATCATGCTTTGCAGTGTCTTTTTAAAAACTGAAATCCAAAATGTAAAAACAATCTACACCACTTTCCTGCAGTGGTACAGTTTAGATTTAAACTTTAAATTTGACTATGAGGTCATGTCATGATGTATCTTCTGCTGGTCACATGTTTTTATACAGTTTTTGTGAACTATGTTTTTCACTTTCTCAGATTTGCATATTTAATGTAAGGTATTGAAATCAAACGTGTAGTGTGACTGCCCCTTAATTAGAGATGATGGAGGTAAACTCTGCAAGTTCCCTCCAAGACTGATGCTGCCCGTCCCTGCAGTAGGTGCGTGTTTAAAGAGATATTAGGTTGTGAAAGGGCAGAGAAGTTTAGTTAAAAGTTTAGAAGTACTGTTATTGTTCCACATGACAAGGTCGGACAACCGCGTCTTTTAACAGAAGGTTAAGAAAATTTAATAAACACTGT
Source organism: Cirrhinus mrigala (assembly GCA_036247105.1). Lineage (NCBI taxonomy): Eukaryota > Metazoa > Chordata > Actinopteri > Cypriniformes > Cyprinidae > Cirrhinus > Cirrhinus mrigala. The sequence goes on along the minus strand of CM070028.1, from coordinate 45,599,108 downwards.
ATTCTAATTATTTTTGTTATGTGTAATTTTAATTTATTTGAACCACGTTTTATTAGTTAGACCATATTCAGCGTTCCTAATGACTTATCAATTTAACCAAAACATCATACCTTTTGCTGCTTCATTAATGTAATTTCTTCTTCAGGGATGCGTCGATTTCTCAGGAAATTGAAAATATTATCACTATTTTCCTCCATCATGGGGCTGCAAAGTAGTGCACAGAAGTGTTAATGGGGTTCTTCGTCGTCCAGTCACACTCGAGACCTTCACGGTCAAAAGTGACCGGACCCCTGAAATCATTTTTTTTTTTTTTTTCAGTAAAATCAATCAAATGTATTTTTGTTCAATAATATTTTTTCTTTTTTTTTGTGGTGTTTTGAGAGAATTTTATAATAATAATAAATATATATGCAATAATTATGATCTATTTTTTGCCATTGAATATAATAGAAAATTTTTATATATATATAATTTTTATTATTTTTTAATTAATGCTGCATTTCAGTTTAAAGTAGAGACCTGGCCTACAGAAAACAATTTTTTGAAGTCAGATTGGTGCCATCTGGTGGTGTAGTGAGCATAATTATCAAGCAATACCACATTTTAACCACTAGATGACTGTACTGCTCTCTGTAGAAGGGCTTGTGAATTCTAGTTGTTTTTGCACATATTTGCCTTTGACTTTTCAGGTTGTGGATTTTAATATATCATATGAGATTATCAAAGACTATTTTTTTTATTATTTGCCAAGTTTTTTGTTTGTTTGATTGGTTTAACTGGTAATTTGAAGTGCCAGTTTTACTTTATAATACAGTCAAACCTGAACATTGCATTAGAAAGAGAACCAATGGAAAGCATTTTGTTACCCATTGTTTTAATTCTAACTTAATAAAAATGCAATTCTTTCAGTCATAACAATTTTTTTTATTTTGAACATTTCATTAAAATTATTTTTTGTAAAATTCAATGAACAATAACTCTTATTTAGCACAGCAATTATGAACAGCAACAGCTCTGGCAACAAAATAACAGCAAAAGTATAATTTTCAAACAGTAAATGGAAACTAGAGAAATAAAAAAAGTATTTTAAATATCATCCTAACCCTATTTACATATTATGTGCATATTTTTTTACATATTCAATGAACAGTAACTCTTATTCAAAACAGTTCATAAACAGGTGCTGCAATAGGCCTGGAGGTTACTAGGGAAGAATTATATCCTTTGATGTGTGTGTCTGTGTTTGTTCAAGAGAGAGGCATAGTGTGTGACTTTTGCATTTTGGACCCAATGTCTCCCCTTTGTTAGATTCATTGATTTTATTTCACATATTCTCATATTTCTCTGTTACAGTCTCATATTTCCCTGTGTGTGTGTGTGTGTGTGTGTGTGTGTGTGTGTGTGCACCTGGTATTCATCACGTTATGGGGACCAAATGTCCCCACAAGGATAGGAATACCAGTAAATTTTGACCTTGTGGGGACATTTGTGAGGTCCCCATGAGGAAACAGGCTTATAAATCATGCAGAATGAGTTTTTTTGAGAAAGTAAAAGTGTGCACAGTCTCCTGTGAGGGCTAGGTTTAGGTGTAGGGTAGGTGTAGGGTGATAGAAAATACGGTTTGTACAGTATAAAAACCATTACGCCTATGGAATGTCCCCATAAAACATGTAAACCCAACATGTGTGTGTGTGTGTGTGCGTGTGCATGTAAACCCAACATGTGTGTGTGTGTGTGTGTGTGTGTGTGTTCAAGAGAGAGACGTGGTGAGTGACTTTTGCATTTTGGATCCAATGTCTCCCTTTTATTTGATTCATTGATTTTGTTTCACATATTCTCACATTTCTCTGTTACAGTCTCATATTTCCCTATGTGTGTGTGTGTGTGTGTGTGTGCGTGTGTGTGTGTGTGTTCAAGAGAGAGACATGGTGAGTGACTTTTGCATTTTGGATCCAATGTCTCCCTTTTATTTGATTCATTGATTTTGTTTCACATATTCTCACATTTCTCTGTTACAGTCTCATATTTCCCTATGTGTGTGTGTGTGTGTGTGTATGTGTGTGCGTGTGTGTGTGCGTGTGTGTGCGTGTGTCTATTTTGCAACCTTGATGGCTTACAGTCTCATTCTTTCATTGCTGTGCACTTTATTTCTTACATTGATTGCTTCTGTTTCACACATTTCCTAAAATTAGCTTTTGAAATGACACGTTCATTTGCGTGTGTGTGTGTGTTTGTGTGTGTATAAGTGTGTGTGTGTGTGAGTGTATTGTAGTGTTTTGCACTACTGATGTTTTAGAGAGTCACCCCTTCACTGTTGTGTGCTTTTTTTCTGGATTGTGGCTGATTTGTAGATTGTATGCACAAAAAAACTCTGTATTTTCATATTTTTGCCAATTTCCCATTCATTTCCTATGGCCGGTCATTTTTGACCGAAGGCCCCGAGTGTGACTATTTTTTTTACGACCACTTAGACTTTTCAAATCCTGTCCCCAATTTTTTTGTGTGTTCATATACCAAGTACCATAAAAGTCACTAAGTTTCGTACCATTCCGATGAAGCTACGATTTTTAATTTTTTTTTTTTTTTAAAAATCCGGTCAGAAGTGACCGAAGAATCCCAGAGGGTTAAATTGGATAACTTTGCTTCCTAAACATGGAGCTCGTACCAAGGTTTACTAATTCAGCTCCGCGAACTTGACTATTAAATCTCACTGCCAGTTTTATCCCCTGATTAATGATATTTATGATCAGTTATCCTCAAAGATAGTTTAAAAAACGCGATTGCTAGCATTAAAAATGCAATACGCTTTTAACTGCAACGCCGCCGTACCATCGTATACCCTATCTATCAAATTATATCAAACTACATTTACAAATGTGTATGCATACTAAAGAGATTTTAATAAACCTTACCTTTGACGATTGATGTTTGCAAGGTCTTCCGTAGAGCTAACTCACTGGCGCAGACGACGCGTACTTGTACAGAACATATCTTAAACATTCACGACTTTATTTTCGTAATTTTGACTTTATTTCTCAAAATACTACGATTTTAATCTCGAAATATTTCGACTTTTTTCTCGTAGCATTTCGACTTTATTCTCATAAGATTTCGACTTTTTTCTCGTAGCATTTCGACTTTATTCTCATAAGATTTCGACTTTATTCTCGTAACATTTCGACTTTATTCTCGTAACATTTCGACTTTATTTTCGTAAGCTTTCGACTTTATTCTCGTAGTTTCGAGTTTATTCTCGAAATATTACGAGTTTAATCTCGTAATCTTAGAATTTTTTTTTTTTTTAAGGTGGCACTAAAACGCCGTCGTAAAAACACGACAAATACAACAACAACAAAAAAACTTTACAAAACAAGTTAGGATGTGCATATGTTTTTATAAATATGTTTATATGTAACGTTTATATGTATTTTCCTACTCTAAAATGAGCTCACAATAGGGCGTTGAGGGCATGCGACCTAACGTCTCCTTTACTACTTTGTTACCGAAACATGGCAAAATATTTTTATTCTGCTGGTTGAAGGGGATGTCATATGACGTCACTAATTAAATTTTGTTGGCTGAACATTAGGCCTAATATTTTAAATGCAATTTTCTTAGCATCATGTATAAATGATATTCCACAGAGGGCTAAAGAGAATTCAGAACTGTCCGTTTTGACCGCACTTGGGTTACTTTACTCCTCCCCTCACTGCAGCCGCCTACCCAGCAAACACAGAACGTTCCCCTAACGTTCCCCTATGGTTCCCGTTTGGTTATTTTTTGGGGAACCAAATGGGAACGCAGATCTTTCTGATCATTCTAATGCTGAAATGTATTCTTTTCCATCATAAACAAACTATTTTTTGCAGAATTTCATGGCTAAAATAAGCGTTTAATAAAGTGTAGACATCAAAGTGGTCAAATCGCATTAGAATTATAATATAATTCCAATTAAGCCAAGGTTTAGCGTAGTCAGAAAATCATATAATTAACACTGGATTTGTTTATATATTTCTGCCTTCCAAAGAAAGCCGCGCACTCGCGTAATTTAAAAATTAAGGATCATTTCGTTTTACTGACTGACTAACATTCGTTGATTGTTTTCTTTAATGAATAATTACTAATAATCACTATATATATACGAGAGTAAATATTGTGATTTCAGGGAAATTTGACACGTCTAATTGAAGAGAACATGATGTTAACGGAGAAGTTTTTTGTATGCTGACCAAAAGAGAAAACCACATTGTCGTTAATTCAGTGGTAAGAAACGAAAGTAATATTATTCTAAGTAAAGTCAAATAAATGTTATTTTTTTTCAATGTTTGTAAAAATAAAATTCACATTTTTAATTGTGCGGTCTTCATTGTGGGTTGTACACTTAAGGTCTTTGGGGTCTGTAGAGACCCCACGCAACAAAATTTAATTTTGTAACAAAATTCACTTTATGAAAGACCCACATTTTTAACTTTCATTCATGGTATAACATGGATCATTTGACATAGTTTGGTGTAAGATTTTTGCTCATCATTTGGAAAATGCCGGTTTAAAAATAAAAACAATTATCATTTTTACCAGTAGATGGCTGCAGAGCTCCACTATTTACTATGTGCTATTTGACTAACTGAAAGACATCTTTTTACAAGTTTTTCAGTGGGAAAGGAAAGGATGTGACGTGTGGCCAAGTATAGTGACCCATACTGAGAATTTGTGTTCTGCATTTAGCCCATCCAAGTGCACACACACAGTAGTGAGTAGTGAACAAACACCCGGAGCAGTGGGCAGCCATATTGCTATCGCTGCAGCGCCCGGGGAGCAGTTGGGGGATCGGTGTCTTGCTCAAGGGTCTCACCTCAGTCGTGGTAGTGAGGGTGGAGAGAGCACTGGTTATTCACTCCCCCCACCTTCAATCCCTGCCGGATCAGGGACTCGAACCTGCAGTGTTTCAGTTGCAAGCCCGATTCCCTAACCATTAGGCCATGTCTTCTTTTTTTTTTTTTTTGATTTTGATTTGAATTTTTGGATTTTATCTACAAATGAAATCACAATTATACAAATAATAATTACTTTTTGTCAAAGTAATGGATGAATTGATAAATTTTGAATGGATGAATTTTGAATCGACATTTTGTTGGTTTGATTCTAAACATAATGTAACTATTGAAAAACTTATTTTCGAACCCGCAACGATTCAATTGCAAGCCCGATTCCCTAACCATTAGGCCACGTCTTTTTTTTTTTCTTTTTTTTTTTTTCTTTTTTCTTTTTTTTTTTGATTTTTTGATTTTTGGATTTTATCTACATATTATGAAATCACAAATATAAAAATAAAAATTACTTTTTGTCAAAGTAATGGATGAACTGATACATTTTGAATGGATGTATTTTGAATCAACATTTTGTTGGTTTGATTCTGATCATAAAATCATAAAAACTGATTTTTTTCAGTACAAAAAAAAATTAAACTCTGACAAAAAGTAATTTTTATTGTTATAATTGTGATTTCATTATATGTAGATATCAATCCAACTGAAAAAAACTTGTAAAAAGATATCTTTTAGTTGGTCAAATAGCAAATTGTAAATAGTGGAGCTCTGTAGCCATCTACTGGTAAAAATGATATTTTTTTTTTAATTTTAAAGCAGCATTTTCCAAATGATGGGCAAAAATCTTACACCAAACCATGTCAAATTATCCATGTTATCCCCATGAATGAAAGTTAAAAATGTGGGTCTTTTATAAAGTGAATTGTACACAAAAAGCTGTTTTTGTATAAAAACCTAATAAAAAAATATGTATTTATTAATTTATATAAATTTTAAAAAATATAATAAATCCTCCAAAAATGGCACAAATGTAGTAAAAACATTAATAAATAAGAAAATAATATTTGTTTAAAAAAAAAAAAACTATTACTTTGTTAGAAAATTAAATTTTGTTGCATGGGGTCGCTAGAGACCCCAAAGACCTTGAATGTGACTTTTTTTTTAACACTAACATAAAATCAAGATATCACTCCATTTTTTTTTTTTTTTTTTTATTTGTAGATCTAGATAGTGCTGACAGATTTACAAAGTCTCATGTCATTTCGACAAAGAGAACATTTTTAAAAAATTAAGCGAAAGTCATTTGCGGGTCAAAATGACCCCGAAGACCGCATATTTTGCTGAAGTCAGTGTTAGTTGGCGCTTTAATAAACAAAATCTGAGTTATGGTACTTTTAATCTTATATATTAACGAATAAAACAAATGTAGCATATTAAATGATAATTTAATGCGCCTTATGATGGCTAAATGTGCTCTAAATATCTGTAGGATTAAACAATAGTTTGAAACAAGACATGGTTTGTAGTAGTGATTATTGAGGTCCACATCCGTCCGTCTTCCATGCTGCTTACTACGGGACGCGGGATCGCTGACATACGGCAGTGAAGTGAAGGAGAGTGAAGAGGTTAGGAGAACTTTCTGGGAACCTTCAGAGAACTTTCAGGGAACCTTCTAGGAACATTAATAGAACGTTCCCTATTGGTTAGCCAGGAAAGTTTTCTTAACGTAAATAGAACGTTCCCTGTAGGTTAGGGGAACGTTCTGGAAACCTACAGGGAACGTTCCAGGAACGTTCTATTTACGTTAAGAAAACTTTCCTGGCTAACCAATAGGGAACGTTCTGGGAACCAACAATTGTTAGCTGGGTATACTCTTCATCTACGAAGTCGGCGTCGAGGCAGTGAAAAGCTGGAACATTTATTTCTGTCGAAATATTTTTTTTTTTTTTTTTTCTTTCCTTAGAGACAATTGGTGAAAATGAAGCCTCTCTTTAGTTTCCCCTTGCTCTGGGGTTTACTTGTCTATGGTAAGTCATGTAGACTTATTAGTTTCTCATTCAGCCGACGATAAGCTAAAAACCGAAAGTGACGCCATTCTGGGCTGCGTTTCCGAAAAGCATCGTAAGCTTTACATCGTAGATCCATTAAAACCAATGGAGCTACGATCAACTTACGATGCTTTTGGGAAACGCAGCCCTGTTTAGTATCAGCTCTAATCGCTTTATATTCGACAGAAATGTATTTGTCACTTGTATTTTGCAGTGTTTTTTTTTTTTTTTTTTATGTAAGCCATTTAAGATTGTACGTTACAGTCTCTCCAAATTGCAATAAACTCGAGGTGTCTCTTGGTTGATCAAAAATTCACTGATGTCCAAAGCAATACATTAAAGTGCCCCTATTATGCCTTTTCAAATATGCCATTTCATGCAGTGTGTCATGTAGCTGTATGTGAACATAACCCACTGAGTAAGTGACGTCTGTGGACATACAAAACATGTTGATATCGCGTCCGCCCGTCCAGGCCATGATCTGAACGTCCATTGACAGCCAGAATAAGTCGATTAATGACACTGAGAAACGATGTCTCATCAGGCCACAATCTAAACGTCTATTGACAGCCAGTACTAGTTGAGAAAAGACGTTCATATTGACTATAATCTAAACGTCCATTGACATCTAGATTTAGTCGATTTATGACGTGAATAAAGATGTCCAATCTGGCCACAATCTAAACATCCACTGACTACCAGATTTAGTTGAGAAAAGACGTTCATCCTGGCTATAATCTGTACGTTCTTTGACATCCAGAATTATTCGACAAATGACGTGAATAAAGATGTCCAATTTGGCCACAATCTAAACATCCGTAAACATCCAGATTTAGTCAATAAATGACAGAAAATATGTTAAGGCCACAATCAAAACGTCAACCAATCAAAAAAGACATCAGAAATGACTGTTAAAAAAATTAACAACCATCGTCATTGTCATAATTGCAGAGTCCCTCAGTCCAAACTAATTTCCTAAAGTCTTTCATTCCAGATTAAGTGCCAAGCCCTTAAACACAATCGTTTTAAGTTTTATTGTGTTGTGTTAATTTATACTACTGTTCTAGTTTTAAGTTTTGCTAAGTATTAGTAATAAAAATATATTTTGAGATTTAAATAGTTGATTTCTGGGAGTGATCAGTTTGGTTTACAGGAAAATGGTAAACAGTTTATTGCAATTATATTGATAAGATTCAAAAATGCAAGACTAGTATACACTACACAGTTATTCAATTAAATATTCAGTATTATCAGTATTCTTTCAAATCTAATTTAGGTCTATGGTCTGTCTGAAGTTTCATGACGCGACAACCATTAACAAGAGTAACTGGGTTTTTCTTTTAAATGGGCTTTAAATGCATTTATCATGTTTTATTACTTTTTGTTGCAAGCATGAAGTACACTTAAATTACTCCAAAATTTTACTTAAAGCATACTAACAAGTTCTTTAATAATGTACTTTAAAAGTATACTTTCAATGCATTGTTACATTTCAGCACACAGTTAAAAATAATACTAAAATATATTTACATAAAGTGCAAATAAATACACTTTTAAAAACAAACAAAACTACATTTCAAGTATATTTTTAGAAAATATATTTTTTAGAAAATATACTAAATTACAATTATTTTAAAGTGTGTTAAAAGTTGTATTGTGAAAATAGGTAAAAGCATGGTGGTAATACACTTATAATATATTTAAAGTTAGTACAATTTTTGGTTAGTATATTTGCAATGTACTATTGAAACAGGAAATATATTACAAATACAATAAAGTATACTTTTTTTTTTCACTAGGGTATTTACCTTTAAATTGGTGTTGTTGAGATGCAAGATAATCAAGCAGGTTTAAAGGTAGTAGAGAAGTTTTATTAAGGATTACAGGCAGGTAGAAAACCAGACAGTTGTCTTTCTTTCCTCAACTGTTTTTGCACATTCACAACTCCCAATGGATGAAGCCGCTAAAGGAAGCCGCTATCCGCCACGTTGCCGCGGACCCCGGCGGGGAGCAAGTGCGGCTGCCGGACTCCGCCCCTTACCTGGACCCTTCCCTTCGGAACACTACCCCTCCTTCACGGAAGCCCTTCACCGAGGACACCGGATCCCCCCTGTTTATTTTGGACACTTTTTCCCCCTTTTTGGACACTTTTCTGTTTATTGTTTAATAAAAGCCTCTCCGAGACCTGACGTCACGCCCACTGTGTCTGTCGCTTTGCTCCGTACCCGTGGCAATATATATTTAATGCTTAGTGTACATGATAAACACAATTACACACAGAGACATGCATGAAGAACTGCAGATCTTCAAAAGCATGATGTTCTTCAAAACAAGAAGCTGTTTTTTTTTTTCTTTTTTGCACTTGAAAACAAAGAAAGGCAGAAAAGAAGAAGTGAACAAATGATTAGCAAAATATTGTAAGGCTTTGTGAGGGGTGGAGTGAAATAAGCACAGTCGAGATAGACAGTTCTGACCTCTCGAAATGGAACAGAGATCAAAGGCAGATATCGCGTTATTCACACTCACGTGCTGTGTTGCTGATAAATAATTTCAGCTCTATTATTTTTATATGAAAATAAATATGCTGAATAAGACACTCAAAGTGCTTGCTATTTAATTCCATACGAAAGGCGTGTATATCATTATTTTAATACAAACATGTACAGAGCTAGGTAGATTACAAATCTACTAGGTAGATTTGCAAATTGTAATCCGTTACTGATTCCAGATTACATGACCAAACATTGTAGTCAGATTACTTTTAGATTACTTTTGATTTAACTCATTTATCACATTGATTTAAATAGGATTATTGTAACGTGATGAAAGAAGACGGGCAGATCCTTGCAGATAAGCTTTTATTAATAGGACGAGACAAATACATGGTCAAGCAGGCAGGGTCAGAACAAATACAAACAGGTATGTTGGGGCGAGGCACAAGAGTAGTCCGTGAGGCAGGCGTAGGTCGATCCGGGGCGAACATAATCCGTGACACGAGGCAGAGGGGTCTCCTTACAACGAGCAAGAGTCCAGAAGGCAGGCGGCGAGACAAACGAGAACGAGGTGGGAACACAGGAACTAGGGAACAAGGAAACTAGGGAACGCAAAACAATACAATAATAACCACAATGGCAATCACAATACTCTACAGAGGTGCCTAATAATTATGCACACAATGTATATATATATATATATATATATATATATATATATATATATATATATATATATATATATATATTAAGAAATACATGAAGACAGTTTTTTTTTTTTTTTTTTGTATAGGTTTGAAGACAGATAAGTTGACAGTGACTCTTGAAGGACCAGCACCAAATCCTTTTGTACTTCAAGAATTTGTCTTCCAGAATCTAGCAGTACATTTTGGGAGTTCATGTTTAGTCTATCTCCTATCCTAAAAAAAAATTACTTGCAGAGATGGACTAAATTGAACTCCCAAAACTTACTGCCAGATTAGATAAATTCTTGAAAGAGTGGTATAAGAGGATTTGATGCTGGTCCTTCAAAAGTCACTCTCAACTTATCTGTCTATAAAGCCTATAGAAAACAGTCTTCATGTATTTCACAACACTTCAGCATGTTATTCTCTTTAAATGAGGGTCATTGTTTAAGATTTTTCACCCAAGCAAAGTCTCTGAGAACCTGACACATTGAACTTCTGAAGACTCCAGGTAGGTTGCAGCTCTGGAAAATGGTGGCGCTGGAGACTAAATGGTTCCTGGTGGTTTCACAGCTAATTCTTCACTTTAATTCTTAATTCTTTTGCAGTTAATGTGTCTTTTCTTCTCCACTGTTTTTTTTTTTTTTTTTCTCACCGTGCTGACCCAATGAGCATTTCTCTGTCCAATGGTCAAGCCTTAACTTTGCAAATTCTAGTATTGCATTAGGATTGCATCCTTCTCATGGGCATTTAATAATTTTTGACTTTTCAGTCTGGGTTAAATGTCTTTTTTGGCTTTTTTGTATGTAAAAGAAAACGTGCCTAATAATTACGCACACCTGAATATAAGGAGTTTTTTCACTTCCAGCCTTCATGGACAAATATATATCACGTATAAATGATTAAATACAAAATTAATAGTAGTTATTAAGATTGATGTGGTTTGGAATTGGTAAAATGTGCTTGGAAAAAAAATATGACCAGAATATTAGCGTGCCTAATAATTATGCACACAGTATATATATATATTTGTGAAGTCTTGCATGTGTTTCCTATTCCTGGTATCCTGGTTGTATGTGTCTTGGTTTTGTTATGACCTTTCACTGTTATCTCAACTACGGTTGAGGATAAACCTTTAATAAACAACTGCACTTTGATCCACACCTTTGTGTTCTCCAGCAGTTCATGACAGATATAATAACACTTGATGGATTTGTCAGATGCAGTCTGAGCAATGAAACATATGTAACTAAAATTATTCAATAAACTCTGCTCCTTTTTTATCATCATCACTTTGTCTCCTGCTTTTTTTCTGGCTTAATGAATCAACTTCTTGCCTGACAGAAGTTTTTTTGTTTGTTTGGTTTTTTTTTTTGGAAAAAAAAAAACTTTGTTAATGGGTTTGGGATTTTAGACAACTTTGCTGACAAGTTGTTCTGTTACCAGACTAACTGGATATTTTCTGACAGGATCAGGTGTCCAGAGTTGCATCTGATATTTCTGTCATGGAGGCATGATCTAGCAAGAGTTATATTGTAGTATTAGTTGTAAAAATGTACATACAATTTCTTTCTTTCTTTTTTTCTTTCTTTCTTTCTTTCTTTCTTTCTTTCTTTCTTTCTTTTCTTTTTAGTAAGTTTATGTCACATGCAAAACTCCTCCAAAATAAAGTTTTTATTTTAGGATCTTAAATAATTGGATGTTTCCATGTACTTTTTTTCTGTAGGAATCTGCTTAAATATTGTAAATGATCAGTACATGATCAACAGAACATGTGAGAGTTTTTATTCATTTTTTATTTTATTTTTTATTTTATTTTTTTAAGTTTGCTTACCAAGGCTGCATTTATTTGATTTATTTGACTGCAGAAGGTTAGTGTTACAAATCTGTCGGTGTTCTGCGGACCGCTCACCACCAGATGTCGCTCTCACCTTATCCTCACACACAGTACAGTACAGACATGTTTTATTCTGGGAAAATGACTCATCGCCCTAAAAGCCTACAAATGTTGTTGGTGTGTTATTGTTCAGGGTTCTCTCCTTGGGTTAAATCATATGTAGGAGTCATCACTAATATGCTGTACACCATATTAGTTAAAGTTATTGTACATTATTGTACACAGTTAAAGTTTTTCTCTATAGCTTTAAGAAATACTGTCAGGATGTAAAGACAGTGAAAAAAATAGAAATGAAAAGGCATGAACACAATTATTTGTGTACTAGACTTTTCATTTCAGACACAAATTTTATGGGAGGAGAGTATTTAAAAGAATCATGCAAGGTGATTTTCTAAGTTTTGCGTTGGTTAGTTTACTGGTATGTGATATTATTCAGTCCCCCGAAAAGCATGTTTGAATGCATTTTAAACTTACATGCTGTAATAGTTGCTGTAGGAGGAGGACAAACGCAGAGAAGAGAGAACATGGGATAAAAGGGAGATAATTTTCTCTACTCATGTTGATTTATTTGGAATGCCAAAGGAAAATATTGTCTGAACATGTCGTTACTAACCACAGTGCAAACTTAATCTTTTCAATGTATAAAAAAGACATAAAATCTTTTAACCACGAGACAGTAGGAGGTTTAGAAGACTTCCAGTGCAACTAGAATTCATCGACAAGCTATCCAGTGAGTTAAAGGCAAGAACATTATCACATTATATATTTTATCTAAAGCCGCTGGGTCACCAAAAATTGCAGTCAAAGGCTTCAAGGTCCAATGGTTCAAGGGAAATATTAAGAACGTTAGAAAATATATAACAAAAAGGAACACCAAACATTATCCAGCTTTTGACATCACAAAACAAAACAAACAGAAGAGCCATAAAACACCTATTGCAGGTGATATCTGCGCTTGGACATAGGTTGCTTAGTTTGACATTTGTAAAATGCATTCTATTAAAATCCTTAAATTGGATAAGTCTTAGGGTCAGTTTAGGGTTGCATTGCAATGTGAAGAAGAAGAGCAGGAGTGAGCTTCTAACCTACACTAATCTATCACAAACTGCTGCACAACCAGAAAACCATGCCGTGAAGTCACTTTAATCATACATAATAGTAATATTAGTGATGCCGATAAAAATAAATAAATAAATAAAACAAACAAACAACTCCAGCTGTGTTATCCTACCATTGTGGTTGGTGAGAATGTAGTGTGGGGTTGTTTTGGTGTTTTGTTTATGTTCATGTTTTCATGTCTTTTATTTTGTAGTTTGATTTCATGCTGTCTGTGTCTTGTTTCCCTTGCCCTCATGTATTCCTGCTATTGGTTCCCTAGTTTTATGTGTCATGTTCTCATTGGTTGTTCTAGTCTGTTTGCTCATTGGTTTGTTCATGTCATGTGACCTTCTCTGTTTGGTATATATAGCCCTCATTCAAGTCATTGTTTGGATTAATGTTTGTTTGGATATCACATTTGGATTACAATAAAGCTGCACTTGGCTTCATCTCCTTCAACTCGCCTCCAGTGGATCAGTATCGTTACTGAGAACCATCTCCATCTCTGAGATAGTGCCAGTGTGAGAGGCCAAAGTGATGAGAATTCCTCCAAAGATGTTTTCAAGAAGAGCTTTAAATTCCCCTGACAAACTTCACCTCAGTATATCTGGCCCAATATTCACAAAACGTGTTTCACAAATGCAAAACAGAACAGTAAACACAAATATACAAGTGTACACGCAACATTTTGAATGTTTTACATTTGTAAATAGATTGTCGAGTCTGCATGTCATTACATGCATGGATGTGTTCGACTTTATCCCCAAGTAGCATCTGACTTGAAGCATTTGTATATTTGTGTATTTCAGTGCAATGGCAAAGCAATAAAACTGGTTTGTAAGACTGAATATTCATTTAAAGATGTAGTGTTTGGGAAAGGAAGCCACCAGTATTGTTCATTTCCCTCACCTTTTGTAAATCTGTGTTTTCAGGAGCATCATGTTGACCACTCGTCTCCTAATATGGCTGAGATTCCACTGATGACTGTTCCCAATGAATCGTTACCTAACCAGACTGAGGCTGCCAGTGTGACATCAACGTAACATTATATTTTACTTTGATAATTCATTTAAAGAAAATTTGAAGATTAGGGAAGCTAAAATTCACATTTTTCACAGAGAAACAGTGTTATAATAGTAAGATTTCAGAAGTCAGAACAAGGTTATGGGTGGTCTGACGATTTTATACCATGATCTTTTATGTCCTCATGATAATGTTAAAACTGCAGCCTGACTGCCTACTAGATGACTGTGCTGTTTGGCCAAATTATATCACACTCTATCATGTGTCCTTCGTGTGTTCTGACCTATTTGAAAAACAATCCAATGTAAGCTAGTAGAAGCGCTGTACGCTGACGAATGTCCAAATCGGGCAAATCATGTAATATAATTGTCGTTAAAAAAAAAAAAGTGCGGGACATGTTATTACAGGTGCATTAATTACAAAAGAGACAATCATACAAGCAAAGTGTACTTGGGGTTTCAGGTGCACCTAAAAGGTCAAATATACACCAAAATATTTGAAAATGTCTGTCTTGACAAGTATTTAAATAAAAGCAGTCAGTTATGTCTTAACTAAACATAAACAGTTGGGAATGAAATTAGATGTGTGTCAGTATTTTAGATCTGTGCATTCAGTCTTAAAGTTAAATACTGCTGCTGACTGTGTCATTAATGTTAATCAAACAACAAAAGATAGAGAAAATCACTCACTGCTCCTAGCTGAATCACTTTAGTAGCTTTAATGCAAATTAATGTATGTTTAATTCATGCAGTGAAGACTATGCAGTGTAAAGCTCAGGTTTTAATGACCACTGATTCTATATCCCATGATCCAACAAAGGTTATGGAAAATGAATCAGTTTTTATAGTGTTAGATCAGGTCCCCACGCCAGACAATTAGGATCCAGCCCCAGACACCAGATCCCGTCAGAAAATATCAGTCTAAACCAAACCAATTAGAATTTCCAAAACTCATTGTGAAAAAACATATTCTTTATCAATTATGATTGCATGTGCTTTTACCTTTTCCAACTATTACCTTTGGCCATTTGTCATATTTAACATCTTTTGATCTCAGCATCAGGGTTTCTGTGCCCGAGTATTTACTCAAATTGCCTGTCAGGATTATCAATTTGAAACTAGAATTGTTAATTGGAGGATCCCAATTTCAACCATTCAAAAACAAAACATGTGCATTGGAATTCCACTATGTAGAGAGAACTGAAAAAAAAAAAATTCTTAAGGATCTTGTCCTTTGAGATTTAACCAAAATTACATCACTATGACCTTCTAGTCATGGACAAATGATTGAATCACATCATGTCATGTTTGACCATATCTTGTAGCATGATGATAATAAACCACTCATGAATTAGAATGATTGACCCTGTATGATAAATATATGACATAAAATACCCATGTATTTGTGTTATAAACAATATAAAATCTTTCGTAGCTCAGAATGCCTCTGTGCATGAAATGTCTCAGGAGTCAGTTCTCGAAGAGTCTCGGTAGCCTGCTCTTGAAGTGTCTCTGTAGTTAGTTCTGTTCTTCCCAAAAAACCATCTTGAGTTTGAAGATTGCGAAGTTCCGTCTCTCTCTCTGATGTTCCCTGAAGTTCCAGTTATTCTGTTTGCCGTTGCTTGTCGACACAAACTGTGATAAGGCTCAAACCTCTCAGCGAATTTCTGGAAGGTCACTGACAATGATCTTCGAAAACACAAAAACAAGAGAACGGAAAACAGAGACTGTTCTTCTGAAAAACAAGATTGCTTAAACTTCGTTGGAATTATTTTGACTCCATTATAACCTCGATAGATAAACAAAGAACATAGAGACCAATTGGCGACTAAACTGTAGTCCGGTGAAAGCTAATCATTATAGCCCCCCACCCGCCATATCTTCATCATGAGGTTGGCCCCCAAGTCACTAAAAGACAAGGTTCTTCCCCATGACTCCTTCCTACAGCATTTCGCCGGGTCTCATTCAAAATCAATGAGCAAATTCACAAGGTCTAATACCTATCCATTTAATTTTGGCTAATAATTCTACATAATTTGGATCTGAAGGGGTTGCTAACGATAAACTTATTTTAGCAGAATTCTATGTCCGCCCCCCCTCTGGAGGAGGTTTCCATACATCCTAAAGCCTGAATTCAAACCTTTGTCTGATTGCCTCAGTTAAAACCAATCGATGTATCAGAAGAAAATCTGAATTAAGTGCACACCTGCCATAGCAAGATCTCTCATAGCAACATTTGACCTTCAGCCAAAACTGAGCTGATAAATTCATATTATGCACAGAAATAATAGAAGCATGTCTAACCATGTTAGCTCTGTCATACCACATTTGATCTCAGAGTGTGATTAACTCAAATGAGGAATGTCATTGTTGGTAGTATGAAAATCCAATGAAGTCCACAGACTTCGTGACATACCTGACCATTACAGTTTGTTTGCTCTGGTCAGAATCAATAGTGTCTGACACTCCCATCAAGGAATGATGTCTCAAACCAATATTTAGCCATAAAGACAGCAGTACCTATTGATAGTAAACATTTTGCCAACTATAACCAAAACATCCCAGTAACCACTCTGCTGCCAACCTACTCCAAAGTCATGCACAACACCCAAAGGCACAACGGGAGTCCATGTAGATTTCAGCATTTCTGCTGTATAGTTAAAAACACGCTACTTATAAAAAAAAAAAAATCGTTTGAAAAACACGTCGCATTTAATTATCACATTCAGAAATGGCTGATGTAGGCTAAAATACCGGCAGCCTAAATCAAAATGTTTACAAACATTATAAACACGTTCAACATGTTTGACCCCTAACTGGCACTTGGTCACTTGAGTGAACAGCACAGACGCTTGTGACCTAACTCTGGATCTGTTGTAGGGTCAATAAGGTCAAACTGCTGTTGATGGTCAGCGGGGCGCTTACTAGAAAGGAAGTCAGGTCCAATTAGCCAGGTGGTATCTTTCAACGAGGTAGCAGACAATGATCGTGAGCCATGGTCCGCTGGGTTGAGCTCTGAAGGGACATATTTCCACTGACGAGGTGCTGTTGCTTGTCTGATGAGTTGAACCCTATTGCTGACGTAGACATAGAATCGTCTCTGCTCATTGTTGATATAGCCTAGCACGAGTTTGCTGTCTGAAAAAAAGGAAACAGAGTTCATGTGCAGGTCTATACTACTTACCACAGACTCAGATATTTCTACGGCGAGGACGGCTGCACATAGCTCAAGCCTGGGGATGGTGGTCTCTTTAACTGGAGCCAACTTTGATTTGCCGAGAACAAATCCTACTTCAGTGTAACCCTTTATGTCAGTCACTTTCAAATAGGCTACCACAGCAATGGCCTTGGTTGATGCATCTGCAAACACGCACAACTCTCTAGTGTCTGCAGCAGATGGAGAGAGAGAAGTGTAGCAGCGAGGAATCTGTAGGTCTCGAAGGCATTGGAGAGAACTTTTCCATTTGATCCACTCCGCTTTTTGATTTTCAGGTAGTGGTTTGTCCCAATATCTTTTGTCCATGGACAGTTCTCTAAGTAACGATCTACCTTGTATTGTGACAGGTGAGGGAAAGCCGAGAGGATCGAAAATGCTGTTGACGGTAGAGAGTACGCCTCTACATATAAAAGGCTTGTCGTCTATTTGGACTTGAAAGGTAAACGTATCAGTGAGTATGTTCCAACTTATGCCTAAGCTGCGCTGCCTGGGAACATTGCCTGTAGAGAAGTCAAAATCTTTGATGCTGGTTGCTCTGTCTTCAGGAGGGAACTCCTTCACAACAGCTGCACTATTTGATGTGATCTTATGCAATCTAATATGAGAATGAGACAGCATTTTCTGAGCTCTTTTGAGAACACGGATGGCGTCAGACTCTGTTGCAAAAGACTTCAGTGCATCATCAACATAGAAGTCTTTTTCAACGAATGCTCTCATGTCTGAGCCAAATTCAGCTTCTCCTTCTCTTGCTGCTCTCCTGAGGCAGTATAATGCCACATTAGGAGATAGTGTATTCCCAAACACATGGACAAGCATTCTGTAGTCCACAATCCTATGGTTCCAAGCATTGTCGCAGAACCATAGAAACCTTAAGTAATCTCTATGCTCTTCTTTGACAGTGAAACAGTAGTACATGTGCTGGATGTCTGCAGTAACAGCAATCTTCTCCTTTCTGAATCTTATTAGAATGCCCAGCAAGTTGTTGTTTAAATCTGGCCCTTTGAGGAGGACACTGTTGAGTGAGATCCCTTCATACTGTGCACTAGAATCAAACACTATGCGGATCTGGTCTGGTTTTTTGGGATGGTAAATGCCAAAGGACGGCAAATACCAGCATTCCTTTTCTTCCTGAAGGACTGGGGCAAGTTCTGCATGTTCCCTGTCAATCATGTTTTGCATGAACTGTATGTAATGTTCATTTCCGGTTTCTTTTCTAGTGTATGGCATACTGACTTTAGTCTTTTCATTGCGTAGTCTCTGTTATTTGGCAGTTGTCTCCTGGGAGACTGAAACGGAAGTGGCGCAACCCATCTTTGTGTGTCATCTTTAAAAACTTCCTTATCCATGATCTTAATGAACTCAAGATCTTCGATGGATGGAGCAAGCATATGATCTTTGTCTGTGCAGGCGAACACTGTATGTCTTGTCTTATCTCCGCAAGGAGGAGGAGCTGTCTGTGTGGCAGGGCGCTGAGGAAGAGGAAAGTGTAGACTGGAGTAACTTTGTGTAGGATCTTTCACATGCAGGTGGCTACAGCAGGGTGGGAGGTAGCTAGAACGACCATTTTCCAATATGTTGGTTTTAAAGGCATTGACTGATGAAGGCCTGTGTGCTATGCCAAGGCACACATCTCCTATCACCACCCAACCCAGATCTAATTTCTGTGCAAATGGGGCATTGCTGGGTCTATTTATCTGCTTGCGGATTTTGTGTATTCTCAAAATGTCTCTGCCCAGCAACAGTAGTATTTCTGCTTTGGGATCTAAGGGTGGGATCTCATTAGCTATGCCTTTTAAGTGGGGGTGATAGAAAGCTGCATTGGGCGTTGGAATTTCTGACCTATTATTTGGAAGCTCGTTGCATTCAGTGAGTACAGGAAGAGGGTTGCACGTCTTCTCGTCCAGTGACTCAATCATGTAGCCACATGCTCTCCTTCCAAATGTCTGTGTACTGCCCGCACAAATCTTTAAAGTGTACGGTGATGGAGGGCTCTTGTCGTTGAAGATCTCAAAAAAGTCTGACCGTGCGAGAGACTTATTGCTTTGTTCGTCTATGATTGCATACACCTTTGTTGCAGATTCCCGATGGCCTTGGGGGTAGACTTTAACTAGACATATTTTTGAACAAGCTCTTGCACTTACCCCGTTGCTGCACACTTTGGTGCAGCTTGATAAAACTGCTTCTTGAGATGGCTGACTGTCTTCACCATCCCTGCCATTGTCTGAGGTGGGTGAATAAGGCTTGGCCTTCCATGGCGATGGGCCAGGATGAAGTGCCTCTGTGTGCTTGTCGCTTTTGCACTCTGCACATGTTATGACTGTGTTGCAGTTTTTGGCAATGTGGGCTGTCGACGCACAACATCGAAAGCAAATGGAGTTGTCTTTAAGATACTGTTTGCGGTCTGGTAGCAGTTTGTCTCTGAAGCTTCTGCATTTTCCTAGTGGGTGGGGCTTTTTATGAATTGTGCAGTATCTACTAGGATCTGCAGCGTCAACCTTTGGCTCAGAGGTGTTATTAGATTCAGCGACTTGCATTTTGTGGACTGAAACAGGCTGATTGGTATAACCTGGATTTTTTGGCTTGTCTTTCTTTGCAGTCATGGGAGATATGGTGAAACTGGGATCGTTTCTGGCTTTAGCTTGTTGGTGAATGAAGTTCACGAATACACTGAATGGAGGGAAAGGAACACCATGCTCTTGCTTAACTTGTGATCCATAAAACATCCACTTCTCCTGTAGATTATATGGCAGTTTGTCCACGACTGGAGCCACACCACTAGCAGTGTCTAGATATGCCAGTCCTGGAAGAAATCCATCTTGCTTAGCAGCAGACAGTTCTTGGAGAAGGTCCGCTAGCTCACGTAGCTTTGCTGGCTCTCTGTTGGATATTTTTGGAAAGTTCTCTAATCTTGCAAATAATGCCTTCTCAATGGCTTTGGGTGTGCTGTAGCACTCTTCAAGCCGCTGCCAGATCGTTCTGATTCCACCCTCAGGATCTCTGATATAGGCTGCTTTCAACCAGGGTGCTTGCTCTGATGACTCTTTGCCAAGCCATTTGATAAGGAGATCTGTCTCTTCTGCTAATGTTAAGCCGATGTTATCTATGGCATTGCAGAAGGACGCTTTCCATGCCCAGTAGTTTTCTGCTCTATCATCAAACTTCGTCAAACCAGTGGAAATCAGCTGATTTCTTGTGATGAATCTGGCCAGATCTGTTGTGGCAGAATCTTAGTTGCCTCTATCAGGTGCATGATGATAAAGTGGACTGGCAGGTGGAAGAGGACTGTGCTGTGCGTTGTCGTTTGCTCCCTGCCATGCTTTGCTGTCGGTTTGTGGTGGTTCATGATATCTCTTTGCAAGCAGTACTGCTTGCCTCTGTTGCTGTGTTTGTGGTGAAGAATTACTTTGTTGGTTTGGCATAGCTATGTCACTTTCTAGCTTTACTGCTTGTTTTAAAACGTCATGTGCAGTACAATATCTTTGATTCACCTCTGATCCTGTTTCTCCGAGGTTCTGACAATAGGCGGCTCTGGTACGAGCTGCTTGTACTTTCGCCTTTGCTGTGGCTAAAATGGTGCTCTTTCTTGAGCTGTGGCTTGACGTGTGAGATGATGCTCGGATGGAGCCGGACGCTGAAACCTGAGATCTGACTTCAAGTTCTTGCAATTCTACTTCGGTTAAGCCATTGACGTGGACTTGAGCTTCTTTCTGCATTTCCATGTCTTATGGAGGAGGAGATTACCTACTTGCAGACTACTATGAGCAAAGATCTGTCGTCTTGACAGGCGAGGGTTACCCTTTTTACTGTTCTGGCCTCGCTAGAACTCGCTGCCTAGCTATTCTGTCAGCTAAACAGAAAAGGTATAAAGAACCACTAATGTAGCCTGATGATCCATTCCATTGTCCTTCATTATCTTTTGTAAAACTGTAAAATACAAATAAAGCTCCTTTAAACTCACATACAACTTGTGCGGTGGTATATCATAACATCGCATCGTTATCACGACGTAGCCGACATTGACGAGCAGCCATTTTAGTATGCACTACTTTAACAGAAAATTGTCTCACTACAGTTACGTTCGTCACATTAGCAGACATAAATGATACTCACAGGGTATTGCCCTTGCTGACAAGAAGTTTTAACAGTAAACACAAAGTTTCCTAGCAGTAGGAGAATGCTGAACCACCGTCTAGCCGCGTATCTCTCAAACTAAACATAATATTACCTCCGCTACCAGCATTAACCTGTAGGTGTCACTTTCGTATTACAGATAATTACTTTTGACCTGCAAATGTATTTATGGTCTACTGAGACCATGACACTCACCTCAGTTTTCTAAGCTAGATTTGATAGGAATGTCTATGAATTATTTTCATTAATTACAAAGACAGAAGAATTAAGTTCATGGATGTTTATCTTCAAATTGGTGTTGTTAAGATGCAAGACAGTCAAACAGAAGAGTTTAATGGTAGTAGAGAGGATTTATTGAGGATTAGAGACAGGTGGATACAAATTCTTATCCTCGTTTGTTTTTGCACATTCACTACTCCCATTATTTTTTTAATGCTCAATAAGTGATTACAGAGGACAGGTACAGAGACAAGTATGAAGAAGTGCAGATCTCAGAGAGATGTAATTATGAAGAGTATAACATTAAAGTTAAATTTTTAAAATGATGTGTACTTAATAGACTGGTGCACCATGAAATGAGAGACAGTTAAGATATTATCCTTCCTACAGTCTCATAATAACAGAGGGGTACATTTTCTTTTAACTTCAGGTGGACTTGTGTGCTGTTCTTCAAATATACACAGCTTGTTAAAGCACAACTAAAAATGATATTATTTAAAGTACATGAATGTTTTGCTATTATATAAAGTATATTGGCACAGTGTTCATGTTCACAGCTGTCAAATTGTGGTTGCCATATTTGGAGCATTTGTAAAAAGCTAGCTAAAAGCCACTGACCTTTTTTTTTTTTTTTTTCAGTTGAAAAACAAAGACAGAAAAAAAGAGAAGTGAACAAATGATTGGTAAATTATATTGTTATGCTTTGTAAGGCTCCATTCACCCTGTCTTTACAGAAACCCATAACGTACAGGCCAGCCTTTTTCACACTTCACAACAATATGATGAGTGGACTTACTCCCTCTATATTCACATTTTCGTTTTTTCTCACTAGGTTTCAATCTGCACGTGATCACAGTAAAAGGCTTCTTGCTCCTAAACAGATCTTTGCCCTGTGCAATACCATTTTTTCCACAAACTGCTCTAATATCATTTTC
This sequence comes from Cirrhinus mrigala, assembly GCA_036247105.1. Lineage (NCBI taxonomy): Eukaryota > Metazoa > Chordata > Actinopteri > Cypriniformes > Cyprinidae > Cirrhinus > Cirrhinus mrigala. The sequence goes on along the minus strand of CM070028.1, from coordinate 45,576,537 downwards.
ATTCGCTTGTATGAAGGTGTTCACTTCTTTGCAGCCATTTGCAGTTCCAGAGGCAGTGATGGTTCTTTTTCTGATTTCTTTGTTACAATCATGCTCACTCACACGAGGACCCAAATGCCGATTAAGGAATGTTTGATAACAACAAGACAAATTTTGTGTATATCTTATAATTGCTGAGGAAATCTCTAAAGTTCTTACCTTGTTGTTCTGGGTAAATAAATACTTGTACAGTTGTCTTCTTTTGCCTGGAGACTTTGCAGTAATTAACAGCTGTTTTCAGATGGTCTCGATGCTAGCAGTCATCAACTGTGGTGTAGAGCAGTCGCAGTGCGGGATCCCTGGAGAATGCTCAGCTTATTAAGAAAGATAGGTCATATTTATACTACAGATTCATACAGCAACATGTACTGGGCATCCAATCAAAGTACTCAGAGGTCAAACATTACCCTATAAGGATGTTAAGAAAAAAAAAAATGTGCGTGAGCATGTGTGTGTGTGCTAAGGGTGTACCAGTAGACTTGGGTGAACAAGTCTAGCTCTTGTTTTACCTGTAGATATGTCTGTGATGTGCACATAACAACCAAAAATTACCCAAGGCAAGTCTTGCACAATACAAGTCAAAAGTCAAGGCCAAGAAAAAAATAATAAAATAAATGAAAAAAAAAATAATAATAAAAATTAGAACTTCACTTTAGTGCACACTCACTGCTTTCCACCAGTTTCATGCTTCAGTGTGGAAAGAACTGAAAGACAGCCCTGAGACAAATCAACACCTTGCTGAAGACCTGAATGAGTTATCGTAGATTTGAAACTCCCAGTCTAACACCCCATACCCGTTCTGACCACCTCTCTACACAACCATCAAAACCTCCAGCAAGCCCCCTCCAGAAGTGGTCCTGCATTTCAGATCAGTGAAGATGATGTGCTTTAGGTCTTCTGGAAGCAGAAGAGATGGAAAACACCAGGCCAGCCTGTCTGAAAACCTGTGCTGACCAGCTGGCCTTCAACAGATCGAAGTCCCTGCCTCATTCAAATGCTCGACAATCTACTCGGCCGTCACTGAGTCTGTTCTGTGCACTTCAATAACTGTCTGGTTTGGCTCAGCTACAAATTCAGACATCAGAAGATGCCAGAGGATGGTTTGTACTGCTGAATGGATTATGGATTATTACTAATAATGGATTATTAGTGCTCCTCTGCCTACCCTTCAAAAACTGCAAACCGACTGGTGCTACAGAGCACTGAATACCAGGACAGACAGGCACAAGAAAAGTTTTTTCCCCAGGCAATCTACCTCATGAACAGTTAATGTTCTCCCCATTGTGCAGTAAAATGTGCAATAACCTTATGTTTATTTGTTACCACCCTACATCTTATTTTATTCCTATTCTATTTCATTTATAGCACACCTATACATACATTTTATTTTATTTTATTTTATTTTATTTTATTTTATTTGTTTTTTCAGTTTATTTTTCTATTTGTTGTTTATTTATATATACATATGTGTATTTGTATTGACATCTTATTTTTTTATTATTATTATCTCTGTGTTGTTGTTATCTCTGTGTACTGGAAGATTGGGACTATAAAACAAATAGCTTGTATGTCCAGACACACTTGGCAATAAAGCTCTTTCTGATTTTCTGCTTATAGCTGTCAAAAGGGTCTGGTGTCATTCTGCTCTGAATTACTGCCCTTGCTTTCACGTTGTCATTTATCAAAGTATTGAAATCAGCAGTGTCATTTATCAGTTTTTCTTACATCATAGCCAGTCTGGTGATATTTTGCAAAGCAACCACTGACCCTCCAAATGGAAATATGCATTGCTTTCTGTTTCTGTCTTACTGCCAAAAGTCTCTTTTCTCACGGGTACCATCTTCTTCTGTGCCACCCCATCTCAACAGCCTGACAGTGATCATGCAGTCTGTATTTTGTGAATGTCTTCCTCAATTTGTGCTCTTTTACATAGCTCAGGTATTCTGTTGGTGTATAATTCCTTTTGGTTACACTTTATTTTGATAGTCCACTTTAGACATTCTACTAACTATAAGTAACTCATTAATTTGCAACTACATGTCTACTAACTCTCAGAGCAGACGGTTAGGTTCAGGGTTAGTAGAATAAGTTGGTATATACTTGCAAAGTTTAGAAGAGTGTTAGAAGATACTAAGCAGACTGCTACTACTACTACTACTACTCTAACAACTAGTTGACACACAGTTGCAAAGTTACTTACTGTTAGTAAAATGTCTAAAGTGGACCATCAAAATAAAGTGTTACCTTTTTTTTCAGGTGTACATAACTCCATCCTCTTTTGTAATTTAGTGGCTTCTTTTCAATAGGCAATGTAATTTTGTTTTTGTAATTGTATAATTGGGTTGGGCCGGATTGTGCTGTTGAAATGGAACCTCAATTTCCACAGAGGACCCTCATTGCCTTTGCTTTTAGATCATTGAAAGCCAGACTGAAGTTTCCTGTTAAACTAATTTTTAGGCCCAAGTGGGTGTATTTGTGGATGTGTTGGAGGACCTGGTTTCCTGATCACCTGTTTCTATTTTAATACAGGTAATTTTAAAGGGATAGTTCATCCAAAAAGGAAAACAAAAAAAAAAAAAAAAAAAAAAATACTTTTGCAGAGCACAAATTCTGAGTATGGGTCACCATACTTGGCCTCATGTCACATCATGTCATGTCCTTTCCTTTCCTTCTATAATTTCCTATTATTTTTATTCGCTTGTATGAAGGTATTGACTTCTTTGCAGCCATTTTCAGTTCCAGCACGAGTGATGTCTCTCTTTCTGATTTCTTTGTCACAATCATGCTCACTCACACGAGGACCCAAATATTGATTAAGGAATTTTTGATAAGAAGGCTTTATATCATCTGGTTGACCATAAGCAGTGAAAGAAGCAGCACAGACCAGCAGCAGAATCACAGCAGACTGATGAATCTCCATGACTTGGTGAAGAACACAAACATCAAAACACCTTCTACTGACATTTGACTTACAAAAGCAGTTTGTTTTTACTTGCACATAACTTGCACATTTTGTACAAAGATTGTCTCTTTGTCTTTCTTTCTTTCTTTCTTTTTTTTTTGTACTTCTTTCCTTCTTCACCAAGACAAATTTCTTGGATATCTTATACTTGCTGAGTAGGGTTATAAAGTTCTTACCTTGCAATTCTGGGTAAATTAATACTTCTGTCAGGACCACTGTCGTCAAATGATGGACAGTTAGCATACAGTTGGTTTGGCGGGATGGTTCTGTTCTGTGCAAAAACTCCCTGCCCATCCATGCAGCATGCCATGAATGAGCAGGGAGAGCCGCAATAATAACCCCCCAACACAAATGACAGGCCAGAACCCCTCAACACAACTAATGGCATATCTGAAGGATCATGTCCTTCGGAATAACAGAGACTTCTTAGCGAGAAGGGTACCAGCGAAGGGGTGCTCTTCCTATAAGCAGCTAAGAAGAGCAGCAAGCCCCTTATCAGAGGAGTGTAGCAGCAAAGGGGTGCACTTCTTCATACACAACTAAGAGCAGCAACCCCCTTTAATGTAGTACCTGCCTGGAGCATTTAACATCCAAATTGTATAAGCTATAGTTCATTTTTTTTTTTTTTTTTTAAATGTTGCTTTAAGTTGGGAGAACAACAAACAAATGGCAAAGCTCAGCAGGTACGTACAAGTATAAGTAGCAAAATCTAAATACAGCGCGTTAGTATCATATCAAGCATGTTACCGATACACTTCACAGCTTTAAGCAACAGCATATCACAGCTAAAACACAGCATTTTGGAAATAATAGTTGGATAAATTTAATGAAACCGCATCCCCAATGCTAAAACAGCAAGCCTGTTTCACATCCGACAGCCTTGACAAAATATTTAAAAACAAGTCTCGCTGTGGTAAGTTTAACTAGTAATATTACCAGCGTGACACAATACAACCAATAAGCCTAAGCAACGGGATGTCTAGCAAACAAACGCTACTGAATATCTACCCTTATATGAGCAACATTTAACGATAGCATATTTACCAACATAGCATTAGGCAATGAGAATGAAATAAATAATAACTTAGCTTTGTGAAGATATTCAGAGATAAATAAAGGGTGAAATGGCCAGTTATTACGTAGATGCTTTTAACCCTTCTTGATATCTGCTTCTAGCCGGGAAAGCTGATCTCGTGATGCAGGCACATTAGCAGAACAGCGAAATTTGCGGGCATCGCGGAATGAACCCCTGTTGTGAAATCCTGATTGAACGTTTAAAAAGAATGAAATCGCCGACTATTTGTTTTGCTCCAGAGCAAAGCGACAAGCTGCCGAATAATACTGAATAGAGCTTATATAGGAATGTAGAGAGTTTTTTTTTTTTTTTTTTTTTTGAGAAAGTAAAAGTGTGCACAGTCTCCTGTGAGTGCTAGGTTTAGGTGTAGGGCGATAAAAAATAGGGTCTGTACAGTATGAAAACCATTACGCCTATGGAATGTCCCCATAAAACATGTAAACACAACGTGTGTGTGTGTGTGTGTGTGTGTGTGTGTGTGTGTGCGTGCTTAGTCCCCATTTTTGTGTGGGTATACAGTGTCCAACATCTAGTTCTTGTTTTTTTTCTGTAGGTATGTCTGTTATGTGCACATAACAGCAGGAAATTGCAGAAGAATAATCAAAAGTGAAAACCTAGGGAAAAAATACCTATACCTAGGCAATACAAAATCTTCAATTCGCATCTAACACTGTCATCTATAATGAGAAGCAAAGCTTGTTTTAATCTTTCCTTCCAAATAATGCAATACACATGGCCTGAATTATATGATTAGCAAAATGATCAACGCAACAAGTAGAGGCATATTGGAATACGTGCCCAATTAGAAAGCCATTGTCTCATGTCTTTACCCCAATCATATGTCTCTGGTGGTCCCACAATACTGTTGATCATGTGATTGATCAAGTCTGAGATTTGGAGATGTTGTAGTAGTCTGGAATCGAGAAATGGCAACAAAGATTCAACATTTAAAATTTTCATTTGCTGTCAAAAGGTCTAGTGTCATTCTACTCTGAATCACAGCTCTTGCTTTAATCTCATCATTTATACAAGTAATGGAATCGGCAGTTGCTCTCATACAGCGAGTCCGTTGATCTTTTGCAAAGCAGCCACTGACCCCCTAAATGGAAACATGCAATTGTAAGGTCCACGCGATTGGTCCAATGGAGGTATTCAAAGGTGGACAGTTGTTGCAAAGTTGTTGAATTTAGATTAAATTCAAATCTGACTCCATTTTATCATCTAATCTGACTCCATTTTATTATGACCTTCGAATTTAGGTTGTCATACGAATTGATTGTTTCTCTATTTGTAATTGTCATTATTTTAACATTTGCTTATTTGATTTAACTCTTTACTTTATATTTACTCTATCATTAGGAATCTATGTCGCTCAGGGTGCCTCATGTCGGCCGATTTACATGGGCCCCACAATCACAAACCCTCCAGTCTGATCATTAATCAGAGGTTATGGCTAACTATTTAATAGACCGCCTCATGCTTGTCATGTTTTAAATAATGGTTCTATTTAGCCCCCTACAGTCACCTATAACAACTTAGTTAAAACTCAAATTAAATCAGAGGTTATGGCTAGCACTATGAAGTATGTTAATACTTCAATCGTGTTTTATCTAGCCCCCTATAGTTAGTCTAACTACATAACAACTTGAATAAAGCTGAGACAATAACCAGAGGTTATGGCTAGTACTATGAAATATGCCCGAACCATGCTAATACTCCAATAGTATTTTGTCTAGCCCCCCATAGTTAATGCAACTGCATAACAGCTTAACTAAAGTCAAGCAGTTAGTCAGAAATCTAGAATCTCACTTGATGTGCCCCATGCTCCATCGAACCTGAGATCTAGTGTGTACTTAACCCCGGACGCGTATTTGCGGTAACATACGCCTTCACTTAATCTACTTGAGAAAGTAATTTCAGAGTAAGTCAGAATAAAATCAAATATATAATTTATTAGAAGTCAGGTAAATATGTATTACGCCAATTATACAGCCAATTCAAAGATATCAAATCATTACAAGAAATCTCCAAGATAGGAGTAATATGCATACCTGACTTGAGAAAAATACATAGTACGAAGTGTGTCAACACACCTCATACCATGGGCTCATTCTGGCTACAGAAAGCCCCCTGATCTTGCTACACTTCTTTAAGTACTTCAGACCCAGACGGACATCCCCCGAAAAGGAAGCAGGAACTAACAATTTGAATTTGCATTAATCTAGTCCTATACTTGATCATTTGCACCTTTTGGGGACAGATGGAAATTTGCATGAAAGACACTGGGAAATAGTACAACCTCAACAGTGAGCAATATATCTCTAAACTCCTAGGATCTGTTTACCTTTTAGTTTACTTCTTGTGAGAATGAGACCATTGTACAGTGACAGTTCAAATGATACTAAACATGACTATGGATATCACTTGTACTCATGTAGAACATTATATTATGCTATTGACCAGTCTAAGTGAGCTGAGTGTGAGGAGATGGGTGAGGGGAAATGGATGGAAGGAATAGGTGGAAAGGGACTTTTCTCACATCTTCTCTCAGTGAGATGTGGAAACAAATGTCTATATCTTAATATACTGCGTGTGTATTGTCTGTCTCAGAAGATCAAAATGTCTGAGGTTCTGTAAACCTTACGCAATGTTTTCTGTGTCTCGGTCTTGCTTTCAAAACTTTAATCAGGTGCTTTACGCTGTAAAAGCATGATCTAAACAAGATACAGCATAAACAAACAATTTTTTTTCTATTTCTCTCAATAAATAAATGACAAACTGTATATTTTCATCTCATTTGTCTGATTGGATTCTCTTTGTCAGCTTCCAGGACGTTTTGGTCATATTTATGCAGAAATATAGAACATTTTAAAGGGTTCACAAACTTTTAGGCAGCACTGTAACTTCAAAAATAAATAAATAAACAAATAATGCAAAACATTTTAAATGTATAGAGTTTTGTTTGTTTGTTTGTTTGTTTGTTTGTTTTAGCATAATTGTTAGATGAAACAGAACAAAAAAACTTTCTTAATGCAATTTCCTAACTGTATATTACTGAACTACTTTATGTTATGAGGGGAATAATATATTAGGAACTATAAGTATAACAAAGCAATGCAAAATATTACCAAACTCAAAAGATACTCAAGGTATAATGTGACTTTTTAAAACTGTGTAAGCATTAGAGCAAATGACCTTTGGTCATGGTCACCTGCATATTGCAATGTCATCTAAAGAGAGGAAGATAGGAGTTTCTTCAGAGCTTGAGAAATTAGAAATTTCACACTTCACACTTTAACAATACAGAATTGTGACAAAGCGGCTGCACAGTATTAAATAGGAAATAGTACATCAATAATGCAAAAGGGCAACAGTAAACACTCAATTTTAAGGTAAAGGCAGGTAATCAATTACAATAAAATAAAATACAATATCGTGTGAAGAAAAAGTGTCCCCAACTAAGCAAGCCAGAGGCTTTTTTTTTTTTTTCAAATAAGTAACGCCAGTTACTTTTCTCCCCATTTACTGATTAAAAACTGTTTGTCCCCATGTTGAGAAAAATCGAGAGTAAGATGTTAGTTCTAGAATAAATGTGAACATGCATTAATTCATCTTACTCACAAAAAACAGATTCAGTATTCCTCAAAATGTATAAAAACAGTGAAATTCAACTCAGAATATGACGCAAACCTGCAATAATTAAATATGTTAAATAATAAAACTAAATATGCATTTAATACCATTTTATTAACCAATGTCTTTGCTGCCGACCTTTGATGATGCAAATCAACCATACTAATAAGCAAGAATTACTCAAGATAATCTAACATTTATTTTCCTTTTTTTATGGCTGAAGAGTTGATATTTTTTCTTCTGTGGTCTGCTGCACAGAAGTGAATTTACTTTTCTTAAAGCCTGAGTCTTTTGGTGTGAAAAGGCTTTTACATTTGCCAAAAAAGAAAAGTACGTTTTATATTAAAAACAAACAAGCAAACCTGCCCAGATTTAAAAAGTAACGCAAAAGTAAAGTAACACATTACTTTCCATAAAAAGTAACTAACGTAAATAGTTACTTTTTTTAGGGAGTAACTCAATATTGTAATGCATTACTTTTAAAAGTAACTTTCCCCAACACTGATAGTTACGATAATATGACAAGCGCTCAGCTCGTCCGATCTGGCTCAGCACCAGCCAAAGCGCCAAAGCAGATTTGAATTCAGCAGTTGATCACGTGACGCGCTGAACGTTCGAATCACACCGGTGTGATCGTATGCGTGAAAGGGTTAAACTTATTTAAAAAGGGTTATGTAAACTTACTTCAATAAATCAGTTATCAATTATGAAATAAATGAATAAATAAATAAAATAATAAATAAAATAAAATAAAATAGTTAATACCATCTACCATCTCACATTGTGACTCTAACAGTATGTGTAAGACAAACTGAAAACCACTGTGGTTGGTTTTCTGTAGGGATGTGGTTTGAGTTGGGCAAACAGCTTGTAGGTGAGATGGGGGTAAGATTGTAGTTTAGATTGTAGGTAAAGAGTAAATGACAGGCCTGGCTCCAGAAATGAGATGAAGGGTGGGCCAAGTGATATCCTAGGTGGGCCCGGGGTGGGGTGTAGTGGTAAATACATACATTATTGTAATACATATAGTGTGTTAAAAACACATTTTAGTTTATAGGGCCTATTAATAGTGTCTCAAAATAGCACAGCTGAGAACACTATATATGTTCTTATGATTATCTTACTACAGAATAATTTTTAGTACATTAAGTACAAAATTAGTGTGTGAAAATAAAGCACTCTACATTATGGAACTGCACATTTTATTCACCTGGGGTAGATGGTGTTACACACTGTATGCTCATACACTGATTACATTACTTGACCACCGCCTTCACTGACGTTTAGCATATTTTATAGGAAAAAAAAAAAAAATAATTTAGTTCGGTTGGAAAACATATACACTACAATTCTAAACTGAGAGCATCTGTATCGTGATTCGTATGTATTTTATTTGGATGTCCCTGCTAAAAAAAAAACAGCTTAAACCAGCTTAGTCTGGTTGGCTGGTTTAAGCTGGTTAAAGCTGGAAGTTGCTGATTTTAGCTGGTCTCCCAGCCTGGCCAAGCTGGTCAAGCTGGTCTCCCAGCCTGGCTGGTTACAGATGGAGGTAGCTGGTTTTAACTGGTCTCCCAGCTTGGCCAGGCTGGTTTTAGCTGGTTTTAGCTGGTTTAAGATGGAAGTAGCTGGTTTTAGCTGGTCTCCCAGCCTGGCCAGGCTGGTTTTAGCTGGTTAAGCTGGAAGTAGCTGGTTTTAACGGGTCTCCCAGTCTGGCCAGGCTGGTTTTAGCTGGTCAAGCTGGAAGTAGCTGGTTTTAGCTGGAGGTAGCTGGCTTTAGCTGGTCTCACAGCCTGACCAAGCTGGTGTCCATTTGACCTAATTATAAATTAATCAGTTTGTTTCACTTACTGACAAGGTTCAATTCAAGGTAAGTTTAGTATCATAATCAGGCAGGCTAGATGATACATCTTAAATTATTCTAGTTGCTAATGATGATATATCTCAAAAGAGTCTCACATAAATTGTAGTATAAAGTATAGCATAAAATCAAGATAGCACTCAAAAAATCATCATATAACTCAAATCAGATTAAATTATTGTCTGAAGAAATACATTCACCGTATTTTTATGACCAAATATAGTCAGCTGTTTTTTTAACTAGTGTTTCGGTATTAGGAGGGAAAAAAACAATGGCTGCGTTCGAAACCGCATACTTCCATACTATATAGTAGGCAAAAAGCAGTACGCGAGCGAATGAGTATGTTTGAAACTTCAGTATTCATAAAAGAGTAGGCGAGAATTAGTAGGCGAGTGCACTCATTCTCGCGAGATTCGGACGTACGTATACTTAATTTGCGTACTAATATGCCTACTTACCTACTATATAGTAGGAAAAAAGAGTACGTGAAGAAAGAAGTATGTTCGAAACCTAAAAGAGTAGGCGAGAAATCCCCGGATGTCCTACTGCTTCAGCCCAGATTCTGGAGTGTGCATCCGATGGACACTTTTCAATCCCAGGAGTCCACGGTAGAGCAATACGTCATCATCGAACGTGATTGAGAACCGCGACAAGGGTGTTTACAAATGTGAGTATTGCAAACCAAAACACAGTTCCTTGTGTTAAAATCGTATTGGCTGACTTACTAAACTGTATATTTAGATGCAAAGACTAGACAGTAACGTTATAGTATATTGTAATTTTGCTGTAAAAAACACGTTTAATTGTGTGTAACAAAGAGTAAAGCTCCAGTAAGCACACGCACGTCAACAAAGTGGATTTACATAAGCCATATACATCTTCGATTACTTAATATTTATTTAACAACTCACAGTAAAGTGTTGTAAGAGAATTGCAGATGAGGACATCACAACATTAAACAGACATCTGTGTGAGTGATGCACGTTATGTGTGCTTATTATGTAGAATTCACTGCTGAACACTGCTTTAGTTGAATGTAAATAGTGTAAATAAACACATGTACATAACTAAACATGAGTTCATCTGTTTCATTTGTCCATTACTGTTGATAAATTGAGGAGCATTTGTGTTGGATAAAAAGACAGTTAACAAATCAGCAGCTACCTCAACATGTGAATGCAGAATTTAATCACAGAGGAAACTGAATCCTGTCTGAATGTTACAGGGACAGATGAGACACACGTGTGTTTATCCGGTGAAGAGTGACTGATGGAGGAATGCTGCCATCAAAGGCTTTCAGTGAGTATACATTACATAAATGAATAAAACATCTTTTAAATTTGAAGTTGTACTTTATTTTATTTATTGTTACATCAAACAGAGTTATTACAGCACTTTTGGTTTGTGATTTCTGTGCATTTTCTGCAGATCTTTTGTGGTGGAGCAGGTGACGGCAGCATTTGTGGGAAGAAAGGAAGACCTGAAACAAAAATATGAAGTAAGATCATTTTGTTAAAATGAATGCTTTTGTATTATATTTGTGCTTTGTATGATCTGAAATGTCTGCAGACATTGGTGTGAGCTGTGAGAAAGGAGAAATCCACAGCAGCATCCTGGAAATGGTCTGGTGCCATGGATGAGATCCTCCATCACTCCACCTGCCCTTACTGTCTCATCTGGGCCAGATGTTGCTGTGGCCTCTTCATCATCAGTGAGCTCAGAGCCAGCGAGAACATCTAAAGTAATAGAGCTAACATGAAATGAAATTTGTCAAGAAATGGAATGCTGACAACATGAATTGTAAAATGTTTTACTCTGTTTATATGTTTCACGGGTAGTCGAGCAGACACAGGGATAGCCAGATTGTCCCGCACATGGTCTCCTGCTCTTGCCTCGAGGTTGTGGGGTTTAGTAGTGTGTCTTCATGATCTTTCTCATCCTCTGGCTCAAAAACATCCCCATTGAGAAGAGTGAGATTGTGAAGCACAGCGCAGCAGCAGAATTGGCACAGCTGCATTGAGATGGCAATAAAATGTGGGGTTCACCGTCTGTAAATACATGATTGTTAGATCAATAAGTTTTAATAAAGCTGTTTCATCTGTTGTTGACTTGTATATTTATGTATTTATATGCTTTTATTCCTTCATGTTTTCTATTGTTGTCAATAAATAAAATATACATATTTTGTTAACTAATGCATTAATTCTTAACTGAAAACTGATGGATTCAAATCAGCTGCATTTGTCGAGTGTATATTCATGCATAGCTATGTCAAAAAAAAAGTTATATAATTAATTATTAGTTAGCATGTATCTTTATTATTGTGTGTAAATGTTGGGGTGGGCTAGCAATGCAGTTCATTATGGTGTTATCTTAATTTTTAAGTAGTAATACTTATATTTTTCAAATGTAAAATCAAATGCCAGATATGTTCCAGCAGCTGCCCGATGTCTCCTGTGTGCAGACAATGCAAACATGCAGGTGTGTTTTAACCGTACTTGGTAGGTAGGGTTGATGAGTTACTGATGCTATGAGGTGTTAGTGCACCTGTCACTCTTTTCATTATTATTATTATTATTGCTTCTAATTACATATCAGATCTGGAAATATGGTTGTACCCAACAATGGACAACTGTAATGACAAAAAAAAAAAAAAACAAATATCATGCATTCATCATGAAATGAGATTATATACACAGAAAAAACCACCAACAACATAATAACAAGGTTAAATATCTAAACAATTCACCACGGTGCTTTTTTTAGAAGCCTGGTGGATGAAACCACAAGATTCAACAAGAAAAAAGAAAAGAAAACAATGGAAATTGAAACCACTTTTACACATAAAATGAAGAAATGAACTACATATTGAAGAGAACGATTTCATCTTATAAGTTTCCCTATAACATTTAAAAAAAATGGTTAAACTACAATTACACTAAAATGTAAAATTGTTTCTTTAACAAGACCACAAAATTACCAAATTATCAACATCAAAATATTTACAGATAGATCAAACCTGCCGCTCGTATCTTTTAAATTGTTGCGCTTGTTATGAGCTGGTAGATCACATGATAACGTAAACATGGCGGATGACGTCCGAATTACATTCATACTCAACGAGATTTGGCTGTAAAGTACGTACTCTTTTAGCGCTCGTTAAGTAAGTACTTATTGAAATTAAGTACCTACTCATTGAGTATGCGGTTTCGAACGCAGCCAATATCTTTAACCGGAAATAGTTGAAGCATAATCTGATCACGTGGATCACGTGGTGGTTTGACGCAAAGTACAGCGTATTGCTGTAAATTTTAAATCTACAGAGGCGGCATTTTCTTCAATGGTCGACATTTGGGAGCGGCAAGTACGATTCACAACTGTGGTAAGTGATTTATTTCACTTTTAATTTGTCATGCTTGGTAACTGCAGTAGTGTATTAAGGTGTCTACATTCGCGGAAACCGCAGATTAACGAATCCTCCGTCCGCGGGGCGCGAGGGAGACTTGTGCGGGGTTTAAGGAGGGCGGTCGCGGGAGAATTTCACACATTCCCTGGCCTCATAGCGGCTATAGGCGGAAAAATCTCTGGGTTTCTACGGTAAGAATTACACGCTTCATTGACAACAGTTGTGATTCACGAGAACGTCGTGTTGTTCAGCACACTTTCTCGTGATTATTTTATGATGTAAATCAAATTTGCACAAACAGTCATCTGTTAACAGTGGCGCCGAGATGAAGCGTAACGTTGTTTAAGTCTGCAACTCGCGGTCATCCCGCTCAGGGAGGATGTATTGTAAACTGTCACGTAAACTCTGAACGGTGCTGTTAAAGCGGTTAACGTAAGCAGCGATGTGCGAGAACCTTTGATAAATTGCTAATTCGCTTATTGTTTGATTGTAATGCTTTTTGCTAACTTTGGTTTAAAGCATGAGTTAATCCAGCTCATCTTCCTGTCTGGCCTTTTCGCAACATATATTAACTCAGGAGTAACTTTATCAGGAAGAGACAGACGGCCATTTGGAGTTCATTCAAAGGTAATGGTTGCATTCTAAGAATTTGAATACCTGAATTTTACATGTAGATATGTTAGAACATGTTTCTCAACTCCAGAAGAGAGACGATTTTTAAGAGAGAATGATTCAGATATCTCAAAAGCTAAAACTAATGTGAATTACATATTGTCTGTTTCCTGACTGATTTGTAGATATTTAGGGGAACAAAGTAGTCCAAAAGAAAAGTGCCATCTAAAACAACAGGGCAAATGGTACAGAAGAAACCAGTTGAAGTGAACCAAAGTTGCCACTCTTCTTTGCAAAGTGAAGAATTTTAGAGGAATTTCTGAAATTTAAGACATACACACATACCAAGATCTCCTTTTTCCTTTTATTCTATTCTTTTATTATCTACATTGCCGTTCAATAGTTTGGGAGAAGTAGTATTTTTTTGTGTGTGTTTTTTTTATTAAATAAGTCTCTTCTGTTAATCAAAGCTGCATTTAATTGATCAAAAATACAGAAAATTAATAAAAAAAATAAAATAAAATAAATAAAAATGTAATGTGAAATATTATTGCAATTTAAAATATAGGGGTATTTTAATATACTTTAAAACGTAATTTATTTCTGAATTTTCAGCATCATTACTCCAGTGTCACATGATCCTTTATAAACCATTGTAATATGCTGATTTATTATCAATTTTAGAATAGAAACAGTTGTGCTGCTTAATACGTACATATTTATAATATATATATATATATATATATATATATATATATATATATATATATATATATATATATATATATATATATATATATTGGAACCTATGATACTTTTTTCAGGTTTCTTTCATGGATAAAAGTAAGTAGTTTTACTTGTTAAAAATTTACACATTAATAATCTAAATTATTTCTTTCTGTTTCAGTGACTGGTGGAAACAAAAGGAGCCTGAAAGAAGAGAGAGAGAGAAACAAGTGGGGCGTTACATGTCCCAATTGTTCATTTTCACCATATTGTTAATATAGGTTTAGAATTGTAATCATTCCAATTATTTTGTAAATATTTTGTAAATATTTGTTATTAAAGTTCCTTGTGGTCCTGCAGATTATTAAAAGTAAACATATTACTTATTTGTTGCTTTATTTGTCAGGAAAATTGGGGCAGACACTATGTAATCAATCAATCATCAAACAAACATTTTGACCAGCTAAGACCAGCCTGACCAGCTTAAACCAGCTAAGACCAGCCTGACCAGCTAAGACCAGCAAGGCTTACCAGCTAAAACCAGCTTGACCAGCTAAAAAAGTGGCCAAAACCCCTCTAAAACCAGTTTGACCATCTTAAGCTGGTTTAAGCTGTTTTTTTCAGCAGGGGTTAAACAAGACTACACTTTATAAATAACATTTCTGCAATCGTTTAACCATTCATGTAATATTACTTTGTTTGCCGTGGTGAGACACAAAAGGCGTTTTCTCCGACATGCTGTGACTAACAATAGAACCATACAATACACCAAAACGCATTATAATTACCAAATTAAGCGATTTTATTTGTGCGCTGAACTCCAAATCTTCAGAAGCCATACGACTACTAGGAGCAGACCGAAATTCAAGCCTTTATCTAATTCAAATATTGCCGCACCAAGAAACAAGTTTTACCGCAGGAAAAACATGCTTGTTTCTGGTGCGGTGTGTTTGAATAATGCGTAATGAATAGGGAAATAATCTGCCAAATATTTTCAGCGATTAACAATTTAAATTCTGTTCTGCACCTCACAAACATATTGCATTTATCTAGAGAAGACTGCGGCTGCAATGCTGTTAGTACTGCTTTTCACATTTTTGCAATAAATACATTATTGTGATTGCACTTATCTGTCGGACATGTTTCTTTATAACTATACAGAGAGAGTTATTTAAGATGGAAGCTGGACTAACAGACTGAATCTCTGACCATCACAACACCACAACCACAGACTCTGCACTAAAAATAAACAGCAGCACAATCAGCACCATTAGGACCTTCAGTGTCATGTAATTAAGTCATTCAATGCATTTTCATTTGAGGAAAAATTAACAGTTCAATATTTTGTAATCAATTCAATAATTGTTTGGGTGTTTTTTTTTTTTTTTTCTTTTCTTTTTTTTGACATGAAAAATGCATAATATTACATAATACGGTTTGCTGATATCACAGAAGTGTGATGTTGTTGCTAATTAAAACAGATTTTTTTTTTTTTTTTTTTTTTCCAGTTCAGTTCAGTCAATATCAAGTGTGCCGCACAAGTCTTGAAAAGTGAAGGCAAAACGTTTCGATCGCCCCCAGGTGTCTGGTCCCACTATAGGCATAAACCCCCGCCCTCTCCATGTAATCGAACGGGGTGTGAGGCAAACTAAATTTCACTTCAGATAAGTGTTTGCCTTTTTTTTTTTTTTTTGTCTTTTTATGTAGTTTTTATCACGCTGATGTAAGAGAACGTGTTCGTTTTTAAAATAAGTACGGTTTTAGTTAGCGGCTCCACTTGGCTCGCTACTGCGCAGACTCGGGTAACGAGTTCTCTGATCCCAAAATCAGCACAATATGTCAGCGTCCTGTTGGGGCGGGTTCACTTTTCCTCTTTTTTTTTTTCTTTTTTCTTTTTTTTTCTTTTTTTTTTTTTGCACTTCAAAAACAAAGATGGGTGGAAAGGGGAACTACTAAAACCCAAACCAAAAACCAAATGCACAAAAACAAAATCATTCAACCCAAACATAAACCAACAAAAGAAAACTTCAATACATGGAAAATTAAAAAAAAAAAAAAAAAAAAAAAAAAACTCTCAAGACCATAAGATTACAATAATACATCACAGAGGAGAGGAGAAGACTAGAGCACAACAACTGTGGATTTTAAAACAATCCCAGTGTTTGTTTTTAATAGTTTGACTATTTTGAGTTTCACTATCTTGAACAGTTTTGTCATGGTGAGGCAATAAATTTATGGTGAAAAAGTGAAACATGCATATGGTTGTGAGTCACATTCATACCTCCACCAGCAGTACGTGTGGCATTTACAATAGTCCTGTCACAGTATATTTTCCCAGTTAAATGTGTATGTGCACAGTGTGTTGTTTTCACTAGGTGGCGATGGCGCCTCAGTGCTTGGGCCCATCATGGCTGCTTGCATTTGTGTTGTTCAGATGCAAGACAATCAACAGACGAGTTTAAGGGTAGTAGAGTTGTTTTATTTGAGGATTAGAGACAGGTGGAGAACATCTTCATCTTATCCTCAGATGATTTTTGATTTTGCACATTTACTACTCTCATTAAAAGCTTTTTTTTAATGCTCAACAAGTGTTAACAGAGTGCTTAACATTTTACTAGTCAAGCTGAATCAGGCATATGATGAGAAAAATTCTGAAGAATATGCCATTAAAGTCAAAATATAAATGTATTTTTTACATTATGCTTAATGAATGTGGGTCTCTATTCAGCTTATCACCTACACATTAATTAATTATGCCTTCCTCATAATGTACAGGCCATTCTCGATCACACCCCAAAACAATATAACGAGTGGACTTCTTCCCTCTATATTGGCAATTTGGGTGTCTCTGCCCACTTTGTAATTTGCACGTGACCACAGGAAAAGGCTGGTTGCTCCATAAGCGGTGAAAGCAGCAGCAAAGACCAGCAGCAGAATCACAGCAGACTGATGAATCTCCATGACCTGGTGAACAACACTAACATTAACACACCTTCTAATGACAGAAGCAGCTTGTTTTTACTTGCACATATCATAGTTTACTTAAACCCAGCTGCGCAACTTTCTGTTAGAGTGATTTTGTTTGTACATTTCTTGTATGTCTTATACTTGCTGAGTAAAGTTATAACATTCTTACCTTGTCGTTAGGAGTAAATTAATATGTTGTTCTAACAGTTGCCTGGAGGCTTTGCAGTAATCAACAGTTGTTTTCAGATGGTCTTGATATTAGCAGTCATCAACTGTGGTAGAGCAGGATCCCAGTCAGACACAGAGAGCAGTGTGCTACCATAACACTCTCAAGTTTGTTAAGGAAGATAGTCATATTTATATTCATACAGCATCCAATCAAAGGACACAGAGGTCAAACAATACCCTATATGGATGACAAGTAAGATGTGCAAGCGAGCATCTGTGTGTGTGTTGTATTCCACTCAGTCCCCATTTTTGTGTGTATACATTGTCCAAGGTCTAGTTCTTGTTTTGTCTGTAGGTTTGTCTGTTATTTGAACATAACTGCAGGAAATTACCCAAAGGCAGTCATACACATGAATAGTCAAAAGTGAAGATCACGAAAAAGCAATATTACCAATGGCCACCTTAAATAATTTTGATGGATATTTTTGGCCTGTTTTTAAAGGGACAGTACCTTTTAAATAATGGCAATACAAAATCTTCAATACATAATGTGTTTTAATCGTAATCAAATACTGCAATACACATGGCCTGTAACATAATTAGCAGAATAACCAAAACAACAGGTACAGCATTGAAACACATGGCCCAATTAGAAAACCAAAGTCTTACATCTTTACCCCAATCATATGCCTCTGGTGGGTCCACAATAATGTCTCACATGTAGTAGTCTATAATCGAGAAACAGCAAGAACGATTCAACATTTTGCATTTCCACCTGCATTAGCTTTTAAAATTATGCTCTGAATTACCGCACTTGATTCATCTAATCATTTATAAAGCAATGGAATCAGCAGTTACTCCAAAAGGAAACATGCAAGGTTTCCTGTGTCTCAGCCTTGCTTTCAAAAATTTAATCAGGTGCTTTATGCTTTAGATGCATGATCTGAGCTTTCTGACTGCACATCATTAAATGTTAAAGAAAAGAGCTAACTTCTACTGAAAATCCAATATAAAAACAACTTTACAGCACTTTCTTAAAGACTGATACTAATGATGTCCACCAGAGGGAGCCAGAGGATAAAACAAAATCTATCTATCTATCTATCTATCTATCTATCTCTATATATAGTAAAGTCAAATGCATTTATTTTTATTATTATTATTATTATTATTATAAAACTAAATAAAATGCAATAATACTATTATTACTATTATTTTATTTATTTATTTTAGTTTTTATAGTGGGGGGTCACGTGTGGTGTGAGCACCAAATCTCCAGGTGCTCTCATTAGAACAAAAAAAAAAAAAAAAACTTTATGTGCACCCCTGGTTATAAATCTTAATTGTTTTATTATGAGTCATTATGTGTGTTATATAAGATCATTCATGAGACTCGTCTGTTTGTCTGATGACTGAATATGTAATGAATGATGTTCTTCTGCTGTTTGTTTGCATGCATGAGCTAGATTGTGAATCCAGACATATTTCTCTACCTATAATCATTATCATATTTAGGAGGAAAAAAAAGTGCATGTGCTTGTGATGGAGGGATATTCAGTCACTCTTCACACTGGTGAAATAACAAACCCCAATGACAGATTTATTTATTTATTTATTTTTAAATAATGTTTGCATTGCTCAGACCACTGGAAATTGCAGTAAGGCCTGTACTGATGCTCAGTGTGATGAGAAATTCGGAGACAGACTGAAGCTGGACAGTCAGACAGGTAATCTCACCATTACAAAAAAAAAATCAGAGCTTCAGATGATGGACTTCTGATGAATCACAAGCCATCAGCAGAAAAATAATTTGTAAAATACTCAGTGTTGCCGTTCATGTACTACTTCTTCTTTTTCTTCTTCTTTTTTTTTTTTTTTTTTTTTTTTTTTTTATCTAGAAAGAGAGAAGGAGGAAGAGAACAGAAAGAAGATGGAGGAGAAAACGTTTAGAAGTTAATGCTGTTTTAACTAAACTTTAGGTAACTTCAAACCGTTTATATAAGCCTTGTTAATGTTTTATTTCTGTTCCTTAAATGATTTAAAACTACATCGGTTGCTTCGATGTATTTTAAGTGCAATTTAGTTTTATCGTCGAGTTTTTCTTTCTCAACGTGTCGAGTTCGATCTTCTCATCGCCTCGTTCTTTAAGACACTCGAGAGCTTCAATCAGGACTGCAACAAGGTTAGGCCTATGTAATGGTGTTAAGGTGTTTCTGTATGTGTTTGTGGGCACTAGTGTACACTTTGCAATAAGTTGTATTGATCTGCGAATGCAGTGACGCACTTCAAACGAAACTGAAAGTAAGACGTGGAGCGAAAACGTAATCAAAAAGTAACCCTAACCCTAACCTCTAATAAACAAAATTAGTTAACTAAACAATTAACTAAACAAATTGTTGTTTTTCATGTGTTATTACCACCACAATCTGAATAAACAGAGGTGTAGCAAGCCCCGATGTTTTTGTTTAACTGGATGCTCTTAAGATTTCATATGAATGTAATTGTCAAGCTGCGTAGAAGAAGAAGAAGAGTTGTTTGCGCTATATTTAATGAAACAAAGTCACAGTTTCAATCGATGCTAGTTCATGAAATTTAAACAATTAATGTTGCTTTTATGCTTGAATGTGGCATGTGACAGATCCGTTTATTGCTAAATTTAGCTCTCTCAACTCAATGGCGCCAGTGGGAGTGGAACAGGACACCCCTGACATCTTACTGGCCAACCCCGAATGCCACAACAAATTTTAATGTGCAGCTATTGAAATCATTCATTAATCGTGCTGAAAGGAACATTTAACCTTTTAACTCAAAGATGCGACGCTTATGGTGTGTGCCTCGTGCTTCATCTCATATAACGCGCTGACAGACAAGACAAAGCAGGTGACTTCTCATAACAAAAAGCAAATTATTCAAGCAGTCGTAGGATTTAGTCATGCTTTTTATGCCAAGTTGGAGTTACACACTGATTTTCTGTTTGACCCCCTGAATTAGCCTTTTCCACCCCATGTATAAAACTCTAGCTCCGCCACGGTCTCCACTTTACTAAGTTATATCAATAAATGAAAACATTAATTAAGGATTATTTTGCCCCAGATATTTATGTGTTTTCACAGAAATGTTTGGCCTGCTGAAACAGTAACGTGTCTTTGTAGCCTACACCCATGTGAATCTGACTTACTAGAATAACTGAACTGAATCACTTTCACTCAGCCAATATGTCGCATTATATTAGATCTATTTTTAAAACAAATCGTCCTGTGTCAAATTTATACAAAATATGTCAATGTGAAGAAAAATGCTGTTAATAAAAAGAAGCTTGTCTAGGTGCTAGTATTTGATTGGCCAAGTTTAGGTTTTAATTATTGAAAAGGGGTGATATGTATTCATCTTAATTTAACAGACAAAATGTAAACCTGAATAAGCTGGCAAAACAAAAAAAACAAAAAAAAAACAAAAAAAAAAAACAATCATAAATAGATAGATAGATAGATAGATAGATAGATAGATAGATAGATAGATAGATAGATAGATAGATAAATAGATAAATAAATAAATAAATAAATAAATAAATAAATAAATAAGTAAGTAAGTAAGTAAGTAAGTTACTTTTTTATTTCAAAGTTTAAGTAAGCAGAGCTAGCTGATTTTTATTCAGAATTGTATTTTTTATTTTTTAGTTTTTATTTGTCAAAATAAACATGATAGAACAAGTGATTCCTGTTCTGAAATGAACTGACATTTTACAAAAAAAGTTAAGAAAAATAAAAAGAAAACTTGTATTCTAAATAGATGTTGTGTTTTGTGTTCACTTTTTTATTAATTAGGTCTTTTGTGAGGTGGAGACATGGGTGTCTTACTGGTAAGTTAAAATTTATGTTCATGAGCTTTATACGGGAGACTAAAATTATTTACCTGGTGTTAAATTTAGTCATTAACATTTTAGTTAGCAGTATTGGGCTTTGAGGATTGCTACAGGACATGATTGTCAGCTGCATAATTTAAAACCTTTTCCAATGATAATATAACCATGTGAGTGTCACAGTCGTCAGCTGGTGTGCCCAGGATGGCAACCAGAGGACACTGTTTGTGTAAGCACATGGCTTGTGTTGTGTTTGTTTGGTGCCATGTGTTTCTCCGGCTTATTGTTTGACCCCACACATCTGCTACCTCATTATTGTTTCAGTGATTCCACCTGTGTCTCCCTCATTACTAGCCCTATTTGGTCTCCTTGTGTCTGTAGTCCTGTGCTGTTTGTTATTCACTTATTCGTCATGTTGGGGGTTGGATGGACCTGTGTTGTGCCCTGTTTGGTGCTCTGTTCTGACCTGCCTGCCTGTTTTTCCCTCAGGGTAGTTTTTGTTGTAGTTTTGTTTTATTTTTGGATTAATTAATAAGCCTTTCTTTCCAGCTGGCCCGTGACAGTGAGTTATGCACTGGGGAAAACACCTTGATATCAGGCTTGTGCACAATTCAGAATTGAATTGAGAATGACTCCTAAATTCCAATTCAATTCTTGAATTTGAATTGATGTCAAAAACAGGATCTAGAATTACAATTCGAATTTGAATTAAAGGAAGCAGAATTGCAATTCAATACAAATTCAAAGAAATTCATATACGTAAGTGAAGTGTTTAACAATGAAGCTTTACAATATATGTCAGATATGATTTCATTACATATTCTATAAGTGATATTAGTTTGAACTACTTGTACAGATTACATTAACAGGAAATGTTTTCCCCCAGCAATGAATGTTAAAAGCTCTAGTCACAGAACACATAATTAAGTTTGATTTATTGGAACTGTAATTTTGTGGAACACAATGGAACGTGACTCCATATCCCAGAATGCTTTGCTTTAACCAAGTATTTAAAATGGTTGCCAAACAATTTGAGGTGGACATTTGTTTGAAAGCTTCTTTTCTACACAATTTGATGGTCAACACCGGACGGAGTTTTGCATTGGAATGAATGACAACTGCATTTACAATGACATAGTGTTATTTGATTACTTTGAAATGAAAATAACATTTTGAACAAAACTAATCAAACATTGAGGGAGTAATTTATTTCAAGAATTTGATCATTATCTATATGTTGGAACAAAATGTATGCAGGGATGAGGAGTGACTAGTTATGTGTAATGAAATTATGCTATTAAATTACAAAATCATGTATGTGAGATTCAACACATTCTTTCTGTTGTATGACTGTGTGGAATGTCTTTGAATTGCCATGAATTTAATTTCACTTCCTGTCATTCCAACTCCAATTTAAATTCAACTTCCTGTGGGGCGGAGTCAATTCAATTCAAATTCCAACTCATGAATTGAATGGCGGCCAATTCTGAAATTCTAAATTGTGCACAAGCCTGCTTGATATTTAGTTTAGTTTAGAGATTTTTCAGTTTCCTTGGAAATGGAGAAGAAGAAAAAAATCAGCTAAATGTGCTACATAAACACACTGATTCAGGCACAAAGTGATTTTATAATGATGTGTAAAACATCTGACTGTCTTGAAACTTCGCCAAAGGCGCATCCACTCAAAGTAAAAATGTGTGCTATTTCCTGTTATTTTATGTGTCATCCTTAACACATTTGCTGTTCATAGTAAGATGTAAGACTTCATACGGGAACGCCTATAATTTGTGAGCACATATTAACAATACCTTGTGGACAGTTTTTCCAATTAAATGCTGAACACTAAAGGGGCTCAATAAACAGTATTTTATGTAAATTACACTTAAAAAGCAGTAACTTTTTTTTTTCTTAAAGTTGCATGAATATCCCAAACTCTCTGAAGCTAGTGATGACAGCAACTCCTCAGATAAGAGCATTGAACAACCTCCTTCATTCCATGGTGAGTAAATTGTATGACGAATTTGAGCAACATCAATTTAGAGTGAGCAGCATAATTCAGCAAATCACAATCTGGGCCAGTATTCACAAAACATTTATCTTACCACTAAGAGTTCTCCTAAACAGCAGTAAAAGTTCTTAGCTAAGAGTTTTCTCTTAAAACCCATTCACAGAGCTGCTGAGACAAACGTTTACTAAGGAATAGAGACAAGTTTTAAGCTAAACGTAAGGGCGGGGTTGACCTCGTTGCTATGATGATGTCAGCATACCTTAGGTACTAATATGTACTGTTTAGGGGTAGGTAAGGTACAAAGATATACCTTTTCACTTTTGTACCTTAGGGTACCGCCCCAGTGTGTACACTGTAAAATGTAATTAGTTGACTTTACTTGTAAAACGTGTGGAAACTGATTACCTTAAAAAAACTAAGTAAAGTGAAATAGGAATAGTATGTTGTACTGACAAATGCTTACTTAGTATAGTTTACTTACACAAGAGTTGTAGTAACTAACAAAAAACTGTTGAGAGTACTTGATTCTTTACTTTAGGTTTACTCTTGACTTAGTATAGCTACTCACTGACACCCAGAGTGCATTGCGACATGAATAATTTATTAAAAATTGCTTTGCTTTACTGTTGTTGTTTGTATTTGCCAATTTCATTTGCTGTCTTGTGTCAGTAGTAGCACAACAAAAAACAAACAAAAAAGCTCATAAAATGGTTATTGATAGTTAATAAAAATAAATAAAATTGAGTTGTTACCATTGTTGTGATTCACATGCTGAATGTTGAAGTCTGTGTGTGATTCACGCACATTACCCCAAATATTAAATCAACGCAGTTAAAAGCTTCTTACAGTGTTCATAAAAAAAAAAAAACAATAAAATTGTAAAAAAAAAAAAATCATTAATCAGCATGAAAAACGCTTAACCTAATGATTTAATTAAAATATAGATCACCTTCTAAAAGCAATCTATTTATTACTTTTCTTTCTTTGAAATCAAAGAACTCTGATTTCATGCTGCATTGCTGCAACAACAGAAAGAAAACTATAGTAATATAAACAAAGTTCCAAGTGCCCAACCAAAAGTAACACTATTCACTATAATGGTGAGTATTAAAAAAAAAAAAACCTTTTCAGGAAAATCAACATTAATTTATGAAGTCAGCTTATGTGATGTTCTCTCAACTATTTCAGTTGTATTGAAAATGATGGGAAATGAGTGAATTCAAATAGTGAAAGAAAGATGTGAGTGAAAAGTCTACTAAAAATTGCCCCATCTCAAAAACTTTCTTTTCTTCTTCTTCTGTTGTCATGTTGCACATTAGCAACATATTAGTGCACATCTGCCTCTCACTGGTTTATTAATGTCATTGGTTTCTTTGTGGATACTTGAATATTTTAAGTAAAAATCACTCAAAGCAAGTAAGTAAATTGTTTTATTTGCCTTGAAAGTAGCTGTAACTTAACAAAACCTAGTAAGTATAGTAACTAAGTAATGATAACTAATTGTAACTAAGTAAGGTAAACTATTGGGTTTTACAGTGTACCTTTTTTTTTTCTGACAGTGTAAATTTAGGACTGAGACACCCATTATTTTTAAGATTTTCTCCTAAATCGGCAAGCTATGAGGTACTTTTAATCTTAGGATGTTTCGTGAATGCGGGCTCTGATGTCAAAAATAAGATAGTAAAAATAAAAATCTAAAACGTGGTATTATGTTACCAAAAAATAAACAGCTGTATAAACATTTTTAAACTGTTTCAAACTGTTACATGTACAAAATGCAGCAATGAGTGTTTAGTGTCTTCTTGTTAAAAATTGAACATCATTGTTTTTTGAAAAAAAAAGTTATGCTGCTAAAATACATTATATTTTTCATTTAGTTTTAGATTTTAACAACAATGATAGTGGCTGGAAATTTTCTTGTATTATGTTTCATGTCAATTCTGAATGTTAGGGTTTTTTTTTTTTTTTTACTCTTTGATGACACAATAGACATTTGCTCATGAATCACATTACACTTGAGAAGTTTGTGTGCAAGCAGCTTGCAAAGACAGCTCAATTGAAAGACACCGTTATATTCAAACACCGTTCATTCAGATTGTGAACATATGATTTATTTTGTCATGGAAGCAAAGATTGTGCACTAAGCAGCACATTTGCAGTACCGCATACTGGTAATTGTCCTGTTGACATCACACTTTTACAGTTAATGTGTAGGTAGAAAAGAGACGACAATTGCAGGCACAGATAATCATTGCAATTCTGTAACAGTCATTTCCTGTTCACTGTTAAGTAACATAACTTCAACTTCATCCATCCATCCTCATCATGTAAAGCAGGGAAATACCCTGTTTGGATGGTCAGTCCAGTATACAGATGTCATGCAATAAACTCTAGAATTACTACTGTAAATTCTACTGTCTTCTGCAAGCATTGAACCACACCACGACCTTAAAAACCAAGGCACTTATATGCACACACACACTCTTCCTTTTCTTTTCTGCTTCTGTTTTGCTTGTTTTCCAGTCCAGCTTTCTATTAAACACTGGCATTATGTACTATGAATATGACGGTTTGCTTGTGATGTTCCTCATTTGCAAGTCACTTGGGGTTTCATCTGCTAAATTCAGTACTGTATAGACAGCAACTAGGTGTCAGGAACAATTTCAATTTACATTGACATTTTAACTGTTTATTATTGTTGTTGTTGTTATTTTAATGAACATAATGTCGTTATTGCTTTGTAGTAGTATTGTATTTAAGTAGTAGTATTTTGTAGAAATGACTCCAAATTTTGATTGTAGAAGAGTTAGAAAAACATGGATACACCATAAAAGAAGTTGTTGGACGAGGGGCATCAGGAATAGTGTTTCTGGTGAATAATGAAGAGAAAGATCAGTTTGTGGTCAAACAGTTAAATTCAAGAGATGTAAGTACAATTAAGCATTTACATGATCAATGATTTACTTGAGTATTGACCATGTTAATCACATCTTTTGTTTGCTATTAAAATGCTATTAAATATGCCTTTTGTTGTTGTTGTTGTTGTTGTTTCTGTCTATAACAAATGCAAAATACATTTGTTCCCCTCAGAGGAAAGAGCTGGCTACAGTTAAAAAGGAAATCGAGATCTTGAAGAAAATGATTCATGGATATATTGTCTCTTATGTGGATTCATTTGAAGGTGTGTTCATTTAAGTTGGAAAATGGTCATTTTGGGGTCTATGCACTGATAGTTAAGGTTCACTTTTAGACCAGAGGAAAGTGAACAAAATGAACTAAACAAAATGTGTGTAGTTGTCAGCTGTGAAATAAACCCATTACACTTATAAATACATGTAATATTGGTTAAAGTCTTCTCTGACTGGATTTTATTTATTTATTTATTTTAGATAAACAATCTGGACTCTTTTATATTGTGATGGAGTATTGTGCAGGAGGAGATCTTTTTAAGAAAATGCAAACACAGAAAGATAACGGGTTTTTTGAAGAACAACAGGTGAGTGTCTTGTGTAGACATTTTAGACCAATGAAAATAAATTGATTTAATGAGCATAAATTTTAAACTTACAGGTTATGCATAATTCCTTTGATAAATAAGTAGCCTATAACAGTACAGCTGTTTATGTGGTGAGTAAATATGCTGGTGTAACGCCCCTTGAACTGTTTTTGTTGGTTTTGCCCATTGTCACTCCCCATTGGACTGTTTAGTTGGTTTTTCCCGTTGTGCCCATATTTGGTTCTTCCTACCCTCGTTGTGTCCTTATTGGTTTATTTGCTCCACCTGTCTGTGTCTCATTAGCCACTCTTTATAAGTTGTATTCAGTTTTATGTCTGTGTCGGATCTCAAGGTTATTTTGGTTGTGTGTTCTCCTGCCCTTGTTGGAATTACCTGTTTGGATTTGATTAAAGATTCCTGTTAGTGTTAATCGCGTCTTCGTGCGTTTCCTTGCCACACCCAACCGTGACAGCTGGTTAGAATTTTTTTTTTTTTTTTTTTTTCAAAAACAATAATGGTTAAATGATTAACAAAGATTATTTTGCTCCAAAAATATAATTGTTGTTATTAATTACGATTAGTGATGGTGAAATGAAGCTTTCCGAAGCACTAAAGCTTTCCCTTCAAATGTATTGTAAAAAGGTTCATTACTCGAAGCTTTCCATCACTGTGCACACTAATGACATCTTGTGGTCAAAAGGTGAAGGTGTTGCATGTTTCAGAGGATCCGTTATTATTATTATTATTAGGCATTATTATTATATTTTGTATTGTTTCATGTAATAAAACACTTTGTGCTCTGAAAACAGTTTTTCTGTGTGTATGTAGTACACAATAGCCTATTAATGAATTTATGAAAGAATGAATAAATGGGACAAACTAACTTGTACAGTTTTTTTTTTTTTTTTTTTGTAAATCTGCCTTGATCAACACATGCAGCCTTATTCACACAAACAAAAAAAACCTTAGTCCTATACCTATGAGTTCATAGGTAAGGCTCATGTATATATAATAAAAAGAAAAGAACATTATTGTAGAATTGTAGAATGGGGTTCGCGCTATTTTTGAATCAGATTACGAAGCAGTCACGTGGTTGTAGAGGAAAATGAAGCTTCGGACGTCACTGATCACGTGTTTATGGCAAAACGAATCAAGCTCCGGTACACTGCTTCACTGCCAGATGTTTTTTGATACCAGCTTCGAAGCCTCGGCGCAGAACGTCACATCACTAATTACGATTATTGTCACATTTTTAACCTTTTTTCTTTCTTTCTTTCTTTTTTACATTTCATGTAATGATTACAGAGAAAAACTTTGGGGGATTTAAACTCTTGAGATCTGGCAACTGCAACCATGAAATCTTGTTACCGATTCGATTTAAGTTTTTGATTTAAAAAAAAAAAAACAAAGTGGGCGAATATCACAGACTATTATGCTTAATAAATTGAGAGAACCAAAAATGACCACTATTAAAATACAATTCATCATGCTGCCCTAGGAAAAAAAAAAAAAAAAAAAAAAAAAAGATATTTTCGGTTCTCTGTTTACTAAAGAGAAACACATAAGAAAATAAAGGCGGAGAAAGAACGATATAATTGTGTTAAACAATATTACGTTATGTTCATGTGTATTATCTGTGTGCAGATTCTTGACTGGTTTGTTCAGATTTGTCTGGCCCTGCAGTACATTCATGAAAACAATGTGCTTCACAGAGATATTAGACCACAGGTAGATATTGACAAATCTCAATAAATGATTTATGACCACATGTATGACTTATCTAAATTCTCTGCATTCATTGTAGAATGTTTTTCTGACTGAAGATGGCTACATCAATCTAGGAGATTTTGGATGCTCAAAATTATTGGAAAGGTAAAAATAGTAATGAAGTCTAGTGATGCATCAAATTCTTGGACAAAACTAACAATTGGTGAAAAGTGACCACAACAGAACCCTCTCTTATTTCTAAAACATGAAACAGTTTCCGTTTCTCTGCACAAGTGCAGGTCAATGCTTTTTTTCTTCTGGCATAATTCAACTGTAATCACTGTCTTTTACAACCAGTATATCAGTTGTAATTACATTAAATGATATTAAACCAAGATAATGTCACATGAACCCTGCTTTGTCTGCACATCAAATTCACTAGATTTTAAAGTAATGGTTTCTATTAATAAATGTAGTCTTTTTGAAGACTGAAAGTGGCATTTTTATTAAAATAAAATAAAAATAAATAAATGAAAAAAGGGTGCATCCCTCTTGAAGATTTTGTCATTTTGAATACATTTTCATTTTTCAGAGGTGATGCACCCACAACTGATTCTGCATATGCATCGCTCTATCTCAGTCCAGAAGTTTATCAGAAGAAATATAATTCAAAAAGGTACACTGAATGCACAACAAATTCTCATATGCACAACATTTATCTATTATAAAGTGTTAACCAAAGTAAACTTACCAGATTTTTTTTTTT
Source organism: Cirrhinus mrigala (assembly GCA_036247105.1). Taxonomy (NCBI): domain Eukaryota; kingdom Metazoa; phylum Chordata; class Actinopteri; order Cypriniformes; family Cyprinidae; genus Cirrhinus; species Cirrhinus mrigala. Next base: position 45,547,255 of record CM070028.1, on the reverse strand, counting down.
TTTTTTTTTTTTTTTTTTTCACCATTGTCATCCATGTCTTTGTAGTGACATTTGGTCGTTGGGATGGTTACTCCATGATCTCTGCATGCTGGATGTGTGGGTGAGTATTTTTGCATTTCTCTCTTTAAAAAAAAAAAAAAAGCAATGTATTAAATCAAAAACAAATTACAAAAATATTACTGATGAGTTCATTTTTGGAGCAGAAAGCAGTTGAAGGATGACATGAATAATTAAATATAATAATTCTGACTCCACTAAAGTTGTTGTTTTACTTTATTTCCTTTATTTCTAAGGCAAAAGTCTTTCTTACTGGCAAAAAAGGATGCAAATGTTTTATAATGGATGCTGGCAGTTTTAGAGTATTTTCTTGTCTTAGCATTCATCATGGTTTTACAGACTTAGAAAAAAACAAAAACAAACAAACAAAAAAAAAGGTTCCATCTATGACAGGTTTATATACACTCAAAAAAATATTTCAGCCCTTAACGTAATTCAATTACGTACATCTTTTCCATTCATTTAGATTACGTAGTTTTAATTTAAACAAATCAAGTAAACTTAATGTGATTCAAATGCATCAGTCTTACGTAAATGAAACAGGTAAAGTTGACGTAACATTTCCCAGTGTTAAACAAACCCTGCTCAGTGTTCATGTGTTTCCACACTACAGAGTGTTCAAGTAGCATTGACACAGTGTTGGAGTTAAGGAGATCATTATGTCATGATTGACCAATAATGATCAACACCTGCTGTTTACAAGCAGAATCACAGAAGGAAAGAGAAACACAAGAATCAGCCACAGCCAAAGATAAAATGAACTTAAATAAATTTAATAGACATTAAATCTCTGATTAAACAACTCCACAAACATTACAGTTTGATTTGAATCTCTGATTAAACAACTCCACAAACATTACAGTTTGATTTGATTTCTGTCATATATCTACAAATATTATTTGAGGACATCTAAACAGAGGTTTAGATGTTTTATTTATTAATTTTTTTTTTAAGTTTCAGTTGACCTCACCATCATGGCGATCAGGGTTTACTTTAGTTGGACTCTTGACTTTTGTTTTTTTTTTTTCCTTGGCTGCTGTAATTGTGTGTATAAAACACATCTATTACAGCAAAATAAAAAAAGTCAAAAAAAAAAAAAAAAAAAAAGTCTGATTTGGTGTTTTTGGTAAATTTTTTTTGGTTGTGAAATCATTATCATCCAGTGGCCTGATGCACTGATCTCATGCGGTTAGTCTATTATTTTCATAATGTTTACAACAGGTGTATGAACTATTATGGATTATCTATTATAGTTTATCTTATACATTAAACTTTGAAATCTATGGTATCCTTTTGACACACACGGACATCAAGAATCAGCATTTGAATCTCAACAATGGTGACATTCAACAGCTGCATGCTGGGTAACAGCAGATTATAAAACTCACCCATGACTCCCAGCATGCAGCTGTTGAATGTCACCATTGTTGAGATTAATATGCTTATTCTTGATGTCTGTGTGTGTCTAAGTAATACTGGTGATCTTAAAGTAGTAATAGTAACAGTTCATAACATGTAGATATCATGAAACCAAAAGGTAAACCACAGAACGATATCAGCAAATCAGACCACTGGATGATGATTTATATGATGTACACTTTCAATAATAATTAACCAAGAACATTTAATAAAACTCTTTTTTTTGTTGTTGTTGTTGTTGTTTGTTTGTTGCTATAACAAATGTGCTCTACAAACACAAATACAGCAACCAAAGAGAAAAAAAAAAAAACTAAACTAAGAAAGTCAAGGGTCCAGAGCCCAACTAAAGTAAACCTTGTTCACCATGATGGTGAGGTCAAATGAAAAGTTTTTTTAATAAAACATCTAAACCTCTGTTTAGATGTTCTTAAATAATATTAGTGGATATATTACAGAAATCAAGTCAATCAGTAATGTTGTTTGTGAAGTTGTTTAATCAGAGATTTGATGTCTTCATTTATTTAAGTTCATTTTATCTTTGGCTGTGTCTGATTCTTGTGTTTCTCTTTCCTTCTGTGATTCTGCTTGTAAACAGCAGGTGTTGATCATTATTGGTCAATCATGACATAATGATCTCCTTAACTCCAACACTGTGTCAATGCTACTTGAACACTCTGTAGTGTGGAAACACATGAACACTGAGCAGGGTTTGTTTAACACTGGGAAATGTTACGTCAACTTTACCTGTTTCATTTACGTAAGACTGATGCATTTGAATCACATTAAGTTTACTTGATCTGTTTAAATTAAAACTACGTAATCTAAATGAATGGAAAAGATGTACGTAATTGAATTACGTTAAGGGCTGAAATATTTTTTTGAGTGTATATATTTGTAGCAATAGCCAAAAATACATTGTATGGGTCAATTTTTTTTATTTATTTTTTTATTGATTTTTCTTTTATGGCAAAAATCATTAGGAAATTAAGTAAATATCATGTTCCATGAAGATATTTTGGAAAATTCCTACTGTAAATATATGAAAACTTAATTTTTGATTAGTAATATGCATTGTGAAGAACTTTATTTGGACAACTGTAAAGGTGATTTTCTCAATATTTTGATTTTTTTGCACCTTTGGATTCCAGATTTTCGAATAGTTGTATCTCAACCAAATATTGTCCTATCCTAACAAACCATACACCAATGAAAAGCTTATTTATTCAGCTTTCAGATGATGTATAAATCTCAATTTTGAAAAATTTATCCTTATGACTGGTTTTGTGATCCAGGGTCACATATTTTTCTTGTGGCCATTAATTAAGAATGAAGTACAACATTATGAAATTATTTTATTATGCTATACTATATTGCATGCATTGTAAAACGACAGCATTTCAGCATTTGTTATTAATAAATGTTAAAAGAATATGTAAGAAAGTGTCAGAAATTGAATATATGTGACCCTGGACCAAAAATACATTGTATGGGTCAAAATGATAAATTTTTATTTTATGTCAAAAATCATTAGGAAATTAAGTAAAGATCATTTCATTAATACATTTTGTAAAATTCCTACTGTAAATATTTCAAAACGTAATTTCTGATTAGTAATATGCATTGCTAAGAACTTCATTTGGACAACTTTAAAGGTGATTTTTCTCAAATTTTTTTTTGCACCCACAGATTTCATATATTGACATAGTTGTATCTCGGCCAAATGCTGTTCTCTCCTAACATCAATGGAAAGCTCATCATATTCAGCTGTCTGATGATAAATCTCAGTTTTGAAAAATTGACCCTTATGACTGGTTTTGTGGTCCAGGGTCACAAATTTAAAATAGCATTACGTAGTCTTCACTCTACAAATTAAATATGGATTAATCCTTGTTAAAGCTGCTTTTAATCAGTGTATATTGTGAAAAGCTACTGAATCAATTGAATTATCAAATTAAAATTGACAAATGAATCAGGCTGTGTTTTTGTTGCATTGACAACACTTTTTGAACGCTTGAAACTGTGAATCATTTTGCAAAGCAATTGGTTCTAATTAATATTTGATTTGAACTAAGTCCTTTTAATTAACATTATTAATCGCAATTATACTATCAAGAACATTAATGGACAATTACTGTATTATGTTATAAAGTCTCAAGGTTTGTCAGTATTTGTGGAGGTCAGAATACATTTACTATAACATCCTAAAATTTTTGATGATTAGATTGAATTTCACTTAGATTTTGCACAAGATACTTAACACAATATAGCATTTACATTTCAAACTAATTAAATAATATCAAATTGTTATTTAATTAATAATGTTGTTTATTTAATAATGACATCACATTCCCTGTTTTCCCAGTGCATTGTGTATAAACCAAAACAGTTTTACTTACCACGTTTACTATACAAGTGGTTCTCAACCACGTTCTTGGAGGTCCCCCAACACTGCACATTTTGCATCTCTCCTTTATCTTCCACACCCGTTTCAGGTCTTCAAAATCTCTACTAATGAGCTGATGATCTGAATCAGGTGTGTTTGATTAAGGAGACATGGAAAAAATGCAGTGTTGGGGGCCTCCAGGGATGTCGTTGGGAGCCACTGTACTATACCATGCTAATACATCAGGGGTGCTCAACCCTGTTCCTGGAGATCTACCTTCCTACAGAGTTCAGCTCCAAGCCTGATCAAACACACCTGAACCAACTAATTAGGATCTAAAGGAGCACTTGATAATTACAGACAGGTGTGTTTGATCAGGGTTGGAGCTAAACTCTGCAGGAAGGTGGTCCTCCAGGAACAGGGTTGGGCACCCCTGAAATACATAAACCAGCGTTTCTCAACTTCCCAAATATGGTGGACATCACCAGATATTCTGCCATGATTCCAGTTCGAAACGAGTGTATATGTTCCATTCAAAGGGCATTAAAGAGTGCGAGAGGTGAATTTAAATTGTATTTTTTTAAGGAGGTATATGATGTCACATTTCACACTTTTCTAGTAAGTTTCGCCTGTGTGTGAAGACGCTGCAGGCAGTGGCGCAGTGCAAAGCCATGAAGGAACGTTTCAAAGTGAAGTAAACTTAAGCCGATTTTTAGCCCGATTTTGCCCTCCCAAGAATCGGAGCAAAAATCTTGTCGAGCACCTCGATCTGTCCCGATGTTCTGCACGGATTATCTGGTAATGTGAGACGTTCACAGATCGAATCTTGCACCTCCCGATCTCCTCTCACACAAATCGGGGCCGCCCCGATCATATCAAACATGTTTGTAGTAACACTGTCTGTATAATATGTTGAAAACATACCACAACCGCATGGACCAAAGAAAGCAATGCTACATGCGGAGCATTTTTAATTAACGACCAAGCGGTCAACTGCAGACAGTGAGTTCATATGTTTAATCAGTTTTGCCTTCTCAAATCACAACCTGCCTAAAGTAAAATCTATAGATATAAAACAGTTATATAACAAAGCATATAATAGTTAACTAACATTAAAAAAAAAAAAAAAAAAAAAAAAAAAAAAATTGTAAACAGTTGCTGAAATGGCAATCTGTTGCCTAAGATCACGTGAGGCCCTCCCTCCGTCATGATAATCTTAATAATATCTTGTAGTGTGTGATGTGCCACAGTTTTCAAATCTTGTAGTGTGTGCTGCAACCAGATTTCATAATCGGTTAGGATTTTAAAAATCCTGTAGTGTGAAGCCGGCTTTAAACGAATTTCCCCTGCTCAGTTTCACACTACAGGATTTTTAAAATCCTAACCGATTATGAAATCTGGTTGCAGCGCACACATAAGGAGAATCGTTACAGATTATCTTCCCTGAAATCTTAAACATGCACACACTACAAGATTTGAAAATTGTGGCGCATCACACACTACAAGATATTATTAAGATTATCATGAAGGAGGGAGTGCCTCACGTGATCTTACACAACAGATTGTCATTTCAGCAACTACATTTTTTTTTCATTTTGTTTAGTTTGATGTCTTGTTATAATTGTAATCGTTTTGTTGTAGTTTATAATTTAAAAAATAAAAAAAAATGTTTTGAGAAGGCAAAACTGATTAAACATAGTCTATGATCAACTCACTGTCTGTCGCTGACTGCTTTTTTGTAATTTAAATAAACAAAAACTTATATTTAACGAACAAAAAATGCTCCAAACATTTTTCTAAATTAACTTAATAAAAAAATGAAAAAAAATATAATCACTTTGCCATTGCATACAAAACTGAACTATTTTAATTGCTAAAACAGTTGTACAAGCCATTTTGGGAGAAGGGGAAAAAAGATGGGCTCGGGTCGGACTCGGGCCGCATGGGGCATTGCTTTCCTTGCTTCATGCGGTTGTGGTATGTTTTCAACATATTACAGACAGTGTTACTACAAAAACATAAGACGCAGTTTCCTCCATCTCCACTATCCAATGGACGTACAGCAGCTGTTTTGCGGTGGCGCATTGGCTGTTGTGAAAGTACTGACGTAATCATAGCCGTGATAATCCCGATTTAAAATCCTGGATATCAAACATGTTTGATATGATCGGGGCAGCCCCGATTTGTGTGAGAGCAGATCGGGAGGTGCAAGATTCGTTCTGTGAACGTCTCACATTACCAGATAATCCGTGCAGAACATCGGGACCGATCAAGGTGCTCGACAAGATTTTTGCTCCGATTCTCGGCAGGGGAAAATCAAGGGCAAAATCGGGCTAAAAATCCTGTAGTGTGAGCCCGGCTTAAAAGAGGACTGGAGTTGAGAAACGCTGACATGAACAAATGCATTTTAAACAAGTTATATTAAAGAATATTATATATCAATTTATTATGATGAACAATACTGAATTAACAATGAAAAAATTGCATATTTATAAGCTAACATTAACCTAGATTTTGAAAAAGCTGTAAATGGTATCTAATTTATTAACTAATATCAACAAATTAAAACTTGCTGTAAAGTGTATATAAAATTTTCTCAGTGAGTAGGATCTTGAGGCTAACCAGATTTTGCTTTAATTAATTAATTGTTTTTTCTTTTTCTTTATTTTCCTCCACAGTCAAATAGCATAAAGCGCTGCTGTGAACATGCTTACAGCATGAAAGGAACCCTGCCTCGCATCTCAAAAAGATACTCAAAGAATCTTCAGGAATTAATCAGACAAATGCTCAGCTGTGACCCTAAAGACAGACCATCAGCTGATGAGATTCTAGCAAAACCATTCCTGGAAGATGCAGTAAAGAGAAACAAGAGAATTCCAGAAGCACTTGAGCAAAGATTGATTGAGTCAGTCAGCACCTTTGATGAGGCCTACAACAAGCATTATACAGAATTTGAGAACTTAGTCAGTCAGTGGGGAAAAACAGCAGATTTACTAGAGGCAGTACATTACAGCATCACATCAGCAAGTCTGGCAGGTTCTGTGATCACTGCAATAGTTGGTGCAATATTGTCAACTTCCATCTTTGCATCTTTGACAGGTGTTGGAGTCAGTGTTGCAGGTGGTGCTACCGGTGCTGCCACAAACATTGCAGATTCAGTAAAACAAAAACAACTCTATGAGAGACTTGAACAATTTAAACCTTACATTGAAAATGGAAGAGAACTGACTCTCTGTTTACTTACAGTGAGAAAGTTAATAGGTAAAATATTTAAGTTCCACAATTTTGCCTGTACCTCAACTCTAGATAATTTGAGTTTGTCATGGGAGATAAGCAAAAGTACAGTAGTGTCTATCGGACGAGCAGCAGCAGTATCAGGTGTGTTGAGCGGACTCTCAGTTATTGCTGATGCTGCCTTCATTGCGAAAGATTCCCAAGAGATTCACCAGATGAGAAATCAGTGGAAAACAGATGATCCAATAAAGGTCTCATCCAGTGTACTCAAAGCCATTGTAGAGATAAGGAATATACACAAAGATCTTCTCAGTGTTTTAGAGGAAATTAATAAAACACGCAAGCTTTTGGATGAAAAAAAAAATAAAAAAAGAGAGCGAGAGAAAAGTGTCCAGGGGTGACAGAGACCACGTGTAAATATACCACCAGCCAGACTTGCACAACATCCTGCAGATTTGTCACTGAGCTCAGGTGACAGGTGAGAAAGAACAAGGGTTTTGCAGAAAACAGTTTCAATATGTAAGACATTGTATTGAGCCAAACAATTGGTGTGTATGTGGCCTGTATATTATGTATGCATATATGATCTATACTGTACATATCTACTACTATATTTCTAATAATTATGTAGTGCTGTTGATTACATACTGGTTTCAGGTCTTGTTTTTGGATTCGTTTTAATGAATTACTATTAGAAGATTAACACAAACACAGAAACTAAATTTTTTTTGAAGAATCTAAGGATTCTTAACAATCTGTGTGTTGCTTTAACCCTTTAAGAGAGCAACCATACATTTGTGTTGTTTTATTTTCATTTATTCTTCATTTATGATCATTTAATCATTTTATTGTTCCATTTAATCATATAATCACCTAATCATTTGAAACTTTTTATATTATATATTTTATGACTTATTTGTATTATGTTATTATATATACAATGATGTAAAGCAGTACATTTTCCATTGCTGCTCTTTTTGTATAGTAACACTTGATGGATTTCAGTTTATTCAGTATACTGCTCCTTTTTTATTATCATCAATTCGTCTCCTGCTTCTGCTTTTCTTTGGCTTAATCAATCATCTTCTTGGCTGACAGAAGACTGTTAATTCAGTTAAAAAAAAAAAAAAAAAAGAATAAATTGTTAATGGGTTTGAGGTTTTAGACAACTTTGCGAACAAATTGTTCTGTTACCAGACTAAATGGATATTTTCTGACAGGATCAGGTGTCCAGGATTGGATCTGATATTTCTGGCATGGAGGCATGATCTAACAAGAGTTATATTGTAGTATTAGTTGTAAAAATGTACATACAATTTTTTTTCTTTCTTTTTCTTTTTTTCTTTTCTTTTTAGTAAGTTTCTAAAATACTGTCACATGCAAAACACTTCAAAAAAAAAAAAAAGTTTGTATTTTAGGATCTTAAAATGTAAATAATTGACTGGGCATGGATGTTTCCATGTGCTTTTTTTTGTTGTTGTTGTTTTTTTTGTCTGTAGGAATCTGCTTAAATACTGTAAATTATCAGTGCGTGATCAACAGAATATGTGAGTTTTTTTTTTTTTTTAACTTTATATGTGTTTGTAAGTCTCTTCTGCTCACCAAAGCTGCATTTATTTGATTTATTTGACTGCGGAAGGCTAGGGCGATTCCAAGGGCCCGAAGATGGAGGGAAGATCATGGTTTCTACTAAGGGGGAACAGCATATGAATATGCTGATCAGAGGGCTCAGAAACCTAAGCAGTGCCCCTCTACCCAGTTATTGTTGATGATCAATAATAATATATGGTTCAGAGTTTGCTAAAACCAGTTTTTGCAGCTTAATATTTTGTGGAAACGGTGGCGCTTTTCTTTTATGATTAGACAGTTTATTAACAGCATTTATTTAAAATAGAAATATTTTGTAACATTATCAATGTCTTACTGTCGCTCTTGATAAATTAAACACACTGTTGAATAAAAGTAATGATTTTTCTTTTAATGTTACCTTTGAAATGCTATTTATCATGGTTTACCAAAGATACACAAAATACACCCCCATTTGGAATAACCCAGATTTTACAATTAATAAGAAGCCACTTAACTTACACACATGGGCTGAAAAGGGTATCACACAACTTCAACACATCTTTCAAAGTATTAATCTGGCCTCTTTTTCATACTTGGTCCAGAGATACAGCATCAGGAGTAATAGTTCTCTACTCTCCAAAACATACAAAATAATAATAAAATCAGACAACATAACAAGTGTACCATATGCTAAATGGGAATCAGACCTATCTATTGCCCCTGATGCTATTTCATGACAAAAAAATGCCAACCTGCAACTTATACAGTATAAGGTACTTCACAGATTTCACCTAACCGGATAGAAATTGTTTAAAATGGGATTCACTTCAAAAGCATGTTCACATTGTACCCAAAATAACCCAGAGACATATGTTCATGGTATTGCACTCCAATTAAAACTTTTTGGGAAAATGTCATTGAATCACTATCTGTCACAATGGGAAGTAACATCCCAATTTCTCCATCACTTTGTTTGCTGGGCGACATATCCATAATCAACTTAGACAATATAAACAGTCAGTTAAGAAATTCCATACATATTGCATCCTGGAAGAATCTACTAATTGATTATATCTCAATGGAAAGTCTATCCAGTTCATTTAATAGTAATACAGTAGAATTGCACCCTTTCTGGTAATTTCTAATTACCCTCCAGCAGTCATAATCTATTGACCTTCTTTGTCTCCCAGCCAACATGTATATGTGGGCCCCACATGGTTTCTGCTGGATCTACATGGGTACCAAGTGGGCATGGTCCCAAAATGGGCATCTTATCTGGGGCCCACTTGGGTCAGCTAAGTAGGTCCCACATGGGCAAAAACAGATGGGCTCCCTATATGGGACCTAGTTGGGTCACAAATAGGAAATGAGTGCTTGGGCTCAAAATGGGCAAAACAAATGGGGCCCATATGGGTTTAACAAATGGGTTAGACATGGGCAAACACAATTAATCCCATATAGGCTGCCTACACTGGCCCAAGGTAGTAACCACATAGGTTACCTCTGTATGGGCTCAGAATGGGAAAACACATATGGGGCCCTCTTGGTCAAACCATATGGGTAGAACATGGGTAAACACAATCAATCCCATATGGGCTGCCTACACTGGCCCTAGGCGTGACCAACAAAGGCTACCTCTATATGGGTTCAGAATGGGGAAACACATATGGGGCCCTCTTGATCAATCCATATAGGTAAAAAATGGGCAAACACAATCAGTCTCATATAGGCTGCCTACATAGGCCCAAGGTACTACCCACATAAGCTACCTCTATATGGGTTCTAAATGGGGAAACACATATGGGGCCCTCTTGGTCAAACCATATGGGTAAAAAAAGGGCAAACACAATCAGTCCCATATAGGCTGCCTACATGGGCCCAAGGTAGTACCCACATAAGCTACCTCTATATGGGTTCAGAATGGGGAAACACATATGGGGCCCTCTTGGTCAAACCATATGGGTAGAACATGGGTAAACACAATCAATCCCATATGGGCTGCCTACATGGGCCCAAGGTAGTACCCACATAGGTAATCTTTGTATGGGTTCTGAACAGGGAAAGACATGTAGGGCCCTATTGCCAATCTATATGGGTCAGACATGGGCATACACAATCAGTCCTTTATAGGTTGGCTACATGGGCTCAAGGTAGTACCCACATGGGTAATCACTGTATAGTTTGTGAATGGGGAAATACATATGGGGTAGTGATGGGTGATTCGTGAATGATCTGTTTATTGCGTCTGTTATGTGACAAATTAATGAAAAACACTGAAGGTAAAGCAATTATTTATGTTCCCTACAAATTATGTCTGGGTACATTATAATGATTTCCTAATTTAGAATATGATCAAGATTGCATAGGTAGGTGTTTTCGGAGAATTTGGATGGTAAAAGTATAATTTTTAACGCCACTTAAATGATTGAAATGACTTCAGTGAAGATCCACTCATTTTGGTGAATGACATCAAACAAGAGAGTCAGTAAAATGACCCGAACTTCCTATCACTAATATGGGGTAGGGTGACCAAATGTGCCACTTTTTGGGGACACATTCTGCACAGGATTTCTATATTGCTTAAATTAACCAGGTTGGTTGTTTGTGCTGCGGCAATGGATCATTGCATGACAACAAAGTACTGCGAGAATGATTCAAAAGGATGGAGCGTCTACTCTGCTCTGACCTTATTCACCAGAGAAAGAAGTGCATCACCATCTTTAAAATATTGTCTTTGAACTTCCATTTGTGCGGTAGCTCTGTATATTTCTATGGCATTTCTGTCTAAGTAATTTAGCTGGTAAAGTGGATTTATGTATTGTAGAGTTAACAAAAGTTATCGTAAACACTGTAATGTTTAATGCAAATGTCTTAACAAATGTCAGTAGACCAGGAAGATTTTAAAATGATAGGTTTATGAATAAATCTGTTAGAACACCTTGGAATTACAACCAGAAGACAGAAGACAGCAAATGTAGGACTAAAAAGGGATGCAGCTACATAAGGTCAATAGGCTATTGGTCCGCAACTCCAGTCCTGGAGGGCCAGTGTACAGCAGACTTTAGTTTCAACACTAATTAAACACACCTGACTCTAATTCACAAATCATTTTGAACACTGTGATTAGCTTGTTTGGTGTGTTTGGTTAGAGATAGAACTAAACTCAGCAGTATATTTAGTTTTCAGGACTAGTTCATGAATCAGGAGTTGAAGAGCCCTGGAATATCCAAATCAAGTTAAACCCAATGTGGCTTTGACATTGGTAGAAGAAGAAGTACAGAAGTACTCCAAAGTTTTATAATCAGTTGGTTGGTAACAGATAATGAAATAGCCCAAGTGAAGAAAGACAGAATGGACATTTATGTTTCTGATGGGAAAAATCCAATGTATATCCAGAAATCGTATTTGCAGCATATGATACAGGGGTTCAGAATAAAGTTTCATTCAGTTAGCATATTGTGTTTTGTGTTCAGTTTTCTTTTTGGATCAACAGTACAGACTTTTCTTTTCAGTCTAGTCGGCAACTGACCTTCAAAGTTGAAATATGATTGAAATAATGTCAGCTGCTGTTTTAACATTGACACAAATTGATAATGTATAATGCTAAATCATTCAAATTTGTTTTTAACAAGAAAATCTTAAAAAAAAAAAAAGATCTGTATGTTGAATAAATGTCATGTCTTTAACAAGAAATATCTGCCTTTTGAATAATTATGATTATTAATATTTTATTTATTAGCATTTTACGATATTTTGTATATGTACAATTATTAGCATTAGTAACAATAATTATAATAGATACAGTTCTAATCTTAAAAGAGCAGTGAGATTCTGTGTGGACTTTTACATATCACTATTACATTTTTATTCATACACTGTAATGAAAACACTGTTTGACCAATTAATCAAATAATACAGCCAAAAAAAATAAAACCAAATACACACGTTTCTTAAAAAAAAAAAAAAAAAAAAAAAAAAAAAGTTTATTTTCCATTATCCCTCTGAAACAATTTCTATTGGTTGTTTCACCTGGTTGCTTTCATCAAGATTGGTTAATCTGACTGTCATTCACAAAACTGGCCAATGACAGCTGTGCGCGCCTTTTACTAGTGCAGTTTGAAAATATACTAATGGTGATGTGCCTGCTACTGATCCGCAAGATTACGCGCTCAGTTCCTGATTATGTGCCTGTTAAATTCTTATTGTAAACTAACTTGAACTGTGAGATGTCAACGGAGAACAGAAGCTGGAATGTGAACACAGAGGAAGGGGCAGACTGGATGTATGAGATCCCGAAAACATATGGCGATGTCAGGTAACAAAACATTTTTCAGTCAAACCATCATAAAGTTATGATTTGTGCCCACAATTGATTAATGTGAGTGAGAGGAAATTAAAGGGAGAGGCTAATCGCGATTAGCATATTAGCGCGCTGGCGATATTAGCACATATTTCAATGTAAATTAGTGTTTGAAGTTGCTGTGTGTTTGTGTGTATTAATGTTTAGTTTAAAACTCAAACTCATGAGAAGTAAAGGAGCACTGGAATAAGTGAAGTGAGTGATTAAACTGATTTACACTCGAAAACACTGGAATATATAGAAGAGTTGACAGTGTTTTATAAGAGTGTTATGTTTTTGTAGATGACCGTTTCTGAGTATATTTTTTACTTCACATCTTCAAATACTGATAACTTCTAATGATAAGATATTGATTCACATTTTTAGATCAAGCACACATTTTTCAGGGAAAACAGGCACCCAATACAGAGACTACAGTAAAATGTTAGTCAGTTCTAACCACTGTTTCCAGACCTGAACTGTGATTATAATCATTATAAGTACATTTGTAAGACATTTCCTCCACTGGTGATAGAAAATCTGAGTAACTTTTTTTCCCTGTTGTCTTTCTTTTTCTGAGGTGGCACAAAGAATGGGAAATGGACTTCTCACAATCTCCAGTCCTTTATTTCATTCACTGGAGAACATCACAGCCTTCAGATGTGCCATATCAGGATAAATGCAACTGCAGGTAAAATTATGGTAGATTTAATTGTGCTGTACAAATTGGCTTTTTTAAGATACAGTTGTATTTACCTTGCTGTGATATCTATGGGCAGAATCCCTGTGAATCCTCTTGTTCAAGTTTCCATCATAACTAACAGTTTCAAAGCTGACAGTTTGTTTATGTTGCCTAAATGGCTTATATTGGCAAATTTCAGTACAATTTAAATATGTTTTGTTTAAGAATGTTTAAAGGAATGGTAAAAAAAGAAATTATTCTCTTTAAGGACTCGTCGGGCCCACCCCACTACAGATTCACCAAGGATCCAGCTGATCACTGCCAATTTGGAGGAGGATTGTCCTTTATCTGCTACACTGCACTCTCACTTCTGGTATGGATTCACTGACTTTTTGTGATATGTGAGATGTTTTGATTTTACTAAATGTAGTGATTTTGCTTAATTTGATTCTACATAATTTTTTTAAAGGGAACGTTTACCCCAAAATGAAAGTTCTGCCATCATTTACCCTTCATCACCCTTATGTTTTTCCAAACCTGTATGAATTTCTTTCTTCTGTTAAATACAAAAAGATTTTTTGAAGATTGTTGATAACCAAACAGTTCATAGTAACCATTAACTTCCATAGTAGGAAAAAAAATATTATGGAAATCATTGGGGCCCATCAACTGTCTAGTTACCAACGTTTGGAACAACATAAGGGTGAATAAATGATGACAGAATTTTCATTTTTGAGTGAACTATACCTTTAATACAATGTATCGTTATGATTCTGAATTAAAAGTGTAATGTTTCTCTTAAAATATTATCATAAATAGATGGAGACACATATATTATCAGAAATTAGAGCTGCACGATTAATCATTTAAAGATCATCTCGATCCAAACCCCACTTAATCTTATTCGTAAATGACTAACACCGTGTCTAAAACAGAGGTGACAGTTGTCATGGCGTGACAGCTAAAGTCTGTCTACACTAGCTGTGACCAAGCGACCATTGAAAATCATTTAAAGGGGTCAACAGATGCAAATTTTTTTTACAAGTTTGAACAAAAATGTGTGTTGACAGTGTGTGTACACAACCACTCTATAATGATATAAATTCACCCAGTGGTTTTTTTTTTTATCTTAATATGGGAAAAATCCGATGTAATTTTTCAAATAAGGTCATTGTCAGCATCTTGTCGGTGTGATGTCGCACCGACCAAGTCCGCTCCCACTATAGTTGATTGACATGACAGTCTTATCTTATACCCACCCTAACTGAGCCGAGTGAGCGCTGAGAACAGTCCAACCACCATTATTGTTTCGACTCCAGTGCAGGGGAAGACAAGACTGTGTCCGATTGCGCGATTTGAGGTGTTCTGTTCTTGGAATGTACATGCACATAGTAGCACTCATCATTTACTCCCAACATCTGAGCTGCTAAAGATGCAGAGGATTAAGGTTATTTTTGTTTTTGAAGGAAATGCGCCCGGCAGCCTACATAAATGCGTCTATGTTCACGTGAATCATTTGTAATCTAGTTTCACCTACAGCAGAAGTGAGTATATGGGTGTTTTTTATGCATCTTTGCAATTCGGCTTTTCTTAATAATGTGCTAGTTAGCAAGTTTTGCAGTTAAATGCAGCTAAAGTAAACATTACTGATCGTCACCCCATAGAAGAGAGTGGCGGGGTGGCAGAGCTCATTAGCGTTTAAAGGAACATGCAAAAGAATTGCTCATTCTAAAAAGGGCTGATTTTGACATGGTAAAATGGGTGGTTTTTTTTACACTACCACTGAGAAATTTTAACCAAAGTATGTTATAGACTTCTCATTAAGACCCTAAAGAATCATATAAACTTGTGGAAAATGGGCACCCAATGACCCCTTTAAACTTTGTCAGTACGTCATAAATAAAACAAGGCATCAGTTTGCCAGTGGGGATTTGTCGTGTCGTGCCGCGCTGCATCCAGTGTAGACAATACACTAGGTGCATTTCCATCATGGATTTGCACAAAACCATAAGTCATGGCAATGGATGTTGATAGGTTTACGTATGTCACAGCCACCGCACTAGCCATTAATTTTAATCGTAGGAGATGTAGGCAACTATCTTAACAGATGTAAACACGAGCTTTGACTACTGTAACCATCCATTTGTTTTAAAAAGCAAACTTAACATCTTATCTTTTTCGAATCCTGATTACGAGATGATGAGCCACAAAGCTTTGTGTTGTGCTGCTTATACTAACCAAGCAATAAAAACACCTTTTCTCCTGCTTAAAACAAGGTGTCTGCAAATCAGAGTCTGAAACAGTCACTTGGACAACGTTGTCTTACACCACTTCACAGTTGATAAGTAGTAAGAGAATTTTTGATTGACATTGCAGTCATTTATTATGTTCTTTAATATAATATTACAACAACATCAGCTCATTTTGTGCATCATTTGTCATTTCTATTTCATTACACATGCGCAAAACTTTTCTAGTTCAGTTATCAATTTGATCAAGTGTTTACATGTCCTATGTAATGGATTAGAAAAGGTTTGTCCTACCTTTCTAAAGTAATTGAAATCGCAATCGGTTTGAGCATTTTTATTTTGATTGAGTTGTTTACATGGAGCTTTTTTGCTATACAGTGCTTCATGTCAACGTACCTACTGATCCAGAAAGAGAGGGCAGTTGTCATGTGTAGGAATAAAACAGTGTCACACTTCATTCATTTTTTCTGTTAGAATTATTTAAATGACCGAAGAAGTACTGGGATAAAAGTTTAGTTTGGATATAATCACTGATGTCTACAGTAGCTATCAAAATAGACCAAATCATTTAAAACAAAGTTGACAATTCAGATAAAGATTATATCAGTG
The DNA here is from genome assembly GCA_036247105.1 of Cirrhinus mrigala. Classification (NCBI taxonomy): domain Eukaryota; kingdom Metazoa; phylum Chordata; class Actinopteri; order Cypriniformes; family Cyprinidae; genus Cirrhinus; species Cirrhinus mrigala. The sequence goes on along the minus strand of CM070028.1, from coordinate 45,530,714 downwards.
ATGTTACACCAGTAGGTGCTGACAAGTGACTGTTAAACACATGTATTTGTCATGGAATAATTCAAGAGATTCATCAAAAAACACAGATTCATCCAGTAATGAAACAACATATATTCATGAGTCATTTAATCATTAATTCAAACAATTAAAAAAAAAAAAAAATCATTCAAGATTTAACATTTTAAATAGACTGCAGTCATAGTATTTCTAGTACAGAACTTCTAGTAAATTACACTTTATTTTTAGTTTGATGTTCAGAATCTTGATACCTGTTTGAAACTAAAAAAATTGTGATTCTCTATATATCCAGAATCATGCAGCTCTAATTTAAGTTATTAAAACTGAGACTCTTAAAGGAATAGTTGACAGAAACAAAAAATGTCGTCATTTACTTGCCCTTGAGTTGCTCCAAGTAAAAGTTATTATTTTGTAGTATTTTAACGTGTAAGTAACATAATATTTCACGTTTACTAAACACATTGTAGAAAAGTTATTGGAATAGCCTGTAAACAAGCACCTTTGCTTTTACTCTGTTGTTTTCCTTACTGTACTGGAGGGCAGCATCTTCATACCTCATCTTCCTAAAAAAATTTAAAAATGTCCTATTTTTAAATATGTTTGTATATATATATATATATATATATATATATATATATATATATATATATATATATATATATATATATATATATTTGTTTTGCAGAGGCTGTTAAGAAGACTGCACTGATGTCAAAGATCAGCCAGCAAGAATCTGAGAGGGAACTCTCAAAATGGTTTACTGGGACAAGAGACAGAGGAGGACTGAGGGTCTAGAATGCACAAATGTCTGTCTGCAGTGTAAGCAGTACTGAAAAATGTATAGTTGCTGCTGCTGTTTCTTACTGTCTCCATTTTCTATGTGCAAATGTTCAAAGCTTTCAGTAAACACTGGTTCAAATACAAGTTCAAAATGTTTGTTAACTTTAACAATTACATGATTTTAACAGTTAGGTATCAGAATATAGCATTTGTTGGTTAGTTTCAATAAAATTAAAATTTGAAAAGATTTCAATCTCACTGTGTACTGCTGTATGCGAATGCTTTAAAACTTAAAAACTTTTTTTTAATCCCACTTGCAAGCCATACCTTATCCCATGTAGTTCCCACATAGAGTTTGAAGATGGGACCTAGGTAGGTTTTGTGTATGTTTCATAGTTGGGCCCCACCTTAAACCCAGTGAAATCCTAAATAACACATTGGTAAATTGCATGGGGCCAACATGGAACCCGTGGACAAACCCATGTAAAACCCATATTTAGATGGAACCCAGATGGGTTTTGCATATGTTCCCTAGATGGGCCCCACGTAAAGCCCAGTGAAATCCTACATAAAACCCACATTGGTAAATTGCATGGGGCCAACATGGAACCCGTGGACAAACCCATGTAAAACCCATATTTAGATGGAACCCAGATGGGTTTTGCATATGTTCCCTAGATGGGCCCTACCTAAAGCCCAGGTAAATCCTGCATAAAACCCACATGGGTATGTTGCATGGGGCCAACATGGAACCCATGGACAAACCCACTTAAAACCCATATTTCAGCCCATGTAGTAAAGATGGGGCCAAGATGGGTCTTTCACATGTTGCCCAGTTGGGGCCCACCTGTTGGCAAGTGTAATCCCCCATGAAACCCATGTGGGCAATTGGCATGGGGCCATTATGGAACCCACGGACAATCCCATACAGAGCCCATTTTTCAGCCCATTTCAAACCCACATGGGCCCCACATGTAAATGTAGCTGGGTTAAAGCTGGGACCGAGATGGGTCTTGCACATGTTTCACAGTTGGGTCCCACCAAGTGGCATGTGCAATCCCATATGGAATCCATGTGGGCAATTGGCATGGGGCCATTATGGAACCCACGGACAATCCCATATAGAGCCCATTTTTCAGCCCATGTCAAACCCACATGGGCCCCACAATCAAATGTTAGCTGGGTTAAAGCTGGGACCAAGATGGGTCTTGTGCATGTTGCCCAGTTGGGTCCCACTTTGTGACAAGTTCAATCCTATATGAACTCCAAGTGGGCAGTTAACATGGGGCCATTACGGAACCCGCGGACAATCCTATATGGGGCCCATTTTTCAGCCCAGTTCATACCCATATGGGCCCCACATACAAATGTTGGCTGGGCTGAGACCAACCACAACAACACATCTGCACCTAAACTATTTGTATTCATTTGAAGAATAATATTTGAGACGTTTTTGGGAAGGGTGGAGGACAACACTGATAAGAAAACACTTAAGATAAGGTTTAATAAAAGGAGAACAAAACAAAATCTTAACTTATAACGTATAACTTATTAATTTATATGCTTATGTGTGTGTGTGTGTGTATGTGTGCACCTGGTATTCATCACGTTATGGGGACCAAATGTCCCCACAAGGATAGTAATACCAGTGTAAGGTTTACAGAACCTCAGACACTTTGATCTTCTGAGACGGACAATACACACACAGTGTATTAAGATATAGACATTTGTTTCCACATCTCATTGAGAGAAGATGTGACAAAAGTCCCTATCCTCCTATTCCTTCCATCCACTTCCCCTCACCCATCTCCTCTCACTCAGCTCACTTAGACTGGTCAATAGCATAATATAATGTTCTACATGAATACAAGTGATATCTATAGTCATGTTTGCTATCATTTGAACTGTCACAGTGTGCCTGGTACAATGGTCTCATTCTCACAAGGAGTAAACTAAAAGGTAAACAGATCCTAAGAGTTCAGAGATATATTGCTCACTGTTAAGGTTTTACTATTTCCCAGTGTCTTTCATGCAAATTACCATCTGTCCCCAAAAGGTGCAAACGATCAAGTCTAGGACTTGATCAATGCAAATTCAAATTGTTAGTTCCTGTCTCCATTTCGGGGGATGTCTGTCTGGGTCTGAAGTACTTAAAGAAGTGTAGCAAGAAGATCAGGGCGCTTTCTGTAGCCAGAATGAGCCCATAGTACGAAGCGTGTTGACACACTTCATACTATGTATTTTTCTCAAGTCAGGTATGCATCTTTCTCCTAGACTCATCTTGGAGATTTCTTGTATTGATTTGATATCCTTGAATTGGCTGTATAATTGGCATAATACACATTTACCTGACTGCTAATAAATTGTTACATTTGAATTTATTCTTATTTGCTCTGCAATTATTGACTCTAGTAGATTACGATGTATCCTTGTTACCGCATTTCCTGCATCAGGTTAGTAACGGACTAAAATTCAGTTGAGATGGAGCATAGGGCACACCAGCTGTATCTTTAGAGATCCGGCTAACACTTGGTATTAGTTCAAGTGTACTTAGACTGTAAGGGCTAAAAGGGAATTACCGTTTAGGTCAACTGAAAGTTGTTCGACCAACCTAAATAGGGTGAGCCTAACCTCTGTTTACTGTAATATTACTTTAGCTAAGTGTACATGGGAGACCATGGCATGACCAAACCAAAGCTACTATCGGAGAAGTAATGTTGGTCGGCTTATATCTATAGTAGTGGTCGTGACCTCTGACTAGAGATAATGTTGCTTTATTCAAGTGTGTACAGATCTATGGGGACTAAACAAAGGTACTTTTAGAATGAGCAAGCATAGGGGCAGCCGTCTAAAGTATTAGTCAATTACCTCTGTCTAATATCCAAGACTGATGAGAATGTGACCGTAAGGTACGCTAACGGCCGAAGCGATATCTTTAAGCGACATGAGCACACGAATGAACGAGTACAATGATATTAAAGAGCAAATAGAATCATCAGATGTCTAGATCAGTTGTCCTATGAAGGACCTATAATGATTGGCATTCTAACCTATATTCGAGGTCATAATAAAATGGAGTCAGATTAGATCATAAAATGGAGTCCGATTTGAACTTAATCTAAAATTAATAACTTTGCGCGCTGAAAAGACCGAACACGCAAGAAACCTTCATCCACCATTGAATACCTCCATTGGGCCAACTGCGTGGACCTTACAAAGTGGTGACCGACCTCCGTGATCTCCCAAACAGGCGAGCAACGTCTTTTCAGTGCATTATGGATTTGTACCGAGCAAGAGGTTTGATCATCTCCTTCTCTTTCTCCAGCTGCTATGGTAAGTCAATTCTTGTTTGCCTTTTAGAAATCTTGAGGGAAAGACAGACGCATCTCAAATAGACATATTTGTAGAATGAGTCGGAATACTCATATTGCTAGACCGGAAACCGTATCCGGTGGGTTAAGAATTAGACAAAACCACCTGTCAGGGACATGATAGCGGCAGCGTAGATGAGGAATGACATCCCCTGTTCTGAAATAAATATGTCTCCTTGTTTGCCTAAGCAACAAGAGATAAAATGTAAAATTGGAATACCATCATCCAAATTATTTTCTGGTACTCAACAGAGAGTCATATATTGGAACCTAAAGTTTTAAACTGCAAACTGCCTTCTCTATTGTTTATTTGCTTCTTTGCAACAAAGGAGTAACATTTTAATGAAAATGAACAAACAGAATACATATTCCAAATTAATAAAATTGGAAGACTTGTAATTGGACAAAAGAAAGGCAATTTAAGTTGATGCATTTATATATGAAAAGGAAGTTGGGCAAAACAGAGTGATGTAATCACAACACAGATAAAAGTTCCTTACGGAAAGCTTCATTTAGGCCAAAGTTATACCTTGCTCTTGAGCTCTTGAGGACTACTGCTACAAAGCAGTAAAAAACAAACGAAGGACAAAGAAATTATCCAAATAAAAATCATGATCAGACCAGTCAGAACAGATCAGACAGAAAGAAATCAGAGAAACAAAAAGTGAAAAGCTATGTTTTAAGGTGGTTTTTAAGTCATGTAGGGATGTGTTTGAGAATAGAGTTCCAGCAAACTGGGAAACATAGTATGAATGAGATAAGAAGGTTCCAGAATGTACGGGCAGAGATACAATAATTCCACCAAACGAGGCATGTTTGTGCTGTAGAGCTGTGAAGTTGTAAATATTGAAGTTGGCCAAATAGTATCACACACTTAAATATATCAGACCTTATATATCAGCAAATGGCCATTGTGCTTTAAAATAGTCTTTAAATAGACTAAAAGAAATAAATAGGCTTTTGAAACCCAAACAGTGATTGTGCATTGCATCAGCCCTGAGCTTGCCCAGCTCCTCAACACCTTTTCATATTCAGATGAATTGACATAAGAATACAATTTGTGTCAACTTGGACATTATCGCAGATGGGAAATCTTTCATATAACAAGTGATTTGTCTGCAGATGTGTCTGCAGTCATTGGATGTTAACAGCTACAGAGTCTCTCATTGGCTCTAAGTCTGACCTGTTGTTGTACATGCAATGTACATGCCTGTACCGATGTGACTACAGAGCCAAATCACAAGAAAGCCTTCTCCAAAACAAACACATTGACAGCTATGTTATTCTAATGACTCTCCAGAGACCAGAAATAATATATTTTTAATTTATACTATTTTAATATAATATAATTATATTATAAATCACATTATAATGTACATTATATTATAATTGCCAAGCATGGCATTACATGGAGAAAGGTGATAGACTAACCCCTTAGAATTACATTTCATTGGTCCACTACTCAGTGCCAAAAGGGAGGAGGTGTGTTTTCATTTCAATAGTGTGGCATAAGCGATAGCTAACCAATTCATCCTTCACTGAGGAGTGCCAACTGAAATTTGATACTGATCAGTAAGAATGGCTAACATTAACATCTAAACATTCAAATTTCAATGATCCTGTTTGTATTTTTCAAATTTGTAATTGTGCTAAACACAGTGTGCACACAGACCACATATTATAGTTGTTTGTGCTACTACATGTACACATAGACTAGTAGGGTTTATTCTTAAAAACACATGACTGCTTTACTGAAAGTGTGTAAACACTTAGGTTTAAGGTTGTAGATGCTACATGCATACTAGACCATGTGTCTTGTGTAAAATTGGAATAACTGGAATACTGGAATTGTGTAACAATTTCAAGTTGCATGTGGGTCTATGATGAATTTGTTTGTCTCCTGAGTGGTACACTCTGCTATTCCCCATACAGCTGCAGTGATCCACGTATAGGAACATAGAATTGCCATGTGGCCACAGTGTGATTCACAATTGTCTTAACAATGAACAGGTTTCTCCTCACTGCAAGATTCAATACCTCTGAACTTTGCACTTTATCATGCTCCTTAACAAAAACATTGGTGTTGAAATGGTTTGAGCCAGATCACACCTCATATTTACATTCTTATGTTGGCTGCCTATTTCTGCAACAGGACCACATTTACATCACAATTGTTAAACTTCCTATCCTTTGTTTGAGCATGATTACACTGACACATAGCCACAGCTGAATGCAGCCACATAAGACCATTTGATCTTTTACAATTTACTAGAGAAATAATGAAAGGGAGGTGTAAAACACTAAATTTCAGACCTAAATACCACGTCTTCATGTTCCACAAAGATCTGAATGTGTGAACAACACCAAAACAACGATTGTTAAACTGACAACACCAAAACAGGTGAAAACGTTTCTGCCCACTGATCTGGCTGTAATAAGAGCAACTGCAACTAAAGCCATGGACATTGGTCCATTGGAGTTCATGATGATATGAGTGACAAAACTCCAATTAATCCAGAAAATTGTCCCAGCAGAACTGGGCTCTCTAATGCTCATGACACAGCAGACTGTGAAGGCTCAGTTGCAAGAGCAGCATCAAGTGTTACACACCCAGACTGCACTGAAACAGCAGCAGTAATTCAGATCTGACCAATGAGAGACAGTTTCATGTGACATCTGGAATTAAAAATTACAATACATGATGATGACACAGTTAAAATAATTCTGCATGTCTGAGGAAAAGTTCAATATTAACTGTGGTTCTCTCTGTATTTATTTCCATCTCAGGTTGACCACTGCAATTCCTTGGAGATCAGATAGCAGGAAGGTGCCTGATCCCATCTGCATCAAGCTAGGGCAGTGGAATTGTTAGAATATAACCTGAGATGCAGGAGATGGGTGCAAAGACACTTGAAGGGGCCATTCACACTTCACAATAGTACATTACTATACAAATATCCACACGGCCTCCCGGATTAGCACCGGACCTAAATTTTTATAACACAGATTGTATAAGTTGGACTCCATCCATCTCCCAGACATGAGCACAGAGCACACACCTCCACCATTGCATCAACTCATCTAGACTATCCAGTCTGAACACTACACATCACAGAAGATAATGATGGCTTAGATCCCAAACATGGCACTCCACTAAAGATCTATTGTCCATCTTCACACTAACAGAACCACACAGCTTCACACACATAGGACACTAGAGTTAATCCCATGATGGCAATCCAAAAACACACGTAATAATTGCTATCTGCAACCATCTGCCAACTCATGGGAAGCACATAATATACATATGCAAGGCTAACGTCACAAATTAGTAATGAAAAATCCTAAACGCAGAGGCATATCTGCCATGAAAATTCAAAAGATTTTAACTTTCTGATTGTTATTGGGATGTTCTGGCAAATCAGAGGGCCCACTGGTTTCCCAACAGATCCCTAATAACAGAAACATTATCAAAATGATTAAATATGAAGTGCAGGCACTTCTGTTGATCAACTACAAAATTTCCAATTTGACTGTACCATCGAATGCGACATAGCTTTGCATGACACACAAACACACACACACACACACACACACACTGTTACAAAGGATCCAGGGTCTCCATTCTTGTATGAAACCTAAGCATGATTTAGATCACAACCTTGACATCTTAGGGGACTTGCATTGGAGAATTATATATAGATTTATACCTTTGTAATTGGGATTGAATATGAATTATTATTATTCCTGTTATATGGTTTAATGATGCATACCATTTTATAAATATGTGATTTACACTGACTTTTGCTACTTTTCATTTGAGCTACTCAGACCAAGACTACTTAAATTCTACTACCATTAAACTCCACCATAGTGGTAGTGAAGAACTGGCAGTTTTGAATTGGGACCACTTTATGACCTATGAGACCTTAAAAGACACTTAAGACCCAATGTACCATTCACACCTTCTGACATTAACCTACCTGATTCCTTGTTTTGTTCTCACAACTTTCTCCCCATTTTTAAATGACATCAAGTTCATCATTGGTCAATCAGTGAGCCATTAAGGTGCTGTTTAGGTGTCTCACACAAAGCAGTGTGTATCTACTGAGAACCCTTCACCTGTTGGAATCTGCCTAGACATCTGCACAAATGGAGGTGATAAGATTCGTCAAAAGAGGCAAGAAAGTCCTTGGAAAGGTGTCACTAGAGACAGAAGTTTCTCCATGATGGAACGACACATCAAACTAAACAAGTCACAAAAAAGGCCTGGATTGATTCAATGAACTATGCACACGAGTTGTCCTCAACCAGACAAGTGAAATGCTGAACTTGTCGATCCACCTGCTGCATGCACCTGCTGAGACTGGTGTACACAAAGGCCTTTCTAAAGGCCCCTACAACTACAAATGTTACATTACAAGGACTACAACAAGTGTCTGAAAAGTGACCCCTGTGGGACTCATCTGGATCTGACCCACGGGGTCAAAGGGAGGAAAACTGTAAGGTTTACAGAACCTCAGACACTTTGATCTTCTGAGACAGACAATACACACACAGTGTATTAAGATATAGACATTTGTTTCCACATCTCATTGAGAGAAGATGTGAGAAAAGTCCCTATCCTCCTATTCCTTCCATCCACTTCCCCTCACCCATCTCCTCTCACTCAGCTCACTTAGACTGGTCAATAGCATAATATAATGTTCTACATGAATACAAGTGATATCTATAGTCATGTTTGCTATCATTTGAACTGTCACAGTGTGCCTGGTACAATGGTCTCATTCTCACAAGGAGTAAACTAAAAGGTAAACAGATCCTAAGAGTTCAGAGATATATTGCTCACTGTTAAGGTTTTACTATTTCCCAGTGTCTTTCATGCAAATTACCATCTGTCCCCAAAAGGTGCAAACGATCAAGTCTAGGACTTGATCAATGCAAATTCAAATTGTTAGTTCCTGTCTCCATTTCGGGGGATGTCTGTCTGGGTCTGAAGTACTTAAAGAAGTGTAGCAAGAAGATCAGGGCGCTTTCTGTAGCCAGAATGAGCCCATAGTACGAAGCGTGTTGACACACTTCATACTATGTATTTTTCTCAAGTCAGGTATGCATCTTTCTCCTAGACTCATCTTGGAGATTTCTTGTATTGATTTGATATCCTTGAATTGGCTGTATAATTGGCATAATACACATTTACCTGACTGCTAATAAATTGTTACATTTGAATCTATTCTTATTTGCTATGTAATTATTGACTCTAGTAGATTACGATGTATCCTTGTTACCGCATTTCCTGCATCAGGTTAGTAACGGACTAAAATTCAGTTGAGATGGAGCATAGGGCACACCAGCTGTATCTTTAGAGATCCGGCTAACACTTGGTATTAGTTCAAGTGTACTTAGACTGTAAGGGCTAAAAGGGAATTACCGTTTAGGTCAACTGAAAGTTGTTCGACCAACCTAAATAGGGTGAGCCTAACCTCTGTTTACTGTAATATTACTTTAGCTAAGTGTACATGGGAGACCATGGCATGACCAAACCAAAGCTACTATCGGAGAAGTAATGTTGGTCGGCTTATATCTATAGTAGTGGTCGTGACCTCTGACTAGAGATAATGTTGCTTTATTCAAGTGTGTACAGATCTATGGGGACTAAACAAAGGTACTTTTAGAATGAGCAAGCATAGGGGCGGCCGTCTAAAGTATTAGTCAATTACCTCTGTCTAATATCCAAGACTGATGAGAATGTGACCGTAAGGTACACTAACGGCCGAAGCGATATCTTTGAGCGACATGAGCACCCGAATGAACGAGTACAATGATATTAAAGAGCAAATAGAATCATCAGATGTCTAGATCAGTTGTCCTATGAAGGACCTATAATGATTGGCATTCTAACCTATATTCGAGGTCATAATAAAATGGAGTCAGATTAGATCATAAAATGGAGTCCGATTTGAACTTAATCTAAAATTAATAACTTTGCGCGCTGAAAAGACCGAACACGCAAGAACCTTCATCCACCATTGGATACCTCCATTGGGCCAACTGCGTGGACCTTACACCAGTAAATTTTGACCTTGTGGGGACATTTGTGAGGTCCCCATGAGGAAACAGGCTTATAAATCATGCACAATGAGTTTTTTTGAGAAAGTAAAAGTGTGCACAGTCTCCTGTGAGGGCTAGGTTTAGGTGTAGGGTAGGTGTAGGGTGATAGAAAATACGGTTTGTACAGTATAAAAACCATTACGCCTATGGAATGTCCCCATAAAACATGTAAACCCAACATGTGTGTGTGTGCGTGTGTGTGTGTGTGTATGCGTGCACCTGGTATTCATCACGTTATGGGGACCAAATGTCCCCACAAGGATAGTAATACCAGTAAATTTTGACCTTGTGGGGACATTTGTGAGGTCCCCATGAGGAAACAGGCTTATAAATCATGCACAATGACTTTTTTTCAGAAAGTAAAAGTGTGCACAGTCTCCTGTGAGGGCTAGGTTTAGGTATAGGGTAGGTGTAGGGCGATAGAAAATACAGTTTGTACAGTATAAAAACCATTACGCCTATGGAATGTCCCCATAAAACATGTAAACCCAACATATGTGTGTGTGTGTGTGTGTGTGTGTGTGTGTGTGTTTACCCTTTCTATCTCTTTCCCTCTCTTTGGCCTTTTGTTACCCAGTAGGCTGTGACATCTAGTTAAATATGGGTGGGTGGATGTGAGGTGGGGCTGGAGGCTGGTGTCTCCCCATCTTTTCCCCTGAGCTTGCTCTTCCGGGATCTCTTGCCCTGGCTGGTTCTGACCTGCATGCCTTGCTGTTTTAATGCACCACATATTAGTTGAAATACATATACACTTTTAACATGTTTAATACAGAATACATGTATTTATATACAGGAAAGTTAAAAAAAAAGACACATGCACAGGGTAAGTGTGCCATGTGGGTGGGCTAGGTCCCAGGCCTGAGCTGCCTACATGTCTCAATTTTAATGCATCACAAACTAGTCCGAAACATCTAAACATCTACACATTTAAAAAACATAAATAAATAAATAACATACATATAAGGTGTGCGAGGCATCTAGGTAGTGGCCAGGGATGGCTGGTGTTCTGGGGGATGGTTGGGGGGCTTTGGGCCCCGTTGCCCCACAGCATTGTTCCTGGCACTCCTGATGAAATGTGTCAGGTGCTAAGTATTTTGTATCCACAGAGGAATCAGAGGCAACCGTAGTAATAGTCACAAATCTGGCTGGTGACCTTCAGTCCCCTCACCACTATGCCCGCTCATTCCATTGCCATTTACATTTACAGACTGTTGCACCACACCCCAGACTACATTCCCCATCATTCATTGCGCTCATCACCTGCATCTAATCAGAGACATACGTATATTGAGAATTTCTCCATCAGTAAAGTGTGCAGCCGCGAGCAGATTCATCAGTTGTCTCATGACTGTCACAACACCAACAACACAAACGGCTTGCTTACATGTTTCACATTAAAATGAAGGATTACACATATGGTAGGGGATCGTCTAAAGTTAAATAAATCCTTTTAAATGGCCAAGGTCATGTTTGCGCTGTCCAGTATTGAAAGGTCACATTAGGTTTGCAATAAAACCTCCAGTGATACAGACGGACAACAGTTAAGTCTGATCCTATTTTTGGAGCGAGTTTCATCTGTATTTTTCATGGGATCATAACGGTGCTGTTGATTACTGCAAAGCCTCCAGACGAAAGACGACAATTGTTAGAACAAAAATATTCATTTACCCAGAACTAAAAGGTAAGAACTTTAAAACCTTGCTGAGAAAGTACAAGATGTACTGTACAAGAAACTTGGCCAGAATTTGTGCAATGGAAACAAAGTACAGATGAATACGCTTTAACACTAATACAGAAAAGCAAAGCTGTATTTTTTTTTAATGAATCACCATGGCTGAATAGAGCCTCTCAAAGCTTAACAATATTTTGCTAACCATTTGTTCGCTTCCCCTTTTCCATCTATCTTTGTTTTTGCTGTTAAAAAAAAAAAAAAAGAAAAAGAAAAAAAGTCTACCAAGGAAACAGCTATGAACATGAACACTGTGCCAGTTTTACATGTTTGTTGTAAATAAAGAAGCTGTCTTACAATCTCTAATTATATTTGAGTAAAGATTTATTTCTTTTTGAAGACGGTCTGCACTTTTTCATGCATGTTTCTGTTGTAATTGTGCTTAAAATGTGCAAGATTCAGCTTGTTTAATTAAATTTTAAGCACTCTGTTGCATTAAAAATCTTTTTCATTGAAGTAGTGAATATGCACAAACGGTTGAGGGAAGAAAAACACAAATGCTTTTTCCATCTCTCTCTAATCTTACATAAACTTACATTTTTGGTCTTTATACTTAGCTACTTGTATGGAACACGATGTATTCCATTACAATTGCAGTACTTCTTTCTCATCTGGGCTGGGCCTGCTTGTTTATTTATTTATGTATTGTAAATTTTAAAACCCTTTCACACCAAAACTGAGATGAAGCCCCAGGTTGAAGGAAATGTAAATCTGTATAGTAGCGATCACAGCTCAAACAAAGTTAAAAACTCTTCAGCAATGAAAAAAAAAAAAAAAAAAAAAAAAAAAAATGAAAGAAAGAAAGAAAGACAGAAACACAGAAGTCTATCTAAAGTCATTTTTGCTTATTAGTATGGTTGAATTGGATCTCCGAAGGTCAGAGGCTAAGACATTGATTAATAAAATAAAGTGTTATTCTGTGTTATTTAACATTTGATTAGTGCAGGTTTGCACCATATTCTCAGCTTGCATTTCATTTTTATTTATTTTGAGGAAAACTGAATCTGTTTTTGTTCAAGTGAGATGAGAAATGCACACAGCACCTCTTCACTTACTCTTGATCTCACTTAACATGCGGACAGAAGAGCTATCAGTCAATAAATGGGAAAACAAACTAGTGTTACTTATTTTAAAAAGTAACTTGGATATCTTATAGTAAAATTTAGAGTAATAGGGCGTAATGGTTTTTATACTGTACACACTGTATTTTCTACCGCCCTACACCTAAACCTAGCCCTCAGGAGACTGTGCACACTTTTACTTTCTAAAAAAAAAAACTCATTCTGCATGATTTATAAGCCTGTTTCCTCATGGGGACCTCACAAATGTCCCCACAAGGTCAAAATTTACTGGTACTGGTATTACTATACTGGTGGGGACATTTGGTCCCCATAATGTGATAAATACCAGGTACACACATCACACACACACACAATATTTTAGAGACACTGATTCAAAACATTGTAAGTGAATCATATGTTTAAACAATATTTATCACATAAACATAAAAAGACTGATCAAGTTCATTGCCAAAGAACTGTACTACTGATTTTACTTTTAGTAAGGCACTTTTAGTGTTTTTCAATTATTTGTAGTGCTAGGAGTTGGTAGTTTTTGTTGTAGTTTTGTTTTATTTTTGCATTAATTAAAAAGCCTTTTCTTTATGCATTTGAGTCTCAGCCTCATGTCTCCAACTGGCCCGTGACAGTGAGTTATGCACTGGGGAAAACACCTTGATATTTAGTTTAGTTTAGAGATTTATCACTGTAATAGATTTCGCTTTTGGCAAACTAGGGAGGTGAAATAGGGTAGTGATGGTTACTCATGTCACAGCTGACATTATGATTCTTGGATCACGTGTCAGTTAATGTGTGGTTATGAGTACATCACATAAGAAAGATTGGTGGGATCTCTAACTTGTAGAACCTCTTCTGTATTATCAACACAAGGAAGACACAAGTTGTAATAAAATAAATTTTATTAACAAAAGATAGACAAGAGTAATCAACAACTACTAAATGAATAACATGAATGAAAAAGGAATAAAGTGCATAAGAGGCATAAAAAGCAAGTGATTATGTTGGGAGTTGTTGGGAGCTATGTCAGAGCTACGTTATCTGGAAAGATAAACTGTTGCTACTCTGAAACAAATAAGGTGAATGGTTGGAACACACAAGCAAAAGTACCTGAAGTGAAGGTTTGCTTGCCGGTTCTTAACCTTGTTGCAAAAGTCTGTGTGTCTTCTGCCTCTCTGGGCTAGAGACTCAGAACTTGGTCAATCCACTTTGTCTCTCTAGGACAGAGACTCAGGGTGCAGATTATCTCTTTCCTCGCAGGCTAGAGGCTCAGAACGTGGTCGTATCTGTTGTTGCCTCAAAAGCTGGAGACTTGGACTTGGTATCTGTGGTTGTCTCACCTTTGCAGGCCGGAGACTCAGAATGAAGGTTGATCTGTTGCTGCCTTCCCTGTAGCAGGCCGCAGACTCAGAACGTTGGTGTTTCTGTTAACGTCCCCTGGACGTGCCGGAGACTCAGAACAAAGGTTTGTTCTGCTTGTGTCTTTTCCTTCACAGGACTTAGACTCAGAACTGTGTATCTGTTACTGTCTCTCTGAACGGGAGACTCAGAATGAAGGTTTCTGTTAACGTCCCCTGGATGTGCCAGAGTCTCAGAATGTTGTGTCTTTTGGAAGGGTACTTTATCGCTTTCCGATGAGGAGGAGATTGCAATTTGGTGCTTCTCCATTTCCGTGCTGTGATTGGCTGGTTCCATCAGAGTGGGGGGACACGTGGTGGCCCACCCTTCTGTCCTCCTGTGGAATTTATTTGCATAGTCCAAACACAAAACTAGAAAAGTGTCACTGAAGTTTCACCGGTGCATTTATCACTTTCCATAACCAGAATGCATTTGGCAATGTTATGAACACATTAAGCCCAAACATGATGGGAAAAGATTGAACTGTCATGCATGCATTCATTTGTTCATTAACAGCTGAGTTTGTGTAAGATATTGCACTACACGTTGCTGTCACAAGGAATACTTATTTCTCTGAATAAGTATAAGATGCGTTTGTTCTAGTGTGCATCGGTTTTAAGGCTTGAAAATAGTTATGAATGGATTTGGATGGATCTCCATGATCTCTCTTAGTTTCACCCAATGCTGCTGCATCTGGAGGTCCTAAAGAATTTTTACAGTTGGTCACAGGCCAACTTAGGAATCCCTTAGGAACAGTCTCAACGTGGGTGAAGAGCACAAACTGCATTTTGACCAATAGGAAGTTCTGTCCTTCCTGGGCTTTGCACCAAAGGTCTTCTTGTTGCCCTCTAAGAGATGTCTGGCTGTTGTCCCGGCATCTTTATCTGAAGGCGTTGGACAGTTTGCTTATGTTAGTTCACCAAGATCCAATCAAAATGTAGCAAACCTCTGTCCAGTATTGCGGTCAAGGAGGGCCCCTGCCATAAACTGGGCCCTGGAATGTACTGTCCACTACATCACTTTCCTTAGAAATGGAGAAGAAGAAGGAAAAAAGTAGAATATTGAAAAGATTGAACTGTCATGCATGCATTCGTGCCAGCTCGAGGCAGCTGTGGCCTAATGGTTAGGGAGTTGGGCTTGGAATCAAAAAGTTGTGGGTTTGAGTCCCAGGTCTGGCAGGGATTGAAGGTAGTGGGAGTGAATAACCAGCACTTTCTCCACCCTCAATACCATGACTGAGGTGAGTCCCTTGAGCAAGGCACCGATCCCCCAACTGCTCCCTGGGCGCTGCAGTGATAGCAATATGGCTGCCCACTGCTCCGGGTGGGTGTGTGTGTGTTTGATCACTTCCCGCTACTGTGTGTGTGTGCAGTTGGATGGGTTAAATGCAGAGCACAAATTCCGAGTATGGGTCACCATACTTGGCCACACGTCACGTCTTTTCCTTTCCTTATTTTGTGTGTCATCCTCAACACATTTGCTGTTCATAGTAAGATGTAAAACTTCGTAAGGGAACACCTATAATTTTTGAGCACATATTAACAATACCTTGTGTACAATACAGTTTTTCCAACTAAATGCTGATCACTAAAGGGGCTCAATAAACAGTATTTTATGTAAATTACACTTAAAAAGCAGTAACTTTTTTTTTCTTAAAGTTGCATGAATATCACAAACTCTCTGTAGCTAGTGATGACAGCGATTCCTCAGATAAGAGCATTGAACATCCTCCTTCATTCCATGGTGAGTAAATTGTATGACGAATTTGAGCAACATCAATTTAGAGTGAGCAGCATAATTCAGCAAATCACAATCTGGGCCAGTATTCACAAAACATTTATCTTACCACTAAGAGTTCTCCTAAACAGCAGTAAAAGTTTTTAGCTAAGAGTTTTCTCTTAAAACCCATTCACAGAGCTGCTGAGACAAACTTTCTCTAAGGAATAGAGACAAGTCTTAAGCTAAAAGTAAGGGCGGGGTTGACCTCTTTGCTATGATGTCAGCATACCTTATGTAATATGTACTGTTTAGGGGTAGGTAAGGTACAAAGATATACCTTTTCACTTTTGTGACCGCCCCAGTGTGTACCTTTTCCTTTTCTGGCAGTGTAAATTTAGGACTGACACACCCATTATTTTTAAGATTTTCTCCTAAATCAACAAGCTATGAGGTACTTTTGGCCTTAAGATGTTTTGTGAATATGGGCCCTGATGTCACAAATAATATAGTAAAAATAAAAATATAAAACGTGGTATTATGTTACCAAAAAATAAACAGCTGTATAAACATTTTTAAACTGTTTTAAACTGTTACATGCACAAAATGCAGTAATGAGTATTTAGTGTTGTCTTGTTAAAAATTGAACATCATTGTTGTTGCTAAAATACAATTAGATTTTTCATTTAGTTTTAGATGTATTTTAACAACAGTGATAGTGGCTGGAAAATAGGGCAGTGGGGAGGGTGACAGAGACCAGTTACTTGTTTCCATCAGAATTCTGTTTTCTTGTTTTATGTTTTAGTCAGTTCTGAATGTTAGTTTTTGTTGTTGTTGTTTGTTTTGTTTTGTTTTTTGTTTTTTTAACTCTTTGATGACACAGTAGACATTTGCTCATGAATCACATTGCACTTGAGAAGTCTGTTTACATGCAGCTTGCAAGAACAGCTCAATTGAAAGACATGGTTTATTATCCACCATCCTCATCATGTAAAGCAGGGAAAGACCCTGTTTGGATGGCCAGTCCAGTATACAGATGTCATGCAATAAACTCTAGAAGTACTACTGTACATTCTACTGTCTTCTGCAAGCATTGAACCACACCACAACCTTAAAAACCAAGGCACTACCATGCACACTGTGACGAGTATCTCCGGGCTCATCAGCCCGGAGATACTAGTTGGTAACCAACGATCGTCAGCTGCACACCACCATCACCGGCTGATCGGTCACGGCTGCTTTCAATCAGGACCGACCTACAAAAGACGCTGAAACACGCTACCGAGTCAGACTTGGATCTCACACATGCTGGACGCTACTAACTCATTTTCTCTCTTTGCCAGAAAGCAGCGAGTGACCGACAGCCCACTGAAGGGGCACGACACGGACACCCACTTTCGAGCACAAGGACCGAGACAGAGCACCAGCCACGCCAGCACCCCACTTCTTCTTTCTACCACTGTTCCACGAAGTATTATAATAAAATCCACCCTCCGGGGGTTTTTCACTCAGCTCTCTCTGTCGTGTGATTCTTCACCCCGTGACAACACACACAATCTTCATTTTCTTTTCTGCTTCTGTTTTGCTTGTTTTCCAGTCCAGCTTTCTATTTAACATTGTCATTATGTACTATGAATATGATGGTTTGCTTGTGATGTTCCTCATTTGCAAGTCACTTGGGGTTTCATCTGCTAAATTAAGTACTGTATAGACAGCAACTAGATTTGTTATTCGTTATTATTTTTGGTTATTTGTTCTGTTTAGTGCATTTTATTTTAACAGTGAGGCAAAATATTATTATGACCGTTAAAGTAACTGTTCAACTGTAAAAACAAGTTTGTCTGTAATTTACTTACTATCTTGTCATTTTAAATGAACACCTGGTTTTGAATAAAAATAGGGCAACAAACTATTCCTGGTCCAGCTATGTACATACCTATGACTTTTTTTATAGCAGAAATTTCTGAAACCCCAAAGCAACCAGTCTGTTCATCGCCAGGATCTTTTTTTTTATCCCAGAGTTCTTTATATTCATCTCCCAGCACCTCCCCTTCTAGTGTGAACTGGGACAGCTTTGAAGTCCCATGGAATAAGTTTACTGAGGAATTAATGCAGGCACTTGAGAGGCGGAAAAGGCCAGACCCTCGGTTGCGTAGGTAAATGGTCAGGATTGTTGTTGTGGCAATGATGAACGTTTGTGCTTGTCCAAGTAGGAAGAATTTAACGGAGGTTGCCAAAAGGATGGTTGCCAAATATCCAAAGCCTTTGCAAGATGTGATTGAAGCGAGTGTGATTGGTCCTGGACAGGGCCGTGCACAGACCTTTTGAGGGGCATGTGCTGAAACTGAAAAAAGGGCACCCCCCCCCCCCCCCCCCCCAACCCCACAAACCCCACAAACCCCTCCACCACCAAAAAAATAACACACAATAATATTCTTATATTATATTTAATTAGTATTAATAACTTTTATACAGATAATATATACATATAGAGGTTATCTTTAAAACTAATTACAACAACACACCTGACCATCTAGTAAAGTTAGCTTTACCAATTTGTCTCCTGGGTGTTGTCTGTGTATTATTTGCCCTGTGTTTCTGAATTGGTTGTGCACTCTCTCTTATTTAGTTGTGTAAGATTTTCATTTTCTTTTTTTCTTTGCTTTGCATACATGCAGATTACATTCTGCATGATAAAATATATAGAATGCACAGTGACCTGATGATTCTCATTCTCATTGTGTAAAGGTTTTTTTTTTTTTTTTTTTAATACAAAATTATTACAGTAGTAAACCACGTTTTTCTATGTTTATACATGTGAAGACCAGCGTGGAGTATACAATACTAGATTTTAAAAAAAATCTAGACAGCAAACCCATGCAAAATATAATAGCATCGTAAACTTTAACCTACCATGCTGTGTGACCATAGGCTATATAATATGATGAAATGTTAATGTAGCCGGGTGGTATTAAAGTGTGAGGCCCAAAAACACTGTACTTCCCCTTTAAGAGAGCGACTGCTATGGATGACGCACTTAGAGTGCAATACAGACACAGACGGGTTACGCAGTGCATGAGAGAGGAAGACAATCATGAATCATCCTAGGTTAAATCCGGTATTTATGTGAGTCCATACGATGATATTACTTTAATCTGCCGTAATTCGATGCGTTTGTTTCATCCCGGGTATGCACGTGTATTTTGTGGTTAGGGATTGGGATGAACGAAGATTGGGAAACATTGCACAAGACAAGTGATACGGATTCTCAGTAAAATAGAATTCGGTAAGTGTTAAATGTGATGTGTCTATGTGCATAACGTATGTGAATGATGTGCAGGATATCATGTTTATGTTATATTCGACTTCACGTAACATTGTTTTGTTCATATGACGAAAATGCTGACAGTTATTCTGTATTTTTGTGTAGGGTGCCACTATCGTGTTTGTGTGATCCTAAAGAGTATTGTTTCACCCTAAAAGTGCCCTAATATTTGAAATAGTTGTACATTCGGGAATATTGACACTTTATTTGAGTTTTTTTTTTGTATTTACTTTTTGCTTATTCATGTGAAACCTCCGTTTGGAGTGTAAGCACAGCTATAGTGACCCCGTGTGGTACATTTGAGTATTCTCCATAATGTAAGTTGAGTGATTGGGTGAATTATCACCTGTTATTTGTTGATCCATTCATTTATGATCTCTTAAGATCATAACCAAGAAAATCTAAACAACGGATTGAGTTAAAACAACAAAATAAATTAGAAAATATAAAACCTGATTCAGTGTCAATTTGATTTTTTTGTTAACTGGCAACAAAACTTGGTACCAGGAGTGGGGTCCTTTTACAATTCAACTTTGCCAGTGACAGTTAGGTGTTAGTGGCACTCGGGTGAGCAAACACGGTAGTGGTGAAGAGTAGCCTCCTGTGTGGAACGAGCCAGTGACAGCGGGACTGAGGGCTTGTCGTGAAGACGGGACGTGGTTGACCTGGGACGTGACGGTGCTGACAGATTGGTGACCTCAGTTTCCTGTGGAATTCTGAAGGAGGCACGAACAGACCCTGTTAGTGGTCCAACTTAAGAATCTGACTAGCAACATGTCTGATCATTCGGAAGGGGAAGAGGATGACATTCGTCAGAAGTTAAAAGAACTGCGTCAAGAGCATAAAAAAGCAATGGACACAATTGAGTCTTTGAGGGGTGGGCTTAACAAGACTTATGTATATGTACCCCGTGAACGTCACATCAGCCCATTCACAGGGGACATTGAAAAGGATGGAAGAGCAGTAGATGAGTTTGTAGAAGAGGTCGAGCGTGCTTTAAGGGCCCGAAATCTGACACCAGACGACGAGTGTGATTTTGTTATGTCTTTGTTGAGAGGCTCTGCATTAGAAGAGGTGCGTTTGCGACGCGATGTAGACACTGATATAGCCACTGATGTACTTGCGTATCTTAAAGAGTCTTTCACTGATAGACGCAGCAGTGCTCAACTTCTCCAGGACTTTTATAGTCGTAAGCAGAAAGAGGGGGAGGATGTCCGTGATTTCTCTCATGCACTGGCCCAAGCTTTAGGTCGAATTACTAAGAGTGCACAAGAAGCTGTGGGAAATGAAAGAATAATGCTAAGAGACCAGTTTGTAGAGGGCATCCGAGACCCTGCACTCAGACGAGAACTTCGACGGTACGTAAGGGAAAAACCCGAGTCTTCTATGGTAGAGGTGAGGGAGGAAGCTTACCTCTGGGGCTGGGAAGAGCAGTCGGGGAGGGTTCGTACCCCTAAAAGTCGAAGTGTTACTTATGGCTCCTTCCATGAAAGCGCACAGTGTGCAGAAATGAAAGCCATGGGCCACAACTCAGTCACTTTGTCACAGGTAATGGATGTAGTCACTGAACAGGGTAGGCAGATCCTCGAGCTAACTCAGGCTGTGAAGGGCTTAATGACACCGCAACAGGGGGTTGGGGGTCTGCGGGCAAACAACACAAAAGCCCAGTTACGGTTTACCGAGGATGGCCAGCCGATATGCCTAAAATGTCAGGAAGCCGGGCATATTGCAAGAAATTGCCCGCAGAAACGCAGCTCTAAAAAATCTGCACCCCTTTCCAGCGAGTCGGGAAATGTGACGCCCCGGTTGCTGTGAGTCGAGCAATCCGGGGGCAGCCCGTAGACTCAAGTCAAGAAGAACTGCTGAAGCGGGCAGTGGGAACATGCCCCCAAATAGATATTAAGGTCCTTGGCGTAGAGGTATCCTGTCTCTTGGACACCGGCAGCCAAGTTAGTACGATATCAGAAAGTTTCTTCAGACAGCACTTGGGAGGTGATGATGAAGACATGCTTTCAACCACTGGATGGCTCAAGCTTACTGCCGCTAACGGACTGGACATCCCGTACTTGGGATACCTTGAGCTGGAGATAGAGACTATGGGCAGAAAGATCCCAAATTGCGGCTTCTTAGTGGTAAAGGATCCCTCACCCTCCTCGAAATTTGTTTCTTGTATTGTGGGTATGAACATCATAAGTCGGTGCCAGCAGATCGTGCAGTCTGAGTTCGAGGCTCCTTTGGAAGGGGGGCTAGAGACTGATTGGAGGAATGTGTTCCAGCATGTACAGACTTGTGATGTTCGTAAGAGTCGAGTGGCCCGAGTAGCAGGCAGGAGTGTCGTCCATGTGCCAGCGGCTTCCGTAACTTTGGTAATGGCAAAAGGGTGGCTGGTGAGTGATAAAGAGGAAAGTCACTGGCTGTTAGAGCCGACACACTTACCCTTGCCAGGAGGTGTGCTGGTTATGCCGACAGTAGTAAGCTCCCATCATAATGAGGGCCCAGTCCAAATTCTTAACATGTCTAATGAGGATGTGTGGTTGCACCCTAGGACTCGCATCGGTGTTCTGTCGCTAGTAGAGTTGGTGGATAATGACCCAGAACACGAAGTAACATTTCAACGCATTTCTGTCAATGCTGAAGAGATCTCTCTGGGGCCCACGTCACCATCAAAGCAAGAGCAGTGGTCTAAAGTGGTATCTCAGCTGGACCTAGGAGGTACTGTGGAACAACAAGCTGAGTTAAAAGCATTGCTCGCTGAGTATTCTCATGTGTTCGCCCTGGAGGATGATGATCTTGGGTTCACGAACAGGGTACAGCATGAGATTAATTTGGTGGACGATGTGCCTGTTAACCTGCCGTATCGTCGAATTCCACCCAACCAATACAGAGAGGCCAAGGAACATATAGCACAACTGTTGAGAAAGGGTGTTATCCAAGAGAGTTCAAGCGCCTATGCATCGCCAGTAGTGCTAGTAAGAAAGGCCGACGGTAGTATTAGGTTGTGCGTTGATTACCGCAAGTTAAATCTGAAAACCAAGCGGGACGCATTTCCACTGCCGCGAGTGGATGAGAGCTTTGATGTGCTACGAGGCGCCCAGTTCTTCTCAAGCATCGACCTGGCCAGTGGATATCACCAGGTGGCTGTAGCAGAAAAGGATCGGCAAAAGACAGCCTTTACCACGCCATTTGGGCTGTACGAACATCTGAGAATGCCAATGGGGGTGTGTAACGGGCCCGCAACTTTCCAACGATTAATGCAAACAACTATGAGTGATCTGATCTTCCAGATTATGCTTGTGTATTTGGATGACATTTTGGTGTTCTCCAAAACTTTTCCCGAGCATTTGGAGAGGTTGCGGACTGTGTTAACGAGGCTACAAGAGACTGGACTTAAAGTCAAAATAGGGAAATGCCACTTTCTTCAGCCTACAGTGACATTTTTGGGGCATCAGGTATCCGCCGAGGGTATAGCCACAGACCCTAACAAGATCTCTGCTGTGAAGCAGTGGCCGGTACCCACAACTTTGAAAGCTCTCAGGTCGTTCCTCGGGTTCTGTGGGTATTATAGAAGATTTGTCCCTGGCTTCTCAAAAATTGCAGGGCCGCTACATGACTTAGTCAACCAGTGCCTGAACGAGGGGCCTCCAGCTAAAGTTAACCAAAAAGTGATAAGTGAGTGGAATCCTGAGTGTCAGGCGGCCTTTGATGTTTTAAAAGAGAAACTAACTAGTGCGCCCGTGCTCGGATTTGCTGACTTCACTGCCCCATTTATCCTTGAGACTGACGCTAGCAATCAGGGCTTAGGAGCCATACTTCTGCAGCAGCAAGAAGGAAAGAAGAGGGTAATCTCTTATGCGAGCCGAAGGTTGCGAAATGCTGAAAGGAATGACAAGAATTATAGCAGCATGAAATTAGAGCTGTTGAGCCTCAAGTGGGCAGTAACTGAAAAATTCCGGAGCTACTTGCTGGGCTCCAAATTTACTGTCATCACAGATAATAACCCACTATGCCACCTGAACACTGCCAAGCTAGGAGCCCTGGAACAAAGGTGGGTGGCGCAACTAGCAGCATTTGATTTTGATGTTCAATACCGACCAGGGCGATGTAATAATGCTGCAGATGCATTGTCTAGGCAGCCCTTGGCAGGGGAGCCTGTGGTAGATCAGGAAGATGTTGAATATGACAATTGTGTGACTATTTGTAGCCTGGTACGACGTGGGACTGCTCTTGATGCCGAATTGGTCCAAGCTGGAATGGAGAGGTGTGAAGTCCGGCAGATGCGTGCCGTGGAAGCAGGTGGGCTTGCAACCAAGGAGGCGCAAGGGAGTACGGCTATTTGGCCTGGCTATTCTAAAGAGCAGTTGGTCATGTTTCAGAGTAAAGATCCAGTGTTGAAGGAGTTCAGGGTCTTTTGGGACCAGAAACGTAGACCGGCAGGCCTTGAGGTGAAAATCCTGTCTAAAACCGTACGATCGTTGCTGAAGCAGTGGACCCGATTACGGGAAAAGGAAGGACTGTTGTATCGGGTAGTGGAGGATGTGCGTCATGGAGAGTGCTTCCAACTGTTAGTCCCCGCCTGCTTAAGAACTCAGGTGCTTGACAGTGTGCATGCTGGTATGGGGCACCAGGGGATTGAAAGGACCCTGCAACTGCTGAAACCAAGATGTTACTGGGTGGGAATGCATGGAGATGTTGAGCAGTGGATCAAGAATTGCCAGCGCTGCATTCTCACGAAAATGCCTCAGCCTAAAGTGCACCCACCCATGAAGTCATTCCTTGCTAGCCGGCCCCTAGAAGTGGTGGCAGTAGATTTCACTTTGTTGGAACCAGCCACTGATGGAAGGGAGAATGTCTTGGTTATCACAGACGTGTTCACCAAGTTCACCCAAGCATTTGCGACGCAGGACCAGAAAGCTGACACCACAGCAAAAGTTCTTCTGAGGGAGTGGTTCATGAAATTTGGGGTCCCAGAACGGCTACATTCAGACCAGGGCCGCAATTTCGAAAGTGAGGTAATTGCAGAATTGTGCAAGTTGTATGGGGTTAAGAAGAGCCGTACCACCCCCCATCATCCAACAGGAAACGCACAATGCGAGCGTTTTAATCGCACCCTTCATGAGCTGCTTCGGACACTCCCTCCTGAGACCAAAAGACGGTGGCCTGAACATCTGGCAGAACTGGTCTACGCATACAACGTTACTCCGCATTCGACAACCGGATATTCCCCTTTCTATCTGTTGTTTGGGGTGGACCCTCATTTGCCAGTGGATGCATTGGTGGGACGAGAAGCGGGAGCTGAAAAGACTCATGACTGGTTAGCGGTCCATCAGAGACGGCTGAAGGAAGCCCATGAACGTGCCAAAGTCTATGCTGAAAAGAAAGCAGCAAAGCGGATTGAGCTTTCCCATGATAAAGTGTATTGCCCCTCCATTGAGGTTGGCCAGATCGTATACCTGAGAAATCGACCACTGGGAAGGAATAAAATACAAGATGCCTGGCGACCTACTCAATATCGGGTGATAGAGGTTCAAGGGACTACTCATACCGTGGAACCAGTGGAAGGAGGTCCCATCAGGAGAGTGAATCGAGTGGATCTCAGACCATGTGTGCACATCCCTAATCAAGTGGTTCCCAAGAGGAGTGCTGAGCCCAATCTGGAAGTGGATGAGGCTTCGACAGGGGATGCGGACGAGGAAAGTTTGGAGGATGGAATAGTGCTGTTGGAATGTACTGGCCCGAATGTAGATGAAAGTCTCACGTGTACTGAGGATGAAAACGAAATGGGAGCTTCGGAGGTTCCTCCATGTGATCCCACAGTTCCAGCCAGTGTAGAACTTGAGGAAGGGTCTCAAGAGAAAGGTGAGGTGCCTAGTTTGCCCCCACCCCGAAGGAGTGTCAGATCTAATGTGGGTCAACATTCAAATCCACACCATGAGCCTAGATCAGCCCTTAGTCACAGTGTTGTTTCTCAGATGATAGCAAATTTAGGAACCGTGTTCTTTAGAGAAGCAGTCAAAGAGCTAAGAAATTCTTATACTGTCACCGAGGACGTTGACAGCTCGGCAGGGGAGAATGTAGCCGGGTGGTATTAAAGTGTGAGGCCCAAAAACACTGTACTTCCCCTTTAAGAGAGCGACTGCTATGGATGACGCACTTAGAGTGCAATACAGACACAGACGGGTTACGCAGTGCATGAGAGAGGAAGACAATCATGAATCATCCTAGGTTAAATCCGGTATTTATGTGAGTCCATACGATGATATTACTTTAATCTGCCGTAATTCGATGCGTTTGTTTCATCCCGGGTATGCACGTGTATTTTGTGGTTAGGGATTGGGATGAACGAAGATTGGGAAACATTGCACAAGACAAGTGATACGGATTCTCAGTAAAATAGAATTCGGTAAGTGTTAAATGTGATGTGTCTATGTGCATAACGTATGTGAATGATGTGCAGGATATCATGTTTATGTTATATTCGACTTCACGTAACATTGTTTTGTTCATATGACGAAAATGCTGACAGTTATTCTGTATTTTTGTGTAGGGTGCCACTATCGTGTTTGTGTGATCCTAAAGAGTATTGTTTCACCCTAAAAGTGCCCTAATATTTGAAATAGTTGTACATTCGGGAATATTGACACTTTATTTGAGTTTTTTTTTTGTATTTACTTTTTGCTTATTCATGTGAAACCTCCGTTTGGAGTGTAAGCACAGCTATAGTGACCCCGTGTGGTACATTTGAGTATTCTCTATAATGTAAGTTGAGTGATTGGGTGAATTATCACCTGTTATTTGTTGATCCATTCATTTATGATCTCTTAAGATCATAACCAAGAAAATCTAAACAACGGATTGAGTTAAAACAACAAAATAAATTAGAAAATATAAAACCTGATTCAGTGTCAATTTGATTTTTTTGTTAACTGGCAACATTAATAATTTACATCATGTAATTTACATGCATCAGCACATTCAGCAGATTGTAGATATTAGCAGCAGATATTATTTCCTATAATATATTTTACCTAGCTGACAAGGATCACTCGGTTGCTTGTGTCAAACTCAAATGCATTATATGAACCTTTATAGACATACTAGTGTTTATTTCATAAAGACAACGTTGCGCTTATTCAAACAACAAGATATTTTACCGTTACAAGACGAAGACGTTCATCTGCTTCTGCTCTATGACTCTGACTGATGCAGTGGAGGTTTTAGGCATGGGCGGACGGGGCAGCCGCCCGGGGCGGCATTTTTTCATGACACGTGGGGGGCGGCACACGAACTTGGAGGAAAAAAATCATCTGTGCCGCTAAGCGGTTTTCTATTGTCTGACACCTGTGCCGCCTCTGCTGCTGGGAGGAGCCGCACAGAAGCTGAGCGAGCGGAGAGGAGAGGAGATGAGGTGGGGCAGAGTACAGTTCACCTCTCCCAAATGAAGCGGACAAGGAGGTGGGCTAAACTATGTCAGTGACACCTGACTTTATTACAAATAACGCACATTTAATTCAAAATATTACTTTGAAAAAAAAAGAGAAAAAAATTATAAACACAGACCAATAAGTTGCACTTTTTTTTATTTATTTAATTGTGTGAAATTGCTATGAAAATAGGTAATAAAAAACGATTATGATGTGGAGGTGAGTTGGTTTAGTCTTGACTTCTGGTCGTGAGTGACAGCGTTGGGGGATGAGAAATCTGTTGATTGTCGATTACGAAGTAAACACAGCGATGGAGAGAAAAAGGCCAAAGCTGTCAGGTGCCCAATTTAGGAAAAAAAGAAACGAAGATGAGGAGAAACGGGCAAAAGATAAAGGTATGCAACAATGTTCTCTCTGTATGATTAAGGTATTCATGTCATTATGTTAATTAGTGGTATAACGTTAACTCTTAGGTTTGTTAGCCTTCTTGCTTATGATGCTTGCTATGCTTACCTTGCTATAAAAAAAAAAAAAAAAAAAAAAAAAAAAAACCCAATAAAAGCCTAATATACATATATATTATGAACCATTAACTTTTTTCCAGTGAAACTATTACAAAATTCCTTATAGTAGTGTGTTTTGGACACTTTTGCAATAGGATTTACCATCCCACCCACCAGTAGAATCCATAATATACCAGCAGACACTGTTATACTTACTATTAAAACCAATACCATTCAATAGGGGAGCATATCTCATATGATGCCATTATTGATGACTTTGCATCTAGAAAGGCCAGAAATGTAAGATTTTAGTTTCAGTTTGTGTTTTCTGTTCTGCAGTGAAATAATTTAATTTTCTTTAGTGTGATTTATTCTATATTTATGCTAGATTTTATTATGTATATTATTGTATATAATTTTTCTTAAATAATATTTGTTTGTACACAGTATATTTATTGAAGTTATGAGCAGGTTTTTTTTTTGTTTTTGTTTTTTTTTTTTTTTGCAAAAATTGGTCTGTTACAGGATGACATGTAGTATTACTATAATGAAACCTGTGCACGTGCCTGGTCCTGGATACTACTCCTTGGTCAAACAATTTCAAGCCAGGGTTGAAAATGCAAGAAGAACCAGCACACCAAAAATAAAAAAGCGCATTCATGATACAGAGGAATGTGACACTGAGGAAGTCACACCTGAAAAAAGAGCTGCAGTCCAACATGAAAACCCTTACTGAGGAGTGGCCATTTTTGTTTCAGGAAAGTGGAATGGAAGTGCACTTTAAAGACCTCACAGGAATACCACTTAAAGAGACCTTCCTAAACAGCATTGACACAAAGGGAAACAGGTTGTTGAACTTCATGAGGAATGTTTGTGCAACCAGGAACAATCGTGTCTTACAGGCTGTCACAAAACTTCAAGTTTTGAGAGGACAGACAAATAGTTGCTCAGAGGATGTGAAAGACTTGATTCTGGCTGTATGTTAAGTTATTTTCAGAGGGCAGGAAATCTATACTGCTATACAAACAGCACATTGAGTGCTCTAAAATATATATATCCATATTTCATTTCTATAGTATTGTCCCTTAAGAAGATATACTAAAATGATTGCTGAAATGTGAGGGGTGTACTCACTTTTGTGGCTTCATTTACAGAGGTTTTCAATGTTGTTTTTTTTCTTTTCAAGGTGTTTGTTCATCATCAATCCTGAAAAGGGCACAAAGGTAGTGGAAAAGAAGAACAAAAAAACGACTCCCAGTGAACCCAAGAGTCTTCACCTTAATCTCTGACCTTTCTGATTACGAGTGGCGAGAGACACTGTAAATGGCCTGCAAAGGTGCCCTGCAACTTGTTGTTCCTTGTTCTGCTTTAGTAGTTATTGTTGTAAATGTTTGACTTAAACTTTACCTATCTTCTCAAGCTCAGTTTAAAGTGGAAGTTAGATAGCCGAAATATTTTAAATTCTGAATCTAAATTTTAAATGCATAGTCTTGACTGACTGATTCTTGTCTGATTTTAAGACTGATCTTAAGCCACTGTATACTTATGATAAAACACAAGAACAGAAAAAAAACACTAAAGTTATTTTAAATGCCTGCCAGTCTAAAAATACTTGGGACCACACTGATGTGCAAGTTTTTATTAGATTTTGATGGGTTTTGATGATTTGATTTAGGTTTGTATTCATCAATTAGTATACAAGTATTCTTAATAGTTTCTTAAATCTGAATGTTCAGCAATGTAACTTCTTTCTCTTCTTGTGATAAAATGGTGCTTTCACAGAATTGCTGAATGAATGCACTTATGTTCAGTTTATTTATATTAAAATAATTCAACAGCATTTACATATCTAATGTTTTTTCCTTAGTTGAAATAGTTTTCTGTCTGCTTTGTGAAATAATTATAGGTTTTAACCGTATTTATTACAACATAAACCTATAAATTAGACAGTTCTGAGCTGTAAAAAAGATGGTCATGAACCGTAAATATTACATTGTAAACCCTGGAATTTGTTTTTATAGCAACATAAATATGTTAATTAGACAGTTATAAACCGTAAAAAAAAACAAACAAAAAAAAAACAATTAAAATCCGTAAAATATACAGTACAGTGGGTGCAATCCTGTAAAACCAATAATGTTGCTACCACATTTTTGACGGTAAAGTTCTGGCAACCACAGCTGCCATTTTTTTTACCGTAAAATTTACAGATTGTTTTTTACTGGTTAGAAACGTTTGTAGTTGTCACGAATCTGGTCGGTGTCCCGCTGTCCGCTCACCACCAGATGTCACTCTCGCCCTTTCACACACAGACTGTTGCACCACACCCCGGACTACATTTCCCATCAGCCATTACACTTGACCCACGACCAATCAGCGGCGCTATAAAAGCCCCAGTATTTCGCCTTGCAACCACGGATTGTTGAATAGTTGTTGTGTTAGCGTTTCCTGGTTTCTGGTTCCCGTGTTTTTGACTTCTCGCCTGCTCTTTCGTTTACGTCTGTCTAGCCGCCTGCCTTGGATTATCGCTCTTGTTATCTGGATTATTCTCTCGATCGCCTTTGTTATTCCTGTTTGCTCCCGTCTCGACCTTGCCTGTACGACCATGTCTTTGTCTCATCCCAATAAAGGCTTGCATATGGATCCGCTCGCCTCTCGTCCCTCACTCCGTGTAACAGTAGTCCTCAGGTTAATCTTTTTTTTTTTTTTTTTTTTTTTTTTTTTTCAAAAACAATAATGGTTAAATGATTAACAAAGATTATTTTGCACAAAAAAAAATCATTGTTATTATTAATTAATACAATTATTGTCACATTTTTAACTTTTTTTTTTTTTTTTTTTTTTTACTTTTCATGTAACAATTTCAGAGATTTAAACTCTTGAGATCTGGCAACTGCAACCATGAAATCTTGTGTAGGCACATAACTGATTTGAGAACATGTCCAAATTAAAATTTTGGATTAAAAAAAGTGGGCGAATATCACAGTCTATTATGCTTAATAAATCGTGAGAACCAGAAATGACCACGAATAAAATACAATTCATCATGCCGCCCTAGAAAAAAATAATCTTTACTTTATTTATCCCTTCACAACTTGACTATGGTGTAAATTTTATTAAATAATTAGTCAACTTGATACTGTTTCAAAGCTGTATGTCATATATAAACTCATTGCGTTGTTCATGTGTATTATCTGTGTGCAGATTCTTGACTGGTTTGTTCAGATTTGTCTGGCCCTGCAGTACATTCATGAAAACAATGTGCTTCACAGAGATATTAGACCACAGGTAGATATTGACAAATCTCAATAAATGATTTATCGCCACATGTATGACTTATCTGAGTTCTCTGCATTCATTGTAGAATGTTTTTCTGACTGAAGAAGGCTACATCAATCTAGGAGATTTTGGATGCTCAAAAATATTGGAAAGGTAAAAACAGTAATGCGATCTACTGATGCATCAAAATGAAAATTCTTAGACAAAACTAACAATTGGGGAAAAGTGATTGCAACAGAACCCTCTCTTATTTCTAAAACATGACACAGTTTATCTGTTTCTCTACACAAGTGCAGGTCAGCACACTTTTCTTCTGGCATTATTCAACTGTAATCACTTTTACAACCAATATATCATCAGTTGTAATTACATTACATTATATTAAACCAAGATAATGTCACATGAACCCTGCTTTTTTTGCACATCAAATTTGCTAGATTTTGAAGTAATGGTTTAGATTAATAAATGTAGTCTTTTTGAAGACTGAAAGTGGCATTTTTGTCAAAAAAAAAAGAAAAAAGGGTGCATCCCTCTTGAAGATTTTGTCATTTTGAATACATTGATTTTCATTTTTCAGAGTTGATGCATATGCAGCATCAGTTGTGGGTGCATCGCTTTATGTCAGTCCAGAAGTTTATCAGAAGAAATATAATTCAAAACGGTACACTGAATGCACAACAAATTCTCATATGCAACCCATTCTCACTCCCGAGGCGTCAAAAACTATGGAAGGCCATTAGGGCCAAAACGTGTTGTACAAACGCGTTAACGCGTAACTACGTGTTAACACGAAATTTACGCGTTAGCACGCAATTACGCGTTAACACGCAGTTTTGTGCTGGCATTGAGCTTTAACACCATCTAGTGGTTGTTTTCTAATGAATTCTAATTTTTAAATTAATTTTACTTAGGTGTACATTTAATTACATTACAGCACATAAGCATTTTTTAATTATGTTATTTTTAATTATATGTAATGTTGGACAATGAACTGACGGGCCCATTTGAAGTAATTTGTTAAGAAGCCAATGGACAATATAAAGTTTCTGACTGTGTGGGGCATCTGACTGCTTTCCAAAAAGGGGCACAACTAATTTACAAATATAGTCATAGTGTCAAATGAGACTGTACAGGGACTGAGGCAATGAGCAGTAGAGTAAACGTTACAGGACTGTCTACAAGTACACTTGTACAATATCATACAAGTGTTCAACTGAATTATTGAATTATTAAGACTTTGATGTAATAATGGGGCATTTTTAAAACTTTTACCCAGTCCAATTACCCACACTTGCGCTCTTGGCCACTTTATAGCACATGTATGCGACAGGAAGTAAGTGTGCAAGACTGTCCCAGGTCTTAATAATGCCAAACTGCAGTGCCCTTAAAGCACACTAAATCCACACCATTTTGAATACTGCTCAGGAGGTTCAGCGTATCCCATCGTGCATCATGCTTTGGAATAAATCGTGACATCTTGCGAGAGGTCACGGAAACCTTTCCAGTTAAAAGTTAAAAATGAATAATAATTATAATAATTAGATATTACAAATAATTTGGTAGTAAAACAAAGTGTTGCATGTTTTATGCAAAGAGAAGTATATTTATTTTGTACATCATTTGCAACTGCTTATTTATCACTTAATTAGAAGCACCACAAATCAAATTGACGTCTGTTATAGGGAGATACTGAACAGACATTTAGAAGTTTATTTTAAAATGCAAAGTTGAAACTAAAAATAAATCCCTGTAAACACTCGCATTTTTACCACACTGTAAGTGTGTCCCATCAGGTCATGAAAAGTTCTACACACACTTGTGGTTTTCATGTTCACTTTAACACTTGTGCCAAATACAGGAAATACGTCATACAATTAGTCAAGGTGCAAAACTGCAAGTGTGGGTATTAGGACAGGTCAAACGTTTAAGAAACAACATGTTATATATGTTATATATGCTGTACAAATTACAATAGCAGGAATGTTTGATAAAAGGGTAAAACTAACACAGACCTACCACTGCAAATGTCTCCCTCCGCAGCTTTCTTTCTTCTCTGTTTCTAAATGAAGACCTCTCCACAAACAAGACTGGACTGACTGCTTCATTTAGGTCTCCTCAGCTAAAAAAAAAAAAAAAAAAAAAAAAAAAGGGAAAGAAAAGACAATTATATAGAGAATGTTAATAATGATCTGTGAGCAACATATTTAAGTTCTAAACTGATATGAATGAATGAACTGCAGGAGGTTATTATTATTATTATTTTTTTTTTTAACCTTTTTTTTTTTTTGGTCTTTACATTAAAAGGTGTTACAATCATGGAATACTAAGTGTAGTGATTACTGTGGAATCTGTCGTAAAAGCACATCAAAACTAGCATTACAGTGGTAAAACCATAGTAAGTTTGGTGATCACTGTGCTATTACTATACAAATCACAGTCAAACTAAAGATACTGCAGTAAAAGCATAATAAGTGTTGTGGTTATTGTGATTTTTTACTGAAACTGCCACAGCAAAACTACAGTTACTGTGGCAAAAACATGGTGTCACTGTTTTAACTTCAAATATCACAGCACAACTATAGTTACTGTAGTAAAAACATGGTAAGTGTCATGTTTACAGTGTTTTGACTTCAAATTTCACAGCAAAACTACAGTTACTGAGTAAAAACATGGTAAATATCACGTTTACTGTTTTCACTTTAAATTTCACAGTGAAACTGTAGTTAATGTGGTAAAACATGCTAAGTGTCATGTTTACTTTGTTTTAACTTCATATATCACAGTACAACTACAGTTACTGGAGTAAAAACATAGTAAGTGTCATGTTTAGGGGCAGTCATGGCTGAATTTCACATCATGATCATGAACCCCAAATTTTTCAATATTTCATCCAAATAATATTTTAAGTCTAGGCATGCCATAATTAAAAGAACCAATTTTAATTTCTAAATATAATTCATCATTTAACTGTGCGCTTTAATTTCATCTTTATTATCTCTTTCTATTGCTCATGAGCTGCTCTAAAAAGATTGGAGATCGCAGCATGATCTTGGATCCATGGCCAATAACACTAACATCATGTAACCGGAATCTCTGGGTAGGACAGCATTTGTAATTTTAATTCATTTGGAATATTAAAGTTATTAAATTCAGCCCTAAGAAATATCTATTAAATCAAGATGGAGTGACCAGTTGCATTGCTTTACTATCCATATTTTGAGCTTGGACACTTTGTGCCGTTCTATTCCCCTATTTTTTTTTTTTTTTTTTTAAGGAATCCTGGAACATGTATGTTTATCAGCTTTACAAGAAGCCCTGTCTTTAAAGCAGAGTCTAAAACTCTTTCTATATGTCACAGCAACTCCTGTCTATTCTAAATCTAGTCTGAGTTTTAACTGATTAAGAAATCAAGCAAACATTTAACTTCTTTCTATGGGGTTTGACTGGAGCCTATTAAAAGAAAGCAATTTATTGTTAGTTGAACAGATTACAAAGAACTGCTATAAGACCAGTAAATTATCAAAGTTGCAAATTACCTGCCCACGATGGAAGAAATGAAAGTCTCTGATATCATCAGTTAGATGAACATGTTTTGGCTGTTTCAGTGTCTCTCTGTGTCCAGTCTGTCACTTGGTGATGAGGACCTGGTGTGGCATTGGAGTTTTGACTGTGTGTGCAGTTATCTTCCTCTGTCTGCCCGTCATGGCAGATTTTTCATGTCTGCATTATCTCTCAGTCTTTCTCCATTCTAGCCCATCCCAGAAGCATCACATTCCTCATACAGGGGGTGTCCAATCACCCATCAGCTTTTCCTGTTTTCCACAGCCATAATGTCTCTTTCTTCATGTTGAATCGCCCATTGGCAGCTGTCCCATAAGTCGTCTGTTTCTTCTATAACATAAACACTCAAGAGAACTGCATTGTAAACTTTGACCACAACTGCATATAAGCAATCTGTGCTATGGTCAGTCATTCTGTGCAACTGTCCAAAATTTAAGGAATCTCATCCAATTAATAACATATATAGAAGTTCTTTATTTTATTTTAATAAAGCAAGTTCTTCTTTGCAGGAAAAGAGCAAAGCAATTCCTTCTTGGCATATTGCTGAGAGCAGTAACCTATTCTGACTGATCTGAGCATATCATATTTCTATAATCCTTATAAATACATCAGCACCATGCATTGGAGTATAACTATAGACTGAAATCTAGTAAATAGTCTACCAAATGTAACATCCAAAGTCAAGAAAAAAATCTTCCTCTTTTTTTCTCTTGTTATTATTAGCTGAATATGTCTGTGTAAAGTAGTCACTCAGTCTTGTTCTCATTGATCACAATGCATAAGTTATTTTAGTTAACACAAGCTAAAGTCTCAATCTCTGAAGTTTATCACATTTTAAGATGTCCCCAGGGATAACGGACACAGACTCCATACATCTAAAGATAACAAGATGTAATACAAGCTATATCTTTGAAGTCCTGTATGTAACATTATATTGTTTATTAATTTATCAATATAATTCTGTTGTGGCCCCCACTTTTCTTAAAAAAAAGTATTCCCTTGCCAATGCGTAACTCAAATGCTCTGAAATCATTTCAGCCAAATCCTCTTAATACAGTTGTACATTTCGGCTCTATATGTTGTGATCCATCTAATCAACAGCATTGTATCATAATGTTGGCTTTGTTGGTGACTGACAATGCTTTTTAAAATAGCAGCACACTTGATCTAACACATCAGCAAAGACAAAACAAAGCAAGAGTAGATTAATTTCAAAACATCACTAAATCCAAGTGAATTTATAATGGCAAATAGCCATTAGTTGAATTTGTACTAAATAAATTGCTGAAGCATACTACTCTGCTGTTTCATCCATCCTGTCCAGATCAAGTGACATGGACAATTAGAAAAATTGCGATTTAGCATTTTATTTGTTTTACTGCCTTGCAAGGACTTCACAATACCAACCACAATCTCAAAACATTTAAAAAAAATAATAATCTTGGAAGGACTATGAATATGTCGATGTGAGAACAGGTAACAAAGATAACTTTTCACGAAGCATCCATTCACTTTTATTTTACGAATGGGTAATGAAAAAATGTATCTTTGGCAAAACATCCATTCTCCAACCCACATAAAAATTGTAAGGATAACCTGCAGGCAGTAGCGGTTTTAGGCATGGGCGAACGGGGCAGCCGCCCGGGGCGGCATTTTTTCATGACACGTGGGGGGCGGCACACGAACTTGGAGGGGAAAAAAAAAAATCTGTGCCGCTAAGCGGTTTTCTATTGTCTATGATACCTGTGCCGCCCCTGCTGCTGAAGGAGCCGCACAGAAGCTGAGCGAGCGGAGAGGAGAGGACAGGGGAGGGGGCGCAGAGTACAGTTCACCTCTCCCAAATGAAGCTGACAAGGAGGTGGGCTAAACTATGTCAGTGACACCTGACTTTATTACAAATAGCGCACATTTCAAAAAAAAAAAAAAAAAAAAGAGAAAAAAAAATCCAAACACAGACCAATAAGTTGCACTTTTTTATTTATTTAATTGTGTGAAATTGCTAATAAAAATAGGTAATAAAAAACGATTATGATGTGGAGGTGAATTGATTTAGTCTTGACTTCTGGTCGTGAGTGACAGCGTTGGGGGATGGGAAATCTGTTGATTGTCGATTACAAAGTAAACACAGCGATAGAGAGAAAAAGGCCAAAGCTGTCAGGTGCCCAATTTAGGAAAAAAAAGAAACGAAGATGAGGAGAAACGGGCAAAAGATAAAGGTATGCAACAATGTTCTCTCTGTATGATTAAGGTATTCATGGCATTATGTTAATTAGTGGTATAACATTAACTCTTAGGTTTGTTAGCCTTCTTGCTTATGATGCTTGCTATCCTTACCTTGCTAAAAAAAAAAAAACACAATAAAAGCCTAATATACAAACCATCACAGAAATTCTAATGGTTCTGTCACAGGGACAGACTCTGATAACCAGCCGCCCTGTCTTGAACACCACCGCGAGGAGCCGACACCACGGGCCCGCAACAAATGGACAAAACAGACAGAAAAAGAATTTCCAAAGAAATATCAATCTTTATTTGACACAATTTATCAATGAACTCCAACGTAATAGACTTCAACGTCTTCCAGGTCTCCTTCCACTACAAGTAGGTATTTTCATCAGTACACAGTAGTGGAACAATGCTTTGAGAACTCACTTCACCAGCGGTATCATATGCTTCTAGGCTCAGACGGCGAGTAGAGAAGTAAAGGGCTTTCCTCAGTACAGGATACTTCCGCTGGTGCTCAATGGGGGGACTAGGATTTAAAAGCTCGTTTCACCAGCAATGCTGCACATTTCAGGACTCAGACGGTAAATAAACAAGTAAGGTTGCTTCTCAGTAAGGGATACTTTCATCAGTGCACAGTAATCAAACAGTAATTCAAAGCTTACTTCACCAGCGATGCTGCATTCTTCGAGACTCAGACGGTAAGTAAACAGGTAAAGGATTCTTCTCAATACAGGATACTTTCGTTAGTGCACAATGGTGTGACAGTAATTTAAAAGCTTACTTCACCAGCGATGCTGCATTCTTCGGGACTCAAACGGTAAGTAGACAGGTAAAGGATTCTTCTCAATACAGGATACTTTCGTTAGTGCACAATAGTAAGACAGTGATTCAAAAGCTTACTTCACCAGCGATGCTGCATTCTTTGGGACTCAAACGGTAAGTAGACAGGTAAAGGATTCTTCTCAATACAAGATACTTTCGTTAGTGCACAATAGTGAGACAGTGATTCAAAAGCTTACTTCACCAGCAATACTGCATACTTCCAGGACTCAGACGGTAAGTACGGAGATAAGGATTCTTCTCAGTACGGGATACTTTCATTAGTGCACAATAGTGAGACGGGGTTTAAAAGCTTACTTCACCAGCGATACTGCATACTTCCAGATTCGGGCGGTGAGTAGAAAGATGAAAATTAAAGCTCAGGCAATGCAGAGGTTAGTAATATTCCACCAGCGTAGCTGTATACTCACGGGACTCAGGCAGAGAAAAGGTTAATGATATTTCCCCAATACTGCTATACACTCACAAGGCTCAGGCAGAGAAGAGGTTATTTGTAGCTCACCAGTATTGCTGTGTACCCACAGGACTCAGGCAGAGAAGAAGTTATTTGTAGCTCATCAGTATTGCTGTGTACTCACAAAACTCAGGCAATGAAGAGGTTGGTAATATTTCCCCAGCGTAACTGTGCACTCGCAGAGCTCAAACAGAGAAGAGGTTAATAATATTTCACCAGCATTGCTGTTCACTCACAGGGCTCAGGCAGAGAAGAGGTTATTTGTAGCTCACCAGTATTGCTGTGTACCCACAGGACTCAGGCAGAGAAGAAGTTATTTGTAGCTCATCAGTATTGCTGTGTACTCACAAAACTCAGGCAATGAAGAGGTTGGTAATATTTCCCCAGCGTAACTGTGCACTCGCAGAGCTCAAACAGAGAAGAGGTTAATAATATTTCACCAGCAGTGCTGTTCACTCACAAGACTCAGGCAGAGAAGAAGTTATTTGTAGCTCATCAGTATTGCGGTGTACTCACAAAACTCAGGCAGTGAAGAGGTTGGTAATATTTCCCCAGCATAACTGTGCACTCGCAGAGCTCAAACAGAGAAGCGGTTAATAATATTTCACCAGCAGTGCTGTTCACTCACAGGGCTCAGGCAGAGAAGAGGTTAATAATATTTCTCAATGTTGCTGTATACTCACAAGGGTTAAATATAAACAAAGGTTGGAGCCGCTCCTCAGCACAAACACACCACACTCGTGTTCACTTCAAATCCACAGCAATGAATCAATGTATATCATTAGGGCAAAACACTGCAATTCACTCACACGATAGGCTGAGCAGAAGCCTCAATCCCTCCGTTTCACTCCCGTAGGGGGTATTCAAGTCCCAATCCTTCTTCAACACACTCTGAAACACCTAACTTCCCCAACAGTCGGATGTACATCCTCTGTATCCTCTTCAAGCTTGTTAAATGTTTGCCAGATGAAATCAATCCACTTAACTTTCCCTCTCCCTCCACAGCGCAGGTCCACTCCAATAAATCAGTCAAAACTGTCCTGACAAGATCAACCATCCGGGGGGAAACCAACCCGAAAAAAAGAAACACCTCGACTCCCAGAGAAAAACCGCCCGGAAGCTTCTCTGAATGGCCCTTTTAACTCCTTGTGAAGCAGGAAGCCCGTGTGAAATCCACTACTCCCTCTCTCCCGCACCTGCCGTGCGTTAACACTAATCAGGCCATGCAATGTTTCTGCCACACCCGGAACTAGTGATGGGTCGTTCTTGAACGATTCGTTCATTCGTTCATCGTCTCGGGGAGTGATTCGTTCAGTCGCGCATGCACAACATCCTATTAGGTTCTGTACTGGAATTAGTTCAACTGTTTTAGAGTCGTTCATTCACCTTATGGGGATGTCACGTGATGAACGAACGACTCGAACCCGAAGACTCAAAAGATGAACTAATCAATTCTCCTTCCGGCTCAGGCTGCATAGGTTAACATTACGGGGCTGTCACGTGATGAACGAACGACTCAAACCCGAGGACTCGACAGATGAACTAATCAATTCTCTTTCCGGCTCAGACTGCATAGGTTAACGTTACGGGGCTGTCACGTGATGAACGAACGACTCAAACCCGAGGACTCGAGAGATGAACTAATCAATTCTCTTTCCGGCTCAGGCTGCATAGGTTAACATTACGGGGCTGTCACGTGATGAACGAACGACTCAAACCCGAGGACTCGAGAGATGAACTAATCAATTCTCTTTCCGGCTCAGACTGTGTTGGTTAGCTAATTGGGCTGTCAGGTGATGAACGAACGACTCAAACCCGAAAACTTTTTTTTTTTTTTTTTTTTTTTTTTATTAATGCTTGAACAACATGTACAAATGTACCAAGGGTGTACACAAAAATATAACAAGTACTTACATGTATTATAAACATAAGTACAACAATAATAAAACACACTACACAATAATAAAAATAACCAACAGAAAAATAAAATAAGAAAAAAAAAAAAAAAAAAAAAAAAAAAAAACAAAGAAATGACAGGCCTTGCTATCATAATAATTTAAATGAATCAAACAAACACAGAGTTTTTATAGCTTTTTTGTTTGTACTCTCCTTAATAGTACTTCTATAAATATCCAATTCTTTAAGTACCACAGAAAAAAGAGGTTTCTGATGACTAAATTTACAACGATGAATATGAAACTTAACAAGTATGATCATGAGATTGACAATGTAAGCCTCATTTTCCAACTTCTTGTCGTAGTTCAAAAAACCAAATATTACATGTTCGTATAGTAAGAAAAAGTTGGACAGCACTTTGACATTTATAAATCTAGAAACCTCCCACCATAGCCTCTTTGTATACTGACAATACCAGAAAATATGAGGTACTGTTTCTGGGTGTGATGTACAAAATGAACAATTCACATCTATTTCCGCAATAAATCTGTTTAAAAAATGCTTAGCAGGGTAAAACTTGTGCAGTATCTTAAATGAAATTTCTTTAATTTTATTTGTAATAAGATATTTATTAGGTAATACCCAAACTTTCCTCCAATCAATGTTTCTGATAAACTGAGACCAATAGAAAATAACACGTGGTTTACTAACGCTTTCTTTTTGAAATAATGAACGAATAGCCTTATTATTTTTTTTTCCCTTAGATGAAAAACAAATTCTACCACAGAAAGTGTCAGCAGGGTGAAGAAAAGAAGCATATTTAGAGTATGAAATACCTCTACATAAAGACACAATACTAGAAGAGATAGCTCCAATTACAGAGGCATATTCTTTTGTGGTTACAGGGAATTCAAAATATGAAAGAAATTCATTATAAGTCATTAAATACCCCTGAGAGTTCAATAGCTGACCTACTAAAAGAATCCCTTTGTCAAACCAAGTTTTCATGAATATACTCTTGTGTTTATACAGAATATTACAATTATTCCATACATAATACTGGTGCGGAGAAAAATTGTGCTTGTAAATTAACTTCCACCCCAAAAGTGCTTGCCTGTGAAAAGCTGACAATTTAACAGGAAGTTTTTCAATTTTGTAATCACACATTAACAAAAATGAGAGACCACCGAGCTGATCAAAAACAGTACTAGATACTATATTCCACACAGAAGAAGGGTTTTTCAAAAAATACTTTAACCAGTTAATTTTGAAAGTGTTATTTAAGATAGAAAAATCTAAATAGTCAAGACCACCATTTTTATATGAATTAAGTATCACAGATTTCCTGATATAATGCACACGGTTTTTCCACAAAAAATTTAACATTGTCTGATCAATTAACTTATTTATTTTACTATCTGAATGAATTGAAGAAGCAACATAAGTAAGCCTAGAAATACCTTCTGCTTTAGCCAACAGAGCACGACCTTTAAACGATAAATCCCTCTGTAACCAAATGTTAAATCTACTTTTAACTTTTTTTATCACAGGACTAAAATTTAATGAGATTCTGTCCCGTTCATTTTTGGAAATAGCCATACCTAGATAAATTGGAACATCCTTAATAGAAATATTACAAATAGATTTGTCATGACAACTCTTCAAGGCCAACAGTTCACATTTTTGCAAATTCAAACAAAGACCTGAGGCACTAGAAAAAATTTCAATAATTTTGATTGCCGACTGAATTTGACAAGAATTTTTCAAAAAAAGAGCCGTGTCATCGGCCAACTGACTTATCAAGACACTTCGCTCTGCAACTTGAATACCTTCTAAATCACTTGATTTAATAAAATGGTTAAACACCTGAGCAACAACAAGAAAAAGGTAAACTGAAACAGGGCAACCTTGCCTTACACCTCTTTTCAAATAAAATCTTTGTGTGGTGCCTTGACTTAATTTTACTGAACTATTACCACCCGCATAAAGAGTTTTCATGGCAT
The DNA here is from genome assembly GCA_036247105.1 of Cirrhinus mrigala. NCBI lineage: Eukaryota > Metazoa > Chordata > Actinopteri > Cypriniformes > Cyprinidae > Cirrhinus > Cirrhinus mrigala. The sequence goes on along the minus strand of CM070028.1, from coordinate 45,489,007 downwards.
TACTGAAATAGCTCCCGAATCCAAAGCGTTCTAAACAATAAAAAATAAAAGGATGTTCGACAGTATCAAAGGCTTTGAAAAAATCTAAAAACAATATGAAACTATCATCTTTAATAAAATCAGAATAGTCAATAAGATCAAAAATAAGCCTGATATTATTAAATATATGTCTTTTCCCCATAAACCCAGATTGGTTTTCATCAATTATTGAATCTAAAACTAATTTAAACCTTTGAGCAAAGACAAGAGCAAAGATTTTATAATCATTATTTAAAAGACTAATGGGTCTCCAATTATCAATAAGCAGTAAATCTTTTTTGGGTTTCGGAATTAAACAAATTACACCTTGAGTCATAGTTGTGGGAAGTTCCGAGCACTTTAAACTTTCAGAATACACTTCAAAAAGGAACGGGACAAGAATCTCAGAAAACTGTTTATAGAATTCCGCAGTAATTCCATCACTACCTGGTGATTTATTACATTTCAGACGTTCGATCGCATCCTTAATTTCAGTAATCGTAATTGGAGCATCACATAATTTTTGGTCCTCTTGACTAATTATATTCACATTTTCTAAATGCTTACAAAAAGTTGACATATTAAGCTCACTAAATTTAGATGTGTACAAATTAGAGTAATAATTATAACAAAAACTAGAAATTGTAGCAAAGTTGTCTGTAATAGATTCATTAATATTCATTTTAGAAATAGAATTGAATTTAGCTCTAGACTTTTCAAGTTTGAAAAAGTAAGCAGACATCTGCTCACCATGCTCTAACCATCTTTGTCTCGATCGAATAAAGGCTCCCTGAGCTCGCGTTCTGTACATATCATCAAGCTTATTTTGTAGTTCCACTAGGCGCACTCTCTGCTCATCCAATAAACTGTCATTAGAAATACTGGATAAACATAAAATGTCTTCGACAATTTTCTCTTCCGTAAGACGCTGTGATTTAGCTAATATACTACTAAATTTTCTCAAATATTTTCCGATTTCAAATTTTAATAATTCCCAATTACATTTAAACAATCCTTCATTTTTGGCTTTTACCCAATAAAAAATAATGAGCCTTTCCATTTCCTGTTTAACTTCATTTAATTTGAGTAGAGAACTATTCATTTTCCAATATGAGTGCTGCCTATTAAAATTTGCGTTCTGAGAAATTTTAATTTTAATCGAAATAGCTTTATGGTCAGTTAATGGAGTTGCCATAACATTAACTTGAATATTGTTCTTATCAAGATTATTAGAAACAAGCCAAAAATCTATCCTGGAACATCTAGAGCCATCCTTATTACTCCAGGTATACACAATATCATCTAAACTTTTTTCTCTCCATACATCAATAAGATCGAACCTGCTCATAAACATTTTTAAATTAGAGTTTAAATTTGAGGGTCGTCCTGGTGGCCATCTATCAATAGATTCATTTAAAACAACATTGAAATCACCTCCTAAAATTAAATAAGCATCAGGAAATTTAGATAGCCAGTAAAGAAGTCTCTCCTCTAACAAAAATAATAACTGGTCATTATCAGATTTATTATTATATCCGTAAATATTAACAACTAAAAAAATTTTACTGAAACTTTTTAAAATTAAACATATAAAGTGGCCATTTTCATCACACTCTGAATGTAAAACTTCACCACTAAAATTATTTTTCAGACAAGAGACCCCTGCTGAGCGCTCTGATCCATGAGACAACCAAATATCATTACCCCATTGTGAACGCCAAAAATTTACATCAGAGGCAATCGAATGAGTTTCTTGAAAGAATACAAAATCAAAATTAAATCGCTTCGTAAACAAAAACAAGGCCTTGCGTTTGACATTTTCCCTTAAACCCCTGGCATTCAAAGAAATAATAGAAAGTGACATAAACAACTTACACTAAAACAAGAAAAAACAAAATACTTATAACCTATTTTAAACAAGTAGTTATATGGAACTGAGTTTGGCAAAAAAGGTCAGAAAATGACTTAGCACCATATAAAGTTTTTTGAGTGCAAATAAGCTTCTCTTTTCTCAGAAGAGAAAAGCAATGGTAACACCAATAAAGTTTCTGCTCCGTCCATTAAAACAAAGTCAGTGAAATTGTCTAGTTATGTAAACATGTAACTTATCACTCCAAACGATTCAAAGTCAAATCAGAACGAAGCAAAAAAGTAGCGCCAACATTTAAATCAGCTGGTGAGAGTAATTTCACCTTCCCCTTGTACAAAGGCTCTGGCTCCAACAAAATAAGCAGTCTTTCCAGCCGCTCGAGCCTTCTGAACCTCCGGCCATAACTTCATTCTTCTCTCGCGGTCTCCTTTCGAGAAGTCCTCCCTAAACTGCAGCCCGTTGTCACGCAGATAAGAAGAATTTCTGGCTGCTTTCCAAATGGCATCTCTGTAGGTGCGCGTAGAAAACTGGATTATGGTAGCTCTAGGCCTGCCGCCACCACTGCCTGGTTGTGGTTTCCCGAGGCGATGAACAACATCAACGACTTCTGAACATTTTTCCTTTTCGCTGGGAAGCACAGCCTGACAAATCCTGACAACTTCAAGACGGATGTTTTCATCAGCCACCTCCGGAATACCGATCAGTTTCAGGTTGCGCCGTCTCATGTAGGTTTCTAGATCATCCATTCTTCTTTGCATCTGGCTAATCGGTTGTTCAACTTGATCCACGCGTCGCTCTAAGCACATCACCTTTGCTGCCACAGATTTCAGCTCAGACGTCACAGCATCCACTTTCCCATTCAAGTCGGAGATCTTTTGCTCAATCGCGTCCGAGCGGCAGTTAATCAGCTGCTTTATGCAGTCTAGCTGAGAAGAGACATCGACACTTGTATCGTCACTGGCCATTTTCTTAGCAGCTGGTGACTTACATGGAGTAACAGGCAAAGCTGGAAACTCCTCTTCGGCCAGGGTAAATGATTCTTCCTCACTCATAGAAGTGACATAATCGTGCCCACTGCTAACAAGTGAGCATGTGCTAGCGCTAGCACTTTTAGCTTTTTCTAATTGAGCCGAAAGTCTTCGCTAACGAACCATGGTGAAGCAAAAACAGTTCTGAATAATACACCAGATCGTAGTATCAAAATGTAGAAGTGAAATAACTACATACAGCTTATTAGCAACGTCTATAAAGAAACTTGGTGCAAGCGTTCAAAAATGCGTCAATTCAGGCTGCCATCTTGGTCCGCCCCCCCTCAAACCCGAAAACTTGTCAGATAAGAGGTGAGGTGAGCGAATCATAGACTAAAGACCCAGGTAAACAATGAATTTATAGCATTATAATTTTGTTTTGTTTGTAGTGTGATCAACGTTTGTGTAAGCAGTAGATGTGTTAGGGAAGTAAAACGTAACATTTTAATTATATTTTGCTAAAATGAACAAAATGAACGAAATGACTCGAAAAAAGATTCGTTCATTTTGCTGAACGAGACTCAAAGGACCGAGTCGGTAAAATGATCCGAACTTCCCAACACTACCCGGAACCAAGGTGAGACGTATCGCACCCAAATCGTTCCCTCGGGAAACTCGTGCCTCGTAAAGAGGGTTCCGCTCGCTGAGCGTTTTTGTCACCTGTGACAGTTCTATTAAATCGCATTATGAACCATTAACTTTTTCCAGTGAAACTAATACAAAATTCCTTATTGTAGTGTGTTTTGGACACTTTTCCAATAGGATTTACCATCCCACCCACCAAGAGAATCCATCATATACCGGCAGACATTGTTATACTTACCATTAAAACCAATACAATTCCCATTATAACCATTAAATCCATTACATTTTCTATTATTTTTGGGCAGGGTTCTATTGTTTTTTCAGCAGTGTATACAACATGAGATCTAATTAAATTTAACCACAAAATTATGCTTTGCAACAAAACTGTTGCAAGTACAGTTATTTATTTCCATTGTTTATGTTAATGTTGGCTATAGCCAATATATTTACAATATATTTACAGTATACTGTAAATAGTCAGTGTAATTTACATATGTGTAGATAGTTTAAAAGACAAACATTTTCCATTTGCTATAACTCTAAGTGACAAAGCATATAATTTGGCCAGAAATGTCAGATTTTAATTTCAGTTTGTGTTTTCTGTTCTGCAGTGAAATAAATAATTTAATTTTCTTTAGTGTGATTTATTCTATATTTATTCTATATTTTATTTGTAAAATAATATTAATAATATTAAATAATATTTGTTTGTACACAGTATATTTATTTATTAAGTTATGAGCAATATGCGTCATACAAAACAAATTCACTGCATGAAAATGCGCGTTTCCGGACTGTTCACGTCAGCGCACAAACCCGTAAACGGCTCGTTCCCGGCAGTTTCCGTGTATGTGCACTGGCGTTTCTGATTTCTTGACACGGACAGAAACGGACTTTTTTTGTGCGCGGCAGTTTTCCAGTCCGCTCACTAACGCGATAAACCCCCAGACACAGATGGAAATGTTGACGCACTCACCGGTAAATTCACGTGTCGTCCAGTGCACGAGAAGTAAATCCCCCGCAATATCCAGGGCACAAGCAGTTAAATCTCCGTAAACGGACGATCATATATCTCAGTAAACGTCTGTAAATTACCGTGCACTTCATATATTTTAAATTCTACTGGCCTTCTTATCAAAAATGCGTCATATGCACTTATAAACGCTGTAAAGAAAGCCACAAACACAGCAAAGTATCAACAAAACTCTTATTTTATTTTTTTCAGCAAATGCAGGACTGCAAACATTTAACAGGACTGCAAATATTATTCAACAAATGCAACAGGACTGCTACATTTAACTAATCATTTAGATTGAGAAAAATATTTTGCAAACACAGACATATAACACAGTTCAAGTAAATCATTAAACTGATTAAATAATAAAATATAAAAAAAAAAAAAAAAAAAAAAGAAAAGAAACAAAAAAATATACTTATCAAAAACAAACATAATAACGAATACACTTGCAATGGACACTGCAAAGTCAGGGCAGTGATTGCCGCTCCATCTCAGTCACTCACACATACTCTACACCATCAGGACCATGCCATTTTTTTCCATTTAATTCTGCCCTTCAGAAGCTACAGATGATACTGTTATGCTCATAAATTGACACACCCTTAGCAGAACATGCAATCATTTTAACCAAAGAGAGATCACGAACATTGCATGCTATTTTTTAGTACTGTACTGAATAAACAGTTTTTACAGATATAAAAGATAATTCCATATACTGAATTAATAAAAAATTAAACTGAATTTATAAAAATGAAAATATATAATTTATAAAAAAGTTCAAAAGTTTACATACACTTGATTCTTAATACTGTGAGATTACCCGGATGGCCCACAGTTTTTATGTTTTTCACAAGTCCCGTGATGGCTGCAGGTTCTACAATCTTCTTATGCTTACAGTGTTTTGCTTGCTGTTCTTCAGAAAAATTCTCCAAGTCACGCAAATTCTTTGGTTTTCCAGCATCTTCTGCATATTTGTCCCATCCAACAATGATTTATGATTTTGAGATCCACTGTTTCACTCTGAGGAAAACTGAAGGAACTTATTTTGTTTAATAACATTATGCTTATTCTGCAATGTGATGTAAATTTTTGACCACAACCGTATGTGTGAAACAGTGAGTACAACAGACTAAGTTCAGTGAAATATCAATACCCCTATCTTCCTCTGCCATGTCCTTTCTATTTATTTTGTTGTCACTGGTGGTTCTGTCATATTTTCACAGTCCTTCAGATGAATGGTTGGGTCTGGGAACAGAGGATCCTGTGAAAAAATTAAAATAAAAAACACATTTTTTCTAAATACATTGTACAGTTTTAATTGCTTAAGCATAAGCTGGAAACATTAAACATAACATGATAATAAAAATGCAATGATAACAGGCAGCTATTTTATTAGCTGAATTGTACAGCAATTCTTGAGTTCTCATATCCTCCTGACTACCAGCTATGGAGTTTTGTCCTCTGTAGAGGACATTAGTTTTTAGTGATTTCTCTGAGATCTTACATGTCACAGTGTTAAATATGGATGTCCTGTACAGAGCACAATCAGAGCTTTTAAGAGATACCAAATGTTTGGAAGTTTCACCATTACCACTCCCTCTCCTTGGCCTTTAAAAATGGTTGACATTAATTTAGTGATCAAATTTAACACCCTTATGGAAATATGATAATATTTTGTAATGATCATTTAAATCTGACCAATTTTCTAGTTGTTTGTCATGAAACAACATCTCAAGAAAATGTTATGGGGTTTCAATTCAAAATATGACTTTTTGTTATAAAACAGGACATCAATTTCTTACATGTCCACTGTAGAGGACACCGGGACTTAAAGCATGTTTATTACCCATTTTGGGAGACACAACAAGTGAATAGGGAAAGAAATTATATTTCAATATTGCTATGAAATATTTGATATTATTATGAAAATGTTGCCAATTATTGCTCCCATTATTACACTTATTTTTGCATTATATGTTGCCCAAAAAACACATTAATGTGCAAATTAGATACAGTTTATAGATACATTGTTTATAATGGGATAATTGGGAGAAGCCATTCATGGCCATTTTACACACATTTTGCATAAAGAAAAATGGTATATTCTGTTATATCTTTCATAACATAGTTGAGAATCATCTTCATATAAAGTTTGGTATAAAAAATTTAATTTGATTCGTGATTAAAACCAAATCCCACTGTTTTTGCCAGTTTATGTCTATTAATGTCTTTTTATTTATTTATTTTTAAATGTGTTTAAAGTTCTGGTGTCCTCTACAGAGGACGGAGCATAACTTATGAATAAAATATAATTTTTCAAAAATGTTTTTTTTTTTTTTAATTTTCTTATGCTCTAAACAATGTAATGACATAAAAAAAATATTCAAATCACAAAACTTGTTTTCCCTGGTAGTCAGGAGGATATTTATGGGGACAGGGAGGGGACATGTTCGGTTCACTTAGTTTTGTTGTGGCCACGAGATTATTTTGTCGAGGTAATGACATCCTTATGTCGTGGCCACGCAATATGAAGTTGTGGCCTCAAGATCCTGTGTTGAGGAAACAACATCGATTTCTCGTATATGTAAACAAACCTGTGTGATCATAGCAACCTGGGATTATCAGAGATGGATAAAACCACAGTCTTGCAAATCCATTAACTGATTGAGTCTTCTTATTTATTTATATGTTATTATTATTAAATGTATAAAATCAGTTTATGGACTTACAAGACTGTGGGATGGATAGAAATGTTTTCTTGTAGGCCTATTTTATTTTATGTGCTTTATGTAACATTTATTCATGATAAACTCCTTTCGAATGCTGTCTACATCCTGCAAAACATTCCCACAAGTTAATATGACGCAGCCACAACAAAACTGAGTGAACTGAAGATGTACACAGGAAGGGGTAAGAATAAGAATACTTGGCTTGCTGTCCTCTAGGAATGGAGGTGAGAAAAGTAGCAATATATAGACTTACTCTGATGTTAATTGGTTGGATGATCTGAAAATGTATCTCTTAAACTTTGTTAAAATAAACTTCATTAAGAATATGAAAAAATTAAAAGCTAGTCAAAGTGCTATCTTGCAGATTTAGTAACTGGATAAAACATAAGATAATAAATGAATGGTATTCCAGAAATATTTCAGTGTGCAAATTACCTGATTGATGACTGTTCTTTGAAGAGCAGCAGTTTTCCAGAAGAATGGCAGCACTGACTTTCTAACTTAAAACATATAAATACATTATATAAACATTAAATCACATCATAATAAAACAAAATACACGGTAGATTTCTACACTTAAACTAGAACATAGGCATGAATAAAAAAAGCGAAATTTACGATGTACTTTGAAATTATGAAAATCATTTTTAAAATTATGATACATTAACAAATTATGTTGCTAATACACACCATTTCTCCTCAGAGGCTGTCTCAGGTGAATCCAAAGTCAGCTGCAGTGTTTGGAGCCTCTGAAAGCAGTTCAGGAGAATGTGTCTGCAGATTTGTCAATGGGAAATATATGTTAACAACTAAAGCACGCTCTCTAAACAAACATTAATTAATACACACATGCATTTTACTAATAGCTAACTATTAAATAGCTAAATAGATAATAGCTTAAAAAAAGAAAGAAAAAAAAAAACTTTTTTAAATGTATGTAGCAGTTGCTAAGTACCAGTTAACATTAGCATTTTACCAGGGCAGCTAGATTAAATTAAATTTGCTAATTTTACAGCATGAACCCACTCAAAAATATACATTAAAACAGGCAATACTATGTTTTGGTAAATAGACCATTTAAAACGTTTCCGTAAACACTCTCTTACTTTCTTCTGACATAAATCTCTCTGAAAACACTCGACGGCTGTCACCTCTCGCTGACTGAAGGCCGCTGAAGCGGGAACAAACGGCTCGAAACAGCACCGGGCTAGAAATACAGTTCGAAAGAAATTATATAACATATATCTGATAAACATGACGTTATTTAAATGGTTTTATGTATGCATACTAACCTTCGTCTATGGTAAATCTCTCAGAAAATCAGCGCGCACAGCAACGGAGCAGCTGAAGCGGTAATGAAGGACGCTTAACAACGTCATGCTAGAAATACAGTTTAAAAATATTACAGCATCGAACAACTTTTAATGTTATGTACTTATAAACATGTTATTTAAAATGGTTTTATATATTCGCACTTAGTCGATTCCAAAAAGATTCGATTCACGGGCGTAAAAAATTGAGAATCTCGGGTGATTCAGCTTCATATGCGAGGCCTGAAATGTCCGTGCGTGGTATAGCTGTGTTCATTACCTCGATTACCAAACTATAACAAACCCCGTGATCCAACACTACCCGCGAATGTGTGGATTTATATTAATCTCACTCAAATTGTGTGATTCTGTTAATCAAAAGACACATTTAGATTCATTCAATTCGGATTCATTTAAACTTGCCTACGGATGACTGGTCGATTCATTTTTAATCGATGAACACCCCAAAAAACAGTGCTTGCTCCTTATGACAGTTAACCATGTTACATAAAAACATGGTTATTATAGTTAAAAACAAGTGTTTTGGTTGTAAAACTGTGGTTATACAAATATGGCCGTTATACTGGAAATCTCTGAACACGTCTAGTGTGTGCAGTCAGAAATATCCTGTATCCGAAAATCTCAGTGCATCGCGAGTGTATGGACGTGTACGGACTCGGCACACGTTGCCTGGGGAATTTTCGTACACGGGTCGTACACCTTAAGTTTCACTGAAATTTCCATTGTCCGATTTATCCCGGAAATTAGTGTTTTCATGCAGTGAAAGACCTTATTGTGCATATAATGAAATATCAGATTTAGATCTGGGTGTAACCTATTCCTAAATTCATCCTGTTATTCAAACTATATATATACTTCAAAAACAAAGAGGTATAGGGAGGGGGAGTACAGTAGATAGGAGGGAGAGAGAAAGCACAAACAGGAAGACTCTCAGTAATATCTGGCAGAGAATTCAATATATAATCTAACAACAACTGTTGTAAGTGTTGTGGTTACCATGATTTTACTACAAATACAACTTACATCTTTGAACCTGATATGAATATAAAACTGATGGAAGGTCTATATATGTCACGTGACAGACAGAGTTTAATCGCCCCAGTTAGCAGGTGTGTTCCTTTAGTTAAACACAATGAAAAGCAAAGACAGATATAATTAAGCGAATAAACACACAGCGCTAATCTGATTAATAAAGAAGACAGGACACATTTTAAAACAAACATTAAGACAACATACCCAGACAGCACACGTACGTCTGGCCGACGTCGGCCCGTGAGCAGAACGTCGGCCTCATAAACTGTAAGATCTAATAAGGATCGGCCAGGCATAGGCGGGTGTGCTCTATTTCGCCAGCTCATCAAAGGTCGGCCCATGAGTTTGCTCACGACCGAAGGCCGATGCCGCTCTTTTCTGTTTGAATTTGGACGGTTATTCGTCTCTTAGCAACCCACCAGAGAGAAGGCGACTCATCCGGGACATCTGTGGCGTTCAGGTAAGTTTTCACTCCAGTTAAACTGGGGGAAAAAAGTCTTATTTTGTGAATTACGTGACACTTAGTAACTAGTAATCGCTCGGTGCACTGTAGTACAGGGAAAAAGGCTTTGCAGGGAGCCCTGTTTGATTTTGACTCATTTTCAACTAACGATAACTTGTTTAGCTGATTAGCTAACGGTAACAGCGTCTCTACAGTGAGCTATTGTTGCGGTTCCTTTTTGAAATAAATGAGTTTTAAATTCATTATTGGATAATGATTGAATGAGACTGTGAATTGTTCTTGTAATGTTTTAATTCTAGACGTTTACTTATGTAAAAATTGTGTGACTTTGACGTTTTAAGGAGTTGCCATGGAAACGGGGCGGCAACACGACACCTGACAGGAAAACTCTCTCGCTAATGTTGTCACTGCTTTTAGGTAAGTTACGTGCTTTAAATTATACAAATGTTACATAAAACTGTTCCTGACTCCTTTCTTACTTGTAATTGACAGGTTTCTGTTGAATATTTACTTTATAGAAATGGTTTAATGTCTTCGGCAAAGTCCGTTATCATCTCACAGACGAGGTAGGCTAACGTTAGAGATTGAGCTCTTGTTTATGAAACTTTGGGCTTTTAATCAAATCTTCTCGTGTGTATGTCAGGTTTTGACTGAAGTGTAAAGGTTTTACTGCCATTTTGACTATGGGTTATTGGAAGTAGGCAAATTTATTTAACCTAAATTGCTGAAAACAAGTTCAAATGCGTTTTGATCTTTTAAGTTAAACGAATATTGATAAAAATGGTTCTGTGGTTTCAGGAGGACAGAAATAAACCCTCCACAACAGATACGAAGCTGCAAGGTTTCAAAATTTCAGTAGGAAATATACAGGAGAACTGAAGAAGCTCATGAAATAACGTAATATGCATTTTTTTCCACAAAATATATTTCACCTATATCACCATGCATCATTATTATTTTCTTTTTTTTCTGCAGTTATATATTTATTTATTACAGTAATTTAAAAAAAAAAAACTAAAAACACAGATTCTCTTATCTAGTTGTAGTATATATTCTGTATATTCTTTCTATTTTCTGCATTTTACCTGTTTAACTTATTTCCTTCTAATAAACCAGCAACTGCATACTAAATAATGTTGTCTCTGTGACAAATTGCTTGTTTTGTTCCTAGATTTTTTCATGCTGATGGCCTGCTGCACATCAACAGACTCAGAGTGAACCTCCTTCTCCAAAGTGCTATAAACCATTGGACTAGTAAGTAAAATCTCAAACATACACTACCGTTTCATACGTTTTGGTATGGTAAAGTCTTTTCTGCCTGCCACAACTTTGTGTATTTGATTAATAATACAGTTAAACAATAATATTGTGAAATTAATATAATATTTAAAATAATTTTGTATTTTTATATTGTTAGAGAAGTCATTTATTCCTGTGTTGCAAAGCTACATATTCAGCATCATTACTCCAGTTTTCAGGGTTTAAAAATTACAGCATTTATTTGAAACAGAAATGTTTGCTCTAACATTTGATAATAAGATATTGATAATAATTAAATGTTTCTTGAGCATTAAATCAGCATATTAGAATGATTTCTGAAGGATCATGTGACACTGAAGCCTGGAGTAATGAAGCTGAAAATGCAGCTTTGATAACAGAAATTACATTTCACAATATATTTGCATAGAAAACTGTTATGTTAAATTATAACAATATTACACAATATTATTGTTTTTACATTTGTTGTTGACCAAATAAATGCAGCCTTGGTAAGCAGAAGAGACTTCTTTCAAAGATGTAAAAAAAAGTATGAATTTACAAACTTTTGAAAGGTAGTGCAGTTCCTCCAAATGAATGTTCCTCCCACTTAAAGGGATAGGTCACCTAAAAATGAAAGTTTTGTCATTAATTACTCACCCTCATGCCGTTCCTAACCCGCAAGACCTCCGTTCATCTTCTGAACAGAAATGAAGATATTTTGATGAAATTCGAGAACTTTCTCACCCTCCATAGACAGCAAGGGTACCACCACGGTCAAGGCACAGAAAGGTAGTAAAGACATTGTTAAAATAGTCCATGTGGCATCAGTGGTTCAGCTGTAATTTTATGAAGCTATGAGAATGCTTTTTGTGTGCCAAGGAAACAAAAAATAATGACTTTATTAAAAAATGACTTTATTTCTTCCCTTCTGGGACAGTCTGTTGTCATTATTAAGAGTACCACAATGTATGCCTGTGCTTTCCTCTCCTTGTAAACAAGGCGCAGCACATGCATGTACTACATCAGCAGCATTATCAATTATCAAAGCAAAATTATCTTTTTTGTTCTTCTTTATTGCACAGACTTATGGCATAAAGATTTATTGTATTATGTTGATCAACAAAGAATACATTGCCCCTGCTCACCCCCTCTCCCTCCTTCTCTAATTGAACAGGTGATTAATATTCTCATTCCCACGTAACCCTGTGACTCTCCACCATGAACATGTGACAGAGACAAAAACACGTTAACTTTCATGTCCACTACACTCTCCATAATGGCGGCAAACTGTACCAGAAGAAAAGAAATGGAAATCGTTGAATATAGTTGTTATTTTAGCCCATAAAATTATTCTTATAGGTTCATAAAAGTATGGTTGAACCGCTAATGTCACATGGACTATTTTACAGATGTCCTTACTACCTTTCTGTGTCTTGACCGTGGTAGGACCCTTGCTGTCTATGCAGGGTCGGAAAGCTCTCGGATTTCATCGAAATTATCTTAATTTGTGTTCTGAAGATGAACAAAGGTCTTATGGTTTTGGAATGAGATGAGGGTGAGTAATTAATGACAGAATTTTCATTTTTGGCTGAACTAACCATTGAAATTATATGGAATGTGTTTTTGTATTTTATTGCTTAACTTTTGAATAGCCTTCCTATTAATTGTTCAGGCACAATCTTTTAGTTTAAATTAGATTGAAATACACATTTTTAGCCAAGTATTAACACATCTCATAGCACTGCACTACAGTTATATGTGATTAAAGTCCACTTCCAAAACAAAGATTCACATATGATGTACTCACCCCATTGTCATCCAAGATGTTCATGTCTTTCTTTCTTCAGTCATAAAGAAATTGTTTTCTGAGGAAAACATTTCAGCATTTTTCTTCATATAATGGACTGATATGGTGCCCCGATTTTGAACTTCCAAATCGCCGTAGATTTAGCAGCATAGTACTGTAAAAACCTACAGTACAATACCACATTTATACATTACAGTAAAATACTGTAATTTATATTGCATTCTGGGTAATTTTGACTTGGCGGGAATATTTTACAGTATATTTTAGTGTTGCTGTAACCTTGCTGTAGCCTGACTGTAATATGCCAGGCAATAATACAGGACTGCTGTAAATAGCGCGCCACATCACACAGACAGAACACAACTGCTGCTGACCGGAGAGAGAAGCAGAACGGCTGATTACTGCAAATTCGGTAAGTTCATATTTGATTATATTTTTAGTGTGGAATGAAACCGCAAGTTTAGCCGCAAATGTTATTATCTAACTCCCTCAAAGCTGTGGTCGAAACTCTGTGAGTTACGCGCTCTTTCACCCGCTGAACTTTTCATATCTAGTGAATTAACGTTAGCTTATGGTTTATTTCGACCAAAACTAGAGGCGATGCTTGTTGGAACTCTGGAAAGACAAACCGAGGCCATTTTGGTTAGTTTTATTTTGTATTCTGTCGAGTTTAAACAAAGCTTGCTTTACTATGGTATGCGAGGTAAAATAACCTCTGATTCGAGCCTGTCAGTGACAAACACGAACACTTTTTAATACATACATTTACGGTGTGTCAAAAAAAAAAAGTCGGGTTCACGGTCGCGGTTAATACTGGACATAGTCGCTATTAGTCAACAAAGATAAGTAAAATGCATGCCAAAATCTTCAGCAAAGTCAAGCATAATATGTTTGTTTTTTTAAATAACTGATGTATTGTTGGAGTGGATGAAATACACATGTATATGCAACAGTCTACGTGACTTTAGCCTATACATCGTCAACAAGTAGTCAAACACATTATTGAATCAAATTTATTTGATTTTTTTTGCAGGTCTACAATGTGGTCCACTTGTCTTTGCACCCTGGGAAGGGCAATGCTGTCGCATGGCAGCATTTTGTAAGTTTCATTTAAATTAATTACATTTTTATTTACGGTCATCAAAAGTTTACACAGACCTTGCAGAATCTGCAAAATATTACTTTTTTTTTTTACCAAAATAAGAGGGCTTATAAAAAAAATGCAGGTTATTTTTATTTAGTACTGACCTGAATAAGATATTTCAAATAAAAGATGTTTACATATAGTCCACAAGAAAAAATAATAGTGGAATTTATAAAAATGACCACATTCAAAAGTTTTCATACACTTGATTTGATCCACATGATCCACATCAGTTTTCTTTCTTTTTTTTTTTTAATGTTAAATTTACCTGATCTTCAAATTTTTCTGAAGAACAGGCAGTTTAAGTGTTCAGGAACATGAACAACTATCAGTAAACAAAAAAACAGCTGTGGATCATTCAGGTAACAACACAGTATTAAGAATCAAGTGTATGTAAACTTTTAAACGGGTCATTTTTCAAGTTCTTTTCTCTTTTGGACTAAACAATAACATGCATTTTGTATGATAATCTCTCTTAACATTTTGCAGATTCAAGGCAAGGTGTATGTAAACTTTTGAATTCTACTGTATTTATTCTTTATTTTTCATCTATGCTACAGAATTTTTATTCACTATTTTTTTTCCCATGCTCTGTTCATTTTTCCTGGTGCTGTGGATAACAGGTTTTGTCTTTGTGTGTTCCATGACTGTTTCAGTTTCACCACTGATTGGAATAAATATACTGCCAGACGGGGAGTGAGCAGAAGATGAGGACAGTGGTGCAGAGTGATGGCCATCAGCCCTGCATGTCAACAGCTTCATTCAGTCCAAAATGATGTTTAAATGGAGGACTTCACAGAGAGGGTCAGTGGCCTGTTTGTCACCACCCATGTGTCCTGCATTTAGGGGTGAGGGTTATAAGACACTTGTTGTTGTTTTTGCTAATTTTAAGATAGTTTACTTTTTAGATAGTTTTAAGATAAATCAAGTTCTCTCTTAGGACATTGATTCCCAATCCAGCTCTCAAGATGCATCTGTTTGTTTCATTTATATTCTTGCGCACTTAAAATGCTTTCATGGCTGTAAAATGTTGATGCACTGTACTCTGGGTAGCAAACACAATACTAAAATGTTTTGAAATGTTTTAATAAAAATACTTTTGTAAATATGTTTGGATTGTCTTTTGATTTGGAATTTTATTCTGAGTTTTAGTAGTATCACAATTTTACTAACTATTTGTATGTACTATTCCTACTACACAATACACAATTATTGCACAAATAGCAAATTACAGTAAAAACAAAATTGCAAAGTACTGTAAAAATACAGTACAATACTGTTTTGTAGCTTTACAGTACACTATTTTACATACTGTAAAGTTGCATTACAGTACATTAACTTGTTGGCAACCTTGCTGCTTACTTGCTGCTTACTTAAGTAACAGTAACTTTTACAGTAACTGTATTTTACAGTAACTTACTGTAAAAATACAGGAAAATTTTTAACAGTGTACGGCTTCAAATGATCCCAAATGCGGTTGTAAACGATCCCAGCCAAAAAAAAGGGTCTTATCTAGCGTAACGATAGGTTATTTTCATAAAAATAATACAATTTATATACTTTTTAATGTCAAACACCCGTCTTGTCTTACTCTGTCTGGACTGTTTTTTTTTTTTCTTATTCATGACTGTTTTTTTCTCATTCATGTCGAAAAACTCCCATCTCATGTTCTCCCTCAACTTTGAAATCATCATATATCACTGTTTTACCTTTTTGTTAAGGGTGTTTGATCTTATTTGCATGTTCACTTTGCAAAGACTGTGTCGGTACTTCTGCAGTGATGTAGGATGATTTTGAAATTATTTTTGAAGCCGAGGGAGAAAATATGGTCTGAGTTTTTCGACATAACCTAACTGTCTTGAATCAGAATACACAGAGTTCAATGAAAGCAAGGCAAGACGAGCGTTTGAGAATAAAAAGTATTTGAATTGTTTTTTTTTTTTTTTAAATAACCTATCGTTTCGCTAGATAATTCCCTTCTTCCTTGACTGGGATCATTTACAACCACGTTTGGGATCGTTTAAAGCTGCATTTAAACTGCATTTTGGAAGTTCAAAATCGGGGCACCATATCAGTCCATTATAGGGAGAAAAATGCTGAAATGTTTTTCTCCAAAAACATAATTTCTTTACGACTGAAGAAAGAAAGACATGAACATCTTGGATGACAATGGAGTGAGTACATCATATGTGAATCTTTGTTTTGGAAGTGGACTTAAATAAATCACCTTTCTCTGAAATAAATAATAAAAGCTGCTATACTAATCTTTCTCCTTTTGCTTTACTGTTTCTATCTCTGGATGCCCATCCCAAGGTTACTAGAGTTTTGGATCCAGCCTCACTTGAAGACTTCAGATGATGACAACACTCAACAAGACTTCAGATGATGGCAACTGGACATACAAAACTGACAAATATTATTCTTATATTGCCTTTACGGGTAAGTTTGACGATTTTCAACCTGCTTTGTATTATTGCAGTGTTTCTAATATCTGTAAATGAACAATATTTAATCTTTCTCTGAGTTATGTGTATGTACCTATCCCCTTTTATTTGTAAGCAACACTCTGCAGGATGACAAAAAAGAAATGACAAAATGGCAAAAATGCACTTTTTGGATCATCAAAATGCTGAGTTTTGCTGACAAATAAATTGGGTATCTCTGAGAAAGATTAAACATTGTTCTTTTACATGTATTTCCAACATTGTAACAATACAAATTGGATTGAAAATTGTTGAACTTATTGTAACTCAGTTTTTGCCATGAAAATAGTCTTAGATTCTGGTGTGGCAATGAAAATAGATAATTACTAGTACTGAACACATGACATGTTTTATGTTTGAGCTGCTGTCATATGGACATTACTTTGTTGCCAGAAGATCTTCCCCAGTAAGTCTCAGTCACCTCTGGCTGATTAAAGAATTTTTTTTCATTGTAATCCTGAAAAAATGCATTTTCTGCAAACCTACTTTGAAATAAGTATTTGAAAAGTTGCTTGTACTTATACAACAGTTAACAATGGTTTTACTATAGTAAAACTGTAGCAACCATAAGTGTTTTAACAATTTTTTTTTTGTTTTTTGGTTCATACCCAGGTTTGATGCCATGGTTCTACTATAGTTATATTGTAGTAATACTACAGTAAAACTGTGGTAACCATGACTATAGTAATCATATTTTTAAAATCCTGGTAAAATTTGTAGTAACTATGGTTTTACTGCAAATACTGTAGTAATGGTTATTTTTGTACTTACTATGGTTTTACTGCAACAGTCAGTTAAACCATTGGCATTGTAGTAAAACTATGGTTGATTTTGTTTTAAGTATGGTTTTATTGCAAATGCTGTGGTAAAACCATGGTTAATCTTTGAAAGAGTACACATTGAATGTAATGCTTCTCATTTGTATGTCACTTTTGATAAAAGCATCTGATAAATGTAAATGTATTTGTATTAATATGTTTATTGAAAATATTAATAAATTTGCAGCTGTTATTGAGAGTGGGGTGTGTTGTTTTATTATAATCAGGCGGCTTCTGCCGCGGGTGATCCTACAATAACGATGAGCAAAACGCCAGTGAGCGCACACGCAGAGCAGCCGGGATTTACGGCTGCATCGGCCGGAAGTCATTTGCGATCAAATGCCGACGTCGCGGCGACATCTTGCCGATTAGCAAACGCTCCCTGAGCGACATCGTGCCGATGGAAATTTGTAAATCGGGTCGACGTCGGCCCGACGTATGTGTGCTGTTAGGGTATTTACGACTACTCACCCAACCTGTGGCACACGTAAACTGATGGCAAATATCGCGTTGTGTGCTGAATGAGACTTCCTGAACGTGATTTCATAGCGATCATCGTCTCATGTCCTTCGCGTCTGTGTTCTGACGCCAAAAGTTTCCCATTGAAATCAATGTAGGTCGCAGTTCGTCGATATAGTGACGCCGAGGGGCGTCGCTGACGTCTTCATAGTGACGCTAGAGGCGCTTGACCGTTCTGCAGTTTTTGACGCCTCGGGAGTGAGAAGTGTGATGAGAAATTCAGAGACAGGCTGAAACTGGACAGTCAGGTAATCTAACTATTACAAAAAATCAGAGCTACAGATGATGGACTTCTGATGAAGCTCAAGCCACCAGCAGAAAAAAAAAAAAAAAAAAAAGTAAGATACTCAGTGTTTCCGTTCATGTACTACTTGAAGAGAAGAGAAAGAAGACAGAGGAGCAAAACGCTTAGAAGTTAATATTGTTGTAACTAAACAGGTAACTTCAAATGTTTTATTTGTGTTACTTAAATGATTTAGATCGGTTGTTTCGATGTATTTTAAGTGCAATTTAGTTTTATCGTCGAGTTTTTCCTCTCTCAACGTATTTCTTTCTCATCGCCTCGTTCTTTAAGACACTCGAGAGCTAACGTTTCAGCAATATGATTCATGTTAACGCAGAGATTATGATTTATTTATGTAACATATTCTACATTAAAATACATTTAGAATGAACAATGACTGCGGTACAAAGAGTTAAAATATACATATATATATATATATATATATATATATATATATATATATATATATATATATATATATATATATAACGTTACCTAATGCAGAGAATAGGCTTGCTGCAACACCGGTTACGTCACTTGCCCACCGCGGCACCGACCACCACCAACATTTTGATTTTTTTTTTTTTTTTTTTTATATAGTAATAAAATATTATTTAGTTCAGTGGAGAACAGACAAATAAAACTGAACGCGGCTGCTCAATGCAGATTTCCGAACGACAGTCGCATCGCAGATCAGATTTTACTTTACAGCCTGCAAAGTGACGAGCTGACCGACAAGAAGAGTGAAGTCAGGCGAGACAGACAAGACGATGGTGGAAGTTTAGCAATGTTTTTATTTTGAAAAACCTGTTGACTTTTGCCGTGTATCTGTGGTGGTTTTCCAAGTTTTTTGAACATTCGTTTCTTATTTATTTGGTTGTACAGTGTTTGCTGGTTTTTACTTTGTGTAATTTCTTTCTTATTCGTTTTGCTAATAAACGTTATAGCTATTTATTTGGTTCCAAGGTGTTTACCGATTTTCAGTTTTATATACTAGGCTATTTAAAATGTATGTAGGCTTAGCCTAAGTTATTTGTTATTTTATATTAAACATATAGCATGGTGTAAGCTATTTTTATTGGTTTTGTTAATAAAAGTTCTATAGGCTAAGTGAGTTTAACGTTGTATTTTGTTGTTGCTTGAATGGGATTCAAGCAATTGACGCTGAATTGCCGCTAATTTAAAAGTGAAAGTAAAATGTGCACTGCGCATTAACAAACTATTTAAAAACGAAGGAAAGTGAGTAAAAAGAGGAAAACTGAAGATATGTGCCATTGAAGTTCGGAACCAGTTTCCTACTTTCCTCATAACTGAGAAACTTGTTTTTGATGTAGCCAAACAGTTAACTTGCAAAACCGGGAAAATAACGAAAAGAGAGTCCTCTCTATCAAGACAAGCTGAGAATCATGAGACGCGACTCGCGATGATAAGGGGCTTCAGTTGAAATTAATTTAACCAAAACGTACTTATTCAATCCACTAGAATAATAATATAATATAAATAAAATGAAAAAATATGAATTATTTATTTTTCATAGCTCAGACAAAATCATGATTGGCTCTCGTCTGGGGGGGCAGTCATTCATTAATTGTACTGAAAGGAACATTTATTTTAGCTTCGAACTCAAAGACCCGACCTGTCTGTTGTGTGCCTCGAGCGTCATCTCATATAACGCGCTGACAGACACGACAGATCAGGTGACCTTTGATAACAAGAAGCAAAGCATTCCAATTCTACTCGTTTTATTAAGAATTTCAAACGACACTTTTGCATATATATATATATATATATATATATATATATATATATCAAGGTTATTATAGTTTTGCTTTTTTTAAATTCGTTTTATTTTAATATCGTTTTGAAATTTGCAATAAAATTTAGTTTCGTTTTTATTAGTTTCATTAATAATTTTGTTAGTTTTACTGTTTATTTTGTTTTTTCTCTATAAATCTAGACAAGTTGCACTTACATAATCATAATTAAAAGCAGTAAATGTGAGTTATAATATTTAATTCGAAAATAAATGTAATTCGTTTATATTGGATATTTTATCCTATTTAACCATAATCACGATACTGTAACTATCATGTCATGCTTGCTTTCTCGCAAACGCGCATAACTGGAACTAATTCAATTCAATAATACTGGCAGAGCTTTTCTATTCGCAGCGTTGCACACTATTGGATTCGTGCTCCAGCTGAAGTGAAGGACAGCTTATAGGTTGCGCTTGTTGCTCGCTTTTTGTAGGCTATAATTTTATTTTATACGTTTTGGAACGTATGCACTGCAGAGACAATCACATTTAGGCAATAATTAAGGCATATTTCAATGTTCTTTTAATTTATGAAGAATTATAAGCGTGTTGTTCAAAACAGATTGCTCACAAAATGTGGGCAAAAGTGTCATTGTTTACATTGTTCTCATCTTTTTTTTTTTTTTTTTTTTTTTTTTTGCGCTGCTTGTCTATTTTACTACAAAGAACCAACTTAGAATGCCTATTTTTGGTTTAATCGTTAGTGTTACGCGAGAAAATAAATAATTTTGCCTTACTGTTGCAGCAGATTTAATGCGGTTCAGGTCACTGTCTAGGCTATGTCAAACGGGCCGAGTCGGGTACCGAATGTACTGCTGCCGGATAACGGGTCGGGTGTTCTGTTAAGCAGCCTACTGTTGGTGCGCGTTTACCAAACAGCACCCGTGCAGGACTCGGTTTTAAACTGTTTTCATCTATCCGTCAGATAACCTCACGTCTATGATGCACCGTTTACAGGCTATTTCCCTAAACTGCCACACAACTCGTACATTTTTTTCCGCCACCGGACGAGAACGTAATTATTACCAAAACGATTATTTATTTTTGATAATTATTATTTTATTTCAGTTAGTTTTTCAGGAACTGTTGTTAGTTTCGTTTCGTTTTAGTTTATATTATTTATTTATTTATTTATTTTTATTTCAGTTTACGAAAATGTTTTTTTGACCAATAGTTTTCGTGTTAGTTTTAGTTTTCATTTATGAAAATAACCTTGATAATTTTTTTTTTTTTTTTTTTTTCATTATATTTTACATTCCAGGGTGAACTCAACTGTTGGCAGCCCTGTTTGAAGTAAGTTGAAGTTTTAGGTTTCCCAAACAACATTTACAAAATTCACTGTCAAAGTTAATGTTAGATAATTTGCTCCAACCACTGGTTAACCAGATTACAGAAATAAGAGAAATAAGTTTCAGTAGACTAATATTTGAAGTTACAGCGTGAATGTGGAGTATGTTAAGTTAATATGTTAAGTTATTAGCAGTGGTAGGATTTATTCATGCTTTTTATGCCAAGTTGGAGTTGTACACTGATTTTCTGTTATGGTCTATGGACCCCCTCAGTTAGCTCCACCACGATCTCCACTGCAATTAGAACTCCACTAAGTTATATCATGAAAAGGAAAACATTAATGAAGGATTATTTTGCGCCAGATATGTATGTGTTTTCACATAGATGTTTGGCCTGCTGAGACAGTAGTGTCTATGTAGCCTACACCCATGTGAATCTGACCTACACTAGAATAACTGAACTGTATCACTTTTACTCAGCCAATATCTCACATTATTTTAGATCTATTTTTAAAACAAATCATTTAGTGTTGAATTTCTACAAAATATTTCAATGTAAGGAAAAATATCCTTGTAAACACAATCAGTTATGTTTTGAGAATGTATAAAATAACAAACTCTGTTCATCACTGTCAATAGACAGATGCAATTGCAGGTATGATCTCTATAGAAGTCAGATGATAGGTCGCCAGGAAACAGTGAGCCAAAATTTACAGGCCTTATTTAAATAAAAAACGGGGGAAAACAAACAAACAAACAAACAAACAAACAAACAAACAAACAAACAAAATATCAAAGTATCCAGAGTGTCTGATAAGGGTGAATATCTAATCCAAATAAGTCAGGTGATTTAGACCACTGCCATGTATTTAAGGATGGTTCACCAATTTGCATCGATGCATCGGCAATAAAAGTTAACAATGCAATGCATCAGTTTTAAAGAGTTGGCATTTGTACCACAGTGCATCGTTTCTAACATATTTGCATTGGTAAAAACTTTTGGGTTTCTTAATATATAATTATTAGTAAATGCACTATACTTTAATTATTTAGAAAGTGATCAAAAATGTGTGTCCAATATTTTATATGTAGACTGATTTCTCCCCTCTAAACTGTTTCTCAAGCGCATTTTCTCATCACTGCTGCTACATGAATATGACATATCATAACACTACGGAGACTGAGGCATGGCCTGAGAGTCACATAGAATGTAGATTAACATGGAAGAGATAGAGCTGCATCTTCCACCAAATAATTTTATTAATTACATTGAATTGTATTGGATTTAATTGCAAAGTTAAATCTAATCAAAATTGCACTGGATTGTAGTAGGGGTCGTATTGGTAGCTGCTTCATATGTACCTTTAATGTATTGTATAATTGGATATGCATAAAGATGTGCATCCCTAATGTAGATGTATTCTTGTTTGAAGTAATTTGAATTGTAGTAGAACATTGTTGTAGAACATCTTATACAGGTGCATCTCAAAAAATTAGAATATGGTGAAAAAGTTATTTTTTCTTGTTTGTAAAAAACTGAAACTTTCATATATTCTGGATTTATTACATGTAAAGTAAAACATTTCTGAAGTTTTGTTTGTTTGTTTGTTTTAATTTTGATGATTAGAGCTTACAGCTCATGAGATGCACCTGTATATGAAGGGTTCAGATGCAAAACCAGCTAAAAGCCATCTCGGTCAAAAATGAGATAATGATACTGAGAGAATGCTCTCAACACATATTATACGTCCATCTAATACTTTTTCTTCAAACTCAGTAAAATAGCAGCCTCAGCCCAATCAGAAGTACCGGTACTTACATAGTAACCTATACATCTGAGCCTGATAAAAATGCATTTTTTAAAGAAAGATGTCTAGATTTAGCTGGTTTTGCATCTGAACTCTTCATATATACAGTTTGACCTTACTTTCATGAAGGTATTCCAACTAAACTCTATAAGCTCAATTAAATAAATCTGTCAAGTTGAAATACTAAATGTTATCATGAAACACAACTTATATGTCAATGTAAAACGATGTGAGTCTATTAAATGCAGTACAACTAAAGGCCATTAAGCCAATAATCTGTTTTATTTTAAAGAATCCAAAACATCTAAGGTTCAGAATCACCAAAATAAATGACAAGTAAATCTCATTTTTTTTTTTTTTTTTTTTTTTTTTTTTTTAATTATTATTATTTTTTTAATGTTTAAATCTTATCTATTTATTTATTTATTTATTTATTACTGTTATTCAGCCAGAAATTCATTACAGACTGATGGTACAAAATTTTAAATATGTTTATGTTTAATATAAAATTTCTGTTCTGAAATAAATTGACAGCCCACAGTATTCCTTTCACACACAGATCCATAAAAATATATTCAGTTGTTTATACGCAAATATAACAAAAAAGAAGTAAAGAAAAAGAGAGCTTGTATTCTAAATAGATGGTGTGTTTTGTGTTTACTTTTTTATTAATTAGGTCTTCTGTGAGGTGGGTTGGAGACATGGGTGACTTCCCGGTAAGTTAACACACACACATTATATATATATATATTTCTCAGGACTGTTACACAGATATGATTGTCAGCTGTTACATAATTTAAAACCTTTATCAATTTCCTTAGAAATAGAGAAGAAGAAAGAAAGAAAGAAAGAAAGAAAGAAAGAAAGAAAGAAAAAGAAAAACTAAATTTGTTAAACGCATTGATTCAGGCACAAAAGTGAATTTATAACAATTTGACTCTCAGAACATCTGACTCTCTTGAAACGCTGCCAAAGGGGCATACGCTAAAAATGCAAAAGGTATGTGCTATCGCCTATTTTTTTTTTTTTATTTTATTTTATTTTTTTTTTATGTGCCATCCTCAACACTTGCGGCTCATAGTAAGATGTGAGACTTCGTAAGGAAACACCTATCATTTTAAAGCACATATTAACAAGACCTTGCGGACAGTTTTTGCAATTAAATGCTGAACACTAAATGGGCTCAATAAATAGTATTTTATGTGAACTTTATGGACACTATAAAAACATCAGTAAAACTTTTTTCTTAAAGATGCATGACTACCGCAAACTCTCTGAAGCCAGTGATGACAGCAGTTCCTCAAATAAGAGCACTGGAGAGCCTCCTTCATTCCATGGTGAGTACATTTTATGATGAATTTTATCCGTTTTTCAGTGAGCAGCATAATTCAGCAAATCACAATCCGTATTCACAAAACATTTTATTTTACCACTAAGAGTTCTCCTAAATAGCAGTAAAAGTTTTTTAGCTAAGAGTTTTATCTTAAAACTTATTCACCTATAGCTGCTGAGACAAACTTTTACTACAGAATAGAGAAGTCTTAAACTAAGAGTAAGGGTGGGGTTGACCTCATTGCTATGGATAATGTCAGAATACTTACTAACTATGCACACAGTGATTAGCTGATAGGGGAGGGGTCTCTG
The DNA here is from genome assembly GCA_036247105.1 of Cirrhinus mrigala. Taxonomy (NCBI): domain Eukaryota; kingdom Metazoa; phylum Chordata; class Actinopteri; order Cypriniformes; family Cyprinidae; genus Cirrhinus; species Cirrhinus mrigala. Next base: position 45,464,062 of record CM070028.1, on the reverse strand, counting down.
TCAGAGAAATATTGTATCTTATTCATAGAAATATTGTAAAGCGCAATATTATGTTGCCATATTCAAATAAAGGTTTAAAAATAAAAATGTGGCTACAATCAAATAAAGATTTTAAAATGCAGTGTCACTAATTAAACAAGTATATGTTCAGCTAATTGTCAGCCTCTTACATGCCTGCTTCTCATAAACAATTAGTGGATATGCATATGTGATGACACTCGGTCACCGGAGTGCCAGTTTAATGCATCGCTGTTTGTTTATCTGTGTGTTTGAGTTGGCTATCAAATTGTCAAACTGTGTACGTTTATTGTTTGTAAATAATGATATAGGGATGGGACAATACATCGATTCGTGGATCGATTATGAGATCTTCCGAGAATGCATCGCCTCCTTGAAATCGATTCTGAGCTTAGATTTTAACAGCAGATGGCGCTCTAATCTAGTTTTTATTCGCGCACTCAAATACTCATGAAGAAGAGTGCTGCAGAGAACTTGTGCATTTGGCTGAGTCATGTAATTTCACCTCGGCTCAGAATGCTTTTATGACGCGAGATTATTGTAAACACAAATGAAATGAAATGAAAAATGTAGGTTTTTTTTTTTTTTTTTATTATTGAACCGAAAGCCATCTTAAACAAATGCACAGTGTGCATTGCACACACTAAATTTCATGTAAATCATTCATGCAAACGTTTCCTATTTTAATTGGTACATTTGAAAGTAGACATTTCACTCTATAGATATATTTTTCTTGTCTCTAAAGCAAGTATACACGGAGTTTCGAAGTGACGCGCTCAAGTTCACAGAGACAGACGGCAGAAAGCGCGTCCTTTCTGCTTTAATTAGTTTACAAAAGCGCAACGTAGAGAGAATCTTCCCCTACTTAATTCTTTCTAAAACAGACACATACTGCTATAGGAAATGACTACTTCTATTCATTCACAGGCAAACCTTTCTTTGACCTTCCTATCACACATAGCCTCAGGTCATTGTGTATGGTATTACTGTCTTGTATTTTGTCTTTGTAATGTGTCCTGTTTTATGCATTTGTTGTGATAGATAATTAGTAGTATAACTCACCTATGACATGTTTGGTCTCTTTGAATTCGTATTTTGATGATCTAAAAGATGGTGTAAATTGGATGTTGATACCTATGCAACATATTAGTGTTTTAAAAATCCTTAGTAGTTCCCCTTCAGGAACTCGAGCTGCGTCCGGAGACGCTTTGGGAACGCCTTTGGCGGAACCACGCTCTGAATGATGTGTAATCTAGCCAATCAAACGATGACACGTCACGGGCGGATGACGTCATCGACCAGGAAGCATAAAAGCACGTGCGAAGCCGGCCGGCGTCAGCTTCTGTCTTTCAGCGGAGCGCTCTGTGTGTTTGTGTCTGTTTATCCTCCGTTTTGTGCAAGTTAGCACAGCTTTCTTTTTGAGGATAATGTCTGTAGAAAAACAAATAGTTAAGAGTGGAGAGAGCGGGCGGTGTTTCAAGCTGTGTGTTCCCCCTTGCAAACGCTACATCACAAGTGGGGATACACACAGCATGTGCGTGGTCTGCTTGGGAGCGGAGCATGCTATGTCAGCCCTTGAGGGGGCTGACTGCCCGCACTGTGAATCGCTTCCTTTGAAGGTGCTCCGCTCCCGGAAGGCTCTCTTCGAGGAGGGAGCCTTCGCTAGCGTTCCCCAGGGTGCTGGCCCCGCTTCCGCCGAGGCGGAGCGGGTGCTACGCTCTTGGGGTTCGCAGATGGATCTGTTGGAGGGAATGGAGACGGGTGACCCCCTATCTTCTTCCTTACCCGGCAGATCCGCTGCCCATTCTGAGGGATCGGAAGCCCGCGCCGCGGCTACTTCCTCCCAAGGGACGGGCTCATCTCTCCATCTGTCGTCCTCCGAGGGGGGCGACCTTGAAAGCACCGCTGAGGAAGCGAGCCCTCAGTCGGTGCAGTATGAGGAGCTCTTGGAGGTAGTGACTCGTGCTGTGGCCAAATTAAACATTAACTGGCCCGCCGAGGAAAAAGTCGCTCCGCAGAGAAGGAGCAAACCACCATCTCCAAGAAGGAGCCTTCCGTTCTTCCCCGACCTCCATGCTGAGATCGCGAGGTCGTGGGAAAGACCATATTCGGCTCGCTTGTTCGTCCCCGCCTCCGATTACTATGGAAATGTGGCGGGGCTCGATGAGCGAGCCTATAAGGCGATGCCCCGGGTGGAACAGACGTTAGCCAGCTATCTGTCCCCCGGTGAGGCATCGTCCTTGAAGGCTCCAACCTTACCCTCCAAGCCGCTTCGCACTACATCCTCGCTGGTGGGTAAGGGGTACTCGGCAGCAGGTCAGGCTGGAGCATGCCTTCATACCATGTCGCTGCTCCAGGCATACCAGGCTGACCTGCTGAAGGGGTTAGCAGACGGCGAAAAAGTAGACCTAGAAGAACTCCGCAGGACCGCTGACTTAGCTATTCGTGCCACCAAGGAGACCGCCCGAGCAGTGGGGTGGTCTATGGCAGCCATGGTGGCGGCGGAGAGGCATTTGTGGTTGACCCTGTCCGATATGAAAGAGAAGGTCTTCCTCTTGGATGCCCCGCTTGAGCCTTGTGGCCTGTTTGGCGACGCAGTCAATTCTGTCGTCAGCAGGTACCAGGATGCTCGTAAGCAAGCGGCGGCGTTCCAGCGGTACCTGCCTCGCCGTTCTCTAACCTCTGCGGCTACTGGGCGTGAGCAGCCGCATCCGAGTACCAGCTCCTCATACCGCCAAGTTCAAAAGTTGAGTGTCGCCACTCGTGCTCCCCCGTCTTGGGACCGAGATTCGCGGCACTCTAGACCGGTGTCCTCTAAGGCGAGGCCCGACCTGCGGGTCGTGCTTCAGTCTAAGAGGCCCCCGGCCTCGAAGCGGTCCTGACGCCATGCCAGGACCGCCGAGGGCAGCCCCTACCGGGGAAGAGCGGGTAGCACCGCATTACACGGTGTCCGTCTCTCCTCGGTGCCCTCGGGAGGTTGGTCTGCTGTCCCTGCCAGCGTTACAAGGCACAACCGCCTCCAGCGAGCATTCGTCCCGGATCTCTCCGCCCAGGCTCGTAGCGGAACCGGGACGCTCGCCACCCCCACGGGGGTCTCTAGAACAGTTAGTTTGGCAGTCTCCTGCCGGTCCGCCGTTACAGGGCTCCGAGCTAGCAGTTCAGCAAACACCAGAGGCCAGCCTCGAGAGGCTGGTTCCCTTAGTAGACTATCTAGCAGCATGGAAGGTACTACCGAATGTGTCTGCATGGGTCCTGCACACCATAGAAAAAGGTTATGCTATCCAGTTCGGCGCCCCGCCGCCACCTTTCGACGGGGTCTTTCCCACTCTGGTGGGCCCCGAGCAGGCTCTGGTCATGGAACAAGAAGTAGAGACCCTTCTGAGGAAGGAGGCCATCGAGGTGGTCCCTCCTCAAGACAGGGAATCCGGGTTTTACAGCCGTTACTTCATTGTTCCAAAGAAGGATGGAGGGCTGCGGCCCATCATAGATCTTCGCCGCCTCAATCGATCAGTTATGAAACTGAAGTTCAAGATGCTTACAGTCAAGCAAGTAGTGTCACAAATCAGGTCCGAGGACTGGTTTGTGACGATAGATCTGAAAGACGCGTACTTTCATGTCTCCATCCTTCCTCAACACAGGAAGTTCCTGAGGTTCGCTTTCAGGGGCGAAGCTTACCAGTATCGGGTTCTTCCCTTCGGCCTAGCACTCTCACCCCGTACGTTTACAAAATGTGTAGATGCTGCCCTGGTCCCTCTTCGTATTCAGGGCATTCGAATATTGAATTACATCGACGACTGGCTGATCCTAGCAGAGTCAGAGAGTTTAGCGGTTCGACATCGAGATGTCGTTCTCGCACACATGAAAACGTTGGGGTTAAGACTAAACGCCAAGAAAAGTGTGCTTTCTCCATCACAGAGGACCACTTATCTGGGCGTGGTGTGGGATTCGGCCACGATGCAGGCACGTCTGTCCCCTGCTCGGATCGAGTCAATCCTCGCCGCAGTCAAGAGAGTCAAAGAAGGCCGGTCACTCACTGTCAAGCAGTTCCAACAACTGCTGGGTCTAATGGCAGCTGCGTCCAACGTGATACCTTTTGGCCTGCTGTACATGAGACCCCTACAGTGGTGGCTCAAAACCAAAGGGTTCTCCCCGTGGGGAAGCCCGCTCCGCATGATCAAGGTCACGCGCCGCGGGCTACGTGCCTTAGATATGTGGAGGAAGCCGTGGTTCCTAAATCAGGGCCTGGCACTAGGAGCTCCTTGTCGCCGCGTCACGCTAGCGACAGATGCATCCCTCACCGGGTGGGGGGCGGTCATGAGTGGCCGTTCCGCCCAAGGTCTGTGGACGGGTCACCATCTCAGCTGGCACATCAACTGCCTCGAGATGCTGGCAGTATTTCGAGCTTTGAAGTACTTTCTCCCAGACCTCAGAGATCGCCATGTGCTGGTGCGCACCGACAGTACAGCAGTGGTCTATTACATCAACCACCAGGGAGGTCTGCGGTCGCGCCCCTTATACAAGCTGGCGCACCAGATCCTTGTGTGGTTCCAGGACAAACTCCTCTCACTTCGAGCAGTTCATATACCTGGGCATCTGAATGTGGGAGCAGACATCCTGTCGAGGCAGGGGCCGAGGCCCGGGGAATGGATGCTTCACCCAGAAGTAGTGAAGCAGATATGGGGGATCTTTGGGCAAGCCCAAGTAGATCTCTTTGCCACGAGGGAGAATGCACAATGTCCCCTCTGGTTCTCTCTAGTTCATCCAGCTCCCCTGGGGCTGGATGCTATGGTACAGACGTTGCCGAGGCTGCGTCTGTACGCCTTTCCCCCGATCGCTCTGCTCCCGGGAGTTCTGGAGAGAGTACGCCGGGACGGGGTCAGCATACTGTTAGTAGCCCCGTACTGGCCGGGCCGAGTATGGTTCTCGGACCTGATATCTCTCCTCGACGGCTCTCCATGGGAGATTCCTGTCAGGAGGGATCTCCTCTCACAGGCGGGGGGCACTATCCTTCACCCCCGCCCGGAGCTGTGGAAGCTGTGGGTGTGGCCCCTGAGGGGGCACAACTAGTAGCTTCCGGTCTCTCAACTGAGGTTGTTGAGACCATCCTCCAGTCCAGAGCTCCCTCTACGAGGAAACTGTATGCCCTGAAGTGGAAATTTTTTACTTCATGGTGTGGAGAACGCCAGCAAGACCCAGCTAACTGCCCAATTGGTACAGTACTGGAGTTTTTGCAGGCCCGTTTCTCCACAGGGTTAGCCCACTCCACCCTGAAGGTCTACGTGGCGGCAATCTCGGCCTACCACGCCCCTCTTGGTGGCATGCCAGTGGGTAAAAACCCCCTGGTCATACGTTTCCTCCGCGGTGTGCTGAGGCTGAGGCCTCCGACACGACCCCATGTCCCTACCTGGGACCTGGCTGTGGTGCTTAAGGCTCTCTGTAAACCTCCTTTCGAGCCAATAGAAGACATACCGGCTCGGTTTCTCACTATTAAGACAGCGCTACTGCTAGCACTTACCTTCCTCAAGCGGGTTGGGGACCTGCAGGCCCTTTCGGTGGCCCCTTCACATTTAGAGTTTGCTCCTGGCATGATCAAAGCCTTCCTTTACCCCAGGCCGGGGTATGTTCCGAAGGTCCCCACTAATGCAACACAGCCGGTCGTGCTTCAGGCTTTCTGTCCTCCTCCCTTTCAGGAGCCCGACCAGCAGAAGCAAAATTGTATGTGTCCAGTATGTGCCCTTGATGCCTACGTCCACAGAGCTGCCCTGTGGCGTAAATCAGAACAGTTGTTCGTTTGTTACGGCCCCCCTAAGAAGGGGTTTCCAGCTTCTAAAGAAACTCTTAGTAGATGGATTGTTGACGCCATTTCTACTGCCTACGAGTCCTCTGACCTCCCCTCTCCTTTGGGGGTCAAGGCTCATTCTACTCGCGCTATGGGTGCTTCTAAAGCTTTTAATGCAGGTGTCCCAATTCAGGACATTTGCAATGCTGCGGGATGGTCCACGCCCCTCACCTTTGTAAGGTTTTACAACCTGGATGTCCGAGCCACTCCCGGCTCTTCTGTTCTCCTGCCCTAGCTCCTCCACTAGGCAGGGATTTGGAAGTCTGGGGGCGTGGGCATCTCGTTCCCAAAGTGTCTCCGGACGCAGCTCGAGTTCCTGAAGAGGAACGTCCCAGGTTACGTATGTAACCATGGTTCCCCAAGGGAACGGGACGCTGCGTCTCGGTCCATCCTTCCGGCATCCCTGCCGAGCGCTCGCTTCATCCTCAGAAGCTGACGCCGGCCGGCTTCGCACGTGCTTTTATGCTTCCTGGTCGATGACGTCATCCGCCCGTGACGTGTCATCGTTTGATTGGCTAGATTACACATCATTCAGAGCGTGGTTCCGCCAAAGGCGTTCCCAAAGCGTCTCCGGACGCAGCATCTCGTTCCCTCGGGGAACCATGGTTACATACGTAACCTGGGACGTTTTGCATCAACACCCAGTCGATTACATGTGCAAAATACCATGCTCACAGACAAAGAGTCGTAAACTTTCCCTCCAAAAGTGAAAGTCACTATTGTCTCTTTGACCTCCTGGAGGTGTAGCCTCCAGAGACCTTAAAGGTGTCACACGAGTGATCCCCCATCCTCTTCTGCAAAATTTTCCGATCGCTGCCCATTTGGAATGACTCAAAGGGAGCCTGAGCCAGTCCGGGGTACACCTGGCAGGCCCCAACATATAGAGCTGTGGCTCTCAACTACAAAGAGTCAGACTAACATCACTGGAGTTCGTTTATAGTTTCTTAACTCGTCTCACGTGTGACTCGCCTCAGTCAGACTGTGGTTCTTTGAGATCCTAAGAAGATGAGAAGGATGAGCTAGAACTCTTCAGGAGCCCTAAGCTTGTGCTCGGCCTTGCGGTCTTGTCTTTCTATTCCCCAAAGATCACAGGATTTCAGCTTCCATGAATTCCAGAGCTGGGTCTCTCTCTCTCAGCTCTTGGTTCTCCTTCAGTTTCCACATGGGAATGCACAAGTTAGTGCACTCTCAGGGCTGGGTTGCGGCAGGAAGGGCATCCGTGTGCCAAACATGTGCCAAATCGGCTGTGTGGATCACTCGCTGTGGCGACCCCTGTTAAAAGGGAGCAAGCCAAAGGGGAGAGAGAGAGAGTTGATATGAAATTAAACTGAATGTTCACTGGACGAACATATTAGTTGATGGAAAATTCATTCTGTAACATTTACTGCTGGCAGCTGATATAAATAATTGTAATTATTAATCATAATTAATTTAAATTATTTATATACACTTCCCTTTTGAGCTAATTCGCTACACTATCCTTGTGGGGAAATTTGGTCCCCATTACATGATAAATATCAGGTACACACACACACACGTTTGTTTTTGTGAATTGTGGGGACTTTCCATAGACTTCTATAGTTTTTATACTGACCAAACGATATTGTCTATCCCCTAACCCAATCCTAACCCTAAACCTAGCCCTTACAGAAAACGTTTGCATCGTTACACTTTCAGATAAACGTCATTTACTATTTTTTAATAATTTAAAGGTCGGTCCCCACAATGTCAAAAATTTCAGGTTTTACTATCCTTGTGGGGACATTTGGTCCCCACAATGTAGCAAAAACAAGTACACACACACACACACACACACACAATCTTCCTTTTCTTTTCTTTTCTTTTCTGCCTCTGTTTTGCTTGTTTTTCATTATGTACTATGAATATGACAGTTTGCTTGTGGTGTTTCTCATTTGCAAGTCACTTGGGGTTTCATCTGCTAAATGAAGTACAGACAGCAACTAGTTGTCAGAAACAATTTAAATTTACATTACCATTTTATTTATTTATTTAACATGGTAGTGTGATTACTACTTTGTAGTAGTTTGTATTGAAGTAGTAGTACTTTGTAGAAATGACTCCAAATTTTGATTGTAGAAGTGATAGAAAAACATGGATACACCATAAAAGGAGAAGTTGGACGAGGGGCAACAGGAATAGTGTTTCTGGTGAATAATGGAGAAGAAGATCAGTTTGTGGTCAAACAATTGAATTCAAGAGATGTAAGTACAATCAAGCATTTATGTAATCAATAATTTAATGAAATATTGACCATGTTAATTATTTTTATTTATTTATTTATTTATTTATTTATTTATTTTTTGCTATTAAAAATGCTATTAAATATGCCTTTGCTGTTGTTGTTGCTGTTGTTTTTGGTGATGACAAAAAAAAAAATAATAATAATAACAAATTGTTCCCCTCAGATGAAGGAGCTGGCTACAGTCAAAAAGGAAATCGAGATCTTGAAGGAAATGATGCATGGATATATTGTTTCTTATGTGGATTCATTTGAAGGTGTGTTCGTTCAAGCTGGAAAATGTCATTTTGGGGTCTGTGCACTGATAGTTAGGGTTAACTTTTAGACCAGAGGAAAGTAATGTTCCTCATTCCAAAGTGAACAAAATGAACTAAACAAAATATGTGTAGTTGTCAGCTGTGAAATACACCCATTACACCTATAAATGCATGTAATATTGGTTAAAGACTTATCTGACTAGTTTTCTTTTTATTTCTCTCTTTTTTTTTAGATAAACAATCTGGACTCTTTTATATTGTGATGGAGTATTGTGCAGGAGGAGATCTTTTTAAGAAAATGCAAACACAGAAAGGGTTTTTTGAAGAACATCAGGTAGGTGTCTTGTGTAGACATTTTAGACCAATGTACATACATTCATTTCATTTATTTCTCCCTTTTTTTTCTCTTTCCACATTAAAATGAAACCTTTAGATTAAAAAAAAAAAAAAAATAGGCAAATATCACAGACTATTATGCTTAAGAAATTGAGAGAACCAGAAATTATCACGATTAAAATAGAATTCATCATGCTGCCCTAGGGGGAAAAAAAAAAAATCTTTATGTTTCCCTCTTTACTGAAGAATAAACATATATAGAAACAAATAAGAAAATACAGTTGGAGAAAGAATGATACATAATTTCTGCAGATGTTCAAAAAAATAAAGATGTTTGAATGTGGAAAAAATTATTTAGCAGTGGTTCCTCCAGTACAGTCTCAAGGTACATACTGGGGTGGACCTTATTTTATTTATCCCTTCACAACTTGTCTATAGTGTAAATAATTAATTAACTTGATACTGTTTCAAAGCTGTTTGTCATATATGAACTCACTGCTTTTTTTCTGTGTGCAGATTCTTGACTGGTTTGTTCAGATTTGTCTGGCCCTGCAGTACATTCATAAAAACAATGTGCTTCACAGAGATATTAGACCACAGGTAAATATTGACAAATCTCAATAAATGATTTATGACCACATGTATGACTTATCTAAATTCTCTGCATTCATTGTAGAATGTTTTTCTGACTGAAGATGGCTACATCAATCTAGGAGATTTTGGATGCTCAAAAATATTGGAAAGGTAAAAACAGTAATGCGATCTACTGATGCATCAAAATGAAAATTCTTAGCCAAAGCTAACAACTGGTGAAAAGTGATAGCAACAGTACCCTCTCTTATTTCTAAAACATGACACAGTTTCTCTGTTTCTCTGCACAAGTGCAGTTCAACACTCTTTTCTTCTGGCATTATTTAACTGTAATCGCTGTCTTTTACAATCAGTATATCATCATTTGCAATTACATTAAATTATATTAAACCAATATAATGTCACATGAACCCTGCTTTTTCTGCACATCAAATTTACTAGATTTTAAAGTAATGCTTTCTATTCATAAATGTATTCTTTTGTTCAGGTTGAAGACTGAAAGTGGCATTTTTGTCAGGAAAAAAAAAAAAAGAAAAGTGCATCCATCTAGAAGATTTTATCATGTTGAATACATTGATTTTCCTTTTTCAGAGCCGATGCATATGCAGCAACATTTGTGGGTGCATCGCTCTATGTCAGTCCAGAAGTTCATCAGAGCAGATATAATTCCAAAAGGTACACTGAATGCACATCAAATTCTTATATGCACAACATTTATCTGTTATAAAGTGTTAACCAAAGTAAACTTGCCAGATTTATTTATTTATTTATCATTGTTATCCATGTCTTTGTAGTGACATTTGGTCATTGGGATGGTTACTCCATGATCTCTGCATGCTGGATGTGTGGGTGAGTATTTTTGTTGTTGTTGTTGTTGTTTTTCCTTCTCAAAATGCAATTTATTAAATCAAAAGCAAATTACAAAAACATTACTGGTGTTTTTTTTTTGTTTTTGTTTTTTTTTGGAACAGAAAGCAGTTGAAGGATGACAGGAATAATTCAGTCAGTTGTCTGACTGCAGTATAATTATTCTGACTGTGTTTTTATTATTATTATTATTATTTATTTATTTTGTTGTTGTTGTTTTTGTTTTTTTCTTTAATCTCTTTTTCTTTAAAGGTAAAAGTCTTTCTTAAAAAAAAAAATATGTTTAGGCAATATTACCTTATCTGTACATTAGGATACTTTAATGTCTTTATTAAGTTCATCACAACACAGCTCAGTTCATAAGCTCTCAGATGAGACCAAACATTACATAGTTACAGTATATTTTGGAACATACAAGTAGATACATCACCACCTTGGAATTATAAAGTTCTATCTGACATTTTTGTCAAAATTTAGTTATATAATATACTGTTCAATGTTTGTTATTATTAATAAATGTTAAAAGAATATGTAAGAAAGGTTTGTCTGTGTTCATGTGCAGAAATTGAATAAATATAAAATAGCATTGTGTAGTCTTCACTGTATAAATTAAATATACTGTATATTAATTCTTGTTAAAGTGATTGAATTTATTTTTTTTTAACAACAACACTTTTTGAATGCTTGATTCTGAATCATTTTGCAAAGCAATTGGTTATAATTATATGTAATACATTATTTGAACTAAGTTATTTTAACAATTAACATTATTAATTACAATTATACTATCAAGAACCATAATTGACAGTTATAATGCTATAACGCCTCAAGGTCAACTATAACATCTCAACTATCATTTTTGATTATTTGGTTTAATTTCAATATACTTATATATATACAATATACTATAACATTTGCTTAACCAAATAAATTAATATTAACAATTTATTATTGAATTATGTTTATTTAATAATGACATCACAATCCCTGTTTTCCCCTGTTTACAATAGTGAAGTAACAATGCACAACTGTATATTTATAAACTAACTTTAACCTAGATTTCTTGATTTTCCTTCACAGTCAAACAGCATAAAGCGCTGCTGTGCACATGCTTACAGCATGGAAGGAACCCCACCTCAAATCTCAGAGAGATACTCACAGGAACTTCAGGACTTAATCAGACAAATGCTCAGCTGTGACCCTAAAGACAGACCATCGGCTGATGAGATTCTAGCAAAACCATTCCTGGAAGATGCAGTAAAGAGAAACATGAAAATTCCAGAAGCACTTGAGCAGAAATTGATTAAGTCAATCAGCACCTTTGATGAAGCCTACAACAAGCATTATGAACAATTTGAGACCTTAGTTAGTGAGTGGGGAGAAACAGCAGATTTACTAGAGGCAGTACATTATAAGGCCACATCAGCAAGTCTGTCAGGTGCTGTGTTTGGAGCAGCTGGAGGAATCACTGCATTAGTTGGTGCAATATTATCACCTTTCACTTTCGGAACATCTCTGATTGTTTCGTTTGTAGGTGTTGGAGTCAGTGCTGCAGGCAGTGTAACCGGTGCTGCTGCAAACATTGCGGGTACAGTAAAACAAAAACAACTCTATGAGAGAATTGAACAATTTAAACCTTACATTGAAAATGGAAGAGAACTGATTCTCTGTTCACTTACAGTGAGAAGATTAACAGGAAAAATATTTAAGTTTCGTGATTTTGCCAGTACCTCAACTTCTGATAATGTGAGTTTGTCATGGGAGATAGGCAAAGGTACAATAGTGTCTGTCACAGGACTATCAAGTCTCGGTGTGTTGGGAAATTTTATCAGAATTGCTGTTCAGTCTGTCAGAATCGGACGAGCAGCAGCAGCAGCATCAGGTGTGTTAAGTGCACTCTTAGTTATTGCTGACGCTGTCTTCATAGCGAAAGATTCCCGAGAGATTCACCACATGAGAAAGCAGTGGAAAACAGATGATCCAGAAAAGGTCTCATCCAGTGTACTGAAAGCCACAGCAGAGATAAGGAAAATACACAAAGACCTTCTCAATGTTTTGGAGGAAATCAAAACAACACGCAAGGTTTTGGATGAAAAAAAAATACCACCAGTCAGATTTGCACAACATCCTGCAGATTTGTCATTGAGCTCAGGTGACAGTTTCTAAAGAAAAAGGGTTTTGCAGAAAACAATTTCAATATGTAAGACATTGCGTTGAGCCAAACAATTGTTGTGTATGTGGCCTGTATATCATGTATGCATATATGATCTATACTATACATATCTACTACTATATTTCTAATAATTACGTAGTGCTGTTAATTACGTAGTGCTGTTGCTTTCGGATTAGTTTTAATGAATTACTATTAGAAGATTAACATAAACATAGATAGTAAATATTTTTTGAAGGATCTACAGATTTTTCGTAGCAACCTGTGTGTGTTGCTCCAAGAGAGCAACTATACATTTGTGTGTTTTTGCTTTCTTTTATTTTCATTTATTCTTCATGTATGATCATTTAATCATTTTATTTTTTTTTTTCTTTTTATTTTTTTTTTTCATTGTTGTTTAGTCTTATGTTTGTGTGGTTTCAAGAGCTGTTTGTCTTTATGAGTGAGAGATCAAACAATGTCTAAGGTTTTTTATGTCACAGGACAATGATGTGAAGCAGTATTTTTTTTTTTTTTTTCGATTTGTAAAACATTGTATTGAGCCAAACTATATTATATATATCTACTATATATATATATATATATATATATATATATATATATATATATATTTTTTTTTTTTTTTTTTTTTTTTTTTCCGATTTGTGTTCGTCAGATGCAGTTTGAGCATTGAAGCATATGCAACTAAAATTATTCAATAAACTCTGCTCCTTTTTTTGAATCATCATCACTTCGTCTCCTGCTTGTGCTTTTCTCTGGCTTAATCAGTCAACTTCATTGCTGATAAAAGACTGTTCACACAGATTTACAAAATACTTAAAAGGGTTTGGGGTTTTAGACAACTTTGCTGGCAAGTTGTTCTGTTATCAGACTAAATGGATATTTTCTGACAGGATCAGGTGTCCAGGGTTGGATCTGATATTTCTAGCATGAAGGTATGATCTAACAAGAGTTATACTGTAGTATTAGTTAAAATGTACATACAATTTCTTTTAAGTTTCTTTTTAGTAAGTTTCTAAAATACTGTCATATGCAAAACTCCTCATATATATATAATTCTTTTTTTTTTTTTTTTTTTGCTTAATATCTTGCGGAAACTGTGATGCTTTTTTTTTTTTTTTTGATGAATAGACAGTTTAAAACGCCAGCATTTATTTAAAAATAGAAATATTTTGTAACATTATCAATGTTTTTACTGTCACTCTTGATTTATTAAACGCATTGTTGAATAAAAGTATTGATTTGGATTTTTTAAAATGTTACCTTTAATAATGCTATTTATCTTGGTTTAGCAAAAATATTAAGCATCATACCCACAGATAAGACTGGTCTTATTCTTATGGACTGCTCTTTCACCTGGCATGTCTCATTCACTAGCACATTCTTGCAATAGCACTTTTTTTTTTCCTTAAATTGTTCGTTTAGGATATTTTTAATTGATATTTAACAAATAAAAAGTTACATGCCAGCTGATATAGTTTTGAGAGAAAAAAAATAAATAAATAAATAAATTGTGTATATATAATATGTTTGTGTAATCCCCTTACATTCTGACCATAGACCAGGAATGTTTTTTATTAAGTAAGAACCCTAATCCTTAGCATTGTTAACACTGTCTAATCAATGGTTTCCAAGGTGTAGTGTATAAAAAACTTTCTATTCTGTGTATTTCATATTGGATGCCAGTAAAGGCTATTTTTGGAAAAGTGAACACTTAGTTAGAACACTAGATGACGCCGCAGTGAATAGTATGCATAATACTTTTAGTATTCACATTTTTATATGAAAATATCAGGAAATGTATAACAATACCATTGCAATTTTGCAAACAGCCAAAGTTCTTGGTTGAAAATTGCTTATCATCTTCAAAAAAGAAATAACATTAGGGAAATGCAAAAAAAGAAAAAAAAAAGAAAAAAAAAATCTTAAAATATCTGCGGACAAGATCGCATAATATTCATTTAAATTTTATATTAGGTTATGCCATTTTTTTTTTTTTTAAAGAAACAAAGGTGTACAAAAAGATAATGTATTAAATTGTGATTTTTGCGTGTTCTTTAAAAATAGTATAGACATGCTTTATTTTGGGAAAATGACTCATCCCCCTAAAAACCTACAAACAGGAACCTGTTGTTGCTGTTTTATTGTTCAGGGTTCTTTCTTTGGGTTAAATCATATGTAGGAGTCATTACTTATATGCTGTACACCGTATGCAAAAGATTCACAGCTGAAGTTGTTTTCTCTATAGCTTTAAAGTATTTTGTAACATTTTACGTTGTATCTTATAATTTATGTGTAGCCAGATTAATGACACATTGATGTTAATAGTTTTATTTTATTTTAACGATTAAAAAAAGTGAATGGTCATACATCGAAACCTCTGTTTTAAGTCATCCCCCAACCCAACAGTATCTAATACAGTAGCAGTTAATGTCTACAATCGCTAGGTGAGTCGCAGTGAGAGGGTTTTGGGTGCAATTCTCGTCTTCGCCATTTTTGCTTTCACTTATGTAGAAAAGGGCGTCGGCGAAGGAAAAAAAAAACATTTTTTTTTTTTTTTAAAAAAAGAGCAATGAATTCCACAAAATATTCATTAATTTTCAGAAGACTGAAGTTCTATGTTTTATACATAGCGAGTGTTTTACTCCTGCGTGGTAAGTCGTTGACTTTGTTAAAATGTTTATCTTTTTTCCGATCAGGAATCCTTGGCAATAATTATTATTTCATGATTATTCCATTGGTTGTACTGTTGTAGTTTTGTACATGTTTGTGACTACCAAAATTAAAGCAGTAATGGTGTCGTTTTAAACAGATAAATCTCCTGTTAAACTCTTTATTCCAGAATATTTTCAATCCTTGTACCGTTCAAGAATGCATGGGCCCAGGGGAAAAGCACATGTCATGAACATGGAGTCAAGTCTCTGTCCACAAACATCTTCCAAGTTTATTGTTACATTAGCAGATTATATAGATATATTGTGAGGCGTGGTGTAGTGGTTTATCCAATACAATATGCATTACATATGTGCATTAAGTCTATACGACAGGAATATGGTCAGGAAGTTCTGGACATATTAAGAGTGTTTCTGGCAGAAGGACAGCTTCTTTCTAGATGCACTCTGTACTTCAGGCAGACCAAACCCAAAAACCCTGACCACAAAGAGCACCATTTAAACTCCTGAGAACATGTGTGTTGGTAAAAATATGGGACAGAGAGAGAAAAGACAAAAGAGAGAAGAGAGAGAGAACACACAGGGGAGGAGGGAGTGAGAGCACAGACAGGCAAACTCACAGGAATATCAGACAGAGAATGTGATAAAATCTAACATCTCCATTAATATGTTAGAGGAACATTAGAGATATAATCATTAATAGCAATGTCATTTATTTTATAGCTTCAGTTGTCATTTTTTAATAAATAGAACTGCATGACACAGGCCTAAATATTTATTTTTTGCAGCAGGTGCATCAGGTGTTGATACAGATGGAGTGTCAGTGTTTGTGATGGAGGGAGATTCTGTCACTCTGCACACTGATGTTTCAAAAACCCAACAAGAGAGAATTAAATGGTATTTTAATGGCACGTGTGTGGCTGAAATTAATGGTGATCTCAGTCAAATCTGTGCAAATGATCAATGTCATGATGATAAAGAAAGATTCAGTGATAGCATGAAGTCGGATCATCAGACTGGATCTCTGACCATCACAAACATCAGAACCACAGACTCTGGACTCTACAAACTACAGATCATAAAGAACAGCAGCAGCGTTAGTGAAAAGATCTTCAGTGTTACTGTCCGTGGTAAGTCATTTTACGAATTTTTAAAATCAGGTTATGTTTAAATTCCATTCCATTATTAATATGTTTATTATATCTGTGACAGCTATTTATTCTCAGTAAATAGGTCATGTCCTTAAAAAATAAATTTGCTGTGAAAGTGGAATTTGTAGAAATATCACACTTTGCTTAATAAAACAGCAGTGGCGTTCTGGAGATAAACAGTTTATCATGATAGTTCTTATAGTCTGTTTAAATGTGCACATACACACACACACACACACACACACACACGCATGTTTGTTTTTGTGAATTGTGGGGATTTTCCATAGACTTCTATAGATTTTATACTGACCAAACGATATTGTCTATCCCCTAACCCAACCCTAACCCTAAACCTACCCCTCACAGAAGACATGTTTGCATCGTTACACTTTTTTAGATAAACATCATTTACTATTTTTAATCATTTTTAACATTGTGGGGACCACAGGCCAGTCCCCACAATGTCAAAAATTTAAGGTTTTACTATTCTTGTGGGGACATTTGGTCCCCACAATGTAGCAAAAACAAGTACACACACACATATTTAAAGTATAGAGGATTTGATATTTTACGTATGTACTGTAAAATGAGTTTAAAAGCAGCAGATGTGGGCAAATGTTTTTGACTTGATCTCGTATATGATCACAAATTGTTATGTTTTCATATCCACAGTTTCTTGTTGTTGAGTCTTCCCCAAAATGATCCTTCAGCAGTTATTGGTTTGTGTTTCAGGTGTTCCTGCTGCAGAAAAAGAAGTAAAAACAAAATCAGTGATGGAGGGAGAATCTGTTACTTTAGACACTTATGTACTAAAGAAATCAAATGATTTAATAGCGTGGTATTTTAATGACATTCTCATCACTGAAATCAATGGACATGTCAGATATGTCTGTACAGATGAACACTGGTTTAAAGATAATGAGAGATTCAGAGACAGACTGAAACTGGATCATCAGACTGGATCTCTGACCATCATGAACACCAGAACCACAGACTCTGGAGATTATCATCTAGAGATCTTCAGCAGCAACTTCAGCTTTAGCAGCATAAGGAGCTTCAGTGTTACTGTTACTGGTGAGTATCATTTACTTTAACCACACCTAAACCTTAAACCAAAGCACTTCTTACAAAATGTTTTGTTTTCTTCATTTCACCTCTGCTCTTATTGTTTCATAATCTACCCTTCTAGTAAACCTGGCATTGGGTGCTGTGAATATTTTGAGAAATCTCTTGGGATGTTTCTCTTCTGTATGTTGCTTTGAATTAAATGAATAAATGATCTGAGACTTGAAGTGCTGAGCAACTGATAAAATCCAGAGTACAAATTCCGGGGCAGTTTGGGTGAGATGAGAAGGATGGCTTGAACATCAAAACAAAATGTTGAGGCAGAAGCATACAAACTATATTCAGCTTTATTTATTTATTTTAACATTTTAACAACTAAAAGCATTAACAAACAAAATAGGCTTTCAGAAAAAAAAAAAAAAAAAAAAAAAAGATTCAAAATAATACCATGGAATCGATTTGAGTACTAATTTGGTGCATAAACGTAATTCAGAGGTTTAATAGGAAATTGGGGCATGAAAATACAATAGGCCTCATTCATTAAACACCAGCAAAACATTTTGTGTGTGTGTGTGTAAATCATTCGTAAAGCCGTTCTGACATAAACTTTCAAATTCGTGAAAATGTTGTATTTTCAAAATGTTGGTACTAAAGAAGTGTACACCTGCTCCCTACCACATGTAAAGGATTCGTAAACTGTTATATGTTCTTTTTGGCAAACAGATGACACTGAATTTTGATGCACTGCCATAATAATTACAAGTTAATTAGCCCGTGCCCTCTTTTGTTTATTTATTTATTTTTAATGGCTGGGTTAATAAAATGCAGCGCTCACTGTCACTATTTACCCAGCCGTAAATAGAGGAGGAGCGGGACAAATACTTGTAAGTGACTGCCTACAACAACGAAGGACTCAATATTACTGGTTACTGTCTTTTTATATTTAGTAAAATTCTTAAAAATGAGAAAAGACATTGATATTCAAAATATCAATTTATGATTTATTAATTAAATCACTACTTTATTATCACTTTAAATGCTGCTTTAAAACTATATTCTATTAAATCGATGTATAAATGAAAGTGATTTGACTTGATGGTTCATTTCTTCTTTAGATGTTTTTGGTGTTGAGACCGACGGAGGATCAGTGTTCGTGATGGAGGGAGATTCAGTCACACTACACAGTGGTGTTAAAAAAAGCCAACAGGACAGAATTAGGTGGTATTTTAATGACACTTTCATCGCTCAAATCAATGGAAATCTAAATACATTTTTTAGATTTACAGACAGACTGGAGCTGGACAATCAGACCGGATCTCTGACCATCATGAACATCACAAACACAGACTCTGGACTTTATAAACTACAGGTCATCAGCAGCAGCATCAGTCAAAAGATCTTCAGTGTTTCTGTCCGTGGTGAGTCATTTAATAAATAAATGTTTAACCCTTAAATGCATTCCTCGGGTCTTTAGCAACCTGGGACATCTATACACTAAACGTGTATAAACTATGACTAAATACATGCAGTTCACCTTTACTCCTCGAGATGGCTGTTTAATAGATAATAAAGTCTGTTAAAGTCAGGTTATGCACGTTTAAAACAACGTGTTCACTGTGTTTGTTATAAAAAAAGAGCACAACACAATCCCCTTTCATTCGCTTTCATATATACAGTTCTTGCATGATTCAGCAAAGTATATCTTACAGCAGCTGTTGATTTGTGTTTCAGATGTTCCTGGTGCAAAGACACAAAAAATGAAGACAATGCCAGTGATGGAGGGACAGTCTGTCACTTTAGATCCTGGTGTAATGAAAAAACCAAATGACTTGATGACATGGTATTTTAATGACATTTGCATTGCTGAAGTCAGTGGAGATCTCAGTTATATCTGTACAGATGTTCAGTGTAAAGACGCTAATGAAAGATTCAGAGACAGGCTGAAACTGGATCATCAGACTGGATCTCTGACCATCACAAACACCAGAACCACAGACTCTGGAGTTTATAAATTGGAGATAAACAGCACCAATAGCAGCATTCGTCGTCGCCGCAGCAGCAGTATCAGCATCAGCAGCTGTAAGAGCTTTAGTGTTGCCGTCATTGGTGAGTATCATTTAATTGATCTATTTGAGGAATTTTAACATTTCTTTGTGTTCAGTATAAATGAGCTTTGACTTAATAACATATTGACTAATTCAAACAATGTTCAGTTTGCTGTTGAATAGTACTTTGATACTTTTTTTTTTTTTAAATTGTTAATCTTTTATCAGTTTATTCAATATCAGAATATCAGTAATGTTGACTATCAGTCGATCTCTATGGAATATATATGTCTGTCTTTATCATTACAGAATCAGGTCAAACTGTAGCAGGAATATGTGCTTGTGTTGGCATTTTTCTTCTGGTTTCTGTAGCTGTATCTGCTGGTGTGATTTACTGCCGCCATAATAACTCTACACAGCCAGGACAGAATGCAAGTATTACATGCAAACAGCTGATTTATATAGGAATACAAGGTTGTAAATCAGTTTACATGCACAAAAACTCTACTAACAATATGAGCCGGATATACTGACAGCTTCACTCTAAAAAAATGCTGGGTTAACCCAACTTAGGGTCAAATATGGACTAACACAACTGTTGGGTTAAATGTTTCAATTAAATTTTTTACCCAAAAGTTGGGTTAGGCCATATTTGACCCTAAACTGGGCTGAAACAACCCACCATTTTTTAGAGTGCTGTGCCAGCACAAATCTCTTTTGGTGTTAATACTGTCAGGATGTAAAGACACAGTGAAAAAATTTGAAATGAAAATGCATGAACGCAGTTATCCGTGTGCCTGACTTTCCATTTCAGACACAAATTTTATGGGAGGAGAGTATTTAAAAGAATCATGCAAGGTGATTTTCTAAGGTTTCCGGTAGTTAGTTTACTGATATTTGTGCTATTATTCAGTGCCCCGAAAAGCATGTCTGAACACATTTTGAACTTGATATGCTGTACTAGCTGCTGTTGGAGGAGAACAGATACAGAGATAAAAGGAGCATGTGATAAAAGGAAGAGAATTTTCTTCTCATGTTGATTTATTTGAAATGCCGGAGGAAAATATTGTCTGGACATGTCGTTTGCCAACCACAGTGCAAGCTTAATCTTTTCAATGAATAAAAAAAGACACCAAACATTCTCCAGCTTTTGACATAAAAAAACAAAACAAAACAAACAGAAGAGCCAGAAAACACCTATTGCAAGTGATATCTGTGCTTGGACATAGGTTGCTTAGTTCGACATTTGTGAAATGCATTCTATTAAAAACCTTAAATTGGACTTAGGGTCAGGTTAGGGTTACATTAATCAGGCAAAGGTGAAGAAGAAGAGCAGGAGTGAGCTTCTAACCTACACTAATCTATCACAAACTGCTGCACAACCAGACAACCATGCAGTGAAGTAACTTTAATAATGAATAATAGTAATATTTGTGATGACAGTATTAGAAAATAATAATAATAATAATAATAATAATAATAATAATAATAATAATAATAATAAAAACTCCAGCTGTGTTATCCTACCATTGTGGTCAGTGAGAGCCATCTCCATCTCTGAGATGTGTGCCAGTGTGAGAGGCCAAAGTGATGAAAATGCCTCCAAAGATATATACAAGAACAGCTGTAAATTCCTCTGACAAATTCACCTCAGTATATCTGGCCCAATATTGACAAAATGTGTTTCACAAATGCAAAACAGTACAATACAAGTGTACACATAACGTTTTGAATGTTTTACATTTGTAAATAGATTGTTGAGTCTGCATGCATGGATGTGTTCGACTTAATTACCAAGTGGCATCTGAAGGATTTGTATATTTGTGTATTTCAGTGCAATGGCAATGCAATACAACTAGTTTTAAGACTGAATATTCATTTAAATATGTAGTGTTTGGGAAAGGAAGCCACCAGTATTGTTAATTTCGCTCACCTTTTGTAAATCTGTGTTTTCAGGAGCATCATGTTGAACACTCATCTCCTAATATGGCTGAGATTCCACTGATGACTGTTCCCAATGAATCATCACCTAACCAGACTGAGGCTGCCAGTGTGACATCAACGTAACATTATCTTTTACTTCAATAAGTCATTAAAAGAGAATGACACAGAAAATTCTCACAGTGTCATAATAGTAAGATTCAATTCAACATTCAATAGTCAGAACAAGGGATGGGTGGTTATGATAATGTTAAAGCTACAGCATGACTGGCTACTAGATGGCTGTGCTGTTTGGCCAAATTCTATCACACTCTGTCATGTGTCCTTCGTGTGTGCTGACTTATTTGAAAAACAATCCAATGTAAGCTAGCAGAAGGGCTGTGCGATGAATCAGATTTTAGATTCACTTTCGATTTTGGGCACCAGCAGTTATGAAATCAAGGTAAAACTTGCCGTTGCTTTCCTTTAAAGTAGCGCACATTCAGCCCTCCTTAGAACCCTAAACTTACAAACAAATCAGACAAATAATGTAAAAAAAAATTGTTTTGGTCATCATTAAGTTTCATCGTAAAATATATTTCCAAAAAAAGCTATTTTAGTTTTTAGTTTTGTACCTTTAGTTTCAGTGTTAAAACTGAAAGTGTGAATGCTAAGTGAACCAGGATTAAATATAGCATTTCTTTTATTGGTCCAGACCAAAAGAACCAAGAGAACACACCCTTAACTAGAATCAACCACCTTAAATGATCATTCTGGTTTATTTTGGGCTCTACTTGAATATGTTTTCATGCTTGCCTGTTCAATAACACATATCTGACATATTTCACATTTTTCACATAATTATTTGATGCAATTGCAGCACCTCTCTGGGGTGCGTTTCCCGTACAACGCATTGTTGTGGAAATGAACTAGCCAGTCACGACTGTTTCCCGAACACAGTCACATCTCTGTCGTTTGAACCACATTAGTTCAACAATGTAGGGCCATTGTTAATGACAACACTGAGAAATAATTTATGCCATTTAACTTGTTAGAGATCTCTCAAAAGCAGCTATATTATACATGGCAACTTTAACGTTGTCCAAATGAAGCACTTAGCAATGCATATTACTAATCAAAAATTCTAAATTCAAAAGTTTTCATATATTTACAATAGGTATTTTACAAAATATCTTCATGGAACATGATCTTTACCTAATTTCCTAATGTTTTTTGGCATAAAAGAACAATCAATAATTTTGACCCATACAATGTATTTTTGGCTATTGCTACAAATATACCCCAGCGACTTAAGACTGGTTTTGTGGTCCAGGGTCACATATGTCTTACTAACAAGGAAATATGCTTCTAACCACAGGTCGAGAGCTGTAGCTCCAGCCACATTTGTGACACTGTTTGCGAATGTTCGTTTGAACTATTTTTTTGGGAAACAGCTAATCATTGAACCATGTTGGCTAACGATGCTTTTGGGAAATGCACCCCTGTTTAGTTCCTTCGAAAAACTGCAATGAGCTCTGATTGGTCAGCTGGACAAGTGTGTTGTAATTGGTCAACCGCTTTGAGCGTCTTTAGGAAATGCCACTCCCCTTAGTATAACCATTAGTTTTAACACATTGCCGGCACAACTCAACAACTCATCCAGGCCTTCCTGAAAGAAAGAGAGTTTAGAAACAGCGCTTACTGTTTGGAGTGGCAACAAGAACCGGTTTTGATGTTAAAAATGTCTGCAGATACTTTAATGTCATTATGTATTTTTACAGTGTTTTCCACCAGTTGTACTTTTTCTTTTTTGTCAGTGTACACAGGGTTTTTAAGGTAGGATCCTAATAGATAAGCACCTATTATTGTGATATAAATGTTTCCAGTAAAGCCATTTACATGTAAAAGGGTGCTCCTGTGCATTTTAGGTGCTGGTAGAATCAACAAAGAGGTCTTTGTTGAATACTAATTAATAATGGGTATTGTTTGGGGTTATTTTGTTTCCTTCTAAGATGCATTTGTGTATGCATTAGTTCCTGATCACCTGTATCTTTTTTAATACAGGTGATTTTAAAGGGATAGTTCATCCAACAAGGAAAAAAAAAAAAAAAAAAGTATTTTTGTACAAAAAAGTATTATTGGTGCTTCATAAAATTACAGTTGAACCACTGATGTCACATGGACATGAATAAAAACAAAACTCAGAATATGGTGCAAACCTTGAATAATTAAATATGTCAAATAGCACAGATATCCTTTATGTATTTAACACCATTTTATTAACCTCTGACCTTCAATGATCCAATTCAACCATACTAATGAGTATGGAACCGCAGATCTTCAAAAGTATGCTGTTCTTCAAAACAAGAAGCTGTTAGTTTGTTTGCTTTTTTTTTTTTTTTTTGCACTTGAACTCAAAGAAAAGGCAGAAAAGAAGTGAACAAATGGTGTAGCGGCCCCTTTGGCACGTCCAAGATATAAAGCTGAGAGTCTTGACGGGTGTTTGCAGTTTTATTAAGCCCTGGTGCAATAAACTTAAATAATGCCATGATTATTTTACTCCTTTACATCACAGCACTTCAATGCACCACGCTCAACCTTATCCATACTGCATCCTTTATCACCATAAAACTATACAAAAGAAACATAACAGAAATTAAACTCCAGCAGTACTATGCAATATGTGACAATATAAACTTAACAGCATGAACAGCGTGATGCACTCAAACAGGATTACTTTTCCACAAAATAAGAAGTAAACACAACAGCATGAAATACATTACAAATTTAACATACCTCGTCCCGCTATTGCCAAGAAAAAAGGGGGCTAAACACAATTTCACGATGTAATAAACTTTAAATGCTGCTCTGAAGCGAGCACTATACAACGCACGAGACCTTTCTTCTCTTGTACCGCAGCTCTAACCTTAAGTTCCCTTGCGCCCTCTAGTGACGCCTTAAAATAAAACAACAAGGGGCAAGTGGTCATTACAAATGGTTAGCAAAATATTGTAAAGCTTTGTGAGGCTCTATTCAGGCAGCCATCTACACATTAATTATGCCTTCCTCATAATGTACAGGCCATTCTTGATCACACCCCAAAACAATATAATGAGTGGACTTCCTCCATCTATACTGGCAATTTGGGTGTCTCTGCCCACGTTGTAATGTACACGAGACCACAGGAAATAGCTGGTTGCTCTTAAACAGATTTCTGCCCTGTGGAGTTCCTCCATTTCTTCCACAAACTACTTTAATATTATTCTTATTCACTTGAAAGTATTGACTTCTTTGCAGCCATTTTCAGTTCCGGCACGAGTGATGTCTCTCTTTCTAATTACTTTGTCACAATCATGCTCAATTACATGAGGACCCAAATGTTGATTAAGGAATGTTTGATAATGGGGCTTTATATCATCTGATTGACCATACGCAATGAAAGAAGCAGCCAAGACCAGCAGCAGAATCACAGCAGACTGATGAATCTCCATGACCTGGTGAACAACACAAACTTCAATACAGTGTGTTTTTACTTGCACATAACCCAGCAGTGCGCATTTTGTACAAATGTTGTCTCTTTGTCTTTTTTTTTTTTTTTTCCATCTGCACCAAGACAAATTTCTTGGATATCTTATACTTGCTGAGTAAAGTTATGAGCCAGTGTGAGAGCCAGTGAGAGCCAGTGTGTGTGCTACCATAATATTTTCAAGTTTATTAAGAAAGATGGGCCATGTTTATATTCATACACCAACACAAAGGATGTACTGGGCATCCAGTCAAAGTACTGAGAGGTTAAACAATACCCTATATGGATGACAAGTAAGATCTGCAAGTGAGCATCTGTGTGTGTGTGCGTGCTTAGTGCCCATTTTCGTGTGGGTATACAGTGTCCAAGATCTAGTTCTTGTTTTGTCTTTAGGTATGTCTGTTATGTGCACATAACAGCAGCAAATTGCACAAGAAAAATCAAAATTGAAGACCTAGGGAAAAAAGAAGAAGAAATATTAGCAATGGCCACTTTAGATCATTTATGATTTAGTTCTTCAGGGACAGTACCTACTTTTCAAATAATGGCAATACAAAATCTTTACCCCAATCATATGCCTTTGGTGGTCCCACAGTACTGTTGATCATGTAATTGATCAAGTCTGAGATTTGAAGATGTTGTAGTAGTTTGGAATCGAGAAATGGCAACAAAGATTCAATATTTTAAATTTCCATTTGCTGTCAAAAGCTCTAGTGTCATTCTACTCTGAATCACCGCTCTTGCTTTCATCTCATCATTTATACAAGTAATGGAATCTGCAGTTGCTCTCATATAGCGAGTCCGCTGATCTTTTGCAAAGCAGGCACTGACCCTCCAAATGGAAACATGCAATGTTTTCTGTGTCTCGGTTTTGCTTTCAAAACTTTAATCAGGTGCTTTACGCTGTAGAAGCATGATCTGAACAAGATACAGCATAAACTGACACTTTTTTTTTTTTTTTTCACTGGACTATTTTTCTCAATAAATAAATGACAAACTATATATTTTCATCTCATTTGTTTGATTGAGTTCTCCTTTTCAGCTTTCAGGACGTTTTGGTCATGTTTATGCAGAAATTCTAAAGGGTTCACAAACTTTTAGGCAGCACCGTAACTCCAAACATAAATAAATAAACAAAGAATGCAAAACATTTTAATATATAGAGGTTTTTGTTTTGTTTTGTTTTGTTTTGTTTTTATTTATATATTTTAGCATATTTGTTAGATGAAACAGAACAAAAAAAAAAAAAAAAACTTTTTTAATGCAATTTCCTAACTGTATATTACTGAACTACTTTATGTTATGAGGGGAAGTTATAATATATTAGGAAATATAAGCATAACATATTTATTTACAAATGATTTCCAAAAGCAACTACCAAACTGAAAAGATACTCAAGTTATAATGTGACTTTTCAAAACTGTAAGCATTAGAGCAAATGCCCCTTGGTCATGGTCACCTGCATATTGCAGTGTCATCTAAAGAGAAGAAGAGAGGAGTTTCCTCAGAGCATGAGAAATTAGAAATTTCACACTTCACACTTTCACACAGTTTCAAAAACACACACTCCACACAATGGGTAACCAATAATATATATATATATATAAGTTCTATAGTATCATCCTTTGAGGTTTTGTGTGATTAGAATGTTCATTCAACCTGAACCCCTCACAGTTGGACATAATTTGGTTTGACACCAAAGATCACAAGCCCTTTCATTAAAAGATATTTGCATCATTAACAGAACATACTTAAACAAATACAATACAGTCTCAGGTCACTCAGTACATTTTGGTGCACTCAGTTGTGAGATTATTAGTGCACATTAACTAAGAATCTCTAACAACATATAGATGTTATGTTATATAGATGCCATGTTAGTTTGCGCTGAATCCGAGCTGTGGGATTTACAAAACGCAAATTCATCCTCTCCTCCATTAAACATTAAAGTAAGTCTCTGGTGAGCTTGGAGAAGAGCAGAGTAAACGTTATAGTTACCTGCGCAATGTGTATATAATATCAATAAAACATGTCCTCAGATAACATTTGTAAGGATCATTATTGCTGCTTCCATCGACATTGGCGTGTATTTTGCAAACTATAAATGCATCGTTTTACTAGTACTTATGTGTATTTAAATGTCTGGAACCTAAAATAAGCATTATATGGTCGAAAACACGGAATAGTTACCAGTGTTGGGGGTAACGCATTACAACTAACGCAAGTTATGTGATATTATTACGTTTTCCAAGTAACTATTAAATTAACACATTATTTTTTAATTGACAAGAAAATATCTGAGTTACTTTTTTCAAATAAGTAACGCCAGTTACTTTTCTCCCCATTTATTGATTAAAAGCTCTCCTGTCCCCATGTTGAGTAAAAATTGTGAGTGAGATGTTCGTTCTAGACTAAATGTGAACATGCATTAATTCATGTCACTCACAAAAAACAGATTCAGTATTCCTCAAAATGAATAAAAACAGTGAAATTCAACTCAGAATATGATGCAAACCTGTAATAATAAAAATAAATATTCATTTAATATCATTTTATTAACCAATGTCTTTGCTGCCGACCTTCGATGATGCAATTCAACCATACTAATAAGCAAAAATTACTCAAGATAATCAAACATTTGTTTTCCTTTTTTTTATGGCTGAAGAGTTGATATTTTTTTTTTCTGCGGTCTACTGTACAGACGTGAATTTACTTTTCTTAAAGCCTGAGGCTTTTGGTGTGAAAAGGCTTTTACATTTGCCAAAAATAGAACTTTTTATATTAAAAACAAATAATCAAGCCCTGCCCAGATTTAAAAAGTAACTAACGTAATTAGTTATTAAGGAAGTAACTCAATATTGTAATGCATTACTTTTAAAAGTAACTTTCCCCAACACTGATAGTTACGATAATATGACAAGTGCTCAGACTTAAATTCAGCAGTTGATCACGTGATGCGCTGAACGTTCGAATCACACCAGGTTAAAATTATTTAAAAAGGGTTATGTAAACTTACTTCCATAAATCAGTTATCAATTATGAAAAAAAAAAAAATTTCTAAGACAAACTGAAAACTGCTGTGGTTGGTTTTCTGTAGGGATGTGGTTTGAGTTGCCAAACAGCTTGTAGGTGAAAGGGGAAGTTAGATTGTAGTTTAGATTGTGGGTGAAGAGTAAATGCCATTACAAAACAGCTTTAGGGTCAAATAAAACATACTGAAGACATCAAAAACAGTTAAATCAGTCAGTGGTGAACTAAACAACATCAGTTCTGGTCTTGCAATGGCTGAACACTCTCTGGCTCCGCCTGCTACGGAAGCCACGCCCCAAACTCACACTATTGGCTGAGCTGGAAAGTGATTGACAGATCTGAGCAAATTGCTCTCAGTGATGGTGCCTGTTCACACTTTTGGAGGAGATAAACCCATTAATGATAAATTGATATAGTAACTGATTAAAAATATAAACACGGCGAAAAACTTTTTGCATAGGAATGATCACTCTGTCATTGCTCTACGTTCAACGGGGAGGCTCCTGATTGTTACTTTCGCTTTGAAACTTTTAACTGCATCACCATCTAAGCAGAAGAGCAGGACACTTTTTATAAATAAGAATCTGCATTCATGAGGGAAAAAGTGGTGATAATGAAGCTTCTCTTTCATTTGCTCACAGTGACCTGTTTTTTTTTTCTCTCTCCCTGTATTTGTTCAATTCTCTTTTTCGCTTTATACAGACATTTCTGTGTCTGTATAAATGGTAGACGATGTGGAGACACCGTGACAACAGTGCCTACTGTGGTCACATAATCAATGGCCAACACCTGTTGATGATAAAAGGACTTTTAAAAAAATCGTTTTTCAGGATCAGGTCAACTGACTTGGTGTAAAAACGCAACATGACACCGCCAGTAAATGTCATTTATTTAAGGTAAGTGCATTTATCAATGTAACGCGAGACATTTTGGATAAAAGCTTCTGCTAAATGAATAAAATGTAATGTAGCCTAAACAAGTTCTAACAGTACCGCTAAAATAATAAAATAATAATAATAATAAAAAACTTTGTGGTAATTTAAATTATATTATGGGTAATACTCATATAGGCTGCTTATGAATGCGCAAATATGTAATACAGAAACGGGTCAAAATATGAATCATTCAGGAAGTGGATTGTGTGTTGCATTAGATCATCCATGAGACTCATATCTAATGAATGTGTGAATCAGTGATGTAATTCTGCTGTTTGTTTTCATGTGTTACATTGTGAATCCAGGTATACTTCTATGGAGATAAAATAATGCCATAAAGATGTGCATGTGAAGAGTACCTGTTGTGCAAGTGTACATAAGACTGTAAGCGTAAATTAAAATTGCATGCGCAAGAGAAGCTTTGTGAAAGTGTAAATCACGTTTCAAGCGTAAGAAAAAAAGATTTGCAGCATTTTACTGTTACTCGTAAGTGTAATTCATGTATTGTGAAACTGCAGCTTCATGCTTTCGCAAAATAAATACGATCTGCATTCTTCCGACTTCCATTTCTCCGCGCTTACACTTTTGGCACGTTCTTTTCGCTAAAATACGGTCAAAAGCACTGCAAGCCTGTGAACAGTGGTTTGCACACGAAAACAACAGTTTGCAAAACAGATTGACTGCGTAGGAACAATCTGTGTGTGTAAAAAACAACCTGTTGCAAATGTCTAAATGACTTGTTGTGTATGTAGGGCACAAGACTGCCGAAATAATCCGATACCTACAGCTCCGTCTTTCTTTTATCTGCGCTTACACTTTTGCCACGATTCTCTCACTCACTGAGTTTTGCGGGAGGGCGGGGCCACCACCTTTTTCTAGCCAATCAAATGAGACTCTCGCGGACTCCATTTACTCTTATCTGACTGGTTCAATAAACACATCAAACGCCAAAACATTTATCTTCATTTAGTTCTCGCTGCCGCTGGCTTCCAGTGGAATGGTACTTTTAATGTAGACATACATTAAAAATAAAATAAAATTAAAAACACGATATAAGTTGTGTACCAGGCTATGTGTTCATACTGAATTTCGAGCTGTGTCCTTTTCCTCCTCAACATGCAATATATGATAGTTTACTGTAATGTTGTAATTTTGATGATACTTAATGCTAAAACTGCCAGGGGGTATATTTTACCCGTGGCTGTTTTTTAAATGTAGCCTACATAACAGACTTTGAATAAAACAGTCTCCCAGTCAGTCACTGACTTTTACTAAAATGGTGTAATTTACAATCCTCTAAAAATGGTTTAGATAAAAAAGATAAAAAAAACTTGGCAATTATATTATGCCTATATTTTCGTGCTGTCATTATCTTGCTACTTATGTTTTAATTGTAACTACATTGCTAGGCAGCGCCTTTTGCTCACTGAATTAGCAGTTGAGATTCAAAAATAAAGTCAAAAATAGTAAAAGAAGGCGATTTATGGATGCTGAAGAGCACAGAAGCACTAAATGCCATTAGTCTGAGTCAGCATCTGACGGCTCATCTGACTGTGATCTCATATTTAGATGTTTCTTTATGAAAACAGTGGCATAATACACTGAAATAAAATGTTCTTTAGGCGTATAAAAACGGTAGTCGTGCTTGGGTAAAATGTACCCGCTGGAGGTTTTTAGGTGTACAGCGACCCCTGGCGGTGCTAGTGTTAAACATGGCCTAGTATCTGCACTAGCAGCATAATTTGTAATTTATAATAACATGCATAATTTCACCTGTCTACTGATCAGGGACGACTCAGATTTTTTAACTAAAATTTGGTTCAATATAGTGAATATAATATAATATAATATATATATATATATATATATATATATATCACTTTAACATGTTCTAATTTAAGGGGATTTTACTTTTTTTTTTCAAAATCTTCAAAAATTTCAAAGTATACAATTGAGTGTTAAATACAATAAACAGAGACATGGTCTGGAAAATCGTCAAATTCAGATTTATGTAGCTTTATTGTTATAGTAAAAAGGTTTTATCAAAAGTATAGCACTCTGATACTATTGTTGAGCATTGTCACGTAATGTTTAAAATCAGCTATATATTAGGCTATATTATATGATATATGCATTTCAATGTAAAGCCAAACCAATCCAATAATGTTAACACCAGCTAACAATTCAGGATGAACACATAGTCTAGTCTAATGGTACACAACTTATAAAGTATCATGTTTTAATTAAGTTGTTGTTTATTTATTTATTTTAATGTACATGTACATTAAAAGTACCATTCCACCGGAAGCGAGCGACAGGGAGAACTAAATGAAGATAAATGTTTTGGTGTTTGATGTGTTTATTAAACCAATCAGATAAGAGTAAATGGAGTCCGCGAGAGTCTCATTTGTTTGGCTAGAAAAAGGTGGTGGCCCCGCCCTCCCCCTCATCCTTGCAAAACTCAGTGAGTGAGAGAATCGTGCCAAAAGTGTAAGCGCAGATAAAAGAAAGACGGAGCTGTAGGTATCGGATTATTTCGGCAGTCTTGTGCCCTACATACACAACAAGTCATTTAGACATTTGCAACAGGTTGTTTTTTACACACACAAATTGGTCCTACGCAGTCAATCTGTTTTGCAAACTGTTATTTTCGTGTGCAAACCACTGTTCACAGGCTTGCAGTGCTTTTGACCGTATTTTAGCGAAAAGAACGTGCCAAAAGTGTAAGCGCGGAGAAATGGAAGTCGGAAGAATGCAGATCGTATTTATTTTGCGAAAGCATGAAGCTGCAGTTTCACAATACATGAATTACACTTACGAGTAACAGTAAAATGCTGCAAATCTTTTTTTCTTACGCTTGAAACGCGATTTACACTTTTACAAAGCTTCTCTTGCGCATGCAAATTTAATTTACGCTTACAGTCTTATGTACACTTGCACAAAACGTACTCTTCACATGCAAATCTTTATGGCATTATTTTATCTCCATATACTTCCCTACCCACAATCTTTAAAATCTGTAGAAAAACATTTTCACATTACTATTGTATATTGTTATTTGGCTTTTGTTGTGTAGAGCCAGATGTTACATGTTTTTTTTTTTGTTGTTGTTTTTTTTTTTTTTAATGATACTCGTGTCGCTCACGATCAGTGGAGATCTAAGTTTTATCGGTACCGATTTTCAGTGTAATAAAGGTACTGAAAGATTCAGAGCCAGACTGAAGATGAATCAGACTGGATCTCTGACCATCACAAACACCACCGACTCTGGACTTTATGCACTAAAAATAAACAGCAGCACAACCAACATCATTAGGACCTTCAGTGTTATGGGTGAGCATATAATTAAGTCATTCAATGCATTTTCATTTGAGGAAAAATTAACTGTTCAATATTTTTGAATCAATTCAGTAATTGTTTGGGTGTGGACCGTTTTTTTTTTTTTTTTTTTTTGTGACGCTATAAAAACTTTTATGTGATGCTATAAAAACGTGACGTCATGATTGACAGCTGCGATTGACAGATTCTCTGAGTGAACTGAGGCTACAACTTTTTTCGGGATCTTCAGGAAGGGATTGAGGTTTTATTTACCTTATTTTAACACAAGCTTCTGATACTGCAAAAAGCAGACAAAAATTGCAACAGTCAGGCTACTTAGGGGCGTGTGTTTGCACATCGTCTCTGTGGGAGTGTGGGCGGGACGCGGCTCCACTTTGCTCTAGTTCTCTGCTGCGCAGAATCTGGTCCCAAATCAGCGCAATATGTCAGCGTCCTTTTGGGGCAGGTTCACTTTTCCTCAATTGAAGAGAGTAAAGGTACGTCGTCCATCATTTTTTTTTACAGTCTATGGTCAATATCATGTAAACAATGATCAAAGTAGAAAGCTGTAAATATCAAAGTGTTTATTATTAAATAATGAATGGATTAGCATTCATTATTTTGTAATGATGCTCTTATTCTCTTTAGCTGTTACAGATTCAGGTCTGTCTAAACTTACTGTAGGACTCATTAGTGCTGTTGTTGGTGCTGGTGTTGCTCTGCTGGTGATTGGAGTTGCACATGGCATTTACTATTGCAAAACGACCCATGCACCAGTACAACAGAATGCAAGTATTACATACAGCCCATTTGACAAGACACATGTGATTTAGAGATTGTAAGACAGCTTCTTTATAACAAACATGTAAGACTGGCACAGTGTTCATGTTCATAGCTGTTTCTTTCTTTCTTTCTTTTTTTTTTTTTTTTTGTTGTTGTTGTTGTTGCACTTCAAAAACAAAGATGGATGGAAAAACGGAACCACTGTACAGAAGAAACTACATTTACACAAAACCCAAACCAAAAACCAAATGCACCAAACAAAATCATTCAACCCAAACATAAAACACTGTAAACCAACAAAAGACAGTACATTGAACAATACATGGAAAATTCAAAAAAAAAAAAAAAAAAAAAAAAACTGTCAAGACCATAAGATTACAATAATACATCTCAGAGGAGAGGAGAGGACTGGAGCACAACAACTGTGGATTTTAAAACAGTCCCAATGTTTGTTTTTAATAGTTTGACTACTTTGAGTTTCACTATCTTGAACAGTTTTGTCATGGTGAGGCAATAAATTTATGGTGAAAAAGTGAAACATGCATATGGTTATGAGTCACATTCATACCTCCACCAGCAGTACGTGTGGCATTTACAATAGTCCTGTTACAGTATATTTTCCCAGTTAAATGTGTGTGTGCACAGTGTGTTGTTTTCACCAGGTGGCGATGACACCGCAGTTTGGGCCCGTCATTGCTGCTTACATTTGTGTTGTTCGCAACCCAGGCTCATTGGAAATACGTGCCTCTACATACATTTCTGCAACACCGTAATTACGTACCTTACTGCACGTTTCGTGGCAGTTTCAAATGAAATGTCCAGAGAGTGGCGCTAAAACACACGTTCAATACGTGACCTTGGCACGTTTTTATTACGTTGGTACAGGCACGTATTGCTGTATTTTTATTATGCTGCTTGAGGTACGTATTCCAGCTGTTCAGAATTCAAATATCCAGGGCGTTTCGCTAAAGGTTAATGCTCTGTCTTATTGGAGATATCCCCTACACCAAACCCAACCCTAAACCTAACCGATAGTGTTAACAAATGCAAAACTGATTAAAAAACGTATTTTGTGATGTAGCCGTACTATTTTAACTTCCTCATTCAGGTTTGAGCTGTTTTTTTCGAATCGTAGTTTCATGGGTTCGAACCTAAGCTCTTCATCACCAAGTACAACGCCGTATCGCGTGAGCTACCGACCAAACTGACTGCGTCTGAAAACTCATATATATGAAGCTGTATATGTGACGACAACGTTGTAAAGTATCAATTTTCATATCGCGCAGGATGTTAAAATTGTTTTAAAACCATATAATATTCAGCAGTAGTAATCGTCTGAAAATTAGGCTTTATTAATCAAAACTCTGCTTGTAAATCATACTATGTGTGAAAAGGAATCAAAGTTACTGCCTCTAGCGTTCATTTTAACCGGAAACTGCAGTGATTCGTACATATAGGCACGTTTTTTCAGGTTTGCAGAAATGTATATAGAGGCAGGTATGTCCAATGAGCCTAGGTTGGTTGTTCAGATGCAAGACAATCAACAGACGAGTTTAAGGGTAGTAGAGTTGTTTTATTTGAAGATTAGAGACAGGTGGAGAACATCTTCCTCTTATCCTCAGATGATTTTAGATTTTGCACATTTACTACTCTCATTAAAAGCTTTTTTTTAATGCTCAACAAGTGTTAACAGAGTGCTTAACATTTTACTAGACAAGCTGAATCATGCACATGAGAAAAATCCTGAAGAATATGCCATTAAAGTTAAATTAAAGTCAAAATATAAATGTATTTTTTACATTATGCTTAATGAATGTGAGTCTCTATTCAGCTTATCATCTACACATTAATTAATTATGCCTTCCTCATAATGTACAGGCCATTCTCGATCACACCCCAAAACAATATAACGAGTGGACTTCTTCCCTCTATATTGGCAATTTGGGTGTCTCTGCCCACTTTGTAATTTGCACGTGACCACAGGAAAAGGCTGGTTGCTCTTAAACAGATTTCTGCCTTGTGGAGTTCCTCCATTTCTTCCACAAACTACTTTAATATTATTCTTATTCGCTTGTATGAAGGTATTAACGTCTTTGCAGCCATTTGCAGTTCCAGAGGCAGTGGTGCCTCTCTTTCTGATTTCTTTGTCACAATCATGCTCACTCACATGGGGACCGAAATGTTGATTGAGGAATTTTTGATAACAGGGCTTTATATCATCTGGTTGACCATAAGCGGTGAAAGCAGCAGCAAAGACCAGCAGCAGAATCACAGCAGACTGATGAATCTCCATGACCTAGTGAACAACACAAACATCAACACACCTTCTACTGACATTTGACTTTAAGAAGCAGTTTGTTTTTACTTGCACATATATTAGTTTACTTAAACCCAGCTGTGCAACTTTCTGTTAAAGTGATTTTGTTTGTACATTTCTTGTATGTCTTATACTTGCTGAGTAAAGTTAAAACATTCTTACCTTGTTGTTAGGAGTAAATTAATATGTTGTTCTAACAGTTGCCTGGAGGCTTTGCAGTAATCAACAGTTGTTTTCAGATGGTCTTGATGCTAGCAGTCATCAGCTGTGGTGCATGGGATCAGTCACAGCATGGGATCCCAGGAGAATGATCAGTCAGACACAGAGAGCCAGTGTGCTACCATAACACTCAAGTTTTTTTTTAAGGAAGATGGGTCATATTTATATTCATACAGCATCCAATCAAAGGACTCAGAGGTCAAACGATACCCTATATGGATGACAAGTAAGATGTGCAAGCGAGCATCTGTGTGTGTTTGTGTGTGTGTTGTATTCCGCTTAGTCCCCATTTTTGTGTGTATACATTGTCCAAGGTCTAGTTCTTGTTTTGTCTGTCGGTATGTCTCTGATGTGAACATAACTGCAGGAAATGACCCAAAGGCAGTCGTACACAAGAATAGTCAAAAGTGAAGGTCAAGAAAAAGAAATATTAACAATGGCTACTTTAAATCATTTATGATTTAGTGCTTCACATTTGATGGATATGGTTAAGCCTGTTTTTAATGGGACATTACCTTTCAAATAATGGCAATACAAAATCTTCAATACATGATGTAATACTGTTGTTTTAATCGTAATCAAATACTGCAATACACATGGCCCGTAACACAATAGCAGAATAATCAAAACAACAGGTACAGCATTGAATCACATGGCCCAATTAGAAGACCACTGTCCTATGTCTTTACCCCAATCATATGCCTCTGGTGGGTCCACTATAATGTCTCACGTTTCACATAAAGCAACTGAATCAGCAGTTACTCTTACTCTTACTCTTACATCATAGTCAGTCCGTTGATATTTTGCAAAGCAGCCACTGACCCTCCAGAAGGAAACATGCAATGTTTGTGTCTCAATCTTGCCTTCAAAACTTTTATCAGGTGCTTTATACTTTAGATGCATGATCTGAGCTTTCCGATCGCACGTCACAAGCAAATATTGATGTGCGCATGCCCAGTAGCCACAGCCGTCTCCCTTGTAGCCTTTCATCGTGCACGCTATATAATAATCCTAAATGAGAGTATTAGCGGTGATATGATAAGAGGTATCATGGCAAATAGCCTCTAACAATAAGAGCAACCGTCAAATCAATATAACGTTTAGTTATTGCATTGACTCTTGCTGCTGGTTTAAATCTTGGGATGCTTCCCGTTTTAAGTGTCAGTTGACAGCCTTTCATTTTTAACCAAATATGCACGCTGCTTTTCTGATTTTCCGTGTGTTTTTCCGTGTCACTTGAAATGTATCCGTTTTGATTCGTTGTTACTAAAGGTGAAACACGTGAGGAAAAAATGAACGATCAGTTGTGGGACTATTCTGTCATAAATCGCATACCATTCATTCCTGAACTTTACCGTCCGTTACTGCCCTAGAGTCGGGCATCGGGCTAATTTTATTGTATTGATATTGTGAGTGCACACAAATAAAAGTAGACCCTTTACAGTACCGAACGAAGCAAAAATGACGGAATATTTAACATGGTTTCCAATGGAAAAAAAATGCAAGTGATCGCGCTGGCGCCTCTGTGTCCTGCAAAACGGCTTTAGCTTCCACTCTCCGCACAAATGATTGGGTATGCGCTTAAACTACGTTTAAACTAACATAGTTTTATACTTTAACTGTTTTATATCTATAGATTTTATTTTAGGCAAGTCGTGATGATTTGAGAAGGCAAAACTGATCAAACAGATTGATCGGTCTTCCGCTGGCCGGTTTGTCGTTACTTAAAAAAAAAAGACGTGCGCTGTCTGTGGATCGGTTCCAGACTTAAATCACTGGGGATGCGCTCACATATATTTTTGTCCCTTCCATTGCTTTGGTTATCACTGTGTCAGTCACTGCTATTTCGAGAACGAATCCAGCATAAATATGCAGATATCATCCTGAAACATTGCACCGTGTAAAACGAACGTTGCATACAAATTCTGAATGGATCTAGAAAGTGCGCAAAGCTCGCTCCCTTTATTATCACTTAAAAGCGCCACTCATCTCAGTTCATGGCGATCTCACAAAGTTCTTTTATAATCGATGAAGCTCTGTAAACTACACAATGAATCTCTTATTTCCATCGTGCTTAGTTAGTCATGAGGTGATTCACGAGCGCGCAAAACTGCACTGCAAAAACTGCACTGCAAAAAAGCTTTCAGAGGCGAGTGAATTCTGACAAACTAAAACGTTTCTGACTTACCATTGCATTCAAAAAAATCAGCAAATATGTCCGTGATTGGCTACACTGTTCAACGCTGCAAAACACTTTGCATAGTTTGCCAGATCTTCAATTGCTTTTGCTTTCGTTTGAGGGTATTTAGCACTGTCCAGTACCTCCGTACAACCTGGGCATGGCTAACCGCTCCAGTTGCAACGTGGCTGACAACGGGGATGACTACTAACCTTCTCCTTCTTCTTCTTGTTTAATGGCGACCAACTCCTTAAGAGCATTATCGCCACCTACTGTACTGGATGTTACATTAAACTTACATAGGTGATGAGTCTGAATTTTGAGAAAGGACAAACAAACAAAACAAAAACAAAAACAAACAAAATTTTTTTTATAATAATAGTACTACTACTAATAATAATCCAACCTTTATGTTTCATACTCCCTTTAATCTATGGAGCACTCAGAGCACATGCTCATGATAGCGCTGCGTGTTCAGCTCGTCTACCACTTACAATTAGCTCTACATGCTCCAGATTAAGTAGAGTATTCCATCCAAATTATATCCTAGACCCTAGACCGGAGTCATTTATATATCTAATTAGGGCTGTGTATA
Source organism: Cirrhinus mrigala (assembly GCA_036247105.1). Taxonomy (NCBI): domain Eukaryota; kingdom Metazoa; phylum Chordata; class Actinopteri; order Cypriniformes; family Cyprinidae; genus Cirrhinus; species Cirrhinus mrigala. The sequence goes on along the minus strand of CM070028.1, from coordinate 45,425,969 downwards.
TTTGTCTATCCATTAAACCTTTTCCTAAGATATATTCATGCCTTATTCCCTCCTCCCCTAAATGACTAAATAATAAATCACGATACACACTATATTTACCACACCTAAAAAGCACATGAAATACATTTTCTGGTACACCACACACATCGCACAAACCATTTCCACGCAAACCCATAAGTGCCAAAGTTGAATTCAGCCCTGTATGTCCCAATCTTAACCTGGACAGCCACACCTCTTCCTTTCTATTTCTTCCCCGACAATTCATTCTCCCTACTGTCTGTGTAATGCTATAACACCATCTCCCTGTGCTGCTATTATCCCATCTAATTTGCCATTTATTCATTAACTTTTTCTTTAAGACCGACTTTGCCTCTTTTTTCCCCCATAGGTACTCGAACATCCACCTCACTCTTATTTAGTGCTTTTTTTGCTAGTTTATCAGCAACTTCATTACCAGATACCCCAACGTGTGCTGGCACCCAACAGAAATATACAATTATTCCAGCCTCTTTTAATCTGTATAACGATAGATATATTTCCATTAGTAAATCTTCGCTGTCTGATCTAGCATGCATTAAACTAATTAAAGCAGAAGAAGAAACTGAACATATTACGACTTTACTTGGCCTAACTTCTTCAACCCACTGCAATCCTACTATTATAGCTGTTAGTTCAGCCGTATATACAGACAAATCATCAGGCAATTTCAAACTTATCCGTATTTTAAATGTAGGAATGTATACACCAATACCAACCTTTTGACTAACAGGTTCCTTAGATCCATCTGTAAATAATTGTAAAGTTGAATAGAATGTATTATTTAAAAAAGCACTAACCTCCTTTCCAATATACTCATCCTTGGGCTTGTCTAGTAAACTCAAATCTACAAGTGGTTCAGGGACTCTCCATGGCGGGGCATCAGCGAGTGGTATATTAGGACAGAAAATCTTATTATCTACTCTTCCACCCAAAACTATATCCTCCATCATATAAATATTCCCAACACTCCTCCAATACTTTACGAGTAAGATGACTATTTACTGATTGTTGAAGATTCACCCAATATGTCATTGCCAATTTTACCCTTCGAAGCTCTAGAGGCATTTCTCCCATTTCCACCCTAATTGCATTTACAGGGGATGTTTTAATTGCTCCACAACATATTCTTAATGCTCTAGACTGTATAACATCTAATTTTTTCAGTAGAGATTTGGCTGCTGACCCGTAGATAATGCATCCATAATCACAACAAGAACGAATCAAAGCTTGATACATGCATAACAATGCACTGTGACTAGCTCCCCAACTGTAACTAGCAACTGCACGCATGCAGTTTATGATCCTTTTACACTTTGACTCAATTTGATTTATATGTACTTTCCATGTTAGTTTTTCATCAAACCATAGACCAAGATACTTAAAAACAGGCACTCTTTCCAATGCTTGGTCGTTGTAACGATGACGCTGAGGCGGCGTTAGAATCCATTTGCGGAAGTTTATTGCAAACAACAGAAAACATACACGTGTAGCCAGGCAGTGGGTCGGTAACCAGAAAGCAGTCCAATCTTTCAACAGTCCAGGGGTAATCCGTAAACGAAGTGATAAACCAGGCAATAAAGTCAAACCGTAATAGCAGTCCACACAGGCAAACAATCCAATAGGGGAAATCCAAGAAAACGGTAGTCAGAAACAAAGCAGAATCATACACGTGTAAGCAAAATCAGGATAATCAGAAAACGCTCGGTAAGGCAGGAAAACTGGCAATACTTCACAACGTGTGAGCGCATGGTGAGTCCTTAAATACTGCCAAACAGGAAGTAGCAGTAGAAGCAGCAGAGGGAGCGCGCAGTCAGTATTCGGGAGATGGCTCCCTCTGCTGGCTTGGCATTACAGTCGTATAACTTCAGATCCATATGTTCAATCTTCCTGTTCTTTGTGAATAACATATACTTTGTTTTGGAAACTGAGAATTTCAAACCCCAATCCAGGGACCACTCCTCCACTTTCTTAATCGACTCCTGCATATCTTTAGCTAAATTTTTAATATTACGTCCCCTCTTCCATAACGCTCCATCATCTGCATAAAGTGCTAATCCTATTCCTATTTTTTTAACTTTATCAAAAACATCATTAATCAACTAGATGAGTAAAGTTTGAGAACAAACTTTAAGTTGGCTTGAGAAAGCCTAGCCTGAAAGTTTGAAGCAGTTGTAAAAGTATGGAAGCAGCTATCATGATTTAACATGTTGTTAACATGTTTTAGCATTATTAGCTTATTTCTTGTAGTTTTATAGGCTGATTACAATGTTGTTCGCATGATTAACTTGTTGTTAGCATAATTTGCAAATTACTAGAATATTGTTAGCATGATTAGCATGTTGCTAGTATGTTTCTAACATGATTAGCATGCTGTTACCATGATTAGTAAGTTACTAGCATATTGTTAGCATGATTGCCAAGGTAATAGCATGTTGTTAGCATGATTAGCATGTTACTTGCACTTTGGTAGCACGTTTCTATCATGATTAGCAAGTTACTAGCATGATTAGCATGTTGCTAACATGATTAGCATGTTGCTAGCATGCTTCTATCATGATTAGCAAAGTTGCTAGCATGTTTCTAGAATGATTCGCATGTCGCTAGCATGTTTCTAGCATGATTAACAAAGTTGCTAGCATGTTTCTAACATGATTAGCATGTTGCTAGCATGTTTCTGGCATGATTAGCAAAGTTGTTAGCATGTTTCTAGCATGATTAGCAAGTTGCTAGCATGTTTCTAGCATGATTAGCATGTCGCTAGCACGTTTCATTAGCATGTCGCTAGCATGTTTCTAGCATGATTAGCAATTTGCTAGCATGTTTCTAGCATGATTAGCATGTCGCTAGCATGTTTCTAGCATGATTAGCAAAGTTGCTAGCATGTTTCTAGCATGATTAGCATGTCGCTAGCATGTTTCTAGCATGATTAGCATTTTGGCTAACATGTTTCTAGCATGATTAGCAAAGTTGCTAGCATGTTTCTAGCATGATTAGCAAGTTGCTAGCATGTTTCTAGCATTATTAGCATGTCGCTAGCATTTTTTCTAGCATGATTAGCATGATTAGCAAGTTGCTAGCATGTTTCTAGCATGATTAGCATGTCGCTAGCATGTTTCTAACATGATTAGCATGTCACTAGCATGTTTCTAGCATGATTAGCAAGTTGTTAGCATGATATTAGCATGATTAACATGTTACTAGCATGTTGCTAGCATGATTTAGCTAGATAGATTAGAAATATTAGAGTGAAAGTTTGAGTCTAAATGGATTAGAAATAGCACACAGAAGTGAAGCTTGATTGAGTCTCAAGGGATTCTGGGAGTTTAGATTTGAATTTTGTCAGTTGGAGTTTGAATAGTGTTGGCTCATTTGAACATTCCGTCAATGTAAGTCTATGGGATTTTTGGTGGTTTTGATAGTCTGGTTTATGAAAACCGTAAGCCGGATCAGTTAGAAAAGATATAGCACACCGAGTCAGACCAGCCTGAAGGTCTGGACCGAGTTTGGTGGTTCTAGCTTGAAAACTCTAGGAGGAGATAGATACCGAAATTTGGCTCAGAAGAAGAAGAATAGGGAAGAATAATAATAACTAGATAAAAAAAGTTCGTCAAGACAAACTTTAAGTTGGCTTGAGAAAGCCGGACCAGAAAGTTTGAAAAAGTTTGAAAAGTTTAAAAAGTTTGAAAAGTTTAAAAAAGTTAAGAAGTTTCAAAAGTTTAAATAGTTTAAGAAGTTTAAGATGTTTTAAGTTTGGATGGTTTTCAGTCTGAAATATTTAGAAGTTTTAAAGTTTGAATGTAGTCTGTCAGATAGATAGATAGATAGATAGTATTGGTCAGATTATCAATCGACAGAAAGATAGATGATTCTAACATTATTACCAAGTTACTAGCATGTTGCTAGTCTGTTTCTAGCATGATTAACAAGTTGTTAGCATGTTTTTAGCATGATTAGCAAAGTTGCTAACATGATTAGCATGTCGCTTGCATGTTTGTAGCATGATTAGCAAAGTTGCTAGCATGTTTCTAACATGATTAGCATGTCGCTAGCATGTTTCTAACATTATTAGCAAAGTTGCTAGCATGTTTCTAACATGATTAGCATGTCGCTAGCATGTTTTTAGCATGATTAGCAAAGTTGCTAGCATGTTTCTAACATGATTAGCATGTTTCTAGCATGTCGCTAGCATGTTTCTAGCATGATTAGCATGTCGTTAACATGTTTCTAGCATGATTAGCAAAGTTGCTAGCATGTTTCTAGCATGATTAGCAAAGTTGCTAGCATGTTTCTAACATGATTAGCAAAGTTGCTAGCATGTTTCTAGCATGATTAGCATGTCGCTAGCATGTTTCTAGCATGACTAGCATGTCACTAGCATGTTTCTAGCATGATTAGCATGTCGCTAGCATGTTTATAACATGACTAACATGTAGTTAGCATGTTTCTGGCATGATTAGCAAAGTTGCTAGCATGTTTCTAGCATGATTAGCAAAGATGCTAGCATGTTTCTAGCATGATTAGCCAGTTACTAGCATGTTACTAGCATGATTAGCGAAGTTGCTAGCATGTTACTAGCATGATTTGCCAGTTACTAGCATGTTACTAGCATGATTAGCAGGCTACTAGCATGACTCTAGTTTGGCTAGTGATAGATAGATAGATAGATAGATAGATAGATAGATAGATAGATAGATAGATAAGGTTAGATGATAGATAGATAGATAGATAGATAGATAGATAGATAGATAAGGTTAGATGATAGATAGATAGATAGATAGATAGATAGATAGATAGATAGATAGATAGATGATAGATAGATAAGGTTAGATGATAGATAGATAGATAGATAGATAGATAGATAGATAGATAGATAGATGATAGATAGATAAGGTTAGATGATAGATAGATAGATAGATAGATAGATAGATAGATAGATAGATAGATAAGGTTAGATGATAGATAGATAGATAGATAGATAGATAGATAGATAGATAGATAGATAGATAGATAAGGTTAGATAGATAGATAGATAGATAGATAGATAAGGTTAGATGATAGATAGATAGATAGATAGATAGATAGATAGATAGATAGATAGATAGATAAGGTTAGATGATTGATAGATAGATAGATAGATAGATAGATAGATAGATAGATAGATAGATAGATAGATAGATAGATAGATAGATAGATAAGGTTAGATGATAGATAGATAGATAGATAGATAGATAGATAGATAAGGTTAGATGATAGATAGATAGATAGATAGATAGATAGATAGATAGATAGATAGATAGATAGATAAGATTAGATGATAGATAGATAGATAGATAGATAGATAGATAGATAGATAGATAGATAGATGATAGATAGATAGATAGATAAATAGATAGATAAGGTTAGATGATAGATAGATAGATAGATAGATAGATAGATAGATAAGGTTAGATGATAGATAGATAGATAGATAGATAGATAGATAGATAGATAGATAGATAGATAGATAGATAGATAAGGTTAGATAGATAGATAGATAGATAGATAAATAGATAGATAAGGTTAGATGATAGATAGATAGATAGATAGATAGATAGATAGATAGATAGATAGATAGATGATAGATAGATAGATAAGGTTAGATGATTGATAGATAGATAGATAGATAGATAGATAGATAGATAGATAGATAGATAGATAGATAGATAGATAGATAAGGTTAGATGATAGATAGATAGATAGATAGATAGATAGATAGATAGATAGATAGATAGATAGATAAGGTTAGATGATAGATAGATATATAGATAGATAAGGTTAGATGATAGATAGATAGATAGATAGATAGATAAGGTTAGATGATAGATAGATAGATAGATAGATAGATAGATAGATAGATGATAGATAGATAGATAGATAAATAGATAGATAAGGTTAGATGATAGATAGATAGATAGATAGATAGATAGATAAGGTTAGATGATAGATAGATAGATAGATAGATAGATAGATAGATAGATAGATAGATAGATAGATAGATAGATAGATAAGGTTAGATGATAGATAGATAGATAGATCTGAATGAGTTTCAATGAGTTTGAATGGATTAGAAATACAGTACATAGAAGGGAAGTTTGATTGAGGCTCAAAGGATTCTGGGGATTTTGACAGTTGGGATTTGAAAAGTGCTGGCTCATTTGAACATTCCGTCAATGTAAGTCTATGGGATTTTTCCCAGTTTTAAACGTCATTTTTAGGAAAACCGTAAGACCGATCAGTTAGAAAAGATATAGCACACCCGGCCATATCAGTCTGAAGATCTGGGCTGAGTTTGGAGTTTGTAGAGTTAAAGCTCTAGGACGAGTTAGAGTTAACAGTTTTAGTAAGAAGAATAATAATAACTAGATAAAAAAGTTCGTCAAGACAAACTTTAAGTTGGCTTGAGAAAGCCGGACCAGAAAGTTTGAAAAAGTTTAAAAAATTTGAAAAGTTAAGAAGTTTCAAAAGTTTAAATAGTTCAAGAAGTTCAAGACGTTTTAAGTTTGGATGGTTTTCAGTCTGAAATATTTAGAAGTTTTAAAGTTTGAATGTAGTCTCTCAGATAGATAGATAGATAGATAGATAGATAGATAGATAGATAGACAGATAGATAGTATTGGTCAGATTATCAATCAACAGAAAGATAGATGATTCTAACATTATTACCAAGTTACTAGCATGTCGCTAGCATGTTTCTAGCATGATTAACAAAGTTGTTAGCATGTTTCTAACATGATTAGCATGTCGCTAACATGTTTCTAGCATGATTAGCAAAGTTGCTAGCATGTTTCTAACATGATTAGCATGTCGCTAGCATGTTTCTAGCATGATTAGCAAAGTTGCTAGCATGTTTCTAACATGATTAGCATGTCGCTAGCATATTTCTAACATGATTAGCATGTCGCTAGCATGTTTCTAGCATGATTAGCAAAGTTGCTAGCATGTTTCTAGCATGATTAGCAAAGTTGCTAGCATGTTTGTAACATGATTAGCATGTCGCTAGCATGTTTCTAGCATGATTAGCAAAGTTGCTATCATGTTTCTAACATGATTAGCAAAGTTGCTAGCATGTTTCTAACATGATCAGCATGTCCCTAGCATGTTTCTAACATAATTTACATGTTGCTAGCATGTTTCTAACATGATTAGCATGTCGCTAGCATGTTTCTAGCATGACTAGCATGTCATTAGCATGTTTCTAACATGATCAGCATGTTGCTAGCATGTCGTTAGCATGACTAGCATGTCGCTAGCATGTTTCTAGCATGATTAGCATGTCGCTAGCATGTTTCTAGCATGATTAGCATGTCACTAGCATGTTTTTAGCATGATTAGCATGTCGTTAGCATGTTTCTAGCATGACTAGCATGTCACTAGCATGTTTCTAACATGACTAGCATGTCGCTAGCATGTTTTTTTAGCATGACTAGCGTGTTGCTAGCATGTTTCTAACATGATTAGCATGTCGTTAACAATTTTTGATAGATAGATAGATAGATAGATAGATAGAGTTAGATGATAGATAGATAGATAAATAGATAGATAGATAGATAGATAGATAGAGTTAGATGATAGATAGATAGATAGATAGATAGATAGATAGATAGATAGATAGATAGATAGATAGATAGAGTTAGATGATAGATAGATAGATAGATAGATAGATAGAGTTAGATGATAGATGGATAGATAGATAGATAGATAGATAGATAGATAGATAGATAGAGTTAGATGATAGATAGATAGATAGAGTTAGATGATAGATAGATAGATAGATAGATAGATAGATAGATAGATAGATAGAGTTAGATGATAGATAGATAGATAGATAGATAGATAGATAGATAGAGTTAGATGATAGATAGATAGATAGATAGATAGATAGATAGAGTTAGATGATAGATAGATAGATAGATAGATAGATAGATAGATAGATAGATAGATAGATAGATAGAGTTAAATGATAGATAGATAGATAGATAGATAGATAGAGTTAGATGATAGATAGATAGATAGATAGATAGATAGATAGATAGATAGATGAGTTTGAATGAGTTTGAATGAGTTTGAATGGATTAGAAATACAGTACATAGAAGGGAAGTTTGATTGAGGCTCAAAGGATTCTGGGGATTTTGACAGTTGGGATTTGAAAAGTGTTGGCTCATTTGAACATTCCGTCAATGTAAGTCTATGGGATTTTTCCCAAATTTAATCGCCATTTTTAGGAAAATCGTAAGTCCGATCAGTTAGAAAAGATATAGCAACTAACTTCAGATCAGTCTGAAGATCTGGGCTGAGTTTGGAGTTTGTAGAGTTAAAGCCCTAGGACGAGTTAGAGTTGATAATTTTAGTCTCAGAAGAAGAATAATAATAACTAGATAGTAAAGTTTGTCAAGACAAACTTTAGGTTGGCTTGAGAAAGCTGGACCAGAAAGTTTGAAAAATTTTGAAAAGTTTATAGTTTAAAAAGTTTACGTAGTTTTAAAAAGTTTTGCATTTGATGGTTTTCAGTCTGTAATGGTTTGAAGTCTAACGTAGTTTTAAAAGGTTAAAGTTTGAATGTTTTGAAGGCAATACAGTCTGTCAGAGATAGATAGATAGATAGATAGATAGATAGTAATGGTTAGATTATAGATAGATAGATAGATAGATAGATAGATAAGTAGATAGATAACAATTAGCAAGTTACTAGAATGATTCTAGCATGATTAGCATTTTACTAGCATGTTGTTAACATGTTTAACATTTTATTAACATGATAACAGGGGTGGTTGCTAGGGTGTTGCTATGCGGTTGCTAAGGTAACGGGGTGGTTGCTAGGGTGTTGCTATGCGGTTGCTAGGGTACTTGGGGTGGTTGCTAGGCCGGTTGCTAAGATACCCAGGGTGGTTGCTAAGGTGTTGCTATGCTGTTGCTAAGGTATCCAAGGTGGTTGCTAAGGTGTTGCTATGCGGTTGCAAGGGTAACAAGGGTGGTTGCTAGTCTGTGGCTATGCCGTTGCTAGGGTATCCAGGATGGTTGCTAAGGTGTTGCAATGCGGTTGCTAGGGTAACAGGGGTGGTTGCTAGGGTGTTGCTATGCGGTTGCTAAGGTAACAGGGGTGGTTGCTAGGGTGTTGCTATGCAGTTGCTAGGGTACCCAGGGTGGTTGCTAAGGTGTTGCTATGCGGTTGCTAAGGTAACAGGGGTGGTTGCTAGGGTGTTGCTATGCCATTGCTAAGGTATCCAAGGTGGTTGCTAGGGTGTTGCTATGCGGTTGCTAAGGTAACGGGGTGGTTGCTAGGGTGTTGCTATGCGGTTGCTAGGGTACTTGGGGTGGTTGCTAGGCCGGTTGCTAAGGTACCCAGGGTGGTTGCTAAGGTGTTGCTATACCGTTGCTAGGGTATCCAGGGTGGTTGCTAGGGTGTTGCTATGCGGTTGCTAGGGTACCCAGGGTGGTTGCTAGGGTGTTGCTATGCGGTTGCTAAGGTATCCAGGGTGGTTGCTAGGGTGTTGCTATGCGGTTGCTAGGGTACCCAGGGTGGTTGCTAATGTGTTGCTATGCGGTTGCTAAGGTAACAGGGGTGGTTGCTAGGGTGTTGCTATGCAGTTGTTAAGGTAACAGGAGTCGTTGCTAGGGTGTTGCTATGCGGTTGCTAGGGTACTTGGGGTGCCCAGGGTGGTTGCTAAGGATGTTTCTAGCATGATTAGCAGGTTGCTAGCATGTTTCTAACATGACTAGCATGTTGCTAGTATGTTTCTAGCATGATTAGCAAGTTGCTAGCATATTTCTAGCATGATTAGCATGTTGCTAGCATGTTTTTAACATGATTAGCAAGTTGTTAGCATGTTGCTAGCATGTTCCTAACACGATTAGCAAGTTGTTAGCATGTTTTTAACATGATTAGCAAGTTGCTAGCATGTTTTTAGAATGATTAGCAAGTTGCTAGCATGTTTTTAACATGATTAGCAAGTTGTTAGCATGTTGCTAGCATGTTCCTAACATGATTAGCAAGTTGCTAGCATGTTTCTAGCATGATTAGCATGTTTCTAGCATGTTTTTAACATGATTAGCAAGTTGTTAGCAAGTTGCTAGCATGTTTTTAGAATGATTAGCAAGTTGCTAGCATGTTTTTAGAATGATTAGCAAGTTGCTAGTATGTTTCTAACATGATTAGCAAGTTGCTAGCATGTTTCTAGCATGATTAACAAGTTGCTAGCATGTTTCTAGCATGATTAGCATGTTTCTAGCATGTTTTTAACATGATTAGCAAGTTGTTAGCAAGTTGCTAGCATGTTTTTAGAATGATTAACAAGTTGCTAGCATGTTTTTAGAATGATTAGCAACTTGCTAGTATGTTTCTAGCATGATTAGCAAGTTGCTAACATGTTTCTAGCATGATTAGCAAGTTACTAGCATGTTGTTAGTCTGTTTCTAACATGATTAGCATGTTGTTGGCATGTTATTAGCATGATTAGCCAGTTACTAGCATGTTACTAGCATGATTAGCAGGCTACTAGCATGACTCTAGTTTGGCTAGCGATAGATAGATAGATAGATAGATAGATAGATAGATAGATAGATAGATAGATAGATAAATAAATAGATAGATGAGTTTGAATGAGTTTGAATGGATTAGAAATACATTACATAGAAGGGAAGCTTGATTGAGTCTCAAAGGATTCTGGGAGTTTTGACAGTTGGAATTTGAAAAGTGTTGGCTCATTTGAACATTCCGTCAATGGAAGTCTATGGGATTTTTCCCAGTTTTAAACGTCATTTTTAGGAAAACCGTAAGTCCGATCAGTTTGAAGAGATATAGCAACTCGAGTCAGACCAGTCTGAAGATCTAGGCTGAGTTTGGAGTTTGTAGAGTTAAAGCTCTAGGAGGAGTAGCGTTTGAAAATTTGGCTAAGAAGAATAATAATAATAATAATAATAATAATAAGCTTAAGTAGCAGATCAGTAGGTTGGCTTTCTCAAGCCAACCTAATAACTAGATAAAAAAGTTCGTCAAGACAAACTTTAAGTTGGCTTGAGAAAGCCGGACCAGAAAGTTTGAAAAAGTATGAAAAGTTTAAAAAGTTTGAAAACTTTAAAAAAGTTAAGAAGTTTCAAAAGTTTAAATAGTTTAAGAAGTTTAAGATGTTTTAAGTTTGGATGGTTTTCAGTCTGAAATATTTAGAAGTTTTAAAGTTTGAATGTAGTCTGTCAGATAGATAGATAGATAGATAGATAGATAGATAGATAGATAGATAGATAGATAGATAGTATTGGTCAGATTATCAATCGACAGAAAGATAGATGATTCTAACATTATTACCAAGTTACTAGCATGTTGCTAGTCTGTTTCTAGCATGATTAACAAGTTGTTAGCATGTTTTTAGCATGATTAGCAAAGTTGCTAACATGATTAGCATGTCGCTTGCATGTTTGTAGCATGATTAGCAAAGTTGCTAGCATGTTTCTAACATGATTAGCATGTCGCTAGCATGTTTCTAACATTATTAGCAAAGTTGCTAGCATGTTTCTAACATGATTAGCATGTCGCCAGCATGTTTCTAGCATGATTAGCAAAGTTGCTAGCATGTTTCTAACATGATTAGCAAAGTTGCTAGCATGTTTCTAGCATGTCGCTAGCATGTTTCTAGCATGATTAGCATGTCGTTAACATGTTTCTAGCATGATTAGCAAAGTTGCTAGCATGTTTCTAACATGATTAGCATGTCGCTAGCATGTTTATAGCATGATTAGCAAAGTTGCTAGCATGTTTCTAACATGATTAGCAAAGTTGCTAGCATGTTTCTAGCATGATTAGCATGTCGCTAGCATGTTTCTACCATGACTAGCATGTCGCTAGCATGTTTCTAGCATGATTAGCATGTCACTAGCATGTTCCTAGCATGATTAGCAAAGTTGCTAACAGGTTTCTAGCATGATTAGCATGTTGCTAGCATGTTTCTAGCATGATTAGCATGTTGCTAGCCTGTTTCTAGCATGATTAGCATGTCGTTAGCCTGTTTCTAGCATGATTAGCATGTCATTAGCATGTTTCTAGCATGATTAACATGTCGTTAGCATGTTTCTAATGTGATTAGCAAGTTGCTAGCATGTTTATAGCATGATTAGCAAACTTGCTAGCATGTTACTAGCATGATTAGCCAGTTACTAGCATGTTACTAGCATGATTAGCGAAGTTGCTAGCATGTTACTAGCATGATTTGCCAGTTACTAGCATGTTACTAGCATGATTAGCAGGCTACTAGCATGACTCTAGTTTGGCTAGTGATAGATAGATAAGGTTAGATGATAGATAGATAGATAGATAGATAGATAGATAGATAGATAGATAGATAGATAGATAGATAGATAAGGTTAGATGATAGATAGATAGATAGATAGATAGATAGATAGATAGATAAGGTTAGATGATAGATAGATAGATAGATAGATAGATAGATAGATAGATAGATAGATAGATAAGGTTAGATGATAGATAGATAGATAGATAGATAGATAGATAGATAAGGTTAGATGATAGATAGATAGATAGATAGATAGATAGATAGATAGATAGATAGATAAGGTTAGATGATAGATAGATAGATAGATAGATAGATAGATAGATAGATAGATAAGGTTAGATGATAGATAGATAGATAGATAGATAGATAGATAGATAGATAGATAGATAGATAGATAGATAAGGTTAGATGATAGATAGATAGATGATAGATAGATAGATAGATAGATAGATAGATAGATAGATAGATAGATAGATAGATAAGGTTAGATGATAGATAGATAGATAGATAGATAGATAGATATATAGATAGATAGATAGATAGATAGATAGATAAGGTTAGATGATAGATAGATAGATAGATAGATAGATAGATAGATAGATAGATAGATAAGGTTAGATGATAGATAGATAGATGATAGATAGATAGATAGATAGATAGATAGATAGATAGATAGATAGATAGATAGATAGATAGATAGATAGATGGATAGATAAGGTTAGATGATAGATAGATAGATAGATAGATAGATAGATAGATAGATAGATAAGGTTAGATGATAGATAGATAGATAGATAGATAGATAGATAAGGTTAGATGATAGATAGATAGATAGATAGATAGATAGATAGATAGATAGATAGATGGATAGATAGATAGATAGATAGATAGATAGATAGATAGATAGATAAGGTTAGATGATAGATAGATAGATAGATAGATAGATAGATAGATAGATAGATAGATAGATAGATAGATAGATAGATAGATAAGGTTAGATGATAGATAGATAGATAGATAGATAGATAGATAGATAGATAGATAGATAGATAGATAGATAGATAAGGTTAGATGATAGATAGATAGATAGATAGATAGATAGATAGATAGATAGATAAGGTTAGATGATAGATAGATAGATAGATAGATGAGTCTGAATGAGTTTCAATGAGTTTCAATGGATTAGAAATACAGTACATAGAAGGGAAGTTTGATTGAGGCTCAAAGGATTCTGGGGATTTTGACAGTTGGGATTTGAAAAGTGCTGACTCATTTGAACATTCCGTCAATGTAAGTCTATGGGATTTTTCCCAGTTTTAAACGTCATTTTTAGGAAAACCGTAAGTCCGATCAGTTAGAAAAGATATAGCACACCCGGCCATATCAGTCTGAAGATCTGGGCTGAGTTTGGAGTTTGTAGAGTTAAAGCTCTAGGACGAGTTAGAGTTAACAGTTTTAGTAAGAAGAATAATAATAATAATAATAAGTTTAAATAGCATATCAGTAAGTTGGCTTTCTCAAGCCAACTTAATAACTAGATAAAAAAGTTTGTCAAGACAAACTTTAAGTTGGCTTGAGAAAGCCGGACCAGAAAGTTTGAAAAAGTTTGAAAAGTTAAAAAAGTTTGAAAAGTTAAGAAGTTTGAAAAGTTTAAATAGTTTAAGAAGTTTTAAGTTTGGATGGTTTTCAGTCTGAAATTTATATTTAGAAGTTTTAAAGTTTGAATGTAGTCTTTCAGATAGATAGATAGATAATTAGCAAGTTGCTAGCATGTTTCTAGCATGATTAGCAAAGTTGCTAGCAGGTTTCTAGCTTGATTAGCATGTTGCTAGCATGTTTCTAGCATGATTAGCAAAGTTGCTAGCATGTTTCTAACATGATTAGCATTTTGCTAGCATGTTTCTAGCATGATTAGCAAGTTGGTAGCATGTTTCTAGCATGATTAGCAAAGTTGCTAGCATGTTTCTAACATGATTAGCAAAGTTGCTAGCATGTTTTTAGCATTAATAGCCAGTTGTTAGCATGTTTCTAGCATGATTAGCAAAGTTGCTAGCATGTTTCTAGCATGATTAGCCAGTTGCTAGCATGTTTCTAGCATGATTAGCAAGTTTCTTGCACGTTTCTAGCATGATTCGCATTTTGCTAGCATGTTTCTAGCATGATTAGCCAGTTGCTAGCATGTTTCTAGCATGATTAGCAAGTTGCTAGCATGTTTCTAGCATGATTCGCATTTTGCTAGCATGTTTCTAGCATGATTAACCAGTTGCTAGCATGTTTCTAGCATGATTAGCTAGTTGCTAGCATGATTAGCAAGTTGCTAGCATGTTTCTAGCATGATTAGCAAAGTTGCTAGCATGTTTCTAGCATGATTAGCAAGTTGCTAGCATGTTTCTAGCATGATTAGCAAAGTTGCTAGCATGTTTCTAGCATGATTAGCCAGTTGCTAGCATGTTTCTAGCATGATTAGCCAGTTGCTAGCATGTTTCTAGCATGATTAGCCAGCTGTTAGCATGTTTCTAGCATGATTAGCAAAGTTGCTAGCATGTTTCTAGCATGATTAACCAGTTGCTAGCATGTTTCTAGCATGATTAGCTAGTTGCTAGCATGATTAGCAAGTTGCTAGCATGTTTCTAGCATGATTAGCAAAGTTGCTAGCATGTTTCTAGCATGATTAGCCAGTTGCTAGCATGTTTCTATCATGATTAGCCAGTTGCTAGCATGATTCTGGTTGCTAGCCATAGATAGTAATGGTTAGATGATAGATAGATAGATAGATAGATAGATAGATAGATAGATAGATAGATAGATAGATAGATAGATAGATAGATGAGTTTGAATGAGTTTAAATGAGTTTAAATGGATTAGAAATACAGTACATAGAAGGGAAGCTTGATTGAGTCTCAAAGGATTCTGGGAGTTTTGACAGTTGGAATTTGAAAAGTGTTGGCTCATTTGAACATTCCGTCAATGTAAGTCTATGGGATTTTTCCCAGTTTTAAACGTCATTTTTAGGAAAACCGTAAGTCCGATCAGTTACAAAAAAAGATATAGCACACCCGGCCATATCAGTCTGAAGATCTGGGCTGAGTTTGGAGTTTGTAGAGTTAAAGCTCTAGGACGAGTTAGAGTTCACAGATTTAGTCTCAGAAGAAGAATAATAATAAGAAGAAGAAGTTTAAATAGTAGATCAGTAAGTTGGCTTTCTCAAGCCAACTTAATAATAAGTTTAAATAGCATATCAGTAAGTTGGCTTTCTCAAGCCAACTTAATAATCTTAAATAGTAGATCAGTAAGTTGGCTTTCTCAAGCCAACTTAATAAATTAAACAATATTGGGCTAATTGCACTACCCTGCGGAGTTCCATTTAGAATGCTATAAGATTCTGACATTTCTTCTCCAATTTTAACCTGAAAAGTACGTTCAAATAGAAAGTCTAAAACCCAGTTATAGAATTTTCCACCTATACCAATTTTATTCAGCTTAATTAGCAGACCTTCCCTCCACAAAGTGTCATAAGCCTTTTCTATGTCAAAGAATACTGCAAACATATACTCTTTCATTATATAAGCTTTTTTGACTTCATTTTCAAATAGTATCAAAGCATCTGCTGTAGATCTACCTTTCCTAAAACCACACTGAAATGTTGATAACATTTCCCTTTTCTCCAGGATGTAGTTCAGTCGCCTTACTATCATTTTTCCCATTACTTTACATAGCGTAGAAGTAAGAGCGATAGGTCTATAACTACTAGGATTTGTTATGTCCTTCCCAGGCTTAACTAGAGGAAGTACAATTGCAGTCTTCCATTGTTTAGGAAGGACACCCTCATTCCAAATATAGTTATATAATTCCAATAGTGTTTCTAATACTTCACGTGGTAATTCCTTTAAAATTTTATAACTTATCATATCTTTACCTGGTGTTGTATTCTTTGAACTATTAATAGCTGTTTTTAATTCAAAATAGTTAAACTCATCATCCAAAATACTATTAAAGTCTTGTTTTTTCTTGCAAGAATTTCCATATATATTCATAATTTGTTGCTGCCTTTCTAAGAATGCATCATCTAAATTTTCAATACTGTGAGCTCTAGCAAATGTTTGAGCCAGCATTGCAGCTTTATCTTTATTTGTAATGGCTACCTTACCCTTTTCCTCCATTACAGGTATCCTTTTAAAGCTATCAATTCCATTCATCTTCTTTATCATACGCCAGACTGCACTTATTCCGGTTTCTCTCCCTATAGTATTGCAAAAGTTTTGCCATGCCATCTTCTTCGTATTTTTAATAACCTTTTTAACATAAGCCCTTTTCTTTTGATAATCTAATACTGCTTCTGGGGTGAGTGTTCTTTTAAAAATTTAAATGCTTTATTCCTTTCTCTGATTGCTTTCGAACATTCCTCTGACCACCAAGGTACATGACTACTAACCATCTGGGGGGGGGGGGGGGGGGGGACTAATATAGGGATAGGGATAATGGTACATTTCCCATGGGTTCCGGCTGATGCTGGGGTGGAGGGAAATGAGGAAGTGATTGTCTGGCTAAGATGGCTCTGAAGCATTCACTTATTGAAATTAATACAGCTATTAGCTAATCTGAAATCAAGAGAATAACAGGTTTTAATAGAATGTGAAGCTTATGAAAGAGAAAGATGTCAACTTAAAAATTCGGATTGATGGGATATGACAAAGTGTCATTCAAGACCCTAATAGGGAATAGACAAATGCAATCAAGAATTAATGAGGAACTGTTCAATTATTTAAAAAAAGACAGGAAATATGGAAAGAATATGATTTTGTAGTAATTAGCAGGTTTTTTTTTTTTTTTTTTGTTGTTGTTGTTGTTGTTGTTTTTATTGTTTTGTTTAGTTTTTTTCTTTTCTTTCTTTTTTACCAAATCTATGTACACTCCACACTCCAGGGCTGCGTTTCCCGATAACGATTGATCTTAGCGCTTAAGAGCGTTTTCTACGAGTCATTTTGCGAACGTTCGTTATTGTTTCACGTGCGTTTCCCAAAAATGCACTTAACACAATTGCACGTAGCCCTGCTTTAAGTGCTACTTAGGAGTCGCTATCCCTTGGTCAAGTGCTGAAATGTCACGCTGTAGAATGGCTCGTCATTGTCACATTTTTTTGAGTTCCTCCTTTATTTGTGTCATCTTTAAAGCACATTATTTTCTGTTAAATACAACATTTGTACTACCCTCGAAATGTCCATATACAACAGTGTACTTTTTTTTCATTCTAACATTTATTATGTCATTTTTATTTTATTTCTGTATTCGTTATTATTTCTATATTGAATTGTGTAATGAGTAGAAAATAGAAATGAATAAAAATATACGTACAAATAAAATGAAAAATGACTTTGAAGAGAAGTACATTTTAGGTGCAATTTGCCGGTTGTCCAGCAGGAGCCCTCATAACTCTGTCTCCTTACGATGCACTTAAGGCTTTACGATTACTCCAGAGCACTCGTAGATCTACGAAGATTTTCAAGTGCTACTTAAGTTACGATGTTTTTGGGAAACAGACCGTAATATTAAGATCAGTCGTACGATCATTTTTACGAACGTCTTAGGCTTAGGATGCTTTTGGGAAACGCAGCCCAGATTAGTAGGTGGAGGTAATGCAGCTTTTACGTTGGTTTGGCAAAACCGCCAAAAAACATCAGAAGAAGAAACAGAAGAAGAAGCAGGAAGATGGAAGAAAATAGAAACAAGGACGAGGAGCAAAACAACTAGAAGTTGATGTTGTTTTTTTACAACTGTAAATTGTTAAACGACTTAAGCCTTGTTAACGCTTTATTTATGTTACTCAAATTATTTAAAACTTAATCTAAATTGGTTGGTACACTGTGCAATGTGGTTGTATCGTCGCGCTGTAGAGCTCAGCGTGTGGAGTTCTAGTTCGATCCCATCGCCTCGCCTCGTTCGTTAAGACAAAACACTCCAGCTTCAATCAAGACTGCAACGAGGTTAGGCCTCTGTAATGTTGTTAATGTGTTTCTGTGTGTGTTTGTGGGAACTAATGTACAACTTGCAATAAGTTGTTTTGATCTAAGAATGTAGTGACGCGCTTCAAACGAAACTGAAAGCAGATGTGGGACGAACATGGAAACAAAAATAGTCCTTTGTGTCTACCAAACAAAATTAGTTAAGAAATTTTAAATAGTTTTTTTTCTCTCTCTTCATGTGTTATTATCACTATAATCTAAATAAAATAAGTGTGAGTTTGTGATAGTAACCTACAATACACGCGCTTGATCGTGCTGAGTTGAAATGATCCCTTTTGCGGAGAAACGAAACGTTTTTTTTTTTTTTTTTTTTTTTTTTTTTTTTACGTGATTTTTGCGCTATATTTAATAAAACAACGTCACTTTTCAATCGATGCTATTTCATGAAATTTAAATAATGTCACTTTTATGTTTGAATGTGGCATGTAATAGATTGCGGTAGCTTCCTGTTTATTGCTAAATTCAGCTCTCTACTGCCATCAGAACTCCGCTTTACTGCTTCACTTTACTAATCAGACTTTGGTTTGATTTTAAACTTTGATTGGTTTAGCCTATTTATTTATTTATTTATTTATTTATGCCCCAGATAATGGTATATTTTCACAGAGATGTTTGGCCTACTAAGACAGCATAGTCTACGACACGCGAATCTGATCTGTACTGTTGCTTAAAAAGTATTTACTTTATAAACGTTATACTTTAGACTATAGTTTTAACTATAGAAATTACACAATCTGTGGAAAAAAATAATTGATATGTTTTTATGCGTTTATGTGTATGACTCCTCTCAACTGTATTATAAATGGGTTTCTTTTTCAGTGCTAACACTATTCAACTTGATTTTCAGCACCTTGTACATTGTGACCGTTTAGTTGTGAAAATGGTCAATAGGAAAAAGAAGCTTAACATAATCTGCTAAAACACACACAGGCTATGTTAGCCTATATTCATATGTGTGTAAAGTCAATATAATATGTTTCTTGAATCTCATATGTTATGTTAGCCTATTTTACCATATGTTTTCATGTTTTTTTTTTTTTCTATTGGTGCGAAAGGCCTTTACTGTCAGTATAGCTGTTTGTCATTAAACATTAATTGACATTGATCGAGTAAACTTGGATTAAAAAAAATCGGTTACATCGGTTGGTTCACTGTATTTTAAGTGCAATTTCGTTTTATCGTCGCACTGTAAAGAACAGCGTGTGGAGTTCTAGTTCGATCTTCTCATCGCTTCGTTCGTTACGACAAAACATTCGATAGCTTTAATCAGGACTGCAACAAATTGCCTCTGTAATGGTGTTGAGGTGTTTCTGTTGGTTTTGCTGGATGGTCTTGCTGTTAAGGTTTTTATATGAATATAACTGTAAAGCTATAATTGTCTATTTTTAAATGTTTAAAATTTAAATCTTATTTATTTATCTATTTATTTGATGATTATTCAGCCAAAAATTATTCACAGACTGACAGTGCGTAATTTAATATGTGTTTAATATCAAATTTCTGTTCTGATGTGATTTGTGTTTACTTTATATTAATTAGGTCTTCTGTGAGGTGGAGACATGGACGATGTCCTGGTAAGTTGACTTAACCTTTGTGTTGTGTGTCACACTGAGCATGGGGAAAAGAAAGAAGTAGAGCTTTTTGGTAAAGGACATCATAGCACTGTTTACAGAAAAATAAATGAGGCCTTCAAAGAAAAGAACACAGTCCCTACAGTCAAACATGGTGGAGCTTCAAAGATATTTTGGGGTTGCTTTGCTGCTTCTGGCACTGGTTCCCTTTTCTATGTGTGAACAGTGTCATGAAATCTGATGATTAATAAAGAATTTGGGGTGCAGTGTCAGAAAGCTGCGTTTCCACCAGAGGTTATGGGTCTTCCAGCAGGACAATGACCCAAAAGCACTCAGAAATGGTTACAAACAAAGCGCTGGAGAGTTCTGAAATGGCCAGCAATGAGATCTGAATCCCATAGAACACCTGTGGAGAGATCTCAAAACAGCAGTTGGGAGAAGACATCCTTCAAATCAGAATGACCTGAAGCAGTTTGCAAAAGTAGAGTTGTCCAAAATTCAAGTAGAGACGTATAAGAAACTCATTCATGGTTACAGGAAGCGACTGATTTCAGTAATTTTTTTTTTTTAATTTTTTTTTTTTTTTTTTTTTTAGCTGGGCTGCTATCTGTAGCAGATCAATATATATGTATATGTACCCTTTTTCTAATACAGCCATGAGTCTTTATGGGAAAGATGCAACAAGTTTTTCACACCTGGATTTGGGGATCCTCTGCCATTCCTCCATGCAGATCCTCTCCAGTTCTGTCAGGTTGGATGGTAAATGTTGGTGGACAGCCAAATTTAGGTCTCTCCAGAGATGCTCAATTGGGTTTAAGTCAGGGCTCTGGCTGGGCCATTCAAGAACAGTCACGTAGTTGTTGTGAAGCCACTCCTTCGTTATTTTAGCTGTGTGCTTAGGGTCATTGTCTTGTTGGAAGGTAAACCTTCGGCCCAGTCTGAGGTCCTGAGCACTCTGGAGAAGGTTTTCATCCAGGATATCCCTGTACTTGGCCGCATTCATCTTTCCCTCGATTGCAACCAGTCGTCCTGTCCCTGCAGCTGAAAAACACCCCCACAGCATGATGCTGCCACCACAATGCTTCACTGTTGGGACTGTATTGGACAGGTGATGAGCAGTGCCTGGTTTTCTCCACACATACCGCTTAGAATTAATGGCAAAAAGTTCTATCTTGGTCTCATCAGACCAGAGAATCTTTTTTTTCACCATCTTGGAGTCCTTTAGGTTTTTTTAGCAGACTCCATGCGGGCTTTCATGTGTCTTTCACTGAGGAGAGGCTTCCGTCAGGCCACTCTGCCATAAAGCCCCGACTGGTGGAGGGCTGCAGTGATGGTTGACTTTCTACAACTTTCTCCCATCTCCCAACTGCATCTCTGGAGCTCAGCCACAGTGATCTTTGGGTTCTTCTTTACTTCTCTCACCAAAGAAGAGAGGATGAATTTCCGTCTTGTAAATCCCACAGCTCAGATTCAGCGCAGCGCATTCAATTAGCAGGCGGTGCCCATCGGCATAGATCAACTAACACGCTCATTATAAAAGTGTTTAAACCTCCAAATACATTTACTTGCACATACATGTGCACATATTTCAGATATTTCATAATACAGTGAGCACGTTTGTGAATTTTAATAATAAAAAAAGGAAAAACGATATAAAAATGATACATGTGTCATACAGCGCTATTGTGGCTGCGTTGTGTCACCTGACAACACGACACGTCGTGTTTTATGGCATTTTTGGTATTTGTCCCCTTAAATGCAAATGACCTGGTGTTCCCAGAGAAGAGGGCAGAGCTTAAAGAGCTTGTGTTCTGGTTCAAGCCATTGCAAATAAACATTCCACTATTACACCAGTCTGTTAACTTTACAGAGAACATACTCAGTTTAAAATTCAGTCATCTGATTGTACTGTGCATAGTAAATGCACGTTTATGAATTACACAGATGAGGATCACAATGTGTTTTAAAAATAACTCATGGTGCCTTCACATGCTATTACAAAACAGTATTTTATGTGAATTTGGTGGACACTATTAATAAACAGTACTACTTTTTTTTCCCCTTGTAAAGATGCATGACTACAACAGACTCTCTGAGGATGGTGATGATAGCGATTCCTCAAATAGAAGCATTGGAGAGCCTCCTTCATTCAATGGTGAGTGAATTTAATGAAGAATTTGAGCAACAGTCAATCAGTTTTGAGTAAGCAGCATGCAGGAAATCACCGTCTGAAATCACAATGTGGTGTTACAAATAATAATACAAAATATAGAATTATGTTGCAAAAAATAAACAGCTGTAAACACATTTTAAACTGTTTTGAACTGTTACATGTACAAAATGCAGCAGTGCTTAGTGTCTTCAGTGGTCCAATTGTGTCAAAGCTCTTGGGGGGTTCCCAAATTTACTCTGTTTTTCGCATAAAGATATTGGAAGACTGGGAATGCAGCACCACTTGTCTGTAATATGTTTATAGTTTTTATGGTCAGTTTTTGCAATAAATACCTGTCACTGTACTTTTATTTGTATTATTGTTCAGAAGTGGATACATTTAGGGTAGGGGTGAGGTTAGGTGCCCCAAAATATCTATAAAAGTATACATTTATATAAAATTATTTCTATTTTTGCAAATGCATGCAAACAATTAAATGTGACACATACTGCAAACAACTAAAAGCAATGGAGGGCCCTGCATGTCCAGAAGTGACACTAAAGGGGTACCCTGAGGCTTATACAATATCTTCTTTTCTGTTTCTGTTTTGCTTGTATCGAAGTAGTAGTATTTTGTAGGAATGACACCAAATTTTGATTGTAGAAGTGTTAGAAAAACATGGATACACCATAAAAGAAGAAGTTGGACGAGGGGCAACAGGAATAGTGTTTCTGGTGACTAAGGGCGAGAAAGATCAGTTTGTGGTCAAACAGATGAATTCAAGAGATGTAAGTACAATTAAGCATTTATGTAATCAATGATATACTGATGTATTGAAAATGTTAATCACATCTTTTGTTTGCTATTAAATATGCCGCCTTGTTGTTGTTGTTGTTGTTGTTTGGCTATAACAAATAAAAAATGCAATTGTTCCCCTCAGAGGAAGGAGCTGGCTACAGTCAAAAAGGAAATCAAGATCTTGATGAAACTGATTCATGGATATATTGTTTCTTATGTGGATTCATTTGAAGGTGTGTTCATTCAAGTTGGAAAATAACATTTTGGAGTCTATGCACTGATAGTTAAGGTTATTTTTTTTAGACCAAAGGAAAGTAATGTTCCTCATTCCAAAATGAACAAAATGAACTAAACTAAATATGTGTAGTTGTCATCTGTGAAATAAACCCATTACACTTATAAATACATAATATTGGTTAATGTCTCCTCTGTATTTTATTTATTTTAGATAAACAATCTGGACTCTTTTATATTGTGATGGAGTATTGTGCAGGAGGAGATCTTTTTAAGAAAATGCAGACACAAAAAGAGAAAGGGTTTTTTGAAGAACAACAGGTAAGTGATTGTGTAGACATTTTAGACCAATTATTTATTATATTTATTTATTTAGGTATTTATTTATTTATTTATTTATTATTTATTTTTTTATTTATTTTTTTCAAAAGTCAAGAATGAAGGAAAATTAGGGCTGGACAATGATTAAATGATTAGCAAAGAAGATTTTGCTCAAAAAATAGTATTGTTGTTATTAATTACGATTATTGTCATATTTTTAACTTTTTTTTTTTTTTTTTAACCATAACATAACATCTTGTGTAGGGAGTGTTACTGATTCTAGATAACAACATTTCTAAATTAAAATAGAAAAAAAAAAGCTTTTGATTTTAAAAAAAAAAAAGGTGGGTGAATATCACAGACTATTACGCTTAATAAATCAAGAGAACAAAAACAGACCACGATTAAAATACAATTAAGCATGCAGCCCTAAAAAAAGAAAAAAAAAATGTTTCTCTCTTTACTAAAACATATATGGAACAAAAAGAAAATAAGAAAATAAAGGTGGAGAAATATATATGTATATATATACATATATATATATATATATATATATATATATATATATATATATATTTATGTATGTGTAATTTCTGCAGATGTTCAAAAAAATTAAAGATGTTTCACACCGACTGTGGAAAATATATATTTACCAGTGGGTTCATCCAATACAGTCTCAAGATAGATACAGGGGTGGAGCTTATTTTATTTATCCCTTTACAGCTTGACTATGGTGTCAATTTAGTAAATAATTAGTCAGCTTGATACTGTTCCGAAACCGAATGTCATATATAAACTCACTGCTTTATTCATGTGTATCATGTATCATGTGTGCAGATTCTTGACTGGTTTGTTCAGATTTGTCTGGCCCTGCAGTACATTCATGAAAACAATGTGCTTCACAGAGATATAAGACCACAGGTAGATATTGACATATCTCAATAAATGATTTAACGCCACATATATGACTTACAAGTTTTCTGCATTCATTTTAGAATGTTTTTCTGACTGAAGATGGCTATGTCAATCTAGGAGATTTTGGATCCTCAATAATATTGGAAAGGTAAAACATTAATGAGAATCCTCTCTTATTTCTAAAACATGACACAGTTTCTCTGCACAAGTGCAGGTCAGTGTTCTTTTCTTCTGGCAATAGGGACTTTAATGGCAACTGTTTCCCTCTTATAGGCAGATGGGGGGAGGATGGGGGGTTTTAAAATCTTCAAGATTTTATAATTTTGAATACACTGATTTTCCTTTTTCAGAACTAAAGCATATGCAGCATCAATTGTGAGTGCAAAGAACTATATCAGTCCAGAGGTTCTTCAAAAGAAATATAATTCCAAAAGGTACAGTGAATGTACATTACATTCTCATATGCGCATATAACATTTATCTTTGACAATGATTGCTAGAATTATGAAGTGTTAACCAAAGTAAAGTAAACTTGATTATTGCATTTTTGTAATGCAGTGTGCTTTGCTTCATTAATTACAGTTTTGTGGCTTTTTTTTTTTTTTTCCCCATTGTTATCCATGTCTTTGTAGTGACATTTGGTCATTGGGATGGCTACTCCATGATCTCTGCATGCTGGATGTGTGGATGAGTATTTATGTTTTTCCTTCTCAAAAATCAATGCATTAAATTAAAAGCAAATTGCAAAAATAGTATTTGGTTTATGGTATATGTATTATATGTTTTTTTGCAACAGAAAGCAGTTGAAGGATGGCATTAATAATTCAGTTATTTGTCTGACTCCAATATAATTATACTGGAACCACTAAATTTGTTGTTTTTCTTTAACCTCTTTTTTTTAAGGAGGAAAAAAAAAAAAAATAGAAAAGAAAAGAAAATGTGTGACCTAACCTGATCGCAGTAAAAATTCAATTTTTCTCAATTCAATTCCAATTTATTTGTATAGCGCTTTTCACAAT
Organism: Cirrhinus mrigala; assembly: GCA_036247105.1. Lineage (NCBI taxonomy): Eukaryota > Metazoa > Chordata > Actinopteri > Cypriniformes > Cyprinidae > Cirrhinus > Cirrhinus mrigala. The sequence continues at coordinate 45,400,579 of CM070028.1, read as the reverse complement.
ACATATCGTTGCAAAGCAGCTTTACACCAAATTGACATTTTTACAATATATGTAGTAGTAGCTTGATGTACATATGGCAGAGATGTGTGGTAAAGATCAATTAATGACGTAATCAAACAGACAAAGAACACTATAAATTAGTAGCATAATTCGGTAGTGCTGTATGTTGTTTCAGGGTTGGCATCATCTCTTCTTAAGTGTTCTGGATCCACCCTGGAGCTTGTGAATTCCTAGTTACCATGGGATGTCAATCCCATGGCAGAAACAGAGAACAAATAGGAACATAATTAGCGTAGCTGCTGTTCAAACTAAGAAAAGGAAGATTTGTTAAACCAGACCTAAAAGATTAATAATGAACATTTGATCAGATATAACTGCACGGAAAGTTTATGAGATGTATTATTTGAATGCTTGGCTAAAAAGATGTGTCTTTAATCTAGATTTAAACAGAGAGAGTGTGTCTGAACCCCGAACGTTATCAGGAAGGCTGTTCCAGAGTTTGGGTGCCAAATGTGAAAAAGCTCTACCTCCTTTAGTGGACTTTGCTATCCTAGGAACTACCAACAGTCCAGAGTTTTGCGACCTTAGGGAGCGTTATGGATTGTAGCGTGGTAGAAGACTAGTTAGGTACGCAGGAGCTAAACCGTTAAGTGCCTTATAGGTAAGAAGTGCTATTTTGTAGCAGATGCGGAACCTAATAGGTAGCCAGTGCAGAGACTTTAAAATTGGGGTAATATAATCATATTTTCTTGACCTGGTAAGGACTCTAGCAGCTGCATTTTGGACTGTCTGTAGCTTGTTTATTGAAGATGCAGGACAACCACCTAGTAGTGCATTACAATAGTCCAGTCTAGAGGTCATGAATGCGTGAACTAGCTTTTCTGCATCAGAAACAGGTAACATGTTTCGCAGCTTGGCAATGTTTCTAAGATGGAAGAATGTTGTTTTTGTAACATGAGAAATATGATTTTCAAAAGACAAGTTGCTGTCTAATATAACACCCAGGCTTTTGACTGTAGTGGAAGTAACAGTACATCCGTCTAGTTGTAAATTGTAAGTCAGAAGATTCTGTGTATTGTTTTTAGGTCCAATAAGTAATATCTCTGTCTTATCTGAATTTAATAGCAGAAAATGATTGGTCATCCAATCTTTTACATTTTTAACACACTCTATTAACTTCGATAATTCAGACGTTTCATCTGGTCTTGTTGAGATATATAGTTGAGTATCATCAGCATAACAATGGAAACTAATCCCGTGTTTTCTAATAATATTACCAAGGGGCAGCATGTATATTGAAAATAGTAGAGGACCTAGAACAGATCCTTGTGGCACTCCATACTTTACTGGTGATAACTGAGATGACTCCCCATTTAAATAAACATAGTGGTAGCGATCAGACAGGTAGGATCTAAACCATCTTAAAGCCTGCCCTTGGATACCTGCATAATTGTGTAGTTGATCTATTAGTATATCATGATCTATAGTGTCGAACGCAGCACTAAGATCAAGTAAAACTAGCAATGAGATGCAGCCTTGCTCTGACACAAGAAGCAAGTCATTAGTGATTTTAACAAGTGCAGTTTCTGTGCTGTGATGGGGCCTGAAACCTGACTGAAATTCTTCACAGATATAATTTTTTTGCAAGAATGAGCACAGTTGAGCAGATACAACTTTTTCTAAAATTTTAGACATAAATGGAAGATTAGAAATGGGTCTGTAATTTGCCGGTTCACTAGGGTCTAGTTGTGGTTTCTTAAGAAGAGGCTTAATAACCGCCAGCTTGAATGGTTTAGGGACGTGACCTAAAGATAACGATGAGTTGATAATATTGAGAAGCGGTTCTTCTGCCACAGGTAACAATTCTTTTAGTAATTTAGTGGGTACGGGATCTAATAGGCAAGTTGTTGGTTTAGACACAGTGATGAGTTTATTTAACTCTTCCTGTCCTATAACGGTAAAGTACTGCAGTTTTTCCTTGGGTGTGACGAAAGAAGTTGACATATTAGACGCAGTATAATCTACATTGGTTATTGTATTTCTGATGTTATCTATTTTATCAGTGAAGAAATTCATAAAGTAATTACTATTAAACTGTAAAGGAATATTTAGATCAGGTGGCGTCTGGTTATTTGTTAATCTAGCCACTGTGCTAAATAAAAACCTAGGATTGTTTTGGTTATTTTCTATGAGTTCGCGGAAATGCTCAGCCCTAGCAGCTTTTAAAGCCTGTCTGTATCTGGACATACCATTTTTCCATGCAATTCTAAAAACTTCCAAGTTAGTTTTTCTCCATTTGCGCTCAAGATTGCGAGTTTCTTTCTTGAGGGAATGGGTATTACTGTTGTACCATGGCGCAGTACTCTTTTTTTCAATTTGATGGTGGCAGCAGCTTCTAACGTATTGGAGAAGATGGTGCCCATATTGCTAGTCATTTTGTCTAGATCCTGTGTATTAAGGGGTACACAGAGCAGTTGAGATAAATCAGGCAGGTTATTTGTAAATCTATCTTTGGTGGCTGGAACAATAGTTCTGCCAAGACGATAATGCGGAGCCATATAGTTAATATCAGTGATACGCAGCATGCACGATACAAGGAAATGGTCAGTAACATCATCGCTTTGAGGTATGATATCTATATCAGTAAGATCAATTCCATGTGATTATAATTAAATCTAGCGTCTGATTAAAACGACGAGTGGGCCCGGTGACATTTTGCTTGACTCTAAAAGAGTTTATTAGGTCAGTAAACGCAAGTCCTAACGCATCATTTGTATTATCAACGTGAATGTTAAAATCTACGACAATTAGCACTTTATCAAAATTAACCAATAGTTCTGAAAGGAATTCTGCAAATTCTTTTAGGAAATCTGTATATGGTCCTGGCGGTCTATACACAGTAGCTAAAACAAGAGACAGGAGAGATTTCTTTTGCATATCTGGTGGAGTAACATTAAGCAAAAGTATTTCAAATGAATTAAACCTGTATCCTGTTTTCTGAGCAACATTGATAATATCACTATATATTGTTGCAACACCACCACCACCACTCTGACGGGGCTCATGCTTATAATAGTAGTTTGGTGGAGTAGACCCATTTAGACCAATATAATCATTAGGTTTTAGCCAGGTTTCGGTTAAGCAGAGTACATCAGAACTATTATCTCTGATCATTTCATTCACAATAACGGCTTTGGGTGCAAGTGATCTAATGTTTAGGAGCCCAAGCTTTAAATATGGTTTCTGTTCATGTATTTTGCTTTTTTCTGGTTTAATTACGATCAGATTTTTTTCTAGACCCTGCATTAAATTTATGTTTTGACCTCACTATTCGAGGAACAGACACAGTCTTTATAGATTGGACTGTGCAAGTACTGTCATTTAAGCGTTCAGAACAAAAGCCATCATAGCAATCGTTTGAGAATGTGCTTACTAGTCAAATGAAGCGTAGCGTCCTGGAGATGTTGTCCGACAGCAGTTCTGCTCTGACTCTGCTGGGGTGCAGGCCATCAGCACGGAAAAGCCTAGGACGCTCCCAGAAAAGATTCCAATTATTAACAAAGAGCAGTTTCTGTTCTTTACACCAGAAACTGCTATGGTTATGATGATAACCATTAATGGTTAATAACCATTCATTTAGAGCAAGAAGTCTAGAACCTTTCGTGCCCACGTCGATACATGGGAAGCGGTCCTGACACAATGATCCTCATCACGGGTGACTTGCTGCGAACCGTCTCGATCAGGCTGCTGAAATCCCTCTTCAGAACCTCTGTCTGCCGCAGCTTGGTGTCGTCCACCCCCACGTGCAGGACAATCGTGCCGACGCTCTCGCCGTCCTTCAGGATTGCGGGTATCCGCACAGAAACATCAAGAACGCGAGCACCAGGAAAACAGTGGGTGTGGACTTTACCTTTAGCTAAAGTTGCACGGACGTACCAGACAATGGAGTCTCTGAGGATCACAGCGTCGCGTTCCGTCTCGCGGAGGGGAGCAAAGTGGTTCCGGGTGGAGATCTCGAAGACCGGAGGCGGCGGAGGGGGCGAGGTCCTCGGCCGGGGCCTGGCTCGCGTCTTCCTCTGCTGCTGCACCCAGGGTCCGTGGTGTCCCGGCGCCGCAGTGAAGGACATCTGGGAAGATCGCGTCCAGGGTGCACAGGACCTGTGCAGAGAAGCACACGGAGTAGAAGTGGTCAGAGTGTTAGTATCGCGCTGTATACTTACCCGTATACTTACCCGGGAGGATTCCAGAGCGGCTCTCCGCTCTCTCAGCTCGGTCTGCCTCCCCAACAGCTCCTGAATCTGCTTCTCCACGGCCTCCAGAACGTGTCCTCACCTGCACTCAAAGGTGGACACAAATTCGCCATTAAAGCAAGTAACAGTGAGTAAACAATGGCAATGTGTGTAAATAGTGTAAACAATGCAAGCAAGATTAGCGGCAACCATGCTGGTGCTGCTAACAGGCTATAAGCTAGCAACTCAGGAAATCAAAACAAAACTATTGATAACAAGGCAATCCGGATGTTTTAGTTGTAAAATACAAAAGGGTTATAAGAAACAAAAATGATGGTGTATAAAATTGATTTTAGATTGAAAAACAGACAATAAGAAATTAACTTGACGGAGCTCAAACTCTAAGTGTGTGACCGCAACAAAGGGGAAGCCATTCAAAAAGAATGTTTCTTATTAATTAAGTTACATGTTTACATATACATACAAGGGCTTGAAAATGTAAAAAATTTAATCGGATAACTCAGAGCAGAATCAATACTAAGGTTTTTGTTCCGGCATTCCTCTGAATTACTATCATTCCGAAACCAATTCAAGTAGAAAATATATACTGGTTAATAGCGTTATTATGCACTTATTATTATTATTATTATTATTTTCAAAATGATTTGCCTATATAATAATAATAATAATAATAATAATAATAATAATAAATATAGCTGCAAGCAGCAATTGCAGGGCCAAGCACAAAAGAGGCAGAATGAGGAGCTAAGCATGGCAAGGAGCAACAGACCGACCTCAACAATGAGTAATTAAAGCCATTTTAGGATGATATCAGTTGAAATGACTGAAAAATCATAAATACAAACAATTACATAATTTAATGGCTTATCACTTTTGACCAATATGTGGTGCTGTTTTCAAATGAATGTGATATGTTCTGTGTGAGGTGACAATGGCACACATAAAATTTGGTGTCAATATGTCAAAGCTTTACAGAGATATACCCTCAGAGTCATTTTTGCATAATGCCACAAATGTGTAGTGGCGCTTTACGAAAACGGTTCTGTCTATCGACACGAAATCCATAACTTTCTTTAAGCTGTCACACGCATCAGATCACGTGAGGTCACGAGGACCCGGAAGTAACCTCACGCAGGTATTTAAGCAGGAAGCAGGTGTTGTCTAGCACCAGACATTGAGTTCATGAAAGACTCCACGTCAGGTCCCGACTCCAATTCAACTCACGTGAGTAAACTCTCTGCTCTACGGAGCTCTTATTTACCTGTCTGTGTGCGTGTGAGAACGCGGATTTCTTGGTGGAAATCTCTACTCCTTATCGGAGCGTTCTCAGACCAACTGCGTGATTAACCTGCTCACTCGCTCACTTCCGCGTTTGAGTTTTCCGTCACGCTACAAAGGGACTTATCTCGATCATTCATCTCTCGTCAAGCCTCCGTGACATAAGCACAGTCTGAAGATGATTTGAGTCAAATTTGGTGAAAATCAGACTAATGGTGTAGGATGAGTTCAGACAAGTAGGTTTTGTATATTAATCAAAATTGCGGAAAGGAAGTTCGGCCAAGTATGGTATAATTGGTATGTATGTTGTCGGCATGACCCAAGGAATGTTTTGAGACCAGTTTCATTACAATAGGCTAATGCAATCCTATGTTATTAGCATTTTTGGAAATTTCATTATTAATGTTTAATGAATGGTGTATTACTTCTGACCAGTAGGTGGTGTTGTTACCAAATTGATGTTGTGTGGTCAGTGTGAGGTGACAATGACACACATAAAATTTGGTGTCAATATGTCTAAGTTCTGCAGAGATACAGCCTCAGATGCAGTTTGGCATCCTTCCAGCAAATTCGTTGATGCGCTAAACGAAAACTGTTTCCTACTAAGCATTGACACGAAATCCATAACTTTTTGTCAGCATGGTCTGAAGATGATCTGAGTCAAATTTGGTGACAATCGGACAAACAGTTTAGGTGGAGTTTGCAAAAGTAGGTTTTCAACATAAATCAAAATGGCAGACAGGAAGTTCATCCAATTATGGCATAATTGGTATCAATGATCTCGGCATGATCCAAGGAATATATCAAGACTAGTTTCATTAGAGTAGGCCAATGAAAACTAAAGTTATAAGCAGATTTCTAAATTTCAGAAATCTATTATTAGGTGTTTGGCCCCTAATAATAACAATAAATATATCTGCAAGCAGAAATTGCGGGGCCAAGCACAAAAGAGGCAGAATGAGGAGCTAAGCATGGCATGGAGCAACAGACCAACTACAACGAGTTGTTAAAGCCATTTTAGGATGATATCAGTTAAAATGGCTGAAAAATCATAAATAAAACCAATAATAATATAATTTGTTGGCTTATCACTTTTGACCAATAGGTGGTCAAAGTTTGGTGTCACTATGTCAAAGCTTTGCAGAGACACAGCCTCAGATGCAGTTTGGCATCTTTCCAGCAAATTCGTTGATGCGTTAAAAGAAAACGGTTTTGTATATTGACACGAATCCATAACTTTTTGCCAGCATGGTCTGAAGATGATCTGAGTCAAATTTGGTGAAAATCGGGCCAACGGTCTAGGTGGAGTTCAAAAAAGTAGTTTTTCAACATTAATCAAAACGGCGGACAGGAGTCAATGTTATCAAAGGTATCAGTATTCTCTGCATAATCCATGGAATATCTCAAGACCAGTTTCATTACAATAGGCTAATGTAAACAAGTTATTAGCATTTTTCAATGTTTGTTTATAACTTTTGGCCAGAAGGTGGCGTTTTTGAGTACTGTCAGGGCATGGTGGTGAAGACACATGCCGAGATTTGCAATGGTATTTTATGGTAATTTTATTTGTAAAATTTAGAATTTTTTGCCAAAATTCAAAATATCCGACACCCAAAATGGTTGACATGGGAAAATTGGGTGTGGAATCTAAAGAGACCAGTTTTGTGATTTTCGGCCAAACCATTCAGAAGTTACAAGCAAAAATAGCTATTTTTCATATTTCCTAACCACTTGGTGGCACTGAAATGGCAGCAAATCTGTTAACGCTTTAAAGACACTAAAGTATTTTTTAAAAGATATTTAAAAAAAAAAAAATGTTTGCATTGCATTGTTTAAAAAATTATACTCGTATAAAATTGCATTTTGAGGGAGGAAAAAACATAAGTTGCATAGGCTCATGTCCCACTTTTTTTTTTCTTTTACGTTCAGAAATAATGTAGGCTAAAATGCCGGAGAAGCAAAATGTTTACAGACATTAAAAACTCTATTAGTTTTCTTCTCTCCACAACAAATCCTCTGGAATTAAGGCTATGTGCAGTGGTGTAGTGCAGGGTATACGCAGATATATGGCGTATACCCACTTCTAAATTCCCTTTGATGTGCAACATTCAGTAGTGTCCTGCATTAGCCAAAATTATTTGGCGTAAAAGCACGAGTGATTGCGCGTATACCCATCTACCACTACACCACTGGCTATGCGTTTAGGCTATCAAAACATCAATTCAAAATCAAATTAATTTAAGGTGATGCCTGCCTCTCTCATTCGGCACGAATCCAAATCTTTCCATATTCGCAACGTATGTGAATGCTAAAATATTGTATTATGTAATCGGCTTTATACTTCACTCACAACAACATAAAATGGCATTCTTCCCATTGGCTATTTCAGCACAGTGAGGCGGTGGTCATGGCATCACAGTAAACCGTATTTTTTTTCTTTCGTTTTGTTACCCAGATTCTAGACTGGCAGATGTCTAGAAGATGTCAGTTTTACATACATTCTGAATCATAAACATCTAATAGACGTCTATTTGACATCTGATAGGAAACGTCCAATAGACATATTGCAGATGAGCAAACTACATCTTGCAGATGTAAATGCAGACATCAAACAGACCTCTCCGAGATGTACGTGTGCTATCAGGGTAATATGTCATTGATTTAAGTGGTATATTTCGTGTATAGGCCTATATAGTCCTTTTTATGTAAGCTTATAGTTTTATTCTGTTTTCTCTGTTAACCGAAACGCTGCGGGTGCGTGTGATCTGTTCAATCAATCTTACACTATCCTAAGGATAAACTCTAATGCCGGTGCAATGCCATTGACTAACCTATGATGAGTTCACATCTGAGCACGGGCATTTTACTCGTTGGATGTGTCAGCTCACATTTGCATAGGCCTTACTACTTAAATTAGTGATTGGTTGACAGCAAATTTCAAATATTTAATGGAACGATAAAATAACATTATTAACCAGTTAATGACCATTTCAAAATTTCAATTCTATTCGGAACTATAAAATTTGATTTTGTTTCTGATTCTGTTCGGGCCAAAATTTTGTTCATTTCCGGTTTTCGTTTTCGTTCCTTGAACAGGTTCAAAACCCTGATACAGAATATCGAATGGAACAACACACTGTATGTGGAAAAAAAAAACTAGCTTGCGCTTTTGTAAGGATCCATCCACCGGCCCAAACGTGGAGTCAAGTGGCCTGGTTGAAGATTTAATGCATGTTTCGTCTTTTCACAGTGCTTCTGCAAAGTTCACTTAATTTATCAGGATTTAGTTTGAATTTTAATCTAGCTCCATGTTTAATCTGACTTCAATTCCATGTGATAAATTTAGGCAGTTTCTCTAATTTATACTGATCACAAATATCAATTATGTATTAATTTAGATATTTGATTATTCTGGAAATTCCATACTTTCAATTATTCATTTATTGGGGACCTAATGTCTCATTTGAGTCTGGCGTGGCCATTGCGCCAATCATCACGATCACAAAAACTCCAGTCTGATGTTTAGTCAGAGGTCTGTAGGTGACTAATACCTTTTTTGTCAGCCGCCAAAAAAGTGTAGTTTACTTTAATATTCTCCTGTACAACTTGCTAACATCAGTGATAGACAGAAATCAGGAGGTCTCAGGTGATGTGCCTCCTGATGTGCTCCATTCAGTCATGTGCCTGCAGTTTGCTCAAACCTGACCATATATTTGCGGTAATAAAAGGTAATAAAATTTCAGAAGAGAGCAGAATATATCAAATATAATGTTTTATTTGTCAGGTAAAAATGTATCATGCCAATTACATTATTAAGCAATGAGAATCCATTCCAGAATTAAATTCAGTTCCAATTCAAATAAATACATAACATCAATTACTCAAAGATAAATCTAAGAGTGAGAGATGCATACCTGATCGCAGAGAGACACACAGCAGCATGTGAGATACTTGGATGCAAAACTCTAGAGACTCTCACGCACATTGTGGGGTTCTTCTGAATACAGAATCCCCAAGTAATGTTTTGTCACTTCGCTTATATACCCAGACCAAAACAAACAAATCTTCCAGTCAGTTGTAAAAACATAAAGACCTTTTGGTTTGTCAGGAGATCTCGTCACCCAGGGTCACACCTGGCTGGAGATTCTCACCCAACCCTAAGGGGAAAACACACCCCTCAGCAGCAAAACACAATTCTACAAAAATTTTTTTTTTTTTTTTTTTTTTTTTTTTTTTGTACAATATAAGTGACTGCTGATGGATATTCTTGCTTTGGTGGAAGAAGAGTGAAATGCAGGGAGGGGAGAGGAGAGGAGAGGAGAGGGAGGAAGGGGGTTGTAAATGAGCAATAGGGGTGGAGTTGTTTGCCCTCTTTGAAGATCTCTTCTTCAGATTAGTTTTATTGTTTTGTTGCATGGCATCTGTTTTTGTAAGAGTTCCTGGACTATGAATTCATGAGGAAATAATTTCACTCCTACACCTTCTCACTGGAAGTGGCAGGGTAAAAGCTGTTCTCCCTGATCAGTAGTTACCTTTTTGTCTCATGGCGTGAGCAAGGAATTGTTAAACAGGAGAGGAATATCAGCACAAGATCAACTGACAGGAAGCCAAAAGACCAAAAATCTGAAGGCAAATCAAAGTCAAAGTCAAAGTCAACTTTATTGTCAAATCTGCCATATGTACCGGACATACAGAGAATTGAAATTTCATTACTCTCAGACCCTAGGTGCATACACGTAACATTAAATACAAAGAGATGCAAATAAATACAATTATACATATATATATATATATATATATATACACAAATACAAATATGGTGCAAAAAGAGCTTATGAGTGTAATAAAGTGACAGTAATAACAGTAATAAGTACAGTAATAGTAATAAGTCTTTTGAGGTAGTCTGAGGGTAGTAAGTGGGTAGTAAGAGGTAGTTAGCAGAGCACCAATACTACACAAAGTGACTGGTGCCGGTCGGTGGGTGTGTGTGTAAGTGTTAGTGCGTGAGTGTTGTTTGTGTGTGTGTGTGTGTGTGTCACAGTTCAGGAGGTTTGTGGGGCAGAGGAAGGGAGTGGGGGCAGAGCCGGGAGAGAGTTTAGCTTCCTGACAGCCTGATGGGTGAAGCTGTCTTTCAGTCTGCTGGTCCTGGCCTGGAGACTCCGCAGTCTCCTCCCTGATGGCAGCAGGCTGAAGAAGCTTTGCATAGGGTGGGAGGAATCAGCTGCTATGCAGAGGGCTTTTTTGGTGAGACGGGTGCCGTAGATGTCCTGGAGGGAGGGGAGAGGGACACCGATGATCCTCTCAGCTGCTCTCACTATGCGTTGGAGAGTTTTTTGGCAGGACGCATTGCAGGCTCCAAACCACACAGTGATGCAGCTCATCAGGATGCTGTCGATGGTGCCTCTGTATAAGGTGTACATGATGGGGGCTGGTGCTCTTGCTCTTCTCAGTTTGCGAAGGAAGTAGAGACGCTGCTGTGATTTCTTAGCCAGTGCAGTGGTGTTGTTCGTCCAGGAGAGATCCTCAGTTATGTGCACACCCAGGAACTTGGTGCTGCTCACTCTCTCCACAGACGCACAGTTGATGGTCAGAGGAGCATGCTGAGTGTGCGCTCTCCTGAAGTCAACAATAATCTCCTTTGTTTTCTGCACGTTCAGAGAGAGATTGTTGTCTCTGCACCACTTGGCCAGGCGGCTCACCTCGCTTCTGTAGTTGGTCTCATCCCTTTTGCTAATGAGACCCACCACAGTCGTGTCGTCCGCAAACTTGATAAAGAGGTTGGAGCTGTGTGACGGTGTGCAGTCGTGGGTCAGCAGAGTGAAGAGGAAGGGGCTCAGCACACATCCCTGAGGGGCCCCCGTGTTAAGAATGATGGTGCTGGATGTGTTACTGCCGACCCGTACTACTTGTGGTCTTCCGGTGAGGAAATCCAACAGCCAGTTACACAGTGAGGTGTTGAGCCCCAGCTGGACCAGTTTTTGAGTGAGCTGTTGGGGGATTATAGTGTTAAATGCTGAACTGAAGTCTATGAACAGCATTCGGACGTATGAGTCTTTTTTTGTCCGGATGTGTGAGTGCTGAATGGAGTGCAGTGGAGATGGCGTCATCGGTCGAGCGGTTGGGCCGATACGCAAACTGGAAGGGGTCTAGGGAGGGGGGCAGGACAGTCTTAATGCGCTGCATGACTAGCCGTTCAAAGCACTTCATGAGGATGGGAGTAAGTGCAACAGGACGGTAGTCATTAAAGCAGGAAGGAGATGACTTTTTTGGGACCGGAATGATGGTGGTGGCTTTGAAACAAGTCGGGACGACAGCCTGGTTGAGAGAAATGTTGAAGATGTCTGTGAAGACATCAGTGAGTTCCACTGCACAGTCTCTCAGTACGCGACCAGGAATGTTGTCAGGACCCGGAGCTTTGCGTGCGTTGATCCTGCTGAGGGATCTCCTCACACTGTCTGGGGACAGAGTCATCACCTGGTCGCCAGGAGGGGGTGGGGTCTTTTGTGCAGTGGTGGTGTTTTGCACTTCAAAGCGAGCAAAGAAGGTGTTCAGCTCGTTCAGCAGGGAGATGTTGCTGTCACAGGTCTGTGGTGGGGGCTTGTAATCTGTGATGGTCTGTATGCCCCACCACAGGCTCCGTGTGTCTCTGCTGTCTTTGAAGCGATGAGATATTCCCCTGGAGTACTGTCTCTTAGCCTCTCTGATGCCACGGGACAGGTTGGCCCTAGCTGTCTTCAGGCTCGCCTCATCTCCGGCTCTGAAGGCAACGTTCCGAGCTTTCAGCAGCCTGTAGACCTCCCCTGTCATCCATGGTTTTTGGTTGGCACGGATAGTGATGGTTTTAGTGACTGTTGCATCCTCAGTGCATTTGTTGATGTAGGCTGTAACAGTCTCTGCGTACTCCTGGAGGTCAGTGATGTTATTGTAAGTGTCAGCCTGCTTAAACATACTCCAGTCTGTGGTGTCAAAGCAGTCCTGTAAAGCCTCTGAAGACCCTTCCGGCCACACTTGTATCTGCTTACGAACCGGTTTGGTGACTTTAACGAGCGGTCTGTAAGCAGGCATTAGCATGACAGTGATGTGGTCTGAGGCACCGAGGTGGGGGAGGGGGAAAGCTTTGTAAGCTCCTCTCTGGGTGGTGTAAACAAAGTCCAGTGTGTTATTTCCCCGTCTTGGAAAGTCTATGTGTTGTTGTATTTTAGGAAACACACTTTTTAGGTCTGCATGATTAAAATCCCCAGCCAAGATGAGAAAAGCATCAGGGTGGGCTGTCTGCTGCTCACTGATGCACATTTTGAAACGCAGTAGATAAATATGTAGTGTAAAATCACACAAGTGTCTTGCAAGGCAAATGGCCCAGATGTGTATTAGAGGTGTCAGCAACTCTGCCTCTCCAGAGAGAATCATCCCATGTCTGGATTCAGTCCAAGGTTCCACTAAGTGAATGCATTCAATCAATCAGTTCAAAACCGTGCTAATGGCACTGCCTGTGTTTTGGAGCATCCCGAACTTACTGTGTGAAATGAAACGCAGATGTTTTATAATAGACATCTTCAGCATTTCTAGCCTCTGTTAACATCCTGTTTACAGACTTTTACAGACTGTTAACAGAAAAAAAAAAAAAAAAACATCCATCTGTGACTAGTTGAAGGGTGCATCTCTGTTCAAATTCAAGCATTAAATAGTCAAGCTTTCTTTTGGTGCTTTGCCAACAAGTAAAAATACAGTTTAAAAAGTTTTCTGAGTACAGTGCCACGTCTCATGAGCTGTACACGTAAAAGTGAACACAGTAGCCACTTCTCTCTAAAAACTGTAGCATATATTTATTTAATTAAATCACAGCTTTTGCTATATTACTATTGCATTAAGCCATAATTCTGTATCAGTTTTATTTCTATACATCTTGCAGCTCAAATTAAAATTAATAAAATGGGCACCCCTATTGCATTTACCTATTCCACCTATGCCACAGGCTGGGGTACATGATAAGTTAAAATCAAATAAAAATCAAATCAAATCACCTTTATTTATATACCGCCTTTAACAATACAGAATTGTGACAAGGCAGCTGTACAGTATTAAATAGGAAATAGTACATCAACAATGCAAAGGGCAACAGTAAACACTCAATTTTCAGGTAAAGGTAGTTAATCAAATACAACAAAATAAAATACAATATTGTGTGAAGATGAAGTGAAGATAAAGTGTCCCCAACTAAGCAAGCCAGAGGCGACAGCGGAGAACAAAACCTTGGGAGAAACCAGGCTCAGTCGGGGGGCCAGTTCTCCTCTGGCCAGACACAGGGGACTCACCAGGTCCCGTGGTCCTGTGCCGACAGCCGTATAGGTGACAAGGTCTTCACTGGGGATCCGTCTCTGGGGCTCATCTAGTCGATGTGGACTCCGCTGACATTCAGGGCTGTAGAGGTCGTCTCTAGGTGCTGATCCGCCGTCTGGGCTGGGTACAGACTGGATCCGGGGGACTGCAGTGACCATCTGATCTGGATACGGACTGGATCTGGTGGTTAAAGTGACATCGGAATAAGAAAGAAACAGACTAATATTAGCGTAGATGCCATTCTTCTGACGATGCACTGAGTACATCGGGTGTTTTGGGAAGTGTTCCCGGTTCCGGTTGACCTAATTAGTGCAGCCTAACAATCCTTTAACGGATTTGAATTATAGAAATGTGTTAATGTGTTATGTGTAAGCAAGGTTAAAGAGATGGATCTTTAATCTAGATTTAAATGACAGAGTGTGTCTGCGTCCCGAACAGTGTTGGGTAGATTGTTCCAAAGTTTGGGTGCTAAATAAGAAAATGATCTACCGCCCGCGGTTGATTTGGATATTCTAGGTATTATCAAATTGCCAGAGTTTTGAGAACGCAGCGGACGTGAGGGACTATAATGCGATAAGAGCTCGCTCAGGTACTGAGATGCTAAACCATTCAGGGCTTTATAAGTAATTAGCAAGATTTTAAAATCGACAGAATTGACAGAGCAGCCATCAAGTATTAGACAGTGTTTTAGGTTATTACACGCTGAGGTTTTAGGTCAAATAATTTACACCTCTCTTTTTTCAGAATTTAGCAGTAAGAAATTACTTGTCATCCAATTTTTTAACTCAACTACACAATCAGTCAGTTTATCAAATTGGTACGTTTCGCCGGGCCGCGAAATATAGAGCTGAGTAACATCAGCGTAACAGTGAAAGCTAACACCATATTTCCTGATGATATCACCCAAGGTTAACATGTAAAGCATAAAAAGTAATGGCCCTAGTACTGAGCCTTGAGTTACTCCATACTGCACTTGTGATCGATATGATACCTCTTTATTTACTGCCACGAATTGATAGCGGTCAGATAAGTACGTTTTGAACCATGCCAACGCACTACCACTAATGCCAACATAATTTTCAAGTCTGTTCAAGAGAATGTTGTGGTCAACCGTATCGAATGCAGCACTAAGATCCAGTAGCACTAACAGAGAGATACAACCACGATCGGATGATAAGAGCAGATCATTTGTAACTTTAATAAGCAGTCTCAGTACTATGGTATGGTCTAAAACCTGACTGGAAATCCTCACAGATATCATTTTCCTGTAGGAAGGAAGATAGTTGTAATATCTTTTCTAATATCTTTGATAGAAATGGGAGATTCGAGATAGGTATGTAATTAATTAATTTGTTGGGGTCAAGTTGTGTTTTTTAATGAGAGGTTTAATAGCAGCCAGTTTGAAGGTTTTGGGGACATATCCTAATGACAGTGATGAATTAATAATATTTAGCAGAGGATCTATGAGATCTGGAAGCAAGTCTTTTAGTAGCCTAGATGGAATAGGGTCTAGCATACAAGTTGTAGGTTTAGATTATTTAACAGGTTTATACAATTCATCCTGACCTATATTAGAGAATGAGTGGAATTGTTCCCCAGGAGATCTATAGCACACTATCAGTAGTTCATAAAGTCATTACTGCTATGCTGATGGGCTTAGTCAGTGCCTGTTGGTTCTTTATTTTTTGTTAACTTAGCCACTGTATTGAACAAATACCTAGGATTATGTTTGTTGTCTTCTAAAAGAGTCGAAAAGTAATCAGATCTTGCCGATTTTAAGAAATTATTATATTAACCTAGGCTATACTATATATTGAGTGCAATGTAAAGTAACAACAGTTCAGCATTTGTTATTATTAATAAATGTTTAAAAAAAAATTGAAAAAGGTTTCTCTGTGTTCAGGTGCATAAATTGAACAAATGTAAAATACCATTGCGTAGTCTTCACTGTATAAATTAAATATTGATAAATCCTTGTTAAAGCTGCTTTTCAACAGAGTATATTGTGAAAAGCTACTGAATCAATTGAATTAGCAATTTAAGTTGAATCAGGCTGTGCTTTTGTTGCATTAACAACAACAACAACACTTAAAGCTGTGAATCATTTTCAAAGCAATTGGTTGTAGTTATATGTAATACTTAATTTGAACTAAGTTCTTTTAATTAACATTACCAATCACAATTACACAATCCAACTCACCACATTGACTATACTATGCTAATACATACATAAATGCATTTTTAAAATTTCAAGTTATATAAAAAAATATTATGTATCTTAATGTATTATGATGAACAATAATAAATTAACAATGCACAATTGTACATTTATAAACTAACATTAACCTAGATTTTAATAAAAACTGTGAATAAATTGCTTAGTACCTAATTTATTAACTATTATTAACACATTAAACCTTGTTGCAAAGTGTATCTAAAACTTTCAGTGAGTAGGATCTTGAGACTAATCGTTTCTTTCTTTATTTTCCTTCACAGTCAAACAGCATAAAGCGCTGCTGTGCGCATGCTTACAGCATGGAAGGAACCCCACCTCACATCTCAGAGAGATACTCACAGGAACTTCAGGACTTAATCAGACAAATGCTCAGCTGTGACCCTAAAGACAGACCATCAGCTGATGAGATTCTAGCAAAACCATTCCTGGAAGATGCAGTAAAGAGAAACAAGAGAATTCCAGAAGCACTTGAGCAAAAATTGATTAAGTCAATCAGAGCCTTTGATGAGGCCTACAACAAGCATTATAAAGAATTTGAGATCTTAGTTCGTGAGTGGGGAGAAACAATAGATTTATTAGAGGCAGTACATTATAGGGCTACAGCAGCAAGTCTGTCAGGTTCTGTGATTGGAGCAGCTGGAGGAATCACTGCATTAGTTGGTGCAATATTATCACCTTTCACGTTAGGAGCATCTTTGATAGTTTCTTTGGTAGGTGTTGGAGTCAGTGTTGCAGGTGGTGTAACCAGTGCTGCCGCAAACATTGCAGATACAGTAAAACAAAAACAACTCTATGAGAGATTTGAACAATTTAAACCTTACATTGAAAATGGAAGAGAACTGATTCTCTCTTCATTTACAGTGCAACAGTTAATGGGTAAATTATTTAAGTTCCATGATTTTGCCAGTACCTCAACTTCAGATAATGTGAGTTTGTCATGGGAGATTGGCAAAGGTACAGTGGTGTCTGTCACAGGACTAACGAGTCTCTGTGTATTGGGAAATTTCATCAGAATTGCTATTCAATCTGCCAGAATCGGACGAGCAGCAGCAGCAGTATCAGGTGTGTTGGGCGGACTCTTAGTTGTTGCTGATGCTGTCTTCATAGTGAAAGATACCCGAGAGATTCACCAGATGAGAAAGCAGTGGAAAACAGATGATCCAGAAAAGGTCTCATCCAGTGTACTCAAAGTCACTGCAAGGATGAGGAAAACGCACAAAGATCTTCTCATTGTTTTAGAGGAAATTAATAAAACACGCAAGCTTTTGGATAAAAAAAAAGAGAGAGAGAGAGAGAAAAGTGTCCAGGGGCGACAGAGACAACGTGTAAATATACCACCAGCCAGACTTGCACAACATCCTGCAGATTTGTCATTGAGCTCAGGTGACAGGTGATATAGAAAAAGGGTTTTGCATAAAATTATTTAAATATGTAAGACATTGTATTGAGCCAAACAATTGGTATGTGGCCTGTATATTATGTATGCATGTATGATCTGTAAGGCTTCATCAGCAGACAGCTGTTGGTCTCCCCACCAGCAGGCGGTGCCCTGGTCTGCACATTCCTAGTGGTTGGCTAGTGACTCATCCTCTGAGCCAAAAGAGGGCATCATCACTTGGAACTGTCTTAAAATCACCCAGTCATTAGCCTCATTTGCACCACCTGTTTCTAGCCCTACTTAAGTCTGCTTCTCACTTGCTGTTGTGTTCAGTCTTGAGCTCTGTTGCCTCAGTGTTTCTGTGAGTACTGTTTAACAAGTTTAGTTCTTTGTTTTTTGACCATTGTGTCTCTTTGTTTTTTCCTGTTTGTTTTTTGATTGGAAGCTCGGCTTCTTGTTACTTTTGTTACTTGTGAAACGTCTTCAGTAAAGATTCTTTTATTTTTGAAACCTGAGCCTGAATACTCTTTTGTTCTCACATCTGCACATGGATTCACACAATTGAGGGAGTAGCTCTACGTTAATGTGTGCTGCCTCACACACCAGAGACCCGGGTTTGATACTCACCTCTGACAGACTCATCACATGATCTATACTGTACGTATCTACTACTAACAATTATGTAGTGCTGTTGATTACATACTGGTTTCAGGTTTTGTTTTCGGATTCATTTTAATGAATTACTATTAGAAGATTAACACAAACACAGAAACTACATTGTTTGAAGGATCTAAGGATTCTTAACAACCGGTGTGTTGCTTCAAGAGAGCAACCATACATGTGTTATGTTTTATTTTCATTTATTCTTCATTTATTATCATTTAATCATTTTATTGTTCCATTTAATCATATAATCACCTAATCATTTGAAACTTTTTTTTTTTTTTTTTTCTTTTTCCAGTGGTTATATATTTTATGGCTCATTTGTATTATGTTATTATATATACATATACAATGATGTGAATCAGTAAATCTTCCATTGCTGCTCTTGTTGTATAATAACACTTGATGGATTTCAGTTTATTCAGTAAACTGCTCCTTTTTTATTATCATCAATTCGTTTCCTGCTTCTGCTTTTCTCTGGCTTAATCAATCATCTTCTTGGCTGACAGAAGACATTTAATAATAATAATAATAATAAATTGTTAATGGGTTTTAGACAACTTTGCTGACAAGTTGTTCTGTTACCAGACTAAATGGATATTTTCTGACAGGATCAGGTGTCCAGGATTGCATCTGATATTTCTGGCATGGAGGCATGATCTAACAAGAGTTATATTGTAGTATTAGTTGTAAAAATGTACATATATATATATATATAATTTTTTTTTTTTTTTTTTTTTTTTTTCTTTTTTCTTTTCTTTTTAGCAAGTTTCTAAAATACTGTCACATGCAAAACACCTCCAAAAAAAAAAAAAAAAGTTTGTATTTTAGTATCTTAAAATGTAAATAATTAGCTGGGCATTTATGTTTCCATGTGCTTTGCTTTTTTTTTTTTTTTTTTTTTTTTTTTTTTTTTTTAAGTCTCTTCTGCTCACCAAAGCTGCATTTATTTGATTTATTTGACTGCGGAAGGCTAGGCCGATTCCAAGGGCCCGAAGATGGAGGGAAGATCATGGTTTCTACCAAGGGGGAACAACATATGAATATGCTGATCAGAGGGCTCAGAAACCTAAGCAGTGCCCCTCTACCCAGTTATTATTGGTGATCAATAATAATATATGGTTCAGAGTATGCTAAAACCAGTTTTTGCAGCTTAATATTTTGTGGAAACGGTGGTGCTTTGGTTTTATGATTAGACAGTTTATTAACAGCATTTATTTAAAATAGAAATATTTTGTAACATTATCAATGTTTTTACTGTCGCTCTTGATAAATTAAACACACTGTTGAATAAAAGTACTGATTTTTCTTTTAATGTTACCTTTGAAATGCTATTTATCATGGTTTACCAAAGATACACAAAATACACCCTCATTTGGAATAACCCAGATTTTACAATTAATAAGAAGCCACTTAACTTACACACATGGGCTGAAAAGGGTATCACACAACTTCAACACATCTTTTAAAGTACTAATCTGGCCTCTTTTTCATACTTGGTCCAGAGATACAGCATCAGGAGTAATAGTTCTCTACTCTCCAAAACATACAAAATAAAAATAAAATCAGACAACACAACAAGTGTGCCATATGCTAAATGGGAATCAGACCTATCTATTGCCCCTGATGCTGATTTCTGGACACAAATCTGCAAAAATGTCTATTTCATGACAAAAAATGCCAACCTGCAACTTATACAGTATAAGGTACTTCACAGATTTCACCTAACCAGATAGAAATGGTTTAAAATGGGATTCACTTCAGAAGCATGTTCACATTGTACCCAAAATAACCCAGACACATATGTTCATGGTATTGCACTGTTGATGTTACATCCCAATTTCTCCATCACTTTGTTTGCTGGGCGACATATCCATAATCAACTTAGACAATATAAGCAGTCAGTTAAGAAATTCCATACATATTGCATCCTGGAAGAATCTACTAATTGATTATATCTCAATGGAAAGTCTATCCAGTTCATTTAGTAGTAATACAGTAGAATTGCACCCTTTCTGGTCATTTCTAATTACCCTCCAGCAGTCATAATCTATTGACCTTGTTTGTCTGAGACCAACCACAACAACACATCTGCACCTAAACTATTTGTATTCATTTGAAGAATAATATTTGAGACGTTTTTGGGAAGGGTGGAGGAAAACACTGATAAGAAAACACTTAAGATAAGGTTTAATAAAAGGAGAACAAAATAAAATCTTAATTTATAACGTATAACTTATTAATTTATATGCTTATGTGTGTGTGCGCGCGTGTGTGTGTGTGTTTACCCTTTCTATCTCTTTCCCTCTCTTTGGCCTTTTGTTGCCCAGTAGGCTGTGACATCCAGTTAAATATGGGCAGGTGGATGTGAGGTGGGGCTGGAGGCTGGTGTCTCCCCACCTTTTCCCCTGAGCTTGCTCTTCCGGGATCTCTTGCCCTGGCTGGTTCTGACCTGCATGCCTTGCTGTTTTAATGCACCACATATTAGTTGAAATATACACTGTTAACATGTTTAATACAGAATACATGTATTTATATACAGGAAAGTTAAAAAAAGACACATGCACAGGGTAAGTGTGCCATGTGGGTGGGCTAGGTCCCAGGCCTGAGCTGCCTACATGTCTCAATTTTAATGCATCACAAACTAGTCCGAAACATCTAAACATCTACACATTTAAAAAACATAAATAAATAAATAACATACATATAAGGTGTGCGAGCCATCTAGGTAGTGGCCAGGGATGGCTGGTGTTCTGGGGGATGGTTGGGGGGCTTTGGGCCCCGTTGCCCCACAGCATTTTTTCCTGGCACTCCTGATGAAATGTGTCAGGTGCTAAGTATTTTGTATCCACAGAGGAATCAGAGGCAACCGTAGTAATAGTCACAAATCTGGCTGGTGACCTTCAGTCCGCTCACCACTATGCCCGCTCATTCCATTGCCATTTACATATACAGACTTTTGCACCACACCCCAGACTACATTCCCTATCATTCATTGCGCTCATCACCTGCATCCAATCAGAGACATACGTATATTGAGAATTTCTTCAGTAACGTGTGCAGCCGCGAGCAGATTCATCAGTTGTCTCATGACTGTCACAACACCGACAACACAAACGGCTTGCTTACATGTTTCACATTAAAATGAAAGATTACACATATGGTATGGGATTGTCTAAAGTTAAATAAATCCTTTTAAGTGGCCAAGGTCATGTTTGCGCTGTCCAGTATTTAAAGGTCACATTAGGTTTGCAATAAAACCTCCAGCGATACTGACGGACAACAGTTAAGTCTGATCCTATTTTTGGAGTGAGTTTCATCTGTATTTTCCTGGGATCATAACGGTGCTGTTGATTACTGCAAAGCCTCCAGACGAAAGACGACAATTGTTAGAACAAAAATATTCATTTACCCAGAACTAAAAGGTAACTTTAAAACCTTGCTGAGAAAGTACAAGATGTACTGTACAAGAAAATTGGCCAGAATTTGTGCAGTGGAAACAAAAGTACAGATGAATACACTTTAACACTAATACAGAAAAGCAAAGCTGTCTACTATTTTTTTTAATGAATCACAACCAAACTGCTTTAGTAAGTCAAACATCAGTACAATGTGTTTTTATGAATGTGTTGTTCACCAGGTCATGGAGATTCATCAGTCTGCTGTGATTCTGCTGATGGTCTTGGCTGCTTCTTTCACTGCTTATGGTCAACGACCACCACCACATATAGAACTTTGTTATCAAAATTTCCTCAATCAGCATTTGGGTCCTCGTTTGAGTGAGCAAGTTTGTAACACAGAAATCAGAAACAGGCACATCACTCTCCCTGGAAATGTCTGCAAACCTACCAACACCTTCATACAAGCGAATGTAAATGATATTATAGCAGTTTGTCGCAATGGAGGAACTACACATAGGGATAACAGAATCCGGTTTACCAGCAACCAGCCTTTTCCTTTGGTCATGTGTAATTTAAGAAGAGGGGAGAGGTACCCAGGTACATTATGTCGAAGGTATAACTAATGTATAGATGCCATGGCTGAATAGAGCCTCTCAAAGCTTAACAATATTTTGCTAATCATTTGTTCGATTCCCCTTTTCCATCTATCTTTGTTTTTGCTGTTAAAAAAAAAAGAAAAGAAAAAGAAAAAAAGTCTACCAAGGAAACAGCTATGAACATGAACACTGTGCCAGTTTTACATGTTTGTTGTAAATAAAGAAGCTGTCTTACAATCTCTAATTATATTTGAGTAAAGATTTATTTCTTTTTGAAGACAGTCTGCACTTTTTCATGCATGTTTCTGTTGTAATTGTGCTTAAAATGTGCAAGATTCAGCTTGTTTAATTAAATTTTAAGCACTTTGTTGCATTAAAAATCTTTTTCATTGAAGTAGTGAATATGCACAAATAGTTGAGGGAAGAAAAACACAAATGCTTTTTCCATCTCTCTCTAATCTTACATAAACTTACATTTTTGGTCTTTATACTTAGCTACTTGTATGGAACACGATGTATTCCATTACAATTGCATTACTTCTTTCTCATCTGGGCTGGGCCTGCTTGTTTATTTATTTATGTATTGTAAATTTTAAAACCCTTTCACACCAAAAGTGAGATGAAGCCCCAGGTTGAAGGAAATGTAAATCTGTATAGTAGCGATCACAGCTCAAACAAAGTTAAAAACTCTTCAGCAATGAAAAAAAAAAAAAAAAAAAAAATGAAAGAAAGAAACACAGAAACACAGAAGTTTATCTAAAGCCATTTTTGCTTATTAGCATGGTTGAATGAATTGGATCTCCGAAGGTCAGAGGCTAAGACATTGATTAATAAAATAAAGTGTTATTCGGTGTTATTTAACATTTGATTAGTGCAGGTTTGCACCATATTCTCAGTTTGCATTTCATTTTTATTTATTTTGAGGAAAACTGAATCTGTTTTTGTTCAAGTGAGATGAGAAAATACACACAGCACCTCTTCACTTACTCTTGATCTCACTTAACATGCGGACAGAAGAGCTATCAGTCAATAAATGGGAAAACAAACTAGTGTTACTTATTTTAAAAAGTAACTTGGATATCTTATAGTAAAATTTAGAGTAATGCACCACTGTACTACTTACTAGTTATGTTGTGTTTCCATGTTTTATGGGGACGTTCCATAGGCGTAATGGTTTTTATACTGTACACACTGTATTTTCTACCGCCCTACACCTAAACCTAGCCCTCACAGGGGACTGTGCACACTTTTACTTTCTGAAAAAAAAAAAAAAAAAAAAAAAAAAAAAACTCATTCTGCATGATTTATAAGCCTGTTTCCTCATGGGGACCTCACAAATGTCCCCACAAGGTCAAAATTTACTGGTATTACTATACTTGTGGGGACATTTGGTCCCCATAATGTGATAAATACCAGGTACACACATCACACACACACACAATATTTTAGAGACACTGATTCAAAACATTGTAAGTGAATCATATGTTTTTAACAATATTTATCACATAAACATAAAAAGACTGATCAAGTTCATTGCCAAAGAACTGTACTACTGATTTTACTTTTAGTAAGGCACTTTTAGTGTTTTTCAATTATTTGTAGTGTTAGGAGTTGGTAGTTTTTGTTGTAGTTTTGTTTTATTTTTGCATTAATTAAAAAGCCTTTTCTTTATGCATTTGAGTCCTTGCCTCATGTCTCCAACTGGCCCGTGACAGTGAGTTATGCACTGGGGAAAACACCTTGATATTTAGTTTAGTTTAGAGATTTATCACTGTAATAAATTTCGCTTTCGCCAAACTAGGGACGCCAATTAAGGTAGTGAATTTAACTTTCGCCAACCTAGGGAGGTGAAATAGAGTAGTGATGGGTATTCATGTCACAGCTGACGTTATGATTCTTGGATCACGTGTCAGTTAATGTGTGGTTATGAGTACATCACATACGAAAGATTGGTGGGATCTCTAACTTGTAGAACCTCTTCTGTATTATCAACACAAGGAAGACACAAGTTGTAATAAAATAAATTTTATTAACAAAAGATGACAAGAGTAATCAACAACTACTAAATGAATAACATGAATGAAAAAGGAATAAAGTGCATAAGAGGCATAAAAAGCAAGTGATTATGTTGGGAGTTGTTGGGAGCTATGTCAGAGCTACGTTATCTGGAAAGATAAACTGTTGCTAGTCTGAAACAAATAAGGTGAATGGTTGGAACACGCAAGCAAAAGTACCTGAAGTGAAGGTTTGCTTGCCAGAGCTTAACCTTGTTGCAAAAGTCTGTGTGTCTTCTGCCTCTCTGGGCTAGAGACTCAGAACTTGGTCAATCCACTTTGTCTCTCTAGGACGGAGACTCAGGGTGCTGCATCAGTTGTTGTCTCACTGGAAGAAGACCCTGAACGTAGATTATCTCTTTCCTCGCAGGCTAGAGGCTCAGAACGTGGACGTATCTGTTGTTGCCTCAAAAGCTGGAGACTTGGACTTGGTATCTGTTGTTGTCTCACCTTTGCAGGCCGGAGACTCAGAACGAAGGTTGATCTGTTGCTGCCTTCCCTGTAGCAGGCCACAGACTCAGAACGTTGGTGTTTCTGTTAACGTCCCCTGGACGTGCCGGAGACTCAGAACAAAGGTTTGTTCTGTTTGTGTCTTTTCCTTCACAGGACTTAGACTCAGAACTGTGTATCTGTTACTGTCTCTCTGAATGGGAGACTCAGAATGAAGGTTTCTGTTAACGTCCCCTGGATGTGCCGGAGACTCAGAACGTTGTGTCTTTTGGAAGCATACCTTTATGCCTTTCCGATTAGGAGGAGATTGCAATTTGGTGCTTCTCCATTTCCGTGCTGTGATTGGCTGGTTCCATCAGAGATGGGGGGACACGTGGTGGCCCACCCTTCTTTCCTCCTTTGGAATTTATTTGCATAGTCCAAACACAAAGCTAGAAAAGTGTCACTGAAGTTTCACCGGTGCATTTATCACTTTACAAACCATAACCAGAATGCATTTGGCAATGTTACGAACACATTAAGCCCAAACATGATGGGGAAAGATTGAACTGTCATGCATGCATTCATTTGTCCATCAACAGCTAAGTTTGTGTAAGATGTTGCACTACACGTTGTTGTCACAAGGAATACTTATTTCTCTGAATAAGTATAAGATGTGTGTGTTGTAGTGTGCATCAGTTTTAAGGCTTGAAAATAGTTATGAATGGATTTGGATGGATCTCCATGATCTCTCTTAGTTTCACCCACTGCTGCTGCATCTGGAGGTCCTAAGGAATTTTTACAGTTGGTCACAGGCCAAACCCTTAGGAATCGGTCTCAACGTGGGTGAAGAGCACAAACTGCATTTTGACCAATAGGAAGTTCTGTCCTTCCCGGGCTTTGTAACAAAGGTCTATTTGTTGCCCTCTAAGAGATATCTGGCTGTTGTCCCGGCATCTTTATCTGGTGGCGCTGGACAGTTTGCTTATGTTAGTTCACCAAGATCCAATCAAAATGTAGCAAACGTCTGTCCAGTATTGCTGTCATGGAGGGCCCCTGCCATAAACTGGGCCCTGGAATGTGTTGTCCACTACATCACTTTCCTTAGAAATGGAGAAGAAGGAAAAAAGTAGAACATCTGACTGGCTTGAAACTTCGCTATTTCCTGTTATTTTCCAAACCATAACCAGAATGCATCTGGCAATGTTACAAACACATTAAGTCCAAATATGATGGGAAAAGATTGAACTGTCATGCATGCCTTCATGACAGTTCGAGGCAGCCGTGGCCTTGAACTGTCCCAAATATGATGGGAAAAGATTGAACTGTCATGCATGCATTCGTGCCAGCTCGAGGCAGCTGTGGCCTAATGGTTAGGGAGTTGGGCTTGTAATCAAAAGGTTGTGGGTTTGAGTACCAGGTCTGGCAGGGATTGAAGGTGGTGGGAGTGAATAACCAGCGCTTTCTCCACCCTCAATACCACGACTGAGGTGAGTCGAAGGCACTGATCCCCCAACTGCTCCCCGGGCGCTGCAGCGATAGCAATATGGCTGCCCACTGCTCGACTGCTCCGGGTGTGTGTTCATGGTGTGCGTGTTTGATCACTTCCCACTACTGTGTGTGTGCACTTGGATGGGTTAAATGCAGAGCACAAATTCCGAGTATGGGTCACCATGCTTGGCCACACGTCACATCTTTTCCTTTCCTTATTTTGTGTGTCATCCTCAACACATTTGCTGTTCATAGATAAGATGTAAAACTTTGTAAGGGAACACCTATAATTTTTGAGCACATATTAACAATACCTTGTGGACAGTTTGTCTAATTAAATGCTGAACACTAAAGGGGCTCAATAAACGGTATTTTATGTAAATTACACTTAAAAAGCAGTAACTTTTTTTTTCTTAAAGTTGCATGAATACCACAAACTCTCTGAAGATAGTGATGGCAGCATTTCCTCAGATAAGAGCATTAAACAGCCTCCTTCATTCCATTATGATTAAATTGTATGACGAATTTGAGCAACATCAATTTAGAGTGAGCAGCATAATTCAGCAAATCACAATCTGGGCCAGTATTCACAAAACATTTATCTTACCACTAAGAGTTCTCCTAAACAGCAGTAAAAGTTTTTAGCTAAGAGTTTTCTCTTAAAACCTATTCACAGAGCTGCTGAGACAAACTTTCTCTAAGGAATAGAGATAAGTCTTAAGCTAAAAGTAAGGGCGGGGTTGACCTCGTTGCTATGATGTCAGCATACCTTAGGTAATATGTACTGTTTAGGGGTAGGTAAGGTACAAAGATATACCTTTTCACTTTTGTGACCGCCCCAGTGTGTACCTTTTCTTTTTCTGGCAGTGTAAATTTAGGACTGACACACCCATTATTTTTAAGATTTTCTCCTAAATCAACAAGCTATGAGGTACTTTTAGCCTTAAGATGTTTTGTGAATATGGGCCCTGATGTCACAAATAATATAGTAAAAATAAAAATATAAAATGTGGTATTATGTTACCAAAAAATAAACAGCTGTATAAACATTTTTAAACTGTTTCAAACTGTTACATGTACAAAATGCAGCAATGAGTGTTTAGTGTCGTCTTGTTAAAAATTGAACATCATTGTTGTTGCTAAAATACAATTAGATTTTTCATTTAGTTTTAGATGTATTTTAACAACAATGATAGTGGCTGGAAAATAGGGCAGTCGGGAGGGTGACAGAGACCAGTTGCTTGTTTCCATCAGAATTCTGTTTTCTTGTTTTATGTGTTAGTCAGTTCTGAATGTTAGTTTTTGTTGTTGTTTGTTTTGTTTTTTTAACTCTTTGATGACACAATAGACATTTGCTCATGAATCACATTACACTTGAGAAGTTTGTTTACATGCAGCTTGCAAGAACAGCTCAATTGAAAGACATGGTTTATTATCCACCATCCTCATCATGTAAAGCAGGGAAAGACCCTGGATGGATGGCCAGTCCAGTATACAGATGTCATGCAATAAACTTTAGAAGTACTACTGTAAATTCCACGGTCTTCTGCAAGCATTGAACCACACCACAACCTTAAAAAACAAAGCACTTACATGCACACACACAATCTTCCTTTTCTGCTTCTGTTTTGCTTGTTTTCCAGTCCAGCTTTCTATTAAACACTGGCATTATGTACTATGAATATGATGGTTTGCTTGTGATGTTCCTCATTTGCAAGTCACTTGGGGTTTCATCTGCTAAATTAAGTACTGTATAGACAGCAACTAGATGTCAGGAACAATTTAAATTTACATTGACATCTGTAACTGTTTATTATTATCATTATTATTGTTGTTGTTGTTGTTATTTTAATGAACATGGTAGTGTCACGCTTAGACGAAGCACACGAACAATGACATAAATAAATGAAAGGTATTTAATAAATCCAACAGGGAACACAGGAGACACAGGAACACAGGGTAGTAACATTAACGTCCGACAAAGCAAGAGGGGAAACACACGCTATATATACACACATAGACTGATTACAGACACAGGTGTTGACAATGAGAGAGAAACCAAAATACACAGAACTGCAGGGGAGATGATGGGAGAAACCAACTAGAAAGTCCAGGGGTGTGACATTACCTCCCCCTCCCGGAAGGCGCGTCCTTGCGCTGACAAACAGGGACAACAAGATGTACAAAGTCTTAGGAGGGGGCTTCGGTGGAGGACGGACTCCCGGGAGGACGGCAAAAGATGGAGTCCAGGGTGATGACGGGATATTCCATGGAGGTGATGATGGAGGGAGGAGCCAAGGAGGTGACAGGAGGGGGCTGGAGCAGGAAGAGCCAGGTGAGACCCAGACCGCAGCCATGATGGAGCCCCACGGTGGAGCCGATGGAGGGAGGAGCCATGGTGGAGGAAAGGCTAACGACTCCATGGGGCTGACCGACGGAGGCGGAGCAGGTGGTGGTAGAGCCAGAGGCGGAGAGCCGATGATCCTGGATGACCCCGAGGATCCGGAGGGCCCAGGCGGAGCCCAAGGCTCTGGCGACCGAGGCGGAGGTGGAGATCCGGAGGTCCACAGAGCCGGAGGGACGGAGCGACGAGGCGCAGCCGGAGGAGTGGAGTCCAGAGGTGAAGGTGGGGCGACGACTGACCAGGGCAGAGCTGGAGGGACGATGGAGCCCGGTGGAGCTGGTGGACCGACGGGCGACGGTGGAGACGAGGGAGCTGAGAGACGGGGTGGAGCCGCAGGTTCGAAGGGCCGAGGTGGAGTCCAGGACTCAGAGGCTGGAGGCGGAGATGAGGGATCCTCCAGCCATGACACCGATGGAGACTGGCAAACCTGCGGCGAACCCACCGCACAGATGGTGGGCTGAGGGTGAGCAGATGGGCTGCCAGGAGACAGCGGTGGCGGGACTGAGGCAGCAGAAACAATAGACAGAGGGCGGGTGGGTGGGAAATCCAGGCAGTCAGGTAATTTAGATGGTGGAAGGAGAACGGGCATGTCTTCATATACATCTTCAGAGAAATTACTCAAATTTTGTTCCAGAAAATTTAGTCCCAGATCCAGGCGTTGCTCACCCTCAGCGGTGGTGCAGTGGGCGGTGCTGTCCTCAGCACCCTCACGCCCATCAGGAACGTCCACCGTCGCAGGCTCTGTGGCCGGCTCTCGCACCTGGTCAGACGCAAATTCCTCCAGCTCCGTGGCGATCGCTCGCTCTGTCGCTCCGACAGGCGATGGCTCCTGGGTCGCGCTGGTAGCGTGGGATCCGTCTGTGGTGGGCTCGGGCTCGTGCTCCGCGTGTCGGGGTGGTGGTTGGCTGGGTTCTGGGTCCGGAGTGGCACTAGCGAGATTCTCCAAAGAACAGGCGGGGAACGAGGGTTTGTTTCTCGCCAGTGTCCACTCCACAAACGCGGCGAAATCCGCTCGAGGGCCATCCTCGGACGACGGCGCTCTGCATGACGCGTTGAGGCTGGCGTTATAAAACGCACAGAGCGTGTCGTCCGGGTAGCTGGTGGTGTGAGCTATTAGCTGGAACATTACGGTATATCCCTCAAGTGGCAGATCCCCCTGCTTCAGCCGAAGGAGGATGAATTCAGGACGGAGTAGGGAAGCCATGAGGGAAACACAACGGAAATAAAAAACTGTGGAAAAAATGACGAAAAATAAAACGGAGGGGAAAACACGAAAAAACTGTTTAGGTCGGACGTTCTGTCACGCTCAGACGAAGCACACGAACAACGACGTAAATAAATGAAAGGTATTTAATAAATCCAACAGGGAACACATGAGACACAGGAACACAGGGTAGTAACATTAACGTCCAACAAAGCAAGAGGGGAAACACATGTTATATATACACATAGACTGATTACAGACACAGGTGTTGACAATGAGAGAGAAACCAAAATACACAGAACTGCAGGGGAGATGATGGGAGAAACCAACTAGAAAGTCCATGGGGGGGGGCCGGCAGTGTGGTTGCTTTGTAGTAGTATTATATTTCAGTAGTAGTATTTTGTAGAAATTACTCCAAATTTTGATTGTAGATGTCACTTGGAGTGGAGAGCCAGTAAGTCCATGTATTTGTTTCCATTACAAAAAAAGGGATAGTTTAATATTAAAATGAAAATTCTGTCATGTACTCACTCTGTCAGATTGTTCCAAACGTGCATACATTTCTTTGTTCTGCTAAACACAAAGGAAGATATTTGGAAGAATGTCAGTAACCAAGCAGATCTCATTCCCATTTACTGCCTGTTTGGTTACTGACTTTCTTACAAATATCTTCCTTTGTGTTTAGCAGAACAAAGAAATGTACACGTTTGGAACAATCTGAGGGCGAGAAAGGATGACAGAATTTTCATTTTTGGGTGAACTATCCCTGTAATGGTCAGACATATTTATTACTTTTGTTACTAAAAGTAGCAATTTTATTATTCGTTATTATTTTTGGTTATTTGTTCTGTTTAATACATTTTATTTTAACAGTGAGGCAAAATATTATTATGACTTCACAATAATATTATAAAGTAACTGTTCAACTGTAAAAACAAGTTCTGTTACATGTCTGTAATTTACTTACTATCTTGTCATTTTAAATGAACACCTGGTTTTGAATAAAAATAGAGCAACAAACTATTCCTGGTCCAACTAAGTACATACCTATGACTTTTTTACAGCACACATTTCTGAAACCCCAAAGCAACCAGTCTGTTCATCACCAGGATCTTTTTTTTTTTTATCCCAGAGTATTCATATTCATCTCCCAGCACCTCCCCTTCTAGTGTGAACTGGGACAGCTTTGAAGTCCCATGGAATAAGTTTACTGAGGAATTAATGCAGGCACTTGAGATACAGAAAACGCCAAGCCCTTAGTTGCGTAGGTAAATGGTCAGGATTGTTGTTGCGGCAATGATGAATGTTTGTGCTTGTCCAAGTAGGAAGAATTTAATGGAGGTTGCCAAAAGAATGGTTGCCAAATATCCAAAGTCTTTGCAAGATGTGATTGAAGTGAGTGTGATTGGTCCTGGATACTACTTCTTGGTCAAACAATTTCAAGCCAGGGTTGAAAAGAACCAGCACACCAAAAATAAAAAAGCGCATTCATGATACAGAAGAATGTGACACTGAGGAAGTCACACCTGAAAAAAGAGCTGCAGTCCAATATACATACGGCTGCATTAATTGGGAGGTGAAATTTATCCCCCTCAGTGAAACTGCTGAGAGTCAGCTATTGAAAAAAAGAGAAGATGAGGAGTCTGTCACAAACAACTGACTGGAATGAAGAGGAAGTGAAGGTTTTCATGAAATCTACATACTACAGTCAACGAAAAGATATTAACAAAGGAACAGGCATGAAAACCCTTACTGAGGAGTGGGTTTTGTTTCAGGAAAGTGGAATGGAAGTGCACTTTAAAGACCTCACAGGAATACCACTTAAAGAGACCTTCCTAAACAGCATTGACACAAAGGGAAACAGGCTGTTGAACTTCATGAGGAATGTTTGTGCAACCAGGAACAATCGTGCCTTACAGGCTGTCACAAAACTTCAAGTTTTGAGAGGACAGACAAATGGTTGCTCAGAGGATGTGAAAGACTTGATTCTGGCTGTATGTTAAGTTATTTTCAGAGGGCAGGAAATCTATACTGCTATACAAACAGCACATTGAGTGCTCTAAAATATATATATCCATATTTCATTTCTATAGTATTGTCCCTTAAGAAGATATACTAAAATGATTGCTGAAATGTGAGGGGTGTACTCACTTTTGTGGCTTCATTTACAGAGGTTTTCAATGTTGTTTTTTTCTTTTCAAGGTGTTTTTTCATCATCAATCCTGAAAAGGGCACAAAGGTAGTGGAAAAGAAGAACAAAAAAACGACTCCCAGTGAACCCAAGAGTCTTCACCTTAATCTCTGACCTTTCTGATTACGAATGGCGAGAGACACTGTAAATGGCCTGCAAAGGTGCCCTGCAACTTGTTGTTCCTTGTTCTGCTTTAGTAATTATTATTGTAAATGTTCGACTTAAACTTTACCTGTCTTCTCAAGCTCAGTTTAAAGTGGCAGTTAGATAGCAGAAATATTTTAAATTCTGAATCAAAATTTTAAATGCATAGTCTCGACTGACTGATTCTTGTCTGATTTTAAGACTGATCTTAAGCCATTGTATACTAATGATAAAACACAAGAACAGAAAAAAAAACTAAAGTTATTTTAAATGCCTGCCAGTCTAAAAATACTTGGGACCACACTGATGTGCAAGTTTTTATTAGATTTTGATGGGTTTTGATGATTTGATTTAGGTTTGTATTCATCAATTAGTATACAAGTATTCTTAATAGTTTCTTAAATCTGAATGTTCAGCAATGTAACTTCTTTCTCTTCTTGCTCCCAGCTAATGTGATAAAATGGTGCTTTCACAGAATTGCTGAATGCACTTATGTTCAGTTTATTTATATTAAAATAATTCAACAGCATTTACATATTTAATGTTTTTTCCTTAGTTTAAATAGTTTTCTGTTAATTAGACAGTTATAAACCATAAAAAAAAAAAAAAAAAGTATACAGTACAGTGGGTGCAATCCTGTAAAACCAGTAACGTTGCTACTGCATTTTTGACGGTAAAGTTCTGGCAACCACAGCTGCCATTTTTTTACCGTAAAATTTACAGATTGTTTTTTACTGGTTAGAAACGTTTGTAGTCCTCAGGTTAATCTTTTTTTTTTTTTTTTTTTTTTTTCAAAAACAGTAATGGTTAAATGATTAACAAAGATTATTTTGCACAAAAGAAAAAAAAAAAAAAAAAAAAAATCATTGTTATTATTAATTAATACAATTATTGTCACATTTTTAACTCTTTTTTTTTTTTTTTTTTTTACTTTTCATGTAACAATTTCAGAGATTTAAACTCTTGAGATCATGGCAACTGCCATGAAATCTTGTGTAGGCACATAACTGATTTGAGATAACAACATGTCCAAATTAAAATTTTGGATTAAAAAAAGTGGGCGAATGTCACAGACTATTATGCTTAATAAATCGTGAGAACCAGAAATGACCACGAATAAAATACAATTCATCATGCCGCCCTAGAAAAAAAATAATCTTTACTTTATTTATCCCTTCACAACTTGACTATGGTGTAAATTTAGTAAATAATTAGTCAACTTGATACTGTTTCAAAGCCGTATGTCATATATAAACTCATTGCTTTGTTCATGTGTATCATCTGTGTGCAGATTCTTGACTGGTTTGTTCAGATTTGTCTGGCCCTGCAGTACATTCATGAAAACAAAGTGCTTCACAGAGATATTAGACCACAGGTAGACACTGAAAAATCTCAATAAATGATATATGACCACATGTATGACTTACCTGAGTTCTGTGCATTCATTGTAGAATGTTTCTCTGACTGAAGAAGGCTACATCTACAATCTAGGAGATTTTGGATGCTCAAAAATATTGGAAAGGTAAAAACAGTAATGCGATCTACTGATGCATCAAAATGAAAATTCTTGGACAAAACTAACAATTGGGGAAAAGTGACCGCAACAGAACATCAAATTTGCTAGATTTTGAAGTAATGGTTTCTATTAATAAATGTAGTCTTTTTGAAGATTGAAAGTGGCATTTTTGTCAAAAAAAAAAAAGAAAAAAGGGTGCATCCCTCTTGAAGATTTTGTCATTTTGAATACATTGATTTTCATTTTTCAGAGTTGATGCATATGCAGCATCAGTTGTGGGTGCATCGCTTTATGTCAGTCCAGAAGTTTATCAGAAGAAATATAATTCAAAACGGTGCACTGAATGCACATCAAATTCTCATATGCAACCCATTCTCACTCCCGAGGCGTCATAAACTGCAGAACGGTCAAGCGCCTCTAGCGTCACTATGAAGACGTCAACGGCGCCCCTCGGCGTCATTATATCGACGAACTGGGACCTACATTGATTTCAATGGGAAACTTTTGGCGTCAGAACACAGACGCGAAGGACATGAGATGATCGCTATGAAATCACGTTCAGGAAGTCTCACTGAGCACACATCTAAGTGCGACGTCACAAACCACGCCCGTGTCCAAATACGTCACATTCATTCATTTATTGTGAAACAGGAAGAAGCGTCGATAAGAAGATAATTCGTATTGATGGCTAACGCTAAAAAGAAGAGGTTCTCGTGTGGGTAAGTAAACAATATATCTTTGATCTTTACCATAACTTAAAAACATTGAAAACTTTTAAGAATGTATGCGTCGTTGTGTTCATGTGCATAAACAACAGTTCAGCACGCTTAGTATGTGTTTTAAACTTTACACAGACACGTTATTACTTAGCTAACAACAAATTTACATATATATTTATATATATTAACGTTATATGTGTGCGTGCGTGGGTTAGATGAGTGTTGTTATGTGTTTGTGTTTTGGGGAACTTGCACGTTCATTCAGTATTCATTTTATGTCGTCGTAAAAATCAGCGCATCAGTCTTATGACATAAAGTGAATGCTGAATCAATGTGCATTTTTTTTTTTATACACTGACCCCCACACAATACAGTCATCTCACCCACTCAGACAAACTTCATCCCTCTCACACATATACAGTAGTCAACATTTGAAGTGGATCAAAACCTTTTGTTAAATTTGTCCTATAACCAAAAAGAAAACTGTTTGTCTGATCCTCAGCTGTTCATTCAACTCCTCAGACTTATGATATTTGGAACATATATTTTGTTAAACACAATCAGTCAAAAGTTTTTGAACAGTAAGATTTTTAATGTTTTTTTTTTTTAAAGAAGTCTCTTCTGCCCACCTGGCCTGGATTTATTTGATCCAAAGTATAACAAAAACAGTAACATTTTAAAATATTTTTTCTATTTGAAAACAGTTTTCTATATTTCTATTAAAATGTAATTAATTCCATTGATTATAATTAATTCCAAATATGACATTTAGCATTACTCCAGTCACATGATCCTTCAGAAATCATTCTATATTCTTTAAAAATTAAATGTCTTTATCATCACTTTTGTTCAATCTAAAGCATCTTTGCTAAATAAAAGTATTAATTTCTATAATCTGTTAATTCTATAATAATGTATATATACACGCACACTGACTTCAAGCTTTTGAATTATATAGTGTATATGTTACAAAAGTCTTTTTATTTCAGATAAATGCTGATCTTTGGATCTTTCTATCGAAGAATCCAGAAAAAATGTACTCAACTGCTTTAAATATTGATGATAATCAGAAATGTTTCTTGAGCAGCAAATCAGCATATTATAATGATTTCTGAAGGATCAAGTGACACAGAAGACTATAATGATGCTGAAAATTTAGCTTTGCTACATATATTACACTTTAAAATATATTCAAATAGAAGCTTAAATTTTGTGTTATTGTGGATCAAATTAATGCAGGCTTGGTGAGCA
Source organism: Cirrhinus mrigala (assembly GCA_036247105.1). NCBI lineage: Eukaryota > Metazoa > Chordata > Actinopteri > Cypriniformes > Cyprinidae > Cirrhinus > Cirrhinus mrigala. Next base: position 45,365,037 of record CM070028.1, on the reverse strand, counting down.
GAAGACACTTTAAAAAAAAAAAAAAAAAACTAAAAATCTTACTGTTCAAAAACTTTTGGCTGGTAGTGTATATTTTTGTAACATTTTAAATTGAATTATTTTTGTAAAATAATAAATATAAAATGCCCAAATAAGTAATGTATGTCTTTTTATTCGTATTTAAGTATGTGGAGGACCTGGACAAATTTCATATCAAGTTGTGATGAACAAAGCCTGAAGGTCAATGTCATGTTTAAACTATCAAAGCAATCAACCTCTGTTTAGCCTATGTATGTGTAGCTACTGCATATGGAGAACTGTTGACTCTGCCATTTAAATGTTAACACTTTATGATAAGCGGAACCTGACAATTATACAATACCAACTTTTACCATTATTTTTACATACTTTTACAATACCAAAATCGAACTGTCCCTTTTAAACATTACATTACATTTGAAAATTCGCCTAAAATCGATCGTAATAAATGAGAATTTATCTCATTACATAAATGAACAAGGTAAGGTTAAAAGGTTTTTATTAACAATTAGCCTAATGTAGTCAATGCAAGCGTATTACAGGCTGTCATGATGACGAAATCAGCTCCGTATATTAGACATATTAAATATATTAGATTTAAGTTGTGACATTTTAGCCTAGGCATCCTTTACACAAATAAGAAAACGTGTATTAGTAAAACGAAGGACAATGGCCTATTATTTTATATAGATCCCCGAAAAAAACGTAAGTTGCTTCGACATACTTCCGGGTTTCCCGGTATAGGGATTGGGGAATCACAAGGTGACGTATTTAATATGGGCGTGACTTTCGACGTCACGCTCGTACGCGGGCGGGGTTGTATCGGCGATGGGTGTGACGTCTGACGTCATGCGTGGATGTGGGTGGGGTTGGATGTCCACCGCAGGCTGCAGCGAGCCCTACTTGATCAGTTTACGTGTGCTGCAGGTTGGGTGAGTAGTCGTAAATACACTGTCTTAATGTTTGTTTTAAAATCTATCCTGTCTTCTTTATTATTCAGATTAGCGCCGTATGTTTATTCGCTTAATTAAATCTGTCATCCGAGGCTGTTTTTGCGTTTCATTGCGTTTAACTAAACGAACACACCTGTTAACTGGAGCGATTAAACTCTGTCACGTGACATGCCAGACCTTCTATCAGTTTTATATTCATATCAGGTTGTTGTAGGTTTTACTGTGATATTTTAAGTTAAAACACAGTAAACAGGATTCTTACCATGTTTTTACCACAGTACTTGTAGTTTTACTGTGATATTTTAAGTTAAAACACAGTAAACAGGATTCTTACCATGTTTTTACCACAGTACCTGTAGTTGTACTGTGATATTTGAAGTTAAAACATAGTAAACATGACACTTATCATGTTTTTACTCCAGTAACTGTAGTTGTACTGTGATATTTGAAGTTAAAACACAGTAAAGATGACACTTACCATGTTTTACCATATTAACTACAGTTTCACTGTGAAATTTAAAGTGAAAACAGTAAACATGATATTTACCATGTTTTTACTACAGTAACTGTAGTTTTGCTGTGAAATTTGAAGTTAAAACACAGTAAACAGGACACTTGCCATGTTTTTACCACAGTAACTGTAGTTGTACTGTGATATTTGAAGTTAAAACACAGTAAAGATGACACTTACCATGTTTTACCATATTAACTACAGTTTCACTGTGAAATTTAAAGTGAAAACAGTAAACATGATATTTACCATGTTTTTACTACAGTAACTGTAGTTTTGCTGTGAAATTTGAAGTTAAAACACAGTAAACAGGACACTTACCATGTTTTTGCCACAGTAACTGTAGTTTTGCTGTGGCAGTTTCAGTAAAAAAGCACAATAACCACAACACTTACTATGCTTTTACTGCAGTATCTTTAGTTTGACTGTGATTTGTATAGTAATAGCACAGTGATCACCAAACTTACTATGGTTTTACCACTGTAATGCTAGTTTTGATGTGCTTTTATGACAGATACCACAGTAATCACTACAATTACTATTCCATGCTTGTAATACCTTTTAATGTAAAAAACAAACAAAAAAAAAAATTTTTTAACTTCTTGCAGTTCATTCATATCAGTTTAGAACTTAAATATGTTGCTCACAGATCATTGTTAACATTCTCTATATAATTGTCTTTTCTTTCCCTTTTTTTTTAGCTGAGGAGACCTAAATGAAGCAGTCAGTCCAGTCTTGTTTGTGGAGAGGTCTTCATTTAGAAACAGAGAAGACAGAAAGCTGCGGAGGGAGGCATTTGCAGTGGTAGGTCTGTGTTAGTTTTACCCTTTTATCAAACATTCCTGCTGTTATAATTTGTACAGCATATATAACATATATAACATGTTGTTTCTTAAACGTTTGCCTTGTCCAAATACCCACAGTTGCAGTTTTGCACCTTGACTAATTGTATGACGGATTTCCTGTATTTGGCCCAAGTGTTGAAGTGAACATGTAAACCACAAGTGTGTGTAGAACTTTTCATTACCTGACGGGACACACTTATAGTGTGGTAAAAATGCGAGTGTTTACAGGGATTTATTTTTAGTTTCAACTTTGCGTTTTAAAATAAACTTCTAAATGTCTGTTTAGTTTCTCCCTATAACAGATGGCAATTTAATTTGTGGTGCTTCTAATTAAGTGATAAATAAGCAGTAGCAAATGATGTACAAAATCAATATACTTCTTTTGCATAAAACATGCAACACTTTGTTTTACTACCAAATTATTTGTAATATCTAATTATTATAATTATTATTCATTTTTAACTTACATTGGAAAGGTTTCCGTGACCTCTCGCAAGATGTCATGATTTATTCCAAAACATGATGCATGATGGGATACGCTGAACCTCCTGAGCAGTATTCAAAATGGTGTGGATTTAGTTTGCTTTAAGGGTACTGCAGTTTGGCATTATTAAGACCTGGGACAGTCTTACGCACGCACTTCCTGTCACATGCATGTGCTATAAAGTGGCCATGACCGCAAGTGTGGGTAATTGGACTGGGTAAAAGTTTTAAAAATGCCCCATTAGTACATCAAAGTCTTAATAATTCAATAATTCAGCTGAACACTTGTATGATACTGTACAAGTGTACTTGTAGACAGTCCTGCAACATTTACTCTACTCCTCATTGCCTCAGTCCCTGTACAGTCTCATCTGACACTATCACAATATTTGTAAATCAGTTGTGCCCCTTTTTGAAAAGCAGTCAGACGCCCCACACAGTCAGAAACTTTATATTGTCCATTGACTTCTTAATAAATTACTTCAAATGGGCCCCGTCAGCTCATTGTCCAACATTACATGATGTCTCTCTGCACCTCGTAATTTATCTGTTTCCACGAGTTCAAATGCTAGTTTGATATGTCCTGTTAGCATGTAAACATGTTTAAAAGAATTCATTAGATATGTAGCTTGATTTTAAGGACTTACTATTAAAAATGGATGCATTTAACATTTGATTATTTAATTTAACATATAATTACAGAGGCTGTTTTTACAGTCTAAAAAAAAAGAAAACCCACATTAATGTGTAAACCAACAAGCTGCATGTAATGTAATAGTAATGTATATAATTAATTTCTGTCTTACAGGTTAACTCACAGATTGTGCTGTCCTTCTTTTTCAGGTCTCTACAATATCTAAACAGCTCCTTTACAAACCCTCACAAACCTTCCTAAAAACTAAAAGAGCTATTACGGAGTCTCAGCGAGTCTTGCCATGATCAGCCCTTCCCAGGTACATTTTTTTTTAATTAACATTTACTCATCAAATGCTCTGGTCTGAATCTTATTTTAAATGAACGTAATTATATTTTTAAGAGTAAGTAGAGAACTTCTTGTTTTACAGAAGAGAAGGAAGACCAAGGAAGTCCTTTGTTCAGGGTGAGGAATGAATATGGCCATCTTGCGCCCAAACAAAGAAGACAGCAAAGTGCACATGTCCACTGGTGTGTCTGTACTGAAGCAGTGCTGGATTATGTAGTACAGCATTTTATGATGATCTCTCACAGGACTGTCAGCAGTGATTATTCTTTTTTTGTAATAATTTGTAATTTTATTTATTTATTTACTTATTTACTGGGTACAACTTAAAATTGTAGCATGTTAGCAAAGTGTGACTGGAACGTTTTTTATCTTAAGTTTTTAAAAACCACACCAACTGTTTTTCAGCAGTGTTATAAAAGTGGTTTAGTTGATGTAAACAATTTACATTATTTAACTGTTATGTAAATGTTGTGTGTAATAAATTGTTGATTAATAGTTGATTGGTTTGAAGCAAGGCCTTACACTACACAGACTAAAACACATTTGTGTTTTAAGATGGAAGCAAGAGAGTTCATGAACTTTGGAGAAAGATTCTAGAAGAAAAAGACACATTTACTGCAGCAATAGATGAATTTTAGAGCCAAATTGTCCAGTTTCTGAGAACTACATGTGGCACTTTTGCCTCTGTAACACTTTCTTAAGTCTTGCATAATGAAATTCTTTTTTGCAGTACTTTTTTAACTATTTTACTTTGTACAGATGATCTCATCAGCCAAATGAGGGGGTTTGACCAAGTGATGCTCTTAAAAGGAGAGAAAGAAGAGGATGTTGTAAATTGTCTTCAAAGAAAAAACTTCTCAAAAAATGTTTAAAAATCTTAAAGGTATGTGTCCAGTACCTTAAGGGCCATAGTTGCCCACCCAACATCACACAGAACATAAGCTGAGCTGACTGTCCATTAAACAACTTCATCTAAATTGTTTGTGTTTCTTTTTGTTTTATTTTGACCAGGTCTGGGAACTGTCTGAAAATGGGATGTCAGGAGTGAGAGATCCTCTGGCTGAGAAAAAGCTACACCACATCGGTGCTGGATATCAACCACAAACTGTTTACAGACACGACAGAAGAAGATCATGATGGGGAAATGGACAGAGAAGAGCAAGACACCAGTTTAGATGTGATGATAATGAATCATTATTTTCTCAAACAGTATCAAATGTCTTATATGTACCACATGATCTGTATCAAAGTTGACTGGAATGGATTGTGTGACTTTAAGGACATTTCATCACTCATTTGTGTGGCATCAGCTGCAGTGAACTGATTAATATATGATGTTAATGTATTTTTAATAATCCATTATTATTTTAATTATTTTAATAATCCATATTTTTCTTAAATGTCATTTGTCTTGATGCTGACTTTATCAACTTTATGCTGTATGCTTCAATAAAATGAATATGGTAAATATTGTGTATTGAAAATTCTTGGTAAATACATAATTTTACTAGGTCGGCTCATATGTGTATATATGTTTTATACTTGAAAAAGTACATATAATTAATAACCTGATTGTTTTTACTTAAGACATAAACATTTTTGATCAGGTTAATGATATTGGGGACAACAATACACCAAAAAGTTATTATTGTATATATTTAGTGACAAAAATGCCAATTTTTGGTGAAATAAAGGGAATTACAAGATAGATGAATTATTTTGCATTACATTACCATGGGCTTTATTGCTACAAACACTTAAGGGATAACTGAGAATGTACCAGGAACGATCAACGTGCATCTTGTACTGCATTAAAACCAAGAGCATGCACATTACTGATGCCCGGCCTGTGAGGAGCAAGATAAGGGGGTGAGGACGACATATTTACACTGATTTTTGCAAATTATTATTATTATTATTATTATTATTATTATTATTATTATTTTACTACTGCATGAACTTGTCCTTGTGTAATAGTAATAGTGAAATATCACAATGTGTATAAATTGTCTTTGATTACTGCTTAACAATGGGGAATAGAAAATGGCAAGTTGTTGCAGGTTCATCCATTATATTTATTGGTGTTTACCTCAAAAATCTAAGAAATAATCTAATTTATTATTATTATTATTATTATTAAAGCATTTCTTTCAAATTTTTCTGTTTGCTCAGATGGCCTCACAATGTCCTGTCAAAAGCTATATGAGGCATGATGTAAGAAGAGAAGAGGGTGGACTGTGAAAACTGTCAGATGTAAATGTAACTCAACACAGTTTGTTGTCCATGATGAGGAGAACACATGTATGTATGTTTTACTGCCCTTCTACCCCCAGGGGCCCAGTAGCACCCTCTGGAAGAGCCAAAATCAAAACTGGAGCAGATATTTCAAATGGCTGTAAATTAGAGTCCGATTAACGTATCAAAGAGAAAATCGGCATGATTACTACTTATGCTATGTTTTATTAAATAATGTTGGGCACAGTTTTCAGAAATATATGGGAAGCTGTTATAAAGGCATTTTAAATATTGCTCACAGTAAAATACCAACTTTCAGCCTGCCTCTCAAATATGTCATAGAGATTTGCACAATGAAATGTCTTTAGATATCCAGTTTTCCATTAAAGATATTATTTATTTCATTTAATTAATAAAACGTTTTAAACTACAGTACCCATAAGCCTCTGTCATTCTGTCGATGGAACGGGAAAACATGGCGCTGTTATTTGTAGTTCACTGAAGTTATGCTTAGGGTTAGAGTTAGGATCTCGCTGAAGGAGTAATTTCTCTCAACATAGCAATACTTCATTGTTAACTTAATATATTACTAACGTGATAACATCAGCAAAACATACTTTTGTAACATAATGCGCTGTTTAATAAGGGTTGAAAGATAATCCAATCACAGCGAGTCCTGCGGATGACAAGAGAACTTCACAGCCACTGACATCCCAGCTGAACAGAGGTGTCACACTTACTTGTCCATTTATGGTCATTTATGACAAATTTCTTCCGTTTTTTCGGCTGACGGGACAGACTCGGTTAACCATAATTAAATTAGCTACTTATTAGATTGAGTTTTATTAACGTCTACACCTACAGTAATTATTGTTGACAAAAATTGGGCAATATTGATGTGCTGTATCCCATGCAGCCTTAACTCATAGTTTTATCTAATTAAATTCAATAAATAACGTTTATTTATTTATTTTGACCATAGACAAGTGCATTTACTAATCAAATGTGCTTCTAACATTTACATTGTCATTTACATTGTTTTAAAGTTATAAATATATTCACTATTGTGTTTCGTAATTCTCTACCATTTTAACTCTAAGAATAAAAACTTAATAAATAAGTAAATAAATAAAGCATAATGAAAAGCTTAGTTTTGTAAGCATTTCCCAGTATTTACTGAAATGTCAAACATAGTGCCCAAACTACTACACTGCATCCTCTGTCACCAAGCTTGTTTTTGCCACTATGAAGAATAAATAATAAAATAAATAAACAGAATAAGCAGTTACTTACAAAAATGTATTTAATTATAGTTATACAATTATTTATACAATTAATTATTAATTATATATAAAATATAACTTAAGGTGTGTAACTCAGAAATATATAACAAAAGTCCTATATATATATACAGTGGGTACGGAAAGTATTCAGACCCCCTTAAATTTTTCACTCTTTGTTATACTGCAGCCATTTGCTAAAATCATTTAAGTTCATTTTTTTTTCCTCATTAATGTACACACAGCACCCCATATTGACAGAAAAACACAGAATTGTTGACATTTTTGCAGATTTATTAAAAAAGAAAAACTGAAATATCACATGGTCCTAAGTATTCAGACCCTTTGCTGTGACACTCATATATTTAACTCAGATTTTAACTCCATTTCTTCTGATCATCCTTGAGATGGTTCTACACCTTCATTTGAGTCCAGCTGTGTTTGATTATACTGATTGGACTTGATTAGGAAAGCCACACATCTGTCTATATAAGACCTTACAGCTCACAGTGCATGTCAGAGCAAATGAGAATCATGAGGTCAAAGGAACTGCCTGAAGAGCTCAGAGACAGAATTGTGGCAAGGCACAGATCTGGCCAAGGTTACAAAAAAATTTCTGCTGCACTTAAGGTTCCTAAGAGCACAGTGGCCTCCATAATCCTTAAATGGAAGACGTTTGGGAAGACCACACCCTTCATAGAGCTGGCCGTCCGGCCAAACTGAGCTATCGGGGGAGAAGAGCCTTGATGAGAGAGGTAAAGAAGAACCCAAAAATCACTGTGGCTGAGCTCCAGAGATGCAGTCGGAGATGGGAGAAAGTTGTAGAAGGTCAACCATCACTGCAGCCCTCCACCAGTTGGGGCTTTATGGCAGAGTGGCCCGACGGAAGCCTCTCCTCAGTGCAAGACACATGAAAGCCCGCATGGAGTTTGCTAAAAAAACACCTGAAGGACTCCAAGATGGTGAGAAATAAGATTCTCTGGTCTGATGAGACCAAGATAGAACTTTTTGGCCTTAATTCTAAGCCGTATGTATGGAGAAAGCCAGGCACTGCTCATCACCTGTCCAGTACAGTCCCAACAGTGAAGCATGGTGGTGGCAGCATCATGCTGTGGGGGCGTTTTTCAGCTGCAGGGACAGGACGACTGGTTGCAATCGAGGGAAAGATGAATGCGGCCAAGTACAGGGATATCCTGGATGAAAACCTTCTCCAGAGTGCTCAGGACCTCAGACTGGGCCGAAGGTTTACCTTCCAACAAGACAATGACCCTAAGCACACCGCTAAAATAACGAAGGAGTGGCTTCACAACAACTCCGTGACTGTTCTTGAATGGCCCAGCCAGAGCCCTGACTTAAACCCAATTGAGCATTGACCTAAAAATGGCTGTCCACCAACGTTTACCATCCAACCTGACAGAACTGGAGAGGATCTGCTAGGGGGGAATGGCAGAGGATCCCCAAATCCAGGTGTGAAAAACTTGCATCTTTCTCAAAAAGACTCATGGCTGTATTAGATCAAAAGGGTGCTTCTACTAAATACTGAGCATAGGGTCTGAATACTTAGGACCATGTGATATTTCAGTTTTTCTTTTTTAATAAATCTGCAAAAATGTCAACAATTCTGTGTTTTCCTGTCAATATGGGGTGCTGTGTGTACATTAATGAGGAAAAAAATGAACTTAAATGATTTTAGCAAATGGCTGCAATATAACAAAGAGTGAAAAATTTAAGGGGGTCTGAATACTTTCCGTACCCACTGTATATATATATATATATATATATATATATATATATATATATATATGTGTGTGCATGTGCCAAACAATATTTTTACAAACCACATGCAAAGTTTAAGTTTTCTTAAAAACTTAAACTGACAACACATGTACATGTTTTAAACTAACATAAAAAATAATACCAAACATATGACAGAATAACACCATGAAGTCATGCATGTCAAGTGTGTCATATCATCTATAAAAATCTATAAAAATCAGCACAGCACCAAATAAACATTACTTGTCTGAACAATGGAAGAAACACCTGCTACATACAAATGCAGAAATATACATTTGACAATAGCATCATGAAAAATATAGTTTTGTGATAAAACCATTAGGAAGACACCAAGAAAAGTTTATAAGGCTTAAAAAAGAGAACACAATGCTTTATCAATACGAAAAAGACTATTTTTAACTATTGTTTTCATTACTGGTTCTGTATACAGTAAATGGGTTGCTGGAAGGTCAAAATGTATTCATTGTAAGCTTATAATTAAAACAAAGTTGCATCTTCTGAAAAAAACAAAAAAAAAAACTGCAACGTCTTAATATTGATCTGGTGCCATTTCTGTATGTGTGGGGAATAAAAAGTTAAAGAGGAGAGTCCTTGTGCATAATGGAGAAGGACAGCGTTATCTGGAAGAAACCCTGTAAGACAGAAAATATTACATCACATGCAACATGTTAGTTTATATATTACTTTTTTTAGGCCGTAAAAGCAGCCTCTGCAGAGATGCTGAATAATCAAATTTTACATGCATCTATTGTTAAAAGTAAGTCATTAATAGCAAGTTTCATATCTAATTATTTTAAATATGTTTACATGCTAACAGGACACATCAAACTAGCATTTCCACTCATGGAAACAGATAAATTACGAGGTGCAGAGAGACATCATGTAATGTTGGACAATGAGCTGACGGGGCCCATTTGAAGTAATTTGTTAAGAAGCCAATGGACAATATAAAGTTTCTGACTGTGTGGGGCATCTGACTGCTTTTCAAAAAGGGGCACAACTAATTTACAAATATAGTGATAGTGTCAAATGAGACTGTACAAGGACTGAGGCAATGAGGAGTACTACAAGTACACTTGTACAATATCATACAAGTGTTCAACTGAACTATTGAATTATTAAGACTTTGATGTACCAATGGGGCATTTTAAAACTTTTACCCAGTCCAATTACCCACACTTGCGCTCTTGGCCACTTTATAGCACATGCATGCGACAGGAAGTAAGTGTGCAAGACTGTCCCAGGTCTTAATAATGCCAAACTGCAGTGCCCTTAAAGCAAACTAAATCCACACCATTTTGAATACTGCTCAGGAGGTTCAGCGTATCCCATCATGCATCATGTTTTGGAATAAATCATGACATCTTGCGAGAGGTCACGGAAACCTTTCCAATGTAAGTTAAAAATGAATAATAATTATAATAATTAGATAGTACAAATAATTTGGTAGTAAAACAAAGTGTTGCATGTTTTATGCAAAAAGAAGTATATTGATTTTGTACATCATTTGCAACTGCTTATTTATCACTTAATTAGAAGCACCACAAATTAAATTGCCATCTGTTATAGGGAGAAACTAAACAGACATTTAGAAGTTTATTTTAAAACGCAAAGTTGAAACTAAAAATAAATCCCTGTAAACACTCGCATTTTAACCACACTATAAGTGTGTCCCGTCAGGTAATGAAAAGTTCTACACGCACTTGTGGTTTACATGTTCACTTCAACACTTGGGCCAAATACAGGAAATCCGTCATATAATTAGTCAAGGTGCAAAACTGCAACTGTGGGTATTTGGACAGGGCAAACGTTTAAGAAACAACATGTTATATATGTTATATATGCTGTACAAATTATAACAGCAGGAATGTTTGATAAAAGGGTAAAACTAACACCGACCTACCACTGCAAATGCCTCCCTCCGCAGCTTTCTGTCTTCTCTGTTTCTAAATGAAGACCTCTCCACAAACAAGACTGGACTGACTGCTTCATTTAGGTCTCCTCAGCTAAAAAAAAAAAAAAAAAAAGGAAAGAAAAGACAATTATATAGAGAATGTTAATAATGATCTGTGAGCAACATATTTAAGTTCTAAACTGATATGAATGAATGAACTGCAGGAGTTTTTTTTTTTTTTTTTTTAACCTTTTTTTTTTGGTCTTTACATTAAAAGGTGTTACAATCATGGAATACTAAGTGTAGTGATTACTGTGGAATCTGTCGTAAAATCACATCAAAACTAGCATTACAGTGGTAAAACCACAGTAAGTTTGGTGATCAATGTGCTATTACTATACAAATCACAGTCAAACTAAAGATACTGCAGTAAAAGCATAATAAGTGTTGTGGTTATTGTGATTTTTTACTGAAACTGCCACAGCAAAACTACAGTTACTGTGGCAAAAACATGGTGTCACTGTTTTAACTTCAAATATCACAGCACAACTATAGTTACTGTAGTAAAAACATGGTAAGTGTCATGTTTACAGTGTTTTAACTTCAAATTTCACAGCAAAACTAGTTACTGAGTAAAAACATGGTAAATATCACGTTTACTGTTTTCACTTTAAATTTCACAGTGAAACTGTAGTTAATGTGGTAAAACATGCTAAGTGTCATGTTTACTTTGTTTTAACTTCATATATCACAGTACAACTACAGTTACTGGAGTAAAAACATAGTAGGTGTCATGTTTAGGGGTAGTCATGGCCTAATGGTTAGAGAGTCGGGCTTGTAGCTTAAAAGTCGTTGGTTCGATTCCCGCACCAGCAGGAATTGAAGGTGGGGATTGTGAATAAACAGCGCTCTTTCCACCTTCAATACCATGACTGAAGTGCCCTTGAGCAAGGCACTGAACCCCCAAGCCAGGATGTTTAGCCAAATTACTCCATAGCCATTATTTTACTGTGCATACTCTAACTTGTATGCCTACTTAGAAAATTTGGAAACAGCTGTTCATGGCAGTTTGTCTGCCTTGGTGCACCATCACTCACACACTTTCACACACTCTCACACCATCTCTGGCCAGAGCATCATCTCCTTTTTGTCACTGCCTCCGAAGACAGCGAACTGAATGGGGAATGTATGTTGTAAAGGTGGAATACCACTGTTACGTCTTTGATGGTAGTTCTAGGGTGTAGGAAGTAACATTTAGGTAGTGATAATTAGGTGAAGTGAAGGTGGCAAGAAACCAAACCTAAATCGAAAAATAATGCCAAATAAGGAAATTTATTTATACAAAAGTGAAAAGGATTTAAACAAAGGATGAAATGTAAAATATATACAGTGGAAAAATATACACAAATCAAAATAAACCCAAATAAATAAATAAACCAAAGGGAAAAGGGAACGTAAGTGGCGCCAACGAAAAGAAAACACTATAACAAAACCCAAACTAACTTAGCATTAACCTCTACCCTAACTGTAAATAAAAGAAAAGGAAAAGAACAGTCTTCAGCGTAAAAACGCCCTAAATAAACTATACTAACTAGGCAAACAAAACATACAAGTGTGGCGCTCACTCCTAACCTGGTGTGTCTAAACAGTTGGTTTGCTACGTGTGGTACAGTGTAAGTCACGTGACATCTTCCTATCCTCTTTTCCCAGGGGAAAAACTAGCGATCACCAGATCGTAGCACGAGTTACAAAATACGTATTTGCATCAAAAGGCTAATAACCGTAGACACACTAAGTAGGACCAAAAAAAAAAAAAAAACCAACAACCAGGCTAGAACAAAACAGAATCTAACAGAACAGAACAAAACACAACAAAGTAGGAGCGCAAGCAAAAGCAGCCGAACACTCGTTCTGGCGTCTCTTTAAACTGGAGCCGCAGTCCGTGATTGGCAGCGCGGGCGGCGACGTCACTCCGGTTAACAATGACAGGCACCTTCCTGGCCAAACGGAAACCAAGGGGAGTAACCTGAGAGATGATAGTGAGAGAGGACAAAAGAAAGAGCGCAACACACCGGCAAACTCATAGGGCCGTAAGTGAACTTATAATTGCAAATAGCCATTAGTTGAATTTGTACTAAATAAATTGCTGAAACATACTACTCTGCTGTTTCATCCATCCTGTCCAGATCAAGTGACATGGACAATTAGAAAAATTGCGATTTAGCATTTTATTTGTTTTACTGCCTTGCAAGGACTTCACAATACCAACCACAATCTCAAATCATTTAAAAATAAAATAATCTTGGAAGGACTGAGAATATGTCGATGTGAGAACAGGTAACAAAGATAACTTTTCACGAAGCGTCCATTCACTTTTATTTTATTTTTTAAAAATGTATCTTTGGCAAAACATCCATTCTCCAACCCACATAAAAATTGTAAGGATAACCTGCAGGTTAACAATTGGTCGCGAAACGATGTTCTTCCCGTGTATCTTTCAGAAGACGAGGATAACCCACTCTGCCAAATATGGCAGAGTGTCAAGTGACGGCACGAAAATATGATCAATTTCTTAACAGACAGCTAGAATAATTCATTAAAAACTATTCCTCACCTGTCTGTAGAAATTCCCGGAAAGACGAGCCCCCATTTGTTAATAAATATCACAGCTCTTTATCTTTCGATGCCGTCTGTCTATTCTCAGTCCTTGCATGGGCCCATGGAAAGAATTATGAACATGAAGCCAATTGTATGTTCACAATCTTCTTCCAAGTTTATTCACCCACATTTGATTATACAGGTCCTTTTCAAAAAATTAGCATATTGTGATAAAGTTCATTATTTTCTGTAATGTACTGATAAACATTAGACTTTCATATATTTTAGATTCATTACACACAACTGAAGTGGTTTCAAACCTTTTATTGTTTTAATATTGATGATTTTGGCATACAGCTCATGAAAACCCAAAATTCCTATCTCAAAAAATTAGCATATTTCATCTGACCAATAAAAGAAAAGTGTTTTTAATACAAAAAAAGTCAACCTTCAAATAATTATGTTCAGTTATGCACTCAATACTTGGTCGGGAATCCTTTTGCAGAAATGACTGCTTCAATGCAGCGTGGCATGGAGGCAATCAGCCTGTGGCACTGCTGAGGTGTTATGGAGGCCCAGGATGCTTCGATAGCGGCCTTAAGCTCATCCAGAGTGTTAAGTCTTGCGTCTCTCAACTTTCTCTTCACAATATCCCACAGATTCTCTATGGGGTTCAGGTCAGGAGAGTTGGCAGGCCAATTGAGCACAGTAATACCATGGTCAGTAAACCATTTACCAGTGGTTTTGGCACTGTGAGCAGGTGCCAGGTCGTGCTGAAAAATGAAATCTTCATCTCCAGAAAGCTTTTCAGCAGATGGAAGCATGAAGTGCTCCAAAATCTCCTGATAGCTAGCTGCATTGACCGCAGCTGACATGGCGCCCCAGACCATCACTGACTGTGGGTACTTGACACTGGACTTCAGGCATTTTGGCATTTCCCTCTCCCCAGTCTTCCTCCAGACTCTGGCACCTTGATTTCCGAATGACATGCAAAATTTGCTTTCATCCGAAAAAAGTACTTTGGACCACTGAGCAACAGTCCAGTGCCGCTTCTCTGTAGCCCAGGTCAGGCGCTTCTGCCGCTGTTTCTGGTTCAAAAGTGGCTTGACCTGGGGAATGCGGCACCTGTAGCCCATTTCCTGCACACGCCTGTACACGGTGGCTCTGAATGTTTCTACTCCAGACTCAGTCCACTGCTTCCGCAGGTCCCCCAAGGTCTACATCCCTTGTGAAAAAAACAGCATATGCTGGTAGGTATGTTTTGATGCTGGAATGCTGGTTAGGTAGGTTTTGATGCTGGTTTAGGCTGGTCCTTTGCTGGTTCATGCTGGTCCTTGACCAGCAACATGACCGGCAAAAAACAACAAAGGACCAGCTTAAACCAGCTAAGGACCAGCTTCAACCAGCAAAGGACCAGCTTAAACCAGCATCAAAACCTACCTAACCAACATTCCAGCATCAAAACATATCTACCAGCATATGCTGTTTTTTTTCACCAGGTATATATTCAACATACAAAACAAAGACCTTATTGTGCATATAATGAAATATCAGATTTAGATCTGGGTGTAACCTCTTCCTAAATTCATCCTGTTATTCAAACTATATATATACTTCAAAAACAAAGAGGTATAGGGAGGGGGAGTACAGTAGATAGGAGGGAGAGAGAAAGCACAAACAGGAAGACTCTCAGTAATATCTGGCAGAGAGTTCAATATATAATCTAACAACAACTGTTGTAAGTGTTGTGGTTACCATGATTTTACTACAAATACAACTTCCATCTTTGAACCTGATATGAATATAAAACTGATGGAAGGTCTATGACATGTCACGTGACAGAGTTTAATCGCCCCAGTTAGAAGGTGTGTTCCTTTAGTTAAACACAATGAAACGCAAAGACAGCCTCGGATGACAGATATAATTAAGCGAATAAACATACATCGCTAATCTGGTTAATAAAGAAGACAGGATACATTTTAAAACAAACATTAAGACAGCATATTTATGACTACTCACCCAACCTGTGGCACACGTAAACTGATGGCAAATATCGCGATGTGTGCTGAATGAGACTTCCTGAACGTGATTTCATAGCGATCATCTCACGTCCTTCGCGTCTGTGTTCTGACGCCAAAAGATACTCAGTGTTTCCGTTTTTTCTTCCTCTCAGAAAGAAAGAAAAGGAGGAAGAGAAGAGAAAGAAGACAGAGGAGCAAAACGCTTAGAAGTTAATATTGTTGTAACTAAACAGGTAACTTGTTTTATTTGTGTTACTTAAATGATTTAGATCGGTTGCTTCGATGTATTTTAAGTGCAATTTAGTTTTATCGTCGAGTTTTTCTCTCTCAACGTATTTCTTTCTCATCGCCTAGCTCGTTCGTTAAGACACTCGAGAGCTTCAATCAGGACTGCAACAAGGTTAGGCCTATGTAATGGGGTTAAGGTGTTTCTGTATGTGTTTGTGGGCACTAGTGTACACTTTGCAATAAGTTGTATTGATCTGCGAATGCAGTGACGCATTTCAAACGAAACTGAAAGTAGACGTGAAACGAAAATGTAATCAAAAAGAGTCTTTTAACCCTTGTATGGTGTATATATTTTTGTTACTCAGCCAGTGTTCGTGGGTCTGGTGGACCCGCTGCATTTTTGGGTTTTTAATTCAACACAATAAAATTGTATGTTAAAATACTCAACAGATGTTTACTTTATCCCAGCTGCAAGCAATATAAACAGCATGTGTGGCTGATATCTGCCCTTTACCTTTTTTAGATCTCATTTATCAATTAAAGTGCTACAACTTTGTGTGGGAATGGCAGGGGAAGAAGCACACAACTTACTTACACTTACACTCACACTCTTGCAGACTCTCTCTCACATTTACTCACACATACACATGCTAATGCACTTCCGTTTTGAAATCGTACAGCTCAGTTATTTCCGTTATGTACATTTTCAATGCGCTGTAATCATCTAGTTGACTTAAACACCTAATAAAATGAGATTTCGTGGGATGATTTAAAATTCTGAAATTTTCAGAGACAGGAGAATACATATTCTGATGATTACGGAGTACAGAATTTTCCAGACTCAACTGAACGTGAAGTTTAAATCCAACATAAACCGATCTGAGAAAGCGGTGGCTAGTAATCATACCTGACTGTTCACCACAGGGTGTCAGTGCTCTATAGTGGCCTAATCGCAACGCCGCAGTTTGTGAGATCTGATGAGTAAGATTATAATGAACCTTTATCTGTATTAAACTATGTTAGTCACTATTCTGCGTCATATTGTCATCATTTCACTGTATGTAGCCTAATGCCAAAATATGAGTATTCAGTGTCAGCATGTTACTGTTAAAATTATTTAAATGTTTAACATCATTAAATAAGGCAGTTACCTCACATTTATTCACCCATTTCAAACAATGGAATAAGCAGTATGGGCTCGGAATAAGAGCACCAACGCACACAAACAAATCAGCCATGGTTTTTGTACAAATAAAAGCAAAAATTGCAATTGAAGTTAAACCATATAACAACAAATTCATCAGGTATGAATTATGATCAGTAAAAGAAACATGCTGTTCATGAGAATGCAGCAGGTTAGTGGTGCTATATTTTCAGAATGCACGTAACCGAAGGGAAATGTTTTTTGTTTGTTTGTTTGTTTGCTTGTTTGTTTGTTTGTTTTTATTTTTTTTTATTACGTTTCAGCAATATGATTCATGTTAACGCAGAGATTATTATTATTATTTTTTTTATTATATTTTTTATTTTTTACAGAAATGCCAGCCCTAATCTGCGTCCTCATGAGAAACTGTCTGTATGTAGGTAGGCTGAATGCTAACCGGAAACTCCCAAACCGTAACAAGTAGTTGTGCAAGTAGTCCATAGCAGGCCCAGGCAATAGGGGGTCACTGAAAATGTGTTCTGATATATGTTCTTTACAGAAAATGACCCAATGCCAATAAATATGAGTTTTATTGAGTTTTAATTATTTTGACAAAAAGAGAAAACGGGTCCCACAGACCTGAACACTACAAAGGTTAATTGTATCTACTAAACAAAATGAGTTAACTAAATAATTAACTAAACAAATTTAAACTACCTTTGTTTTTCATGTGCTATTACCACCGTCATCTGAATAAACAGAGGTGTAGCGAGCTCCGATGCTTTTGTTTACCTGGATGCTCTTAATGTTAAGATTTCATATGAATATAATTGTCAAGCTGCCAAACTTTAAGTTTGTAATGGTAGCCACATGTGACGCGCTTGATCATGTTGTGTTGGAATGATCCCTTTTGTGGAGAAGCGAAACATGATTTTTTTTTTTTTTTTTTTTTTTTTTTTTTTTTTAAGCTATATTTAATAAAACAATGTCATAGTTTTCAAACGATGCTAATTAATGAAATTTAAACAATTAATGTCGCTTTTATGCTTGAATGTGGCATGTGACAAATCGCTGTAGCTTTCTGTTTATTGCTCGAGCGTCATCTCATATAACGCGCTGACAGACACTACAGATCAGGTGACCTTTGATAACAAGAAGCAAAGCATTTCAATTGTACTCGATTATATATATATATCAAGGTTATTATAGTTTTGCTTTTTTAAATTCGTTTTATTTTAATATCGTTTTGAAATTTGCAATAAAATTTAGTTTCGTTTTTATTAGTTTCATTAATAATTTTGTTAGTTTTATTTTTTATTTTGTGAGCACATTTCTATTTCGTTTTATATAGTTTAGTTTCAGTTTCAGTTTTAGGTTTACAAAAAAGATCACTTCCAGAGCGCAGACCAACAACTTAATTTAACCATATGACGCAAAATTAAAGCATGCTGACTGAGCTTGATTAGGTGGTAAAAGTATACAAGCATTCAAGCATTTTTTTCTCTATAAATCTAGACAAGTTGCACTTACATAATCATAATTAAAAGCAGTAAATGTGAGTTATAATATTTAATTCGAAAATAAATGTAATTCGTTTATATTGGATATTCTATCCTATTTAACCATAATCATGATACTGTAACTATCATGTCATGCTTGCTTTCCCGCAAACAAACGCGCATAACTGGAACTAATTCAATTCAATAATACTGGCAGAGCTTTTCTATTCGCAGCGTTGCACACTATTGGATTCGTGCTGCAGCTGAAGTGAAGGACAGCTTATTAGGTTGCGCTTGTTGCTCGCTTTTTGTAGGCTATAATTTTATTTTATACGTTTTGGAACGTATGCACTGCAGAGACAATCACATTTAGGCAATAATTAAGGCATATTTCAGTGTTCTTTTCATTTATGAAGAATTCTAAGCGTGTTGTTCAAAACAGATTGCTCACAAAATGTGGGCAAAAGTGTCATTGTTTACATTGTTCTCATCTTTGTTTTGTTGCGCTGCTTGTCAATTTACTACAAAGAACCAACTTAGAATGCCTATTTTTGGTTTAATCGTTAGTGTTACGTGAGAAAATAAATAATTTTGCCTTACCGTTGCTGCAGCAGATTTAATGCGGTTCAGGTCACTGTCTAGGCTATGTCAAACGGGCCGAGTCGGGTACCGAATGTACTGCTGCCGGATAACGGGTCGGGTGTTCTGTTAAGCAGCCTACTGTTGGTGCGCGTTTACCAAACAACACCCGTGCAGGACTCGGTTTTAAACTGTTTTCATCTATCCGTCAGATAACCTCACGTCTATGATGCGCCGTTTACAGGTATTTCCCTAAACTGCCACACAACTCGTACATTTTTTCCGCCACCGGACGAGAACGTAATTATTACCAAAACGATTATTTATTTTTGATAATTATTATTTTATTTCAGTTAGTTTTTCAGGAACTGTTGTTAGTTTCGTTTCGTTTTAGTTTTTAATTTATATTATTTATTTATTTATTTTTTATTATTTCAGTTTACGAAAATGTTTTTTGACCAATAGTTTTCGTGTTAGTTTTAGTTTTCATTTACGAAAATAACCTTGATAAACTTTTTTTTTTTTTTTTTTTTTTTTTTTTTTTTTTTATTATATTTTACATTCCAGGCTGAACTCAAATGTTGGCAGCCCTGTTTGAAGTAAGTTGAAGTTTTAGGTTTCCCAAACAACATTTACAAAATTCACTGTCAAAGTTAATGTTATATATTTTGCTCCAACCACTGGTTAACCAGATCACAGAAATAAGAGAAATAAGTTTCAGTAGACTAATATTTGAAGTTACAGCGTGAATGTGGAGTATGTTAAGTTAATATGTTAAGTTATTAGCAGTCGTAGGATTTATTCATGCTTTTTATGACAAGTTGGAGTTATACACTGATTTTCTGTTATGGTCTATGGACCCCCTCAGTTAGCCTTTGCCACCCCATGTATAAAACTCTAGCTCCGCCACGATCTCCACTGCAATCAGAACTCCACTAAGTTATATCATGAAAAGGAAAACATTAATGAAGGATTATTTTGCGCCAGATATGTATGTGTTTTCACATAGATGTTTGGCCTGCTGAGACAGTAGTGTCTATGTAGCCTACACCCATGTGAATCTGACCTACATTAGAATAACTGAACTGTATCACTTTTACTCAGCCAATGTTACATTATTTTAGATCTATTTTTAAAACAAATCATTTAGTGTTGAATTTCTACAAAATATTTCAATGTGAAGAAAAATATCCTTGTAAACACAATCAGTTATGTTTTGAGAATGTATAAAATAACAAACTCTGTTCATCACTGTCAATAGACAGATGCAATTGCAGGTATGATCTCTATAGAAGTCAGATGATAGGTCGCCAGGAAACAGTGAGCCAAAATTTACAGGCCTTATTTAAATAAAAAACAGGGAAAAAACAAACAAACAAACAAACAAAATATCAAAGTATCCAGAATGTTACAACACCAGGTAAAGAGTGGAAGCATGTGGATTTGAGAGTCCCTTTATACAGAGTGTCTGATAAGGGTGAATATCTAATCCAAAGAAGTCAGGTGATTTAGACCACTGCCATGTATTTAAGGATGGTAAGATTCACCAATTTGCATCGATGCATCGGCAATAAAAGTTAACAATGCAATGCATCAGTTTTAAAGAGTTGGCATTTGTACCACAGTGCATCGTTTCTAACATATTTGCATTGGTAAAAACTTTTGGGTTTATTAATATATAATTATTAGTAAATGCACTATAATTATTTAGAAAGTGATCAAAAATGTGTGTCCAATATTTTATATGTAGACTAATTTCTCCCCTCTAAACTATTTCTCAAGTGCATTTTCTCATCACTGCTGCTACATGAATATGACATATCATAACACTACGGAGACCGAGGCATGGCCTGAGAGTCACATAGAATGTAAATTAACATGGAAGAGATAGAGCTGCATCTTCAACCAAATAATTTTATTAATTACATTGAATTGTATTGGATTTAATTGCAAAGTTAAATCTAATCAAAATTGCACTGGATTGTAGTAGGGGTCGTATTGGTAGCTGCTTCATATGTACCTTTAATGTATTGTATAATTGGATATGCATAAAGATGTGCATCCCTAATGTAGATGTATTCTTGTTTGAAGTCATTTGAATTGTAGTAGAACATTGTTGTAGAACATCTTATACAGGTACATCTCAAAAAATTAGAATATGGTGAAAAAGTTATTTTTTCTTATTTGTAACTTATTTAAAAAACTGAAACTTTCATATATTCTGGATTTATTACATGTAAAGTAAAACATTTCTGAAGTTTTGTTTGTTTGTTTGTTTTAATTTTGATGATTAGAGCTTACAGCTCATGAGATGCACCTGTATATGAAGGGTTCAGATGCAAAACCAGCTAAAAGCCATCTCGGTCAAAAATGAGATAATGATACTGAGAGAATGCTCTCAACAAATATTATACGTCCATCTAATACTTTTTCTTCAAACTCACTAAAATAGCAGCCTCAGCCCAATCAGAAGTGCCGGTACTTACATAGTTCATTACAGACTGATGGTACAAAATTTTAAATATGTTTATGTTTAATATAAAATTTCTGTTCTGAAATAAATTGACAGCCCACAGTATTCCTTTCACACACAGATCCATAAAATATATTCAGTTGTTTATACGCAAATATAACAAAAAAGAAGTAAAGAAAAAGAGAACTTGTATTCTAAATAGATGGTGTGTTTTGTGTTTACTTTTTTATTAATTAGGTCTTCTGTGAGGTGGGTTGGAGACATGGGTGACTTCCTGGTAAGTTAACACACACACATATATATGTATTTCTCAGGATTGTTACACAGATATGATTGTCAGCTGTTGCATAATTTAAAACCTTTATCAATTTCCTTAGAAATAGAGAAGAAGAAAGAAAGAAAGAAAGAAAGAAAGAAAGAAAGAAAGAAAAAGAAAAATCAACTAAATTTGTTAAACGCATTGATTCAGGCACAAAAGTGAATTTATAACAATTTGTAGAACATCTGACTCTCTTGAAACGCTGCCAAAGGGGGATACGCTCAAAGTAAAAATGCAAAAGGTATGTGCTATCTCCTATTTTTTATTTATTTATTTTTTTTTTATGTGCCATCCTCAACACTTGCGGCTCATAGTAAGATGTAAGACTTCGTAAGGGAACACCTATCATTTTAAAGCACATATTAACAAGACCTTGCAGACAGTTTTTGCAATTAAATGCTGAACACTAAAGGGGCTCAATAAATAGTATTTTATGTGAACTTTATGGACACTATAAAAACATCAGTAAAACTTTTTTCTTAAAGATGCATGACTACCGCAAACTCTCTGAAGCCAGTGATGACAGCAGTTCCTCAAATAAGAGCATTGGAGAGCCTCCTTCATTCCATGGTGAGTACATTTTATGACGAATTTGATCCGTTTTTCAGTGAGCAGCATAATTCAGCAAATCACAATCCGTATTCACAAAACATTTTATTTTACCACTAAGAGTTCTCCTAAATAGCAGTAAAAGTTTTTAGCTAAGAGTTTTATCTTAAAACTTAGTCACCTATAGCTGCTGAGACAAACTTTTACTACAGAATAGAGAAGTCTTAAACTAAGAGTAAGGGTGGGGTTGACCTCATTGCTATGGATAATGTCAGAATACTAAATATGCACACAGTGATTAGCTGATAGGGGAGGGGTCTCTGTCAGAGACTTATTCATAGAAATATTGTAAAGTGCAATATTATGTTGCCATATTCAAATAAAGGTTTAAAAATAAAAATGTGGCCACAATCAAATAAAGATTTTAAAATGCAGTGTCACTAATTAAACAAATATATGTTCAGCTAATTGTCAGCCTCTTACATGCGTGCTTCTCATAAACAATTAGTGGATATTGCTAAACATGGCTAAACGACAAAATCCCGGACTCCGCCATTCAACTGCACGGGCTAACCTGCTGCCGAGCGGACAGAGAATCATCACTGTCTGGTAAGACTCGCGGGGGAGGACTGTGTGTTTTTATCAACAAGGAATGGTGTAACAATGCTGCAGTGGTGACAAAACACTGTTCATCGCTGGTGGAGTTTATGTTTGTGAAGTGTCGGCCGTTCTATCTGCCGCGGGAGTTCACGACCATTGTTATTGTCGCGGTTTACATCCCGCCGTGTGCAAACGCTAAGGACGCGCTTAGCGAGCTGTACAGTGCCATCAGCGAACAACAAACACATAACCCCGACGGCTTTTTCATCATTGCCGGTGATTTTAATCACGCGAACTTAAAGTCAGTTTTGCCAAAGTTCTACCAACACGTGAACTTTGCAACAAGGGGAAACAACACACTGGACTTTGTTTATACAACAAATAAAAACGCTTACAGGGCTGAACCCCGCCCCCACCCGGGGTACTCCGACCACATCTCTGTTATGCTAATCCCAGCATACAGACCACTTCTCAAACTTACCAAACCGGTTCAAAAACAGATCACGGTATGGCCAGATGATGCCACCTCTGCACTACAGGACTGCTTCCAGGACACAGACTGGAACATGTTTAAAGAGGCAGCCACCTACAATAACCATACAGACCTGCAAGAATACAAAGAAACAGTGACTGCTTACATCAAAAAGTGCATAGATGATGTGACAGTCACCAAAACCATCACCACACGTGCCAACCAGAAGCCATGGATGACAGCAGAGGTTCATGGGCTGCTAAAAATCCGAGATGAGGCATTCAGATCAGGAGATAAGGCAGCTCTCAAAACAGCAAGAGCCAATCTGTCTCATGGCATCAAGAAGGCAAAACATCAATATGCTCAGAAAATCAACAATAACTTCAGCGACAGTAAAGACACTCGGTCCCTGTGGCAAGCCATTCAGACCATCACTGACTACAAGCCCCTGCCACAGGCCAGTGACGATGACACATCCCTGCCAGATGCACTCAACCACTTCTACTCATGATTTGAGACACAGAACGACACTCCTGCACAGAAACTCCACACATCTCCAAACGACCAGGTACTCTGTCTTTCTCCAGCCGACGTAAGGAAGACCCTATCCAGGATAAACCCACGAAAGGCTGCGGGCCCTGACAACATACCTGGGCATGTACTAAGAGATTGTGCTGCACAGCTGATGGATGTCCTAACAGACATCTTCAACACCTCGCTGAGCCAGGCAGTTGTGCCCACGTGTCTCAAATCCACTTCCATAATTCCAGTTCCAAAGAAGTCTCCTGTGTCCTGTCTGAATGACTATCGTCCCATAGCACTGACCCCAATCATGATGAAATGCTTTGAGAGGTTAGTCATGCATCACATCAAGTCCAGTCTCCCAAACACGATGGACCCATTCCAGTTTGCATACCGTCCAAACCGCTCCACGGACAATGCGATATCCAGCACTCTCCACCTAGCTCTCACCCACCTGGAACAGAAAGACTCTTATGTTAGAATGCTGTTCATTGACTTCAGCTCAGCATTCAACACAATAATCCCTCAGCAGCTCATCCACAAACTAAACCTGCTGGGCCTAAACACCTCTCTCTGTAACTGGATCCTGGACTTCTTAACTGGTAGACCCCAGTCAGTCGGTGTCGGCCGCAACACCTCCAGCACTACCACACTGAGCACAGGTGCCCCACAGGGCTGTGTTCTCAGCCCGCTGCTTTTCACGCTGCTGACCTATGACTGCACTGCCAAGCTCAGCTCCAACCACATCATCAAGTTCGCTGATGACACGACTGTGGTAGGTCTCATCAGCAACAACGATGAAACACACTACAGAGAGGAAGTGGCACAGCTGGCTAAATGGTGTGGCGCTAACAATCTGTCCCTCAATGTGGGACAAAAGAGGTTGTGATGGACTTCAGAAGAAACTCTGTTGACCACCCCCCACTGACCATCGACAGCTCAACTGTGGAGAGAGTCAGCAGCACTAAATTCCTGGGGGTGCACATTACAGAGGATCTCACCTGGACCACCAACGTCATGTCGCTCAACAAGAAGGGCCAACAGCGCCTCCACTTTCTCCGCCGGCTGAAAAGGGCAAGTCTCCCACCACCCGTTCTCACCACTTTCTACAGAAGCACCATTGAGAGTGTGCTGACCAGCTGCATCACTGTCTGGTACGGGAACTGCAGTGCTGCTGACCGCAAGACCCTACAACGGACCGTGAACACAGCTGCAAAGATCATCGGTGCTCCTCTCCCTTCCATCCTGGACATTTTCTCTGTACGATGCTCCAGCAAGACCTCCAGCATCATGAAGGACCCCACCCATCCCTCCCACAATCTCTTCCAGCTCCTGCCATCAGGTAGAAGGTACCGGAGTATCAAAGCTCGCTCTGTCAGATTTCTCAACAGCTTTTTCCCCCAGGCTGTGAGAGTCCTTAACTCCAATCTCCCTGTAACCCTCTGAAACCATGAAACCTCAGCCTCCTCCCCCCAACTCATTAAAACTGCTGACAATCTTTCAAAGTGCAATTCTGAGTGTGTTACACACAGGTGAGTGGGCTATACAAACCACTTGTAGTAACACACTTATGTACATTAGACACTTTCTATAAACACTTGCTGCTACAAAGACTCAATCGGATTAGCTGCTTCCCTCAAAATCTCTCTTCTGCACAATTTAATGCACAAAATATCTCTTTTGCACAATTTCATGTACAGATGTCTCTTTTGTAAATGTCATGTACAGTACTTATGTAAAGTTTTTGTTGTCTCAGTTTTGTATGTGTAGTCAACTATTTATTATAGTTATAGTATTTATAGTATATGTATAGTCAAATGGTTAACTGTTGTGTAAGTCTGTAATTGCTTTTCTTATTCGTGTACTGTTGTATGTTTATATTATGCTTAACTAGTATGTAGCACCGTGGTCCTGTGAGACACGACATCTCGTTCTACTATATGTCCACACGTGTAGCAGAATGGCAATAAAGCTCGACTTGACTTGATATGCATATGTGATGACACTCGGTCAAATGACGTCATCACCGGAGTGCCAGTTTAATGCATCGCTGTTTGTTTATGTGTGTTTGAGTTGGCTATCAAATTGTCAAAATGTGTACGTTTATTGTTTGTAAATAATGATATAGGGATGGGACAATACATCGATTCGTGGATCGATTATGAGATCTTCCGAATGCATCGCCTCTTTGAAATCGATTCTGATCTTAGATTTTAACAGCAGATGGCGCTCTAATCTAGTTTTTATCCACACACTCAAATACTCCTGAAGAAGAATGCTGCAGAGAACATGTGCATTAGGCTGAGTCATGTAATTTCACCTCGGCTCAGAATGCTTTTGTAACGCGAGATTATTGTAAACACCCTTGTAATTCGCTTCAACCTTTTCAAATTGTATAAATGATTACTTTAGGTTCAAGTGCATGTAAGATTTGGAAACAATTAAGCAGCTAGCACGGCTGTTTCTAAAGCAAGCAGTGCCATCTGCTGTTCAAAGCTAAGCTCAGAATTAATTTGAGAAAGAATCGCGATGTGTTCAGAAAATCTCGAATCGATTCGCGTTGCAATGATTTATCGTCTCATCGCTATAATGATACCAGGGGGGCTGTACCATGAAGCCAGATTAGCTGGCTAGCCAGGTAAGTTTCAGTTTAGTTTGCATCAATGCTGGGTTTTAGGTACCATGAAAAGTGGCTTGGCTTTTAGCTGCGTTCATTGCCATAGTAACTTACACTCTAAGGCTAACCTGCTCTTGAGCAGGTTATGTTCTGGTTTAGAGATCTCAAACTGAAATGGGACCGATCAGATGTGAGCAAAATGGCACATGTCTGACGCAAAAATGTCACTCCCCAAGTTTCTCGTGCTCCAAATTAAAGGTCACTAGTACTAAAAAGGTCTGGGTTTTATGATAATTATTTTATATGATGTATATAATTATATGATTTATATTGTTATTAATCCATTACACACAAGGAATTTTAGTTTTACAGTTATTATACATTAGTTATAAGCTGTAGAATCAATAGATAACGCTTTTGACTACATGTAACCTTGCATATGTTAGGGTCTCTATCGCTGTGTATATATACAAACTAACTTAAGTTTCACTTGTGACTGCACTGATTAAGCAAGATAATTTCTTTTATTTGTATAAGTACTTTTTTTTATTGTAAATGTGTTTAAATTCATCATATTTTTTAGTCTCTTAACCTTTAGCAAAACCTTTAAACTTTACCCTTTAACCAACGCTTGTGATTGGCTGTGATTGCCAGTGATGTCACACATTCATGTGCATGTGCTCCACAAACTCAGGATCAAAGCCTTAGTTTACATAGAAAGTTGATGATCAGCATCACGGTACCAACAAAGCCAGATTGGAGTGGTTTGGTTTTGTCAACTCAAAGCTGATCCTGTTATCCTGAATTTGTTCAACTACCATCATGGTACAGGCCCCGGGATGTTTTTGTTAAGCCTCCGTCTAAATACATGTGACGTTTACACGTTTCTATGGATATCATCGTCAGTGGCGGAGCCAGTATGTTTTTATAAGGGAAAACCCCCAGTTTGTGGTGGTACAGAATCTTTATTATTTCAATATAAAAATGTGTTTGACTATAAAGTAGTGGACTGTAGTGACTAGTGGGGATGGGGGGGGGGTTATTTAGGAACACGTTGCCATATGGGAACAATGTACCACAATGGAAAATGGCCCGGAATTACTTTTTGTATTAACTTATGATTTACTTTTCAATTGAAATGCACATTTCCAGTCTTTAATTTCCATCAAAATCTGCCACATACACAAACACACTCATTATTACGGTCACTGAAGGCTAACTCATCCTCATTGTCATCACAAGAGACAACTTGGCACTCTTCCTATTGCCCTTTCCGTAAAATATTGTTGTATTCATTTTTTGCAGAGACTAAATAATTTTCTTATTTATACATAAATACATATTACAATAAACACTTCAAATAAATAAATAATTACAATTAAATTATTGATGTTACTATCTATAAAAAAAAAATCCCAATGGGGGAAATACATTACTTCAATTCCACTGTGGTACAGCGTTGCCAATATGGCAACATACCTGTTTTTCCATAGTGGTACGGTGTTGCCATATGGCAACATTGATGTTTTCTCATTTTACAGAAAAACTATGTTAGATAATATTGATTTCTGAATAAAAATATGTAATTTACTAAGCAAAGATTGTGCAAAAAAAATCTCCCTTGAGAAGAGACATTCAGAAATAAGGTTTACAGAGCAATTTCTGGAGCACTTCAAGAGGTGTCCTCCATGTTGGGGTGACAGTGCAAAAAAAGTGTTTGGAGGAACATTCAAATATCATGTGGCTTAAAAACAGCATATCATTGAATACCTTAAGGCCGGCCCTTTTAATTTTTTTTTTTTTTTCAGAATAACAAAGACATAAGTAGAAAGTAATTGTTGCCATATGGCAACACCGTACCATATATATATATATATATATATATATATATATATATATATATATATATATATATATATATATATATATATATATATTAGATCAAGTAATACTGAGTGAATACAATTTTTGTAGGGGCTCACTATTGCACATTCAGCTTGCTTTTGGTTCTCAAAATCTCCAAAAGCTTGTTCTCCAACACTGCATACTCATGGCTGAGACATAAAAATAGTGATACAAATGTAAAAAAAAAAAAGCCGGAAGTCAACAGCACATAATGGCAGAATTTTATGCATTTAATTAGTTTCATTTTAGTTTCAATTAATGAAAGAAAAACTAATTAGCACATTAAAGTTAATTAATGCATTAATTGTAACCTGGCTGCCTTAAAATTTTAAGTTTAGTCAACTCAAAAAAAGTTTTTTCAGCTTGAAATGTTAAATTATACTAAGTGACAACTTAGATATTTGAGTTGAATCAACTTAAAATTGTAAATGTCAAGAGTGCATTATTGAATGAGAGGGTGCCAGCACGAATCTCTCGGATTACAGCAGGCTTCCTCTCCCATTTATATAGTGATCATGGCTTTGCGATCCCACAGATATTACGCGTGCGCCCTCAAACTATGTGCTGTGTATGCGTGAATTAGTGCTTATTGCAAACAGGTATTTATTAAATCATGTAATTTAGTGAAGCGCAACCCTCATAGAAAGAATGTGTGTATTATTTGGTAACTAATGTATTTGCAGTCCATACGTGTCACTTCACAATTGGGGGCTGGGCACCCACCGGCAGAAACAATCTTGAATTATAATGAATATATGAATTAAATAATTATATGAATGTACCTCTGGAGGTTCGGACTGTCTTCAGAAAAAGATTTGATGGCATTTTGTTTTTTACCATCGCTCCCTGTAATACCTAAAGGAGTGTTCTTAATTGCAATGCTGTTTTGTAATTGCAAACAGCTGTAATTCAGCATTTCCATAAGCGCCATCTAGTGTCTTACATTTACCTTCAGCTTGTGTACATTTTTTGTCTGGCCAAAAAACAGACCAAATTTGCATTCCCTGATGTAGCCAAAATTTTGACGAAATTTTGAGTTGATGAAAAACAAGCTTAAGTGGAATCTACACATTTAAACAAATCAGATTAGTTATCTAGATTATTTATGGAACAGATAAAATACATAATTTATTACATCAATTATCATTTTGACTTAACCCTTTTCTTTATTTAAAGGCTGAAGTGAGGTTTATCTTTTTATTATTTGAAAATTAAACATTTAATTAAACAGCTATTAGTTAAACTGTTGTCAGTCATGTTATTTAAAATCTGAGAAATCATTGGTAGGCTACTGTTGTTGTTTTAGTGATTATGCAAACAAAAAGTCATTTTATTTGTTGTTTGTTGATTTTAAATATAAAACTTGAAGTGATTTGTGTGTCAGTACTTTTTGAACATTTCCAACATTTTAACAATACCATGATAATACTGATAACCATGATAATTGTGGACACTATAATCATAAGAAATGTTCATACTGTTACATCCCTAGTGTGTGTGTGTGTGTGCATATAAGTGCCTTGGTTTTTAAGGTTGTGGTGTGGTTCAATGCTTGCAGAAGACAGTAGAATTTACAGTAGTATTTCTAGAGTTTATTAGTTTATTACATGACATCTATGCTGCATGTTATTGACTGGCCATCCATCCAGGGTCTTTCCCTGCTTTACATGATGATGATGATGGGTGGATGAATTTGAATTATTTTTCTTGACAGTGAACAGGAAATGACTGTTATAGAATTGCAATGATTATCTGTGCCTGCAATTGTCATCTCTTTTGTATCATTAACTGTAAAGGTGTGATGTCAACAGGATAATTCCCAGCATGCGCTACTGCAATTGTGCTGATTAGTGAACTAAATATTTTCTTCCATAACAAAATAAATCATGATGTTTACAATCTGAATAGAATGTGTTTGGACATAAAAACTGTGCTGTGAAAAAATGGCAATAAACCGTGTCTTTCAATTGAGCTGTTCTTGTGAGCCGCATACAAACAAACTTCTCGTGTAATGTGAAAAAAAAAAAAAATCATATAAAAACACAACTATCATTGTGTTAGAGGATTATATGTTGTATGTTGTACATCTAATACTAAATGAAAAAAAGAAAAATAGTTTAGCAACATAACTTTTTTTTTTTTTTTTTCAAAAATAAAGATTTATTTTATTTTATTTTTTTATTTTTTTTTTTTTAACATTGCTGCATTTTGTACATGTAACAGTTTGAAACAGTTAAAAAATATTTATACAACTGTTTCTTTTTTGGTAACATAATACCACATTTTATATTTTTAGTTTTACTATATTATTTGTGCCATCAAAACATCTTATTAGGTTTTTTTTTATGTTTGCATGTCTTAAAGGAGAAGTCCACTTCCAGAACTAAAATTTACAGATAATTTACTCACCCCCTTGTCATCCAAGATGTTTGTGTCTTTCTTTCTTCAGTTGAAAAGAAATTATGTTTCTTGAGGGAAAAAAAAAACAAAAAACAAATCAGGAATTATCTCCATATAGTGGACTTTAATGGTTCCCCCAAGTTTGAACTTCCAAAATGCAGTTTAAATGCAGCTTCAAAGGGCTCCCAGCCAAGGAAGAATAACGTCAAAAGCGGCTTCAAATGAACTATGAAAACTAGAATAAAGTCATAAAAGTTGCAATGCATTTCTTATTGCTTAAAATGAACCAAGACTATCTCGTGTTTTTCCGTGGTGATCGGTGCCTATGCCCTTAGCTCTCTTTTAAAACATCCGCCAACTTTTCACACAAAACAAAACTACTCTGTGTGCCTTGCGCAAATGAGACTGTTACTTAAAGCTGTGCTTTGTGCTGTACAATATTTATTTATCATCAGTTGTTCAAATTGCGGTAATCAAATATGGTTTTATTGATAATTAAAATATGAAACTTTAATACTAACCGTGGGAAATTTTATCATGATTTATCGTCAAACCGGTAATTGTTACATCCCTAACACACACATGTTGTGTTTCCATGTTTTATGGAGACTTTCCATAGGCGTAATGGTTTTTATATTGTCCCTATACCTACCCTACACCTAAACCTAGCCCTCACAGGAGACTGTGCACACTTTTATTTTCTGAAAAAAAAAAAAAAAAAAAAAAAAAAAAAAAACTCATTCTGCATGATTGATAAGCCTGTTTCCTCATGGGGACCTAAAAAATGTCCCCACAATGTCACCCAATCCACGACACTGGCTGCCAGGACATCTCCGATGGCCTACCAGGCCCCTGGTTGTCATGGCAACCAGGATACCTTGGCCAGATCAGATAAACTTTACGACCTACAAGTATGTAGAGAGAATCTTCCCCTACTTAATTCTTTCTAAAACAGACACATACTGCTATAGGAAATGACTACTTCTATTCATTCACAGACAAACCTTTCTTTGACCTTCCTATCACACATAGCCCCAGGTCATTGTGTATGGTATTACTGTCTTGTATTTTGTCTTTGTAATGTGTCCTGTTTTATGCATTTGTTGTGATAGATAATTAGTAGTATAACTCACCTATGACATGTTTGGTCTCTTTGAATTTGTATTTTGATGATCTAAAAGATGGTGTAAATTGGATGTTGATACCTATGCAACATATTAGTGTTTTAAAAATCCTTAGTAGTTTTGCATCAACACCCAATCGATTACATGTGCAAAATACCATGCTCACAGACAAAGATTCGTAAACTTTCCCTCCAAAAGTGAAAGTCACTATTGTCTCTTTGATCTCCTGGAGGTGTAGCCTCCAGAGACCTTAAAGGTGTCACACGAGTGATCCCCCGTCCTCTTCTGCAAAATTTTCCAATCACTGCCCATGTGGAATGACTCACAGGGAGCCTGAGCCAGTCCGGGGTACATCTGGCAGGGCCCAACATATAGAGCTGTGGCTCTCAACTACAAAGATTCAGACTAACATCACTGGAGTTCATTTATAGTTTCTTAACTCGTCTCACGTGTGACTCGCCTCAGTCAGACTGTGGTTCTTTGAGATCCTAAGAAGATGGGAAAGATGAGCTAGAACTCTTCAGGAGCCCTAAGCTTGTGCTTGGCCTTGCAGCCTTGTCTTTCTATTCCCCAAAGATCACAGGATTTCAGCTTCCATGAATTCCAGAGCTGGGTCTCTCTCTCTCAGCTCTTGGTTCTCCTTCACTTTCCACATGGGAATGCACAAGTTAGTGCACTCTCAGGGCTGGGTTGCGGCAGGAAGGGGATCCGGTGTGTGCCAAACATGTGCCAAATCGGCTGTGCGGATCACTCGCTGTGGTGACCCCTGTTAAAAGGGAGCAAGCCAAAGGGGAGAGAGAGAGAGTTGATATGAAATTATATTGAATGTTCACTGGACGAACATATTAGTTGATGGAAAATTCATTCTGCAACATTTACTGCTGGCCGCTGATATAAATAATTGTAATTATTAATCATAATTAATTTAAATTATTTATATACACTTCCCTTTTGAGCTAATTCGTTACACTATCCTTGTGGGGAAATTTGGTCCCCACAACATGATAAATACCAGGTACACACACACACACGTTTGTTTTTGTGAATTGTGGGGACTTTCCATAGACTTCTATAGTTTTTATACTGACCAAACGATATTGTCTATCCCCTAATCCAACCCTAACCCTAAACCTAGCCCTCACAGAAAACATGTTTGCATCATTAAACTTTCAGATACACGTCATTTACTATTTTTAATAATTTAAAGGTCGGTCCCCACAATGTCAAAAATTTCAGGTTTTACTATCCTTGTGGGGATATTTGGTCCCCACAATGTAGCAAAAACAAGTAGATGCACACACACACACACACACACACACACACACACACACACACACACACACACAATCTTCCTTTTCTTTTCTTTTCTTTTCTGCCTCTGTTTTGCTTGTTTTTCATTATGTACTATGAATATGACAATTTGCTTGTGGTGTTTCTCATTTGCAAGTCACTTGGGGTTTCATCTGCTAAATGAAGTACAGACAACAACTAGTTGTCAGAAACAGTTTAAATTTACATTACCATTTTATTTATTTATTTTTTTTATTTATTTAACATGGTAGTGTGATTACTACTTTGTAGTAGTTTGTATTGAAGTAGTAGTATTTTGTAGAAATGACTCCAAATTTTGATTGTAGAAGTGATAGAAAAACATGGATACACCATAAAAGAAGAAGTTGGACGAGGGGCAACAGGAATAGTGTTTCTGGTGAATAATGGAGAAGAAGATCAGTTTGTGGTCAAACAATTGAATTCAAGAGATGTAAGTACAATCAAGCATTTACGTAATCAATAATTTAATGAAATATTGACCATGTTAATTATTTTTATTTATTTATTTATTTATTTTTTGCTATTAAATATGCCTTTGTTGTTGTTGTTGCTGTTGTTTTTGGTGATGCCAAAAAAAAAAAAAATAATAATAATAAATGTTTCCCCTCAGATGAAGGAGCTGGCTACAGTCAAAAAGGAAATCGAGATCTTGAAGGAAATGATTCATGGATATATTGTTTCTTATGAGGATTCATTTGAAGGTGTGTTCATTCAAGCTGGAAAATGTCATTTTGGGGTCTATGCACTGATAGTTAAGGTTAACTTTTAGACCAGAGGAAAGTAGTGTTCCTCATTCCAAAGTGAACAAAATGAACTAAACAAAATATGTGTAGTTGTCAGCTGTGAAACACACCCATTACATATATAAATACATGTAATATTGGTTAAAGACTTATCTGACTAGTTTTCTTTTTCTTTCTCTCTTTTTTTTTAGATAAACAATCTGGACTCTTTTATATTGTGATGGAGTATTGTGCAGGAGGAGATCTTTTTAAGAAAATGCAAACGCAGAAAGATAACGGGTTTTTTGAAGAACAACAGGTGAGTGTCTTGTGTAGACATTTTAGACCAATGTATATACATTCATTTCATTTTTGTCTCCTTTTTTTTCTCTTTCCACATTAAAATGAAACCTTTAGATTAAAAAAAAATAAATAAAAAAAATAAAAAATAGGCAAATATCACATATGCTTAAGAAATTGAGAAAACCAGAAATTAGCATGATTAAAATACAATTGATCATGCTGCCCTAGGGGGAAAAAAATCTTTATGTTTCTCTCTTTACTGAAGAATAAACATATATAGAAACAAATAAGAAAATAAAGTTGGAGAAAGAATGATACACATACATAATTTCTGCAGATGTTCAAAAAAATAAAGTTGTTTGAATGTGGAAAAATTTATTTAGCAGTGGTTCCTCCAGTACAGTCTCAAGGTACATACTGGGGTGGACCTTATTTTATTTATCCCTTCACAACTTGTCTATAGTGTAAATTTAGTAAATAAATTAACTTGATATTGTTTCAAAGCTGTTTGTCATATATGAACTCACTGCTTTTTTTCTGTGTGCAGATTCTTGACTGGTTTGTTCAGATTTGTCTGGCCCTGCAGTACATTCATGAAAACAATGTGCTTCACAGAGATATTAGACCACAGGTAAATATTGACAAATCTTAATACATGATTTATGACCACATGTATGACTTATCTGAGTTCTCTGCATTCATTGTAGAATGTTTTTCTGACTGAAGATGGCTACATCAATCTAGGAGATTTTGGATGCTCAAAAATATTGGAAAGGTAAAAAAAGTAATGCGATCTACTGATGCATCAAAATGAAAATTCTTATCCAAAGCTAACAATTGGTGAAAAGTGACAGCAACAGAACCCTCTCTTATTTCTAAAACATGACACAGTTTCTCTGTTTCTCTGCACAAGTGCAGGTCAACACTCTTTTCTTCTGGCATTATTTAACTGTAATCGCTGTCTTTTACAATCAGTATATCATCAGTGGCGATTACATTAAATTATATTAAACTGTATATGTCACATGAACCCTGCTTTTTCTGCACATCAAATTTACTAGATTTTAAAATAATGGTTTCTATTCATAAATGTAGTTTTTTGTTCAGGTTTAAGACTGAAAGTGGCATTTTTGTCAGGGAAAAAAAGTGCATCCCTCTAGAAGATTTTATCATGTTGAATACATTGATTTTCCTTTTTCAGAGCCGATGCATATGCAGCATCAGTTATGGGTGCATCGCTCTATGTCAGTCCAGAAGTTCATCAGAGCAGATATAATTCCAAAAGGTACACTGAATGCACATCAAATTCTTATATGCACAACATTTATCTGTTATAAAGTGTTAACCAAAGTAAACTTGCCAGATTGATTGATTGATTGATTGATTTATCTATCATTGTCATCCATGTCTTTGTAGTGACATTTGGTCATTGGGATGGTTACTCCATGATCTCTGCATGCTGGCTGTGTGGGTGAGTATTTTTGTTGTTGTTTGTGTTGTTTTTCCTTCTCAAAATGCAACTTATTAAATCAAAAGCAAATTACAAAAACATTACTGGTGGGTTGTTTTTTTGGAACAGAAAGCAGTTGAAGGATGACATGAATAATTCAGTCAGTTATTTGACTCCAGTATAATTATTCTGACTCTACGAAACTTGTGTTTTTTTTTTTTTTTTTTTATTTATTTATTGTTGTTGTTTTGTTTTTGTTTTTTCTTTAATCTCTTTTTCTTTAAAGGTAAAAGTCTTTCTTTAAAAAAAAGTATGTTTAGGCAATATTACCTTTACTGTACATTAGGATACTTTAATGTCTTTATTAAGTTCAGCACAACACAGTTCAGTTCATAAGCTCTCAGATGAGACCAAACATTACATAGTTACAGTATATTTTGGAACATACAAGTAGATACATCACCACCTTGGAATTATAAAGTTCTATCTGACATTTTTGTCAAAATTTAGTTATATAATATACTGTTCGATGTTTGTTATTATTAATAAATGTTAAAAGAATATGTAAGAAAGGTTTATCTGTGTTCATGTGCAGAAATTGAATAAATATAAAATAGCATTGTGTAGTCTTCACTGTATAAATTAAATATACTGTATATTAATTCTTGTTAAAGTGATTGAATTGAATTTTTTTTTTTTTTAACAACAACACTTTTTGAATGCTTGATTCTGAGTCCTTTTGCAAAGCAATTGGTTATAATTATATGTAATACATTATTTGAACTAAATTATTTTAATAATTAACATTATTAATTACAATTATACTATCAAGAACCATAGTTGACAGTTATAATGTTATAACGTCTCAAGGTCAGCTATAACATCTCAACTATCATTTTTGATTATTTGGTTTAATTTCAATATACTTATATATATACAATATACTATAACATTTGCTTAACCAAATAAATTAATAATAACAATTTATTATTGAATTATGTTTATTTAATAATGACATCACAATCCCTGTTTTCCCCTGTTTACAATAGTGAAGTAACAATGCACAACTGTATATTTATAAACTAACTTTAACCTAGATTTCTTGATTTTCCTTCACAGTCAAACAGCATAAAGCGCTGCTGTGCACATGCTTACAGCATGGAAGGAACCCCACCTCAAATCTCAGAGAGATACTCACAGGAACTTCAGGACTTAATCAGACAAATGCTCAGCTGTGACTCTAAAGACAGACCATCAGCTGATGAGATTCTAGCAAAACCATTCCTGGAAGATGCAGTAAAGAGAAACAAGAGCATTCCAGAAGCACTTGAGCAGAAATTGATTAAGTCAGTCAGCGCCTTTGATGAGGCCTACAACAAGCATTATGAACAATTTGAGACCTTAGTTAGTGAGTGGGGAGAAACAGCAGATTTACTAGAGGCAGTACATTATAAGGCCACATCAGCAAGTCTGTCAGGTGCTGTGATTGGAGCAGCTGGAGGAATCACTGCATTAGTTGGTGCAATATTGTCACCTTTCACTTTCGGAGCATCTTTGATTGTTTCATTTGTAGGTGTTGGAGTCAGTGCTGCAGGCAGTGTAACCGGTGCTGCCGCAAACATTGCGGGTACAGTAAAACAAAAAGAACTCTATGAGAGAATTGAACAATTTAAACCTTACATTGAAAATGGAAGAGAACTGATTCTCTGTTCACTTACAGTGAGAAAATCAACAAGAAAAATATTTAAGTTCCGTGATTTTGCCTGTACCTCAACTTCTGATAATGTGAGTTTGTCATGGGAGATAGGCAAAGGTACAATAGTGTCTGTCACAGGACTATCAAGTCTCGGTGTGTTGGGAAATTTTATCAGAATTGCTGTTCAGTCTGTCAGAATCGGACAAGCAGCAGCAGCAGTATCAGGTGTGTTGGGCGGACTCGCAGTTATTGCAGACGCTGTCTTCATAGCGAAAGATTCCCGAGAGATTCACCAGATGAGAAAGCAGTGGAAAACAGATGATCCAGAAAAGGTTTCATCCACTGTACTCAAGGCCACTGCAGAGATAAGGAAAATACACAAAGATCTTCTCAATGTTTTGGAGGAAATCAAAACAACACGCAAGGTTTTGGATGAAAAAAAAATACCACCAGTCAGACAACATTCTGCATATTTGTCATTGAGCTCAGGTGACAGTTTCTAAAGAAAAAGGGTTTTGCAGAAAACAGTTTCAATATGTAAGACATTGTATTGAGCCAAACAATTGTTGTGTATGTGGCCTGTATATTATGCATGCATATATGATCTATACTATACATATCTACTACTATATTTCTAATAATTACGTAGTGCTGTTAATTACGTAGTGCTGTTGCTTTCGGATTAGTTTTAATGAATTACTATTAGAAGATTAACATAAACACAGATAGTAAATATTTTTTGAAGGATCTACAGATTCTTCGTAGCAACCTGTGTGTGTTGCTCCAAGAGAGCAACTATACATTTGTGTGTTTTTGCTTTCTTTTATTTTCATTTATTCTTCATGTATGATCATTTAATCATTTTATTATTTTTTTTCTTTTTCTTTTTTTTCATTGTTGTTTAGTCTTATAATTGTGTGGTTTCAAGAGCTGTTTGTCTTTATGAGTAAGAGATCAAACAATGTCTAAGGTTTTTTATGTCACAGGACAATGATGTGAAGCATCATTTTTCGATTTGTAAAACATTGTATTGAGCCAAACTATATTATATATATCTACTATATATATATATATATATATATATATATATATTTATTTATTTTTTTTTTTTTTTCCGATTTGTATTCGTCAGATGTAGTTTGAGCATTGAAGCATATGCAACTAAAATTATTCAATAAACTGCTCCTTTTTTTAATCATCATCACCTTGTCTCCTGCTTGTGCTTTTCTCTGGCTTAATCAGTCAACTTCATTGCTGATAAAAGACTGTTCACACAGATTTACAAAATACTTAAAAGGGTTTGGGGTTTTAGACAACTTTGCTGACAAGTTGTTCTGTTACCAGACTAAATGGATATTTTCTGACAGGATCAGGTGTCCAGGGTTGGATCTGATATTTCTGGCATGAAGGTATGATCTAACAAGAGTTATACCGTAGTATTAGTTAAAATGTACATACAATTTCTTTTAAGTTTCTTTTTAGTAAGTTTCTAAAATACTGTCATATGCAAAACTCCTCCTATATATATATATATATATATATATATATATATATATATATATATATATATATATATATATATATATATTTATTATTTTAATTTTTTTTTTGCTTAATATTTTGCAGAAACTGTGATGCTTTTTTTTTTTTTTTTTTTTATGAATAGACAGTTTAAAACACCAGCATTTATTTAAAAATAGAAATATTTTGTAACATTATCAATGTTTTTACTGTCACTCTTGATTTATTAAACGCATTGTTAAATAAAAGTATTGATTTGCATTTTTTAAAATGTTACCTTTTAAATGCTATTTATCTTGGTTTAGCAAAAATATTAAGCATCATACCCACAGATAAGACTGGTCTTATTCTTATGGACTGCTCTTTCACCTGGCATGTCTCATTCACTAGCACATTCTTGCAATAGCATTTTTTATTTATTTTTTTTTGTTTGTTTTTTTTTTTCCTTAAATTTTTTGTTTAGGATATTTTTAATTGACATTTAACAAATAAAAAGTTACACGCCAGCTGATATAGTTTTGAGAAAAAAAAGAAATACTGTGTATTTCATATTGGATGCCAGTAAAGGCTATTTTTGGAAAAGTGAACACTTAGTTAGAACACTAGATGACGCTGCAGTGAATAGTATGCATAATGCTTTTAGTATTCACATTTTTATATGAAAATATCAGGAAATGTATAACAATACCATTGCAATTTTGCAAACAGCCAAAGTTCTTGGTTGAAAATTGCTTATCATCTTCAAAAAAGAAATAACATTAGGGAAATGAAAAAAATATATATATATATATCTTAAAATATCTGCGGACAAGATCGCATAGCATTCATTTAAATTTTATATTAGGTTATGTCAATCTTCTTTTTTTTTTTTTTTTTTAAGAAACAAAGGTGTACAAAAAGATAATGTACTAAATTGTGATTTTTGCGTGTTCTTTAAAAATAGTATAGACATGCTTTATTTTGGGAAAATGACTCATCCCCCTAAAAGCCTGCAAATGTTGTTGCTGTTTTATTGTTCAGGGTTCTTTCTTTGGGTTAAATCATATGTAGGAGTCATTACTTATACGCTGTACACCGTATGCAAAAGATTCACAGGTGAAGTTTTTTTTTTTTCTTCTCTATAGCTTTAAAGTATTTTGTAACATTTTACGTTGTAGCTTATAATTTATGTGTAGCCAGATTAATGACACATTGATGTTAATAGTTTTATTTTATTTTAACGATTAAAAAAAGTGAATGGTCATACATCGAAACCTCTGTTTTAAGTCATCCTCCGACCCAACAGTATCTAATACAGTAGCAGTTAATGTCTACAATCGCTAGGTGAGTCTCAGACTTTCAATTTTCAATCCTTGTACCGTTTAGGAATGTATGGGCCCATGGGAAAAGCACATGTCATGAACATGGAGTCAAGTCTCTGTCCACAATCTTCTTCCAAGTTTATTGTTACATCAGTAGATTATATAGATATATTGTGAGGTGTGGTGTAGTGGTTTGTCCAATACAATATGCATTACATATGTGCATTAAATCTATAAGACAGGAATATGGTGATGAAGTTCTGGACATATTAAGAGTGTTTCTGGAAGAAGGACAGCTTCTTCCTAGATGCATTCTGTACTTAAGGCAGACCAAACCTAAAAACCCTGAGCACAAAGAGCACCATTTAAACTCCTGAGAAGATGTGTGTGTATAAAATAAGGGACAGAGAGAGAAAAGGCAAACGAGAGGAGAGAGAGAGAACACACAGGGGAGGAGGGAGCGAGAGCACAGACATGCAAACTCACAGGAATATCAGACAGAGTGTGTGATAAAATCTAACATCTCCATTAATATTAGAGGAACATTAGAGATATAATCATTACTAGTATATCAAATTCCAGAGCATGCGTTTTTGACAAAACCCAGAATAACCAACTTCCTGTTGGGATTAGCTAATGACATGTGAAAGTTGTTCAACTTGACGAGTTCTATATGTGTACCGAGTTTCATATGTGTACGTGCAAGTATGTGTGCTATATGACCCTTGAAATTCCAGGGGGTGCTGTAGAGTCCCCTTGCCATGCCCATGTACCAGTCTCTGCCCGGCCCTAATGGCCGCAGATTCCAAGGTGTGTGCCAATTTTCAAGAGTTTTTGAGCATGTTAAGGGCCCCAAAACCTTGACGAAAAAAAAAAAAAAAAAAAAAATAATAATAATAATCCTTCGAAAAACAATAGGATAAATAAATAGCAATGCCATTTATTTTATAGCTTCAGTTGTCATTTTTTAATAAATAGAACTGCATGACACAGTTTGATTTTTGAACTTTTGCACTGAATGATAAATGTAAATTATTCTGCCCTGTGATTTATAATTAGCCCTAAATATTTATTTTTTTTCTGCAGGTGCATCAGGTGTTGATACAAATAGAGTGTCAGTGTTTGTGATGGAGGGAGATTCTGTCACTTTGCACACTGATGTTTCAAAAACCCAA
The DNA here is from genome assembly GCA_036247105.1 of Cirrhinus mrigala. NCBI lineage: Eukaryota > Metazoa > Chordata > Actinopteri > Cypriniformes > Cyprinidae > Cirrhinus > Cirrhinus mrigala. Next base: position 45,323,489 of record CM070028.1, on the reverse strand, counting down.
CAAGAGAAAATTAAATGGTATCTTAATGGCACGTGTTTGGCTGAAATGAATGGTGATCTCAGTAAAATCTGTGCAAATGATCAATGTTATGATGATAAAGAAAGATTCAGAGATGGAATGAAGCTGGATCATCAGACTGGATCTCTGACCATCACAAACATCAGAACCACAGACTCTGGACTTTATAAACTACAGATCATAAACAACAGCAGCAGCGTTAGTGAAACGATCTTCAGTGTTACTGTCCGTGGTAAGTCATTTTACAAATTTTTAAAATCAGGTTATGTTTAAATTCCATTCCATTATTAACATGTTTATTATATCTGTGACAGCTATTTATTCTCAGTAAATAGGTCATGTCCTTAAAAAAATAAATTTGCTGTAAAAGTGGAATTTGTAGAAATATCACACTTTGCTTAATAAAACAGCGTTCTGGAGATAAACAGTTTATCATGATGGTTCTTATAGTCTGTTTAAATGTGCACACACACACACACATATCCAAAGTATAGAGGATTTGATATTTTACGTATGTACTGTCAAATGAGTTTAAAAGCAGCAGATGTGGGCAAATGTTTTTGACTTGATGTCGTATATGATCACAAATTGTTATGTTTTCATATGCACAGTTTCTTGTTGTTGAGTTTTCCCCAAAATGATCAGAATTTGTTGGTTTGTGTTTCAGGTGTTTCTGCTGCAGAAACAGATCAAGTAAAAACAAAATCAGTGATGGAGGGAGAATCTGTTACTTTAGACACTCATGTACAAAAAAAATCAAATGATTTAATAGCATGGTATTTTAATGACATTCTCATTGCTGAAATCATTGGACATCTCAGATATGTCTGTACAGATGAACAGTGTACTAAAGATACTGAGAGGTTTAGAGACAGACTGAAGTTGGATCATCAGACTGGATCTCTGACCATCATGAACCTCAGAATCACAGACTCTGGAGATTATCATCTACAGATCTTCAGCAGCAACTTCAGCTTTAGCAGCATAAGGAGCTTCAGTGTTACTGTCACTGGTGAGTATCATTTACTTCAACCACACCTAAACCTTAAACCAAAGCACTTCTTACAAAATGTTTTATTTTCTGCATTTTACCTCTGCTCTTACTGTTTCGTAATCTACCCTTCTAATAAACCTGGCATTGTGTGCTGTGAATATTTTGAGAAATTTCTTGGGATGTTTCTCTTTTGTATGTTGCTTTGAATTAAATGAATAAATGCTCTGAGACTTGAAGTGCTGAGCAACTGATAAAATCCAGAGTACAAATTACAGGGCAGTTTGGGTGAGATGAGAAGGATGGCTTGAACATCAAAACAAAATGTTGAGGCAGAAGCATACAAACTATATTCAGCTTTATTTATTTATTTTAACATTTTAACAACTAAAAGCATTAACAAACAAAATAGGCATTCAGAAAAAAAAAAGATTCAAAATAATACCATGGAATCGATTTGAGTACTAATTTGGTGCATAAACGTAATTCAGAGGTTTAATAGTAAATTGGGCCATGAAAATACAATAGGCCTCATTCATTAAACACCAGCAAAACATTCTTAGTGTGTGTGTGTAAATCATTCGTAAAGCCGTTCTGACATAAACTTTCAAATTCGTGAAAATGTTGTATTTTCAAAATGTTGGTAAAGAAGTGTACACCTGCTCCCTACCACATGTAAAGGATTCGTAAACTGTTCTGTGTTCTTTTTGGCAAACAGATGACACTGAATTTTGATGCACTGCCATAATAATTACAAGTTAATTAGCACGTGCCCTCTTTTGTTTATTTATTTATTTTTAATGGCTGGGTTGATAAAATGCAGCGCTCACTGTCACTATTTACCCAGCCGTAAATAGAGGAGGAGCGGGACAAATACTTGTAAGTGACTGCCTACTACAACGAAGGACTCAATATTACTGGTTACTGTCTTTTTATATTTAGTAAAATTCTTAAAAATGAGATAAGACATTGCCGCCGTGGATATTCAAAATATCGATTTATGATTTATTAATTAAATCACTACTTTATTATCACTTTAAATGCTGCTTTAAAACTATATTCTATTAAATCGATGTATAAATGAAAGTGATTTGACTTGATGGATCATTTCTTCTTTAGACGTTTTTGGTGTTGAGACCGACGGAGGATCAGTGTTCGTGATGGAGGGAGATTCGGTCACACTACACACTGATGTTAAAAAAAAAGCCAACAGGACAGAATTAGGTGGTATTTTAATGACATTTTCATCGCTCAAATCAATGGAAATCTAAATTTTTTAGATTTACAGACAGACTGGAGCTGGACAATCAGACTGCGTCTCTGACCATCATGAACATCACAAACGCAGACGGACTTTATAAACTACAGGTCATCAGCAGCAGCATCAGTCAAAAGATCTTCCGTGTTTCTGTCCGTGGTGAGTCATTAAATAAATAAATGTTTAACCCTCAAATGCAACATTTTTAGCGACCCGGGACGTCTATACACTAAACGTGTATAAACTATGACTAAATACATGCAGTTCACCTTCACTCCTCGAGATGGCACTGTTTAATAGATAATAAAGTCAGGTTTTGCACATTTAAAACAACGTGTTTACTGTGTTTGTTATAAAAAAAGAGCACAACACAATTCCCTTTCATTCACTTTTATATATACAGTTCTTGCATGATTCAGCAAAATATATCTTACAGCAGCTGTTGATTTGTGTTTCAGATGTTCCTGGTGCAAAGACACATCAAATGAAGACAATGCCAGTGATGGAGGGACAGTCTGTCACTTTAGATCCTGGTGTAATACAAAAACCAAATGACTTGATGACATGGTATTTTAATGACATTTGTATTGCTGAAGTCAGTGGAGATCTCAGTTATATCTGTACAGATGTTCAGTGTAAAGACGCTCATGAAAGATTCAGAGACAGACTGAAACTGAATAACTCTACACAACCAGGACAGAATGCAAGTATTACATGCAAACAGCTGATTTATATAGGAATACAAGGTTGTAAATCAGTTTACATGCACAAAAACTCTACTAACAATGTGAGCTGGGTCTACTGACAGCTTCACTCTAAAAAAAAATGCTGGGTTAACTTAGGGTCAAATATGGACTAACACAACTGTTGGGTTAAATGTTTCAATTAATTTTTTTACCCAAAAGTTGGGTTAGTCCATATTTGACCCTAAACTGGGCTGAAACAACCCACCATTTTTTAGAGTGCTGTGCCAGCACAAATCTCTTTTGGTGTTAATACTGTCAGGATGTAAAGACACAGTGAAAAAATTAGAAATGAAAATGCATGAGCGCAGTTATCCGTGTGCCTGACTTTCCATTTCAGACACAAATTTTATGGGAGGAGAGTATTTAAAAGAATCATGCAAGGTGATTTTCTAAGGTTTCCGGTAGTTAGTTTACTGATATTTGTGCTATTATTCAGTGCCCCGAAAAGCATGTCTGAACACATTTTGAACTTGATATGCTGTACTAGCTGCTGTTGGAGGAGAACAGATACAGAGATAAAAGGAGCATGTGATAAAAGGAAGAGAATTTTCTTCTCATGTTGATTTATTTGAAATGCCGGAGGAAAATGTTGTCTGGACATGTCGTTTGCCAACCACAGTGCAAGCTTAATCTTTTCAATGAATAAAAAAAGACACCAAACATTCTCCAGCTTTTGACATAAAAAAACAAAACAAAACAAACAGAAGAGCCAGAAAACACCTATTGCAAGTGATATCTGTGCTTGGACATAGGTTGCTTAGTTCGACATTTGTGAAATGCATTCTATTAAAAACCTTAAATTGGACTTAGGGTCAGGTTAGGGTTACATTAATCAGGCAAAGGTGAAGAAGAAGAGCAGGAGTGAGCTTCTAACCTACACTAATCTATCACAAACTGCTGCACAACCAGACAACCATGCAGTGAAGTACTTGCTTTGTGATGACAGTAATAGAAAATAATAATAATAATAATAATAATAATAATAATTAAAAAAAAAACTCCAGCTGTGTTATCCTACCATTGTGGTCAGTGAGAGCCATCTCCATCTCTGAGATGGAGTGTGAGAGGCCAAAATGCCTCCAAAGATATATGCAAGAACAGCTGTATATTCCTCTGGCAAACTTCACCTCAGTATATCTGGCCCAATATTGACAAAATGTGTTTCACAAATGCAAAACAGTACAATACAAGTGTACACATAACGTTTTGAATGTTTTACATTTGTAAATAGATTGTTGAGTCTGCATGCATGGATGTGTTCGACTTTATCACCAAGTGGCATCTGAAAGATTTGTATATTTGTGTATTTCAGTGCAGTGGCAATGCAATAAAACTAGTTTTAAGACTGAATATTCATATAAAGATGTTTGGGAAAGGAACCCACCAGTATTGCTCATTTCGCTCACCTTTTGTAAATCTGTGTTTTCAGGAACATCATGTTGAACACTCATCTCCTAATATGGCTGAGATTCCACTGATGACTGTTCCTAATGAATCGTCACCTAACCAGACTGAGGCTGCCAGTGTGACATCAACGTAACATTATCTTATAAGAGAATGACACAGAAAATTCTCACAGTGTCATAATAGTAAGATTTCAATAGTCAGAACAAGGGATGGGTGGTCATGATAATGTTAAAGCTACAGCATGACTGCCTACTAGATGGCTGTGCTGTTTGGCCAAATTCTATCACACTCTGTCATGTGTCCTTCGTGTGTGCTGACTTATTTGAAAAACAATCCAATGTAAGCTAGCAGAAGGGCTGTGCGATGAATCAGATTTTAGATTCACTTTCGATTTTGGGCACCAGCAGTTATGAAATCAAGGTAAAACTTGCCGTTGCTTTCCTTTAAAGTAGCGCACATTCAACCCTCCTTAGAACCCTAAACTTAATGTCCAAATCAGACATATAATGTAAAAAAAAATGTTTTGGTCATCATTAAGTTTCATCGTAAAATATATTTCCAAAAAAAGCTATTTTAGTTTTTAGTTTTGTACCTTTAGTTTCAGTGTTAAAACTGACAGTGTGAACACTAAGTGAACCAGGATTAAATATAGCTGCAAGCAGCAATTGCGGGGCCAAGCACAACAGAGGCAGAATGAGGAGCTAAGCATGGCAAAGAGCAACAGACCGACTGTAACAATGAGTAACTAAAGTCATTTTAGGATGATATCAGTTGAAATGGCTGAAAAATCATAAATACAACCAATAATATAATTTAATGGCTTATCACTTTTGACCAATAGGTGGTGCTGTTTTCAAACTGATGTGATGTGTTCTGTGTGAGGTGAGAATGACACACACAAATTTTGGTGTCATTATGCCTAAGCTTTACAGAGATACAGCCTCAGAATTATTTTGGCATCAAGCCTAAAATCTGTAGTGGCGCTGTACGAAAACGGTTTACTCTATCGACACGAAATCCATAACTTTGAGTCAGGACAGTCCAAAGATGATCTGACTCCATTTTGGTGGAAATCCAATCAACGGTCTAGGAGGAGTACGAACAAGTAGGTTTTGTACATTAATCAAAATGGCGGAAAGGAGGTTCAGCCAAGTGTGGTATAATTGGTATGTATGTTGTCGGCATGACCCAAGGAATATTTTGAGACCAGTTTTATTACATTAGGCTAATGCAATAACAAGTTATTAGCATTTTTGAAAATTTCATTATTAATGTTTAATGAATGGTGTATTACTTCTGACCAATAAGTGGCACTGTTACCAAATTGATGTGGCGTGGTCAGGGTGTGGTGACAATAGCACATATAAAATTTGGTGTCAATATGTCAAAGCTTTGCAGAGATACAGCCTCAGATGTAACTTGGCATCTTTCCAGCAAATTCGTAGATGCGTTAAACGAAAACGGTTTCGTGTATCGACACGAAATTCATAACTTTTTGCCAGCATGGTCTGAAGATGATTCGAGTCAAATTTGGTGAAGATCCGACTAACGGTCTAGGAGGAGTTCGAAAAAGTAGGTTTTGTACATTAATCAAAATGGCGGACAGGAAGTTTGGCCAATTTCGGCATAATGGATATCAATGTTCTCGGCTTGACCCAAGGAATCTATTGAGGTCAGTTTCATTACAATAGGCTAATGTAATCAGAAGTTATTCGCATTTTTGTAAATTTCTTTTTAACTTTTGACCACAAGGTGGCGCTGCCCCCAAACTTTTTGAGTACTGTCAGGGCATGGTGCCGAAGACACATACCGAGTTTTGTAATGATACGTCAATGCGTTTGTAAAATATAGCATTTTTGGACAAAATTCAATATGGCCGACACCCAAATTGGCTGACATGGGAAAATCAGATATGGTTCGACTCGGCATAATGCACCGAATCTAAAGAGACCGGTTTCATGATTATTGGCATAACTATTCAGAAGTTATAAGCAAAAATACCCATTTTTCATATCTCCTGACCACTAGGTGGCACTGTGCTGAAACACTGCAGGTAGCCTCAGATCATGCTTGTTATAACACACACCAAGTTTGGCCTCAATACGCCAAATCGTTGCGGAGATATAGCCTCACAACCATTTTTGCTCGTTTTTCGTAGAATTCATTTGCGCGTTTTTCGAAAACGGTTTGACTAATCAACTTGAATTCCATAACTTTTTGCCAGGATCGTCTGAAGATGATCTGAGTCAATTTTGGTGAAAATCAGACAAACCGTCTAGGACGAGTTCGAAAAAGTACGTTTCACGAACAAAAATTTATAGAAAAAAAACTAAACCTTACGATTTTTGAATTTTGGACTTCATTCGACTCGGCATGAGCCACGGATTCAGAGGAAAAAAGAATTTTGAATCTGTGCCTTACGGTTCAAAAGTTATTAGCATAAAATTATTGAAATTTTGGACAGGTGGTGGCGCTAGAGAGTTTGAGTTAGAGACTCCAAATTTGCTATGGTTAATGATGGGACTGTCCTCTATCAGTGTGCCAAATTTCACAACTTTCCCGCAAGCGGTTCTATGGGCTGCCATAGACTTCCAGAGCGGAAGAAACGGAAGAATAATAATAAATATAGCTGCAAGCAGCAATTGCGGGGCCAAGCACAACAGAGGCAGAATGAGGAGCTAAGCATGGCAAGGAGCAACAGACCGACTGTAACAACGAGTAACTAAAGTAATTTTAGGATGGTATCAGTTGAAATGGCTGAAAAATCATAAATGCAACCAATAATATAATTTAATGGCTTATCACTTTTGACCAATAGGTGGTGCTGTTTTCAGATTGATGTGATGCGTGTGAGCTGACAATGACACACACAAATTTTGGTGTCATTATGCCAAAGCTTTACAGAGATACAGCCTCAGAATCATTTTGGCATCAAGCCTAAAATCTGTAGTGGCGCTGTATGAAAACGGTTTACTCTATCGACACGAAATCCATAACTTTGAGTCAGGACAGTCCGAAGATGATCTGACTCAATTTTGGTGAAAATCGAATCGATAGTCTAGGAGGAGTACGATCAAGTAGGTTTTGTACATTAATCAAAATGGCGGAAAGGAAGTTCGGCCAAGTATGGTATAATTGGTATGTATGTTGTCGGCATCACCCAAGGAATAAATTGAGACCAGCTTTATTACAGTAGGCTAATGCAATCACAAGTTATTAGCTTTTTTGAATATTTCATTATTAATGTTTATTAAATGGTGTATTACTTCTGACCAGTAGGTGGTGCTGTTACCGAATTGATGTGGCGTGGTCAGTATGAGGTGACAATGGCACATATAAAATTTGGTGTCAATATGTCAAAGCTTTGCAGAGATACAGACTCAGATGTAGTTTGGCATCTTTTCAGCAAATTCGCTGATGCGCTGTACGAAAACCGTTTCATATATCAACACGAAATTCATAACTTTTTGTCAGCACTGTCTGAAGATGATCTGAGTCAAATTTGGTGAAGATCGGACTAACGGTCTAGGAGGAGTTCGAAAAAGTAGGTTTTGTACATTAATCAAAATGGCGGACAGGACATTTGGCCAATTTCGGCATAATGGATATCAATGTTCTCGGCTTGACCCAAGGAATCTATTGAGATTAGTTTCATTACAATAGGCTAATGTAAGCAGAAGTTATTAGCATTTTTGTAAATTTCTTTATAACTTTTGACCACAAGGTGGCGCTACCCCAAAACTTTTTGAGTACTGTCAGGGCATGGTGACGAAGATACATACCGAGTTTTGTAAAAATACGTCAATGCGTTTGTAAAATATAGCATTTTTGGACAAAATTCAATATGGCTGACACCCAAATTGGCTGACATGGGAAAATTAGATATCGTTCGACTCGGCATGATGCACCGAATCTAAAGAGACCGGTTTCATGATTTTTGGCCTAACTATTCAGAAGTTATAAGCAAAAATACCCATTTTTCATATCTCCTGACCACTAGGTGGCACTGTTCCAAAACACTGCAGGTAGTCTCAGGTCATGCTTGTTATAACCCACACCAAGTTTGGCCTCAATATGCCAAACCGTTGCGGAGATATAGCCTCACAACCATTTTTGCGTGCTTTTCGTAGAAATCATTCGTGCGTTATTCGATAACGGTTTGACTAATCAACTTGAATTCCATAACTTTTTGCCAGGATGGTCTGAAGATGATCTGAGCCAATTTTGGTGAAAATCAGACAAACCGTCTAGGACGAGTTCGAAAAAGTACGTTTTACGAACAAAAATTTATAGAAAAAAAACTAAACCTTACGATTTTTGAATTTTGGACTTCATTCGACTCGGCATGAGCCAAGGATTCAGAGAAAAAAAGAATTTTGATTCTGTGCCTTACGGTTCAAAAGTTATTAGCATAAAATTATTGAAATTTTGGACAGGTGGTGGCGCTAGAGAGTTTGAGTTAGAGACTCCAAACTTGCTATGGTCAATGATGGGACTGTCCTCTATTAGTGTGCCAAATTTCACAACTTTCCCGCAATCGGTTCTATGGGCTGCCATAGACTTCCAGAGCGGAAGAAGAAGCAGAATAATAATAAGAATTCTAACGGATACAATAGGTGCCATCGCACCTTCGGTGCTTGGCCCCTAAATATAGCTGCAAGCAGCAATTGCGGGGCCAAGCACAACAGAGGCAGAATGAGGAGCTAAGCATGGCAAGGAGCAACAGACCGACTGTAACAATGAGTAACTAAAGTCATTTTAGTATGATATCAGTTGAAATGGCTGAAAAATCATAAATACAACCAATAATATAATTGAATGGCTTATCACTTTTGACCAACAGGTGGTGCTGTTTTCAAATTGATGTGACGTGTTCTGTGTGAAATGACAATGACACACACAAAGTTTGCCGTCATTATGTCAAAGTTTTGCAGAGATACAGCCTCAGATGTAGTTTGGCATCTTTCCAGCAAATTTGTTGATGCGCTAAACGAAAACGGTTTCGTATATCGACACGAAATTCATAATTTTTTGCCAGCATAGTCTGAAGATGATCTGAGTCAAATTTGGTGAAGATCGGAATAACAGTCTGGGAGGAGTTCGAAAAAGTAGGTTTTGTACATTAATCAAAATGGCGGACAGGAAGGTTTGCCAATTTCGGCATAACGGGTATCAATGTTCTCGACTTGACCCAAGGAATCTATTGGCATCAGTTTCATTCCAATAGGCTAATGTAAACACAAGTTATTAGCATTTTTGTAAATTTCATTATTAATGTTTAGTGAATGGCGTATTACTTCTGACCCATAGGTGGCACTGTTACCAAATTGATGTGGCTTGGTCAGAGTGTGGTGACAATAGCACATATAAAATTTGGTGTCAATATGTCAAAGCTTTGCTGAGATACAGACTCGGATGCAATTTGGCATCTTTCCAGTAAATTCGTTGATGCGCTAAACGAAAACGGTTTCGTGTATCGACACAAAATCCATAACTTTTTGCCAGCATGGTCTGAAGATGATCTGAGTCAAATTTGGTGAGAATTGGACTAACGGTCTAGGAGGAGTTCAAAAAAGTAGGTTTTCAACATGAATCAAAATGGCGGACAGGAAGTTCAGCCAAAATTGGCAAAATTGGTATCGGTGTTCTCAGCATGACCGAAGGAATCTATCAAAATCAGTTTCATTTCAATTGGCTAATGTACGCAAAAGTTATTAGCATTTTTTGAAATTTCGTTATAACTTTGGACCACAAGGTGGCGCTGGCCCCAAAATTTTTATGTACATTCAGGGCATGGTGCCGAACATTTTTGTAATTAATGTCGAAACGATACGCTAATCCGTTCTCAAGATACAGCATTTTAAAGCTAAATTCAAAATGGCCGACACCCAAAATGGCTGACATGGGAAAATTGGATATGGTTCGACTCGGTATGACACACCGAATCTAAAGAGACCAGTTTTGTGATTTTTGGACAAATCATTCAGACGTTATAAAGAAAAATAGCCATTTTTCGTATCTCCTGACCACTAGGGGGCACTGCACCGAAACACTGCAGGTAGGCTCAGGTCATGCTTGTTATAACACACACCAAGTTTGGTGTCAATATGCCAAACTGTTACGGAGATATAGCCTCACATTGATTTTTGCTAGCTTTTCGTAGAATTCTTTCGCGTGTTATTCGTGAACGGCTGGACGAATCGACTTGAATTCCATAACTTTTTGCCAGCGCGGTCTGAAGATGATCTGGATCAATTTTTGTGACAATCGGTGCAACGGCCTAGGACGAGTTCGAAAAAGTAGGTTTTACGAACAATTGAGAATAGCGAAAAAACTAAACCTTACGATTTTTGAATTTTGGTGTCCATTCGACTCGGCATAAGCCAAGGAATCAGAGGAAAAAAGAATTTTTGTTCTGTGACTTACGGTTCAAACGTTATTAGCATAAATCTTTTGAAAGTTTGGACAAGTGGTGGCGCTAGAGAGTTTGAGTTAGAGACTCCAAACTTACTATGGTTAATGTTGGGACTGTCCTCTATCAGTGTGCAAAATTATACAACTTTCCCGAAAGCGGTTCTATGGGCTGCCATAGACTTGCGGCGGAAGAGGAAGAAGAAGAGGAAGAAGAAGAAGAAGAAGCGGAATAATAATAACGCCAACGGATACAATACGTGCCACCGCACCTCTGGTGCTTGGCCCCTAATAATAATAACGCCAACGGATACAATAGGTGCCACCGCACCTTCGGTGCTTGGCCCCTAATAATATAATTTAATGGCTTATCACTTTTGACCAATAGGTGGTGCTGTTTTCAAATTGATGTGATGCGTTCTGTGTGAGGTGACAATGACACACACAAATTTTGGTGTCATTATGCCAAAGCTTTACAGAGATACAGCCTCACAATCATTTTGGCATCAAGCCTAAAATCTGTAGTGGCGCTGTACGAAAACGGTTTACTCTATCGACACGAAATCTACAACTTTTAGTCAGGACAGTCCGAAGATGATCTGACTCAATTTTGGTGAAAATCCGATCAACGGTCTAGGAGAAGTACGAACAAGTAGGTTTTGTACATTAATCAAAATGGCGGAAAGGAAGTTCGGCCAAGTATGGTATAATTGGTATGTATGTTGTCGGCATGACCCAAGGAATATTTTGAGACCAGTTTTATTACATTAGGCTAATGCAATCACAAGTTATTAGCATTTTTGTAAATTTCATTATTAATGTTTAGTGAATGGCGTATTACTTCTGACCCATAGGTGGCACTGTTACCAAATTGATGTGGCTTGGTCAGAGTGTGGTGACAATAGCACATATAAAATTTGGTGTCAATATGTCAAAGATTTGCAGAGTTACAGACTCGGATGCAATTTGGCGTCTTTCCAGTAAATTCGTTGATGCGCTTAACGAAAACGGTTTCGTGTATCGACACAAAATCCATAACTTTTTGTCAGCATGGTCTGAAGATGATCTGAGTCAAATTTGGTGAGAATTGGACTAACGGTCTAGGAGGAGTTCGAAAAAGTAGGTTTTCAACATGAATCAAAATGGCGGACAAGAAGTTCAGCCAAAATTGGCAAAATTGGTATCGGTGTTCTCAGCATGACCGAAGGAATCTATCAAAATCAGTTTCATTTCAATTGGCTAATGTACGCAAAAGTTATTAGCATTTTTTGAAATTTCGTTATAACTTTGGACCACAAGGTGGCGCTGGCCCCAAAATTTTTATGTACATTCAGGGCATGGTGCCGAACATTTTTGTAATTAATGTCGAAACGATACGCTAATCCGTTCTCAAGATACAGCATTTTAAAGCTAAATTCAAAATGGCCGACACCCAAAATGGCTGACATGGGAAAATTGGATATGGTTCGACTCGGTATGACAAACCGAATCTAAAGAGACCAGTTTTGTGATTTTTGGACAAATCATTCAGACGTTATAAAGAAAAATAGCCATTTTTCGTATCTCCTGACCACTAGGGGGCACTGTACCGAAACACTGCAGGTAGGCTCAGGTCATGCTTGTTATAACACACACCAAGTTTGGTGTCAATATGACAAACTGTTACGGAGATATAGCCTCACATTGATTTTTGCTAGCTTTTCGTAGAATTCTTTCGCGTGTTATTCGTGAACGGCTGGACGAATCGACTTGAATTCCATAACTTTTTGCCAGCGTGGTCTGAAGATGATCTGGATCAATTTTTGTGACAATCGGTGCAACGGCCTAGGACGAGTTCGAAAAAGTAGGTTTTACGAACAATTGAGAATAGCGAAAAAACTAAACCTTACGATTTTTGAATTTTGGTGTCCATTCGACTCGGCATAAGCCAAGGAATCAGAGGAAAAAAGAATTTTTGTTGTGCGGCTTACGGTTCAAACGTTATTAGCATAAATCTTTTGAAAGTTTGGACAAGTGGTGGCGCTAGAGAGTTTGAGTTAGAGACTCCAAACTTGCTATGGTTAATGTTGGGACTGTCCTCTATCAGTGTGCAAAATTATACAACTTTCCCGCAAGCGGTTCTATGGGCTGCCATAGACTTGCGGCGGAAGAGGAAGAAGAAGAAGAAGAAGAAGAAGAAGAAGAAGAAGCAGAAATATAGCTGCAAGCAGCAATTGCGGGGCCAAGCACAACAGAGGCAGAATGAGGAGCTAAGCACGGCAAGTAGCAACAGACCGACTGTAACAATGAGTAACTAAAGTCATTTTAGGATGATATCAGTTGAAATGGCTGAAAAATCATAAATACAACCAATAATATAATTGAATGGCTTATCACTTTTGACCAATAGGTGGTGCTGTTTTCAAATTGATGTGATGCGTTCTGTGTGAGGTGACAATGACACACAAACAAATTTTGGTGTCATTATGCCAAAGCTTTACAGAGATACAGCCTCAGAATCATCTTGGCATCAAGCCTAAAATCTGTAGTGGCGCTGTACGAAAATGGTTTTGTCTATCGACACGAAATCCATAACTTTTAGTAAGCACAGTCTGAAGATGATTTGAATCAAATTTGGTGAAAATCAGACCAACGGTCTAGGAGAAGTTTGAAAAAGTATGTTTTGTACATTAATCAAAATGGCGGAAAAGAAAGTTCAGCGAAGTGTGGTATAATTGGTATCTATTTTGTCAGCATGACCCAAGGAATATTTTGAGACCAGTTTTAATACAGTAGGCTAATGCAATCACAAGTTATTAGCATTTTTGAAAATTTCATTATTAATGTTTAATGAATGGTGTATTACTTCTGACCAGCAGGTGGCGCTGTTACCAAATTGCTGTGGCGTGGTCAGGGTGTGGTGACAATAGCACATATAAAATTTGGTGTCAATATGTCAAGGCTTTGCAGAGATACAGCCTCAGATGTAGTTTGGCATCTTTCCAGCAAATTCGTTGATGCGCTAAACGAAAACCGTTTCGTGTATCGACACGAAATTCATATCTTTTTGCCCGCATAGTCTGAAGATGATCTGAGTCAAATTTGGTGAAGATCGGACTAACGGTCTAGGAGGAGTTCGAAAAAGTAGGTTTAGTACATTAGTCAAAATGGCGGAAAAGAAAGCTAAGCGAAGTGTGGTATAATTGATATGTATGTTGTCGGCATGTCACAAGGAATATTTTGAGACCAGTTTTATTACTATAGGCTAATGCAAACAGAAATTCTTGGAAATTTCATTGTTAATGTTTAATGAATGTATTACTTCTGACCAATAGGTGGCACTGTTACCAAATTGATGTGGCGTGGTCAGTGTGATGTGACAATGGCACATATAAAATTTGGTGTCAATATTTCAAAGATTTGCAGAGATACAGCCTCAGAAGTAGCTTGGCATCTTTCCAGCAAATTCGTTGATGTGCTTAACGAAAACCGTTTCGTATATCGACACGAAATCCATAACTTTTTGTCAGCAAGGTCTGAAGATGATCTGAGTCAAATTTGGTGAAAATCGGACTAACGGTCTAGGAGGAGTTCGAAAAAGTAGGTTTTCAATATTAATTAAAATGGCGGACAGGATGTTTGGCCAATATTGGAATAATGGGTATCAATGTTTTTGGCTTGACCCAAGGAATCTATTGAGATCACTTTCATTACAACAGGCTAATGTAAGCTGAAGTTATTAGCATTTTTGTAAATTTCTTTATAACTTTTGACCACAAGGTGGCGCTGGCCCAAAAATTTTTATGTACATTCAGGGCATGGTGCCGAACATTTTTGTAATTAATGTCAAAACGATACGCTAATCTGTTCTCAAGATACAGCATTTTAAAGCTAAATTCAAAATGGCCGACACCCAAAATGGCTGACATGGGAAAATTGGATATGGTTCGACTCGGTATGACACACTGAATCTAAAGAGACCAGTTTTGTGATTTTTGGACAAATCATTCAGACGTTATAAAGAAAAATAGCCATTTTTCGTATCTCCTGACCACTAGGGGGCACTGGACCGAAACACTGCAGTCAGCCTCAGGTCATGCTTGTTATAACACACACCAAGTTTGGTGTCAATATGCCAAACTGTTACGGAGATATAGCCTGACATTGATTTTTGCTAGCTTTTCGTAGAATTCTTTCGCGTGTTATTCGTGAACGGCTGGACGAATCGACTTGAATTCCATAATTTTTTGCCAGCGTGGTCCGAAGATGATCTGGATCAATTTTTGTGACAATCGGTGCAACGGCCTAGGACGAGTTCAAAAAAGTAGGTTTTACGAACAATTGAGAATAGCGAAAAAACTAAACCGTACGATTTTTGAATTTTGGACTTCATTCGACTCGGCATGAGCCAAGGATTCAGAGAAAAAAAGAATTTTGATTCTGTGCCTTACGGTTCAAAAGTTATTAGCATAAATCTTTTGAAAGTTTGGACAAGTGGTGGCGCTAGAGAGTTTGAGTTAGAGACTCCAAACTTGCTATGGTTAATGTTGGGACTGTCCTCTATCAGTGTGCAAAATTATACAACTTTCCCGCAAGCGGTTCTATGGGCTGCCATAGACTTGCGGCGGAAGAAGAAGAATACGCTAACGGATACAATAGGTGCCACCGCACCTTCGGTGCTTGGCCCCTAATAATAATAACGCCAACGGATACAATAGGTGCCACCGCACCTTCGGTGCTTGGCCCCTAAATATAGCTGCAAGCAGCAATTGCGGGGCCAAGCACAATGAGGAGTTAAGCACGGCAAGGAGCAGCAGACCGACTACAACAGTGAGTAACTTAAGCCATTTTAGGATAATATCAGTTGAAATGGCTGAAAAATCATAAATACAACCAATCGTAATAAAATTTAATGGCTTATCACTTTTGACCAACAGGTGGTGCTGTTTTCACATTGATGTGACGTGTTCTGTGTGAAATGACAATGACACACACAAAGTTTGCCGTCATTATGTCAAAGCTTTGCAGAGATACAGCCTCAGATGTAGTTTGGCATCTTTCCAGCAAATTTGTTGATGCGCTAAACGAGGACGGTTTCGTATATCGACACGAAATTCATAACTTTTTGCCAGCATAGTCTGAAGATGATCTGAGTCAAATTTGGTGAAGATCGGACTAACAGTCTGGGAGGAGTTTGAAAAAGTAGGTTTTGTACATTAATCAAAATGGCGGACAGGAAGTTTGGTCAATTTCGGCATAATGGGTATCAATGTTCTCGACTTGACCCAAGGAATCTATTGGCATCAGTTTCATTCCAATAGGCTAATGTAAACAGAAGTTATTAGCATTTTTGTAAATTTCATTATTAATGTTTAGTGAATGGCGTATTACTTCTGACCCATAGGTGGCACTGTTACCAAATTGATGTGACTTGGTCAGAGTGTGGTGACAATAGCACATATAAAATTTGGTGTCAATATGTCAAAGCTTTGCAGAGATACAGACTCGGAGGCAATTTGGCATCTTTCCAGTAAATTCGTTGATGCGCTAAACGAAAACGGTTTCGTGTATCGACACAAAATCCATAACTTTTTGTCAGCATGGTCTGAAGATGATCTGAGTCAAATTTGGTGAGAATTGGACTAACGGTCTAGGAGGAGTTCGAAAAAGTAGGTTTTCAACATGAATCAAAATGGCGGACAGGAAGTTCAGCCAAAATTGGCAAAATTGGTATCGGTGTTCTCAGCATGACCGAAGGAATCTATCAAAATAGGGTAATGTACGCAAAAGTTATTAGCATTTTTCGAAATTTCGTTATAACTTTTGACCACAAGGTGGCGCTGGCCCCCAAATGTTTATGTACATTCAGGGCATGGTGCCGAACATTTTTGTCATTAATGTCGACACGATACGCTAATCCGTTCTCAAGATACAGCATTTTAAAGCTAACTTCAAAATGGCCGACACCCAAAATGGCTGACATGGGAAAATTGGATATGGTTCGACTCGGTATGACAAACCGAATCTAAAGAGACTAGTTTTGTGATTTTTGGACAAATCATTCAGACGTTATAAAGAAAAATAGCCATTTTCCGTATCTCCTGACCACTAGGGGGCACTGCACCGAAACACTGCAGTTAGCCTCAGGTCATGCTTGTTATAACACACACCAAGTTTGGTGTCAATATGCCGAACTGTTACGTAGATATAGCCTCACATTTATTTTTGCTAGCTTTTCGTAGAATTCTTTCGCGTGTTATTCGTGAACGGCTGGACGAATCGACTTGAATTCCATAACTTTTTGCCAGCGTGGTCTGAAGATGATCTGGATCAATTTTTGTGTCAATCGGTGCAACGGCCTAGGACGAGTTCGAAAAAGTTCGAACAATTGAGAATAGCGAAAAAACTAAACTAAAAACTAAACCTTACGATTTTTGAATTTTGGTGTCCATTCGACTCGGCATAAGCCAAGGAATCAGAGGAAAAAAGAATTTTTGTTGTGTGGCTTACGGTTCAAACGTTATTAGCATAAATATTTTGAAAGTTTGGACAAGTGGTGGCGCTAGAGAGTTTGAGTTAGAGACTCCAAACTTGCTATGGTTAATGTTGGGACTGTCCTCTATCAGTGTGCAAAATTATACAACTTTCCCGCAAGCGGTTCTATGGGCTGCCATAGACTTGCGGCGGAAGAGGAAGAAGAAGAAGAAGAAGCGGAATAATAATAACGCCAACGGATACAATAGGTGCCTTCGCACCTTCGGTGCTTGGCCCCTAATAACGCCAACGGATACAATAGGTGCCACCGCACCTCTGGTGCTTGGCCCCTAAATATAGCTGCAAGCAGCAATTGCGGGGCCAAGCACAACAGAGGCAGAATGAGGAGCTAAGCATGGCAAGGAGCAACAGACCGACTCTAACAATGAGTAACTAAAGTCATTTTAGGATGATATCAGTTGAAATGGCTGAAAAATCATAAATACAACCAATAATATAATTGAATGGCTTATCACTTTTGACCAATAGGTGGTGCTGTTTTCAAATTGATGTGATGCGTTCTGTGTGAGGTGACAATGACACACAAACAAATTTTGGTGTCATTATGCCAAAGCTTTACAGAGATACAGCCTCAGAATCATCTTGGCATCAAGCCTAAAATCTGTAGTGGCGCTGTACGAAAATGGTTTTGTCTATCGACACGAAATCCATAACTTTTAGTAAGCACAGTCTGAAGATGATTTGAATCAAATTTGGTGAAAATCAGACCAACGGTCTAGGAGGAGTTTGAAAAAGTATGTTTTGTACATTAATCAAAATGGCGGAAAAGAAAGTTCAGCGAAGTGTGGTATAATTGGTATCTATTTTGTCAGCATGACCCAAGGAATATTTTGAGACCAGTTTTAATACAGTAGGCTAATGCAATCACAAGTTATTAGCATTTTTGAAAATTTCATTATTAATGTTTAATGAATGGTGTATTACTTCTGACCAGCAGGTGGCGCTGTTACCGAATTGCTGTGGCGTGGTCAGGGTGTGGTGACAATAGCACATATAAAATTTGGTGTCAATATGTCAAGGCTTTGCAGAGATACAGCCTCAGATGTAGTTTGGCATCTTTCCAGCAAATTCGTTGATGCGCTAAACGAAAACCGTTTCATGTATCGACACGAAATTCATATCTTTCTGCCCGCATAGTCTGAAGATGATCTGAGTCAAATTTGGTGAAGATCGGACTAACGGTCTAGGAGGAGTTCGAAAAAGTAGGTTTTGTACATTTAATCAAAATGGCGGAAAAGAAAGCTAAGCGAAGTGTGATATAATTGATATGTATGTTGTCGGCATGTCACAAGGAATATTTTGAGACCAGTTTTATTACTATAGGCTAATGCAAACAGAAATTATTAGCATTTTTGGAAATTTCATTGTTAATGTTTAATGAATGTATTACTTCTGACCAATAGGTGGCACTGTTACCAAATTGATGTGGCGTGGTCAGTGTGATGTGACAATGGCACATATAAAATTTGGTGTCAATATTTCAAAGATTTGCAGAGATACAGCCTCAGAAGTAGCTCGGCATCTTTCCAGCAAATTCGTTGATGTGCTTAACGAAAACCGTTTCGTATATCGACACGAAATCCATAACTTTTTGTCAGCAAGGTCTGAAGATGATCTGAGTCAAATTTGGTGAAAATCGGACTAACGGTCTAGGAGGAGTTCGAAAAAGTAGGTTTTCAATATTAATTAAAATGGCGGACAGGATGTTTGGTCAATATTGGAATAATGGGTATCAATGTTTTTGGCTTGACCCAAGGAATCTATTGAGATCACTTTCATTACAACAGGCTAATGTAAGCTGAAGTTATTAGCATTTTTGTAAATTTCTTTATAACTTTTGACCACAAGGTGGCGCTGGCCCAAAAATTTTTATGTACATTCAGGGCATGGTGCCGAACATTTTTGTAATTAATGTCGAAACGATACGCTAATCTGTTCTCAAGATACAGCATTTTAAAGCTAAATTCAAAATGGCCGACACCCAAAATGGCTGACATGGGAAAATTGGATATGGTTCGACTCGGTATGACACACTGAATCTAAAGAGACCAGTTTTGTGATTTTTGGACAAATCATTCAGACGTTATAAAGAAAAATAGCCATTTTTCGTATCTCCTGACCACTAGGGGGCACTGCACCGAAACACTGCAGTCAGCCTCAGGTCATGCTTGTTATAACACACACCAAGTTTGGTGTCAATATGCCAAACTGTTACGGAGATATAGCCTCACATTGATTTTTGCTAGCTTTTCATAGAATTCTTTCGCGTGTTATTCGTGAACGGCTGGACGAATCGACTTGAATTCCATAAATTTTTGCCAGCGTGGTCCGAAGATGATCTGGATCAATTTTTGTGACAATCGGTGCAACGGCCTAGGACGAGTTCGAAAAAGTAGGTTTTACGAACAATTGAGAATAGCGAAAAAACTAAACCGTACGATTTTTGAATTTTGGACTTCATTCGACTCGGCATGAGCCAAGGATTCAGAGAAAAAAAGAATTTTGATTCTGTGCCTTACGGTTCAAAAGTTATTAGCATAAATCTTTTGAAAGTTTGGACAAGTGGTGGCGCTAGAGAGTTTGAGTTAGAGACTCCAAACTTGCTATGGTTAATGTTGGGACTGTCCTCTATCAGTGTGCAAAATTATACAACTTTCCCGCAAGCGGTTCTATGGGCTGCCATAGACTTGCGGCGGAAGAAGAAGAATACGCTAACGGATACAATAGGTGCCACCGCACCTTCGGTGCTTGGCCCCTAAATATAGCTGCAAGCAGCAATTGCGGGGCCAAGCACAACAGAGGCAGAATGAGGAGCTAAGCATGGCAAGGAGCAACAGACCGACTGTAACAATGAGTAACTAAAGTCATTTTAGGATGAAATCAGTTGAGATGGCTGAAAAATCATAAATACAACCAATAATATGATTTAATGCCTTATTTTTTTTGACCAATAGGTGGTGCTGTTTTCAAATTGATGTTATGTGTTCTGTGTGAAGGGACAATGACATACACAGAGTTTAATGTCATTATGCCAAAGCTTTACAGAGATACAGCCTCAGAATCATTTTGGCATCAAGCCTAAAATCTGTAGTGGCGCTGTACGAAAACGGTTTACTCTATCAACACAAAATCCATAACTTTGAGTCAGGACAGTCCAAAGATGATCTGACTCAATTTTGGTGAAAATCCGATCAACGGTCTAGGAGGAGTACGAACAAGTAGGTTTTGTACATTAATCAAAATGGCGGAAAGGAAGTTCGGCCAAGTATGGTATAATTGGTATGTATGTTGTCGGCATGACCCAAGGAATATTTTGAGACCAGTTTTATTACATTAGGCTAATGCAATCACAAGTTATTAGCATTTTTGAAAATTTCATTATTAATGTTTAATGAATGGTGTATTACTTCTGACCAGCAGGTGGCGCTGTTACCAAATTAATGTGGCGTGGTCAGGGTGTGGTGACAATAGCACATATAAAATTTGGTGTCAATATGTCAAGGCTTTGCAGAGATACAGACTCAGATGTAGTTTGGCATCTTTCCAGCAAATTCGTTGATGCACTAAAGGAAAACAGTTTTGTGTATCGACACGAAATTCATAACTTTTTGCCAGCATGGTCTGAAGATGATCTGAGTCAAATTTGGTGAAGATCGGACTAACGGTCTAGGAGGAGTTTGAAAAAGTAGGTTATGTACATTAAACAAAATGGCGGACAGGAAGTTTGGCCGATTTCGGCATAATGGGTATCAATGTTCTCGGCTTGACCCAAGGAATCTATTGACATAAGTTTCATTACAATAGGCTAATGTAAGCAGAAGTTATTAGCATTTTTGTAAATGTCTTTATAACGTTTGACCACAAGGTGGCGCTGCCCCCAAACTTTTTGAGTACTGTCAGGGCATGGTGACGAAGACACATACCGAGTTTTGTAATGATACGTCAATGCGTTTGTAAAATATAGCATTTTTGGACAAAATTCAATATGGCCGACACCCAATCTAAAGAGACCGGTTTCATGATTTTTGGCCTAACTATTCAGAAGTTATAAGCAAAAATACCCATTTTTCATATCTCCTGACCACTAGGTGGCACTGTGCCGAAACACTGCACATTGTCTCAGGTCATGCTTGTTATAACACACACCAAGTTTGGCCTCAATATGCCAAACCGTTGCGGAGATATAGCCTCACAACCATTTTTGCTAGCTTTTCGTAGAAATCGTTCACACGTCATTCGAAAACGGTTTGACTAATCAACTTGAATTCCGTAACTTTTTGCCAGCATAGTCTGAAGATGATCTGAGCCAATTTTGGTGAAAATCAGACAAACCGTCTAGGACGAGTTCGAAAAAGTACGTTTTACGAACAAAAATTTATAGAAAAAAAACTAAACCTTACGATTTTTAAATTTTGGACTTCATTCGACTCGGCATGAGCCAAGGATTCAGAGGAAAAAAGAATTTTGATTCTGTGCCTTACGGTTCAAAAGTTATTAGCATAAAATTATTGAAATTTTGGACAGGTGGTGGCGCTAGAGAGTTTGAGTTAGAGACTCCAAATTTGCTATGGTCAATGATGGGACTGTCCTCTATCAGTGTGCCAAATTTCACAACTTTCCCGCAATCGGTTCTATGGGCTGCCATAGACTTCCAGAGCGGAAGAAGAAGCAGAATAATAATAAGAATTCTAACGGATACAATAGGTGCCATCGCACCTTCGGTGCTTGGCCCCTAATAAGAACGCTAACGGATACAATAGGTGCCATCGCACCTTCGGTGCTTGGCCCCTAAATATAGCATTTCTTTTATTGGTCCAGACCAAAAGAACCAAGAGAACACACCCTTAACTAGAATGCCTCGTTTGGTCAACCACCTTAAATGATCATTCTGGTTTATTTTGGGCTCTACTTGAATATGTTTTCATGCTTGCCTGTTCAATAACACATATCTGACATATTTCACATTTTTCACATAATTATTTGATGCAATTGCAGCACCTCTCTGGGGTGTGTTTCCCGTACAACGACGTAACTCACTGATTAACCTCCATAGTATGATGCATTGTTGTGGAAATGATCTAGCCAGTCATGACTGTTTCCCGAACACGGTCACATCTCTGTCGTTTGAACCACTTTAGTTCAGCAATGTAGGGCCGTTGTTAATGACAACACTGAGAAATAATTTATGCCATTTAACTTGTTAGAGATCTCTCAAAAGCAGCTATATTATACATGGCAACTTTAAAGTTGTCCAAATGAAGCACTTAGCAATGCATATTACTAATCAAAAATTCTAAATTCAAAAGTTTCCATATATTTACAATAGGTATTTTACAAAATATCTTCATGGAACATGATCTTTACCTAATTTCCTAATGTTTTTTTGGCATAAAAGAACAATCAATAATTTACATAATTTAACAATGTATTTTTGGCTATTGCTACAAATATACCCCAGCGACTTAAGACTGGTTTTGTGGTCCAGGGTCACATATGTCTTACTAACAAGGAAATATGCTTCTAACCACAGGTCGAGAGCTGTAGCTCCAGCCACATTTGTGACACTGTTTTCGAATGTTCGTTTGAACTATTTTTTTGGGAAACAGCTAATCATTGAACCATGTTGGCTAATGATGCTTTTGGGAAACGCACCCCTGTTTAGTTCCTTCGAAAAACTGCAATGAGCTCTGATTGGTCAGCTGGACAATTGTGTTGTAATTGGTCACCCGCTTTGAGCGTCTTTAGGAAATGCCACTCCCCTTAGTATAACCATTAGTTTCAACACATTGCCGGCACAACTCAACAACTCATCCAGGCCTTCCTGAAAGAAAGGGAGTTTAGAAACAGCGCTTACTGTTTGGAGTGGCAACAAGAACCGTTTTTGATGTTAAAAATGTCTGCAGATACTTTAATGTCATTACGTATTTTTACAGTGTTTTCCACCAGTTGTACTTTTTCTTTTTTGTCAGTGTACACAGGGTTATTTTGAGCCTTTTTAAGGTAGGATCCTAATAGATAAGCACCTATTATTGTGATATAAATGTTTCCAGTAAAGCCATTTACATGTCAGAGCTAATATAGTTTAATGTGCTAAAGTCCTCATACGAGTTTGTACTGTACTATATCTTGCCATGATGTAAATCAGTAAGATCTGGACAATAATGTTTGATTTTTTGTTTGTTTAAGTTTTCAGTAAGCTGTTGAAATATTGCAAGTTATCAGCCTGCATAAGCAGGTTTTGTTGTACTGTAATATATTACTTTTCAATTTGAGTGGAGAACTTTATATATATATATATATTTTGTATAAGTTTAGATATTTTTAATAATGTAATATTTTTTTTGTATTTGAACCCACATAAAACACTTACATAAAAATTAAAAATTAAAACATATATGATTTCCTCATAATGGCTCAGTTGTGTGAGTTTGTTTGTGACTAAATTATGTTTGAGTTTGTTATCAGAAATAACTGAACTATGCTGGGTCATGATTTGACTTGAGTGATCTTGAGAGATTTGCTGTGTTCTTTTATTTCAGCTGAGGTCATCATGCCTGTGGCTTTAAGTCAATTGTAGGCATTGTTTCTGCTTGTCTCTCTTTTCTGTTTTCTTCTTTCCTTTAGTGCTGGTTACCAGGATTATAAAAAATACTTTATATATAATATATACTGAGTTTTCTGGACCAGATAAGATTTATTTATTTGCCTCAATATTGGCTGAAATGCAGCATTGTTATAGTCGCTTTGTGATCCAGATCTGGAAAAGAGGAGCAGAGGGCCAAAGTGCCATTATTTCACATGATATGTGGGCCAGATCATGCATATCCATTTCAGGTATGTGCCAAATCTGGGCTAACACAATATTGCTATCTGGTGTGCAGAAATAAGTATGAATGCTTGTAATCCTGACATACTACTGACATAACTGATTCCAAATTTTCAGCTAGTAATTTTATTAAATGCTATTTAAATTATTTCTTCTTCTTCTAAGACTACATTTTTCTCACCGTATCTCCTCCAGAGCTTTAACTCTACAAACTCCAAACTCAGCCCAGCTGTTCAGACTGATCTGACCGAGTGTGCTATATCTTTTCTAACTGATCAGACTTATGATTTTCCTAAAAATGGCCATTCAAATTGGGAAAAATCCCATAGACTTACATTGACAGAATGTTCAAATGAGCCAAGACTCTTCAAACTCTAACTGTCAAAACTCCCAGGCTGTGTCCGAAAGCTCTAAAATGCTGCCTTTGGAGGCAGCATTCCAAGGCAGGAAGGCATCAAGGCACATCCAAATAAAAATTTGATTTAACTTCCTGTCTCCGGAGGTACCTTCTTCTGATCAAATTTTGAAGGCAGCATAGATGTATATTTCGCTGTTTTAGATATTCCACAATTCTGTGCATTCCATTCTTTGGTGGTTGAGCTACAAAAAATAGCAGATGGCGTCTGAAAGTTTCAGTTTGTGTGTAAATGTATATTTCTGACTAATGTTTTGCACATTTTTGATGTTATTTAATAGCAAAAATAGTATCTAAATGTTTGTTTAGTTATCATCAAACTATTTTGTTGAAGATCATTAAACCGTTACGCAGCCTCAGAAGCCTGTCTGAAATCAGTTTCATGAGGTGTCCTCGTGCAAAAAACGCTGCCTGCAAAGTCATAGACTGATAAGGCAGAGAGGCAGCAAGTCAGTTGTCTAGGATTTTGGAAACAGCCCCAGAATCTCTTGAGACTCAATCAAACTTCCCTTCTATGTACTATTTCTAATCCATTTAATATCATTCAAACTAACTTGTTAATCATGCTAGAAACATGCTGGCAACATGCTAATCATGCTAGAATCATGCTAACATCATGCCAGTAACTTGCTAATCATGCTAACAACATGTTAGTAACAGTTAATCATGCTAGAAACATGCTAATAACATGCTAACCATATTAACAACATGTTAGTAACATGCAAATCATGCTAGAATTATGTTAGCAACTTTCTAATTATGCTAACAACATGCTAGTAGCATGCTAATCACGCTAGAAACATGCTAGTAACCTGCTAATCATGCTACAATCATGCTAGAAACCTGATAGTAACTTGCTAACCATGCTAGCAACATGAAAACTAGAATTTTCATTAAGACCCTAAATAATCATATCAACTTGTGGAAAATGGGCATCCAATGACCCCTTTAATATAAAGTGTGACTTAAAATAATCAAAACATTTTCAAACAATATCTAGGGCAATGGTTCTCAAAGTGTGGTATGACTATCACTAGTGGTACTCAGGCTCTAGCAGTATGCAGAGGAATCACTATTTTAAATATAAATTAATGTTAAAACATTATACAATTGACAGTTTTTAATTACTGGTACTTCTGATTGGGCTGAGGCTTGAAATTTAGCGAGTTTGAAATAAAAGTATTTGATGGACATATACTATGTGTGTCAGAAGCATTCACTCAGTATCATTATCTCATTTTTGAATAAGATGGCTTTTAGCTGGTTTTGCATCTGAACTCTTCATACACACACACACGCGCACACACACACACACACACACACACACATATACGTAACGTGGGGTTGTTTTCGTTCATGTTCTCGTTTTCATGTCTTTTATTTTGTAGTTTGATTTCATGCTGTCTGTGTCTTGCTTCCCTTGCCCTCATGTATTCCTGCTATTGGTTCCCATGTTCAATGTGTCATGTTCTCATTGGTTGTTCTAGTCTGTTTGCTCATTGGTTTGTTCATGTCATGTGACCTTCTCTGTTTAGTATATATAGCCCTCATGTTGCCATTGTCTCTTGTCGTGTATTAATGTAATTTTGTTCCTGCAGTCTTTATATTCATGCTGTTTCCTTTCATGCCAAGTCAAGTCAAGTCAAGTCAAGTCTGTTTCAGTCAAGTCATCGTTTGGATTTATGTTTGTTTGGATATCACATTTTGGATTACAATAAAGCTGCACTTGGGTTCATTTCCTTCAACTCGCCTCCAGTGGATCATTTACCATTACAAAACGCAAATAAATAAACATAAATTAAGTATACACAAAAACTACACAGAATAAACAGAATAAAAACTTTTTTTTTTTTTTTGCGTGCGGATTTAAGTTGCGCTGTGCATACCGATCGGGATGGCAGTTGAAAGCATGCAGAGCTGTCTGCGCTGTATTGCTCTTAAGGAAATTCTCGATTAAATGGCAGGGTGTACGCAGCAGCAGGTCAGGCTGTGGGTGCGTTGCACACTATGGCTGTGCTTCAAGCCTACCAGGCTGATCTGCTGAAAGATCTGGATAAAGGTCAGGGATCTTGCTCTCCGTGCCACCAAGCAGGCTGCCACTGCCATGGGCACGTCCATGGGAGCCATGGTGGTTACGGAGAGACATCTGTGGGTGAATTTGGCTGACCTCGGGAAGAAGGAGAGGGGTTTTCTTCTTGACGCGCCAGTCTCGCCTTCCGAGCTTTTCGGGGCCTCTGTTGAGACGGTGGTCGAGAAGTTCAGAGAGACAAGGGCGTGCTCAGCGGCCTTCAAAACCTTCATTCCTCAAAGGTCCAGATCTGAGCCCAAACAGCAGGGGGGTCCTGGCCCCTCTCGTTCTGAGGAACGAAGATGGGCCCAGAAGACTAGTGTGGCTACCCGCACCCCTGGGTCAAGAGGAGGCGTGGGTCAAGAGGAGGTAGGCAAGATCTGAGGGAAGTGATCCAGACGAGACAGTGCTCTCGCCTGGATCAGAGTAGGAAATAACTTCTACCTACTTTCCCTGGAGATCCTTATCTTGCCCCCTCTCAATTCCCCCTACCTCTGTCTCTTCTCCACCTGACTGAGGTTAGGTGGCATCTTCCTGCGCACCTCCCACTGGACCATATGATGTTTTGGTTTAGCATTTATACTTATAAAAGCAACCTTTACTGATGGTCTGGATCTAACTATCCCTACATCCAGAGATATGTGCGGGAACCACGGATGGGTGAGTACGATCTTTTCTTATGTCTCTAGAAACATTCTCTTAGAGCTTTTTAAGGATAGCCAGGTGTTACCTGGCGGTCTCTCTGAGTTTAGCCAGATAAGTGTTGTCCCCCTGCTTGGGATATAGGCAGACAGCCCTTTGTTTATGGTCCTTTAAGCAGTGGTCTCCCTTTCCCCCTGCCTGTTTGATGTTGTCTCCCCTGTCAGGGTTGTAAGTAGATTTCCCATCTTGATGGTCTGGGCAGTTTTTCATAAGATCTACCAGGCTACCGGAGTCATACGCGGGAACCACGGTGGGTGAGTACAACCCCTTATCATGTGCCTACTGTGCTGTATTTCTTGGACCTGTCTTGTGTGTTCCTCTTGGTAGGTCCTCTTCGAGCACCCCTTCTGGTCTTTGACCATGGTTATGGTCTGCTTGCCTGGATCTGCCTTCGGCATTTCGACTCGGAAACTTCAGGTCCCCATTACAGCACTACATCTAGGGCTATGATCCTACCTCCAGGTAAGCTCTTCGAAGTCTTTCTCGCAGGAAGCTCCTGGACAGACACATGGACCTGTGGCCACCTGGCCGAGACCCTCTATCTGCGTCCCGCCCTGATGGGCTTTTCGTTTCTGGGTTTCCACCTTTATCATACAGACCTATTCTCATGCCATTTTGGTGATCCAGCGAGTCGCCCCTCCAAGGAGTGGGCTTGAATGCACTACTTTCACCATCTTACGAGTCAGAGTTGTTTCTGCGGAAACTCTCTGGGTGCTCTGAGGTGCCTTTGGCTACATTCTTGGCCCTTGCTCTCGAGGTTCTGTGGGCCTTGATGGAGCGGGGCCCATGCTTTCCATTTAAATGGTAAGCACAGGTCTGTGTGAGGTGAGAATGGCTTTGCCTTCTTGAGAGTATACCCGTGGCACAGCCCGAGGGCTGGAGACGCTACTGCTCTTGTGCAATCTTATAGAGGTGGCTCCCCATCATATCTGATCTCCTATCGGTTCCTAGGCCTCCTTTGCAGGGCGCGATGATGCTCCCCTTTTTACAAAAAGGGTTTGCTTAGAGCTCGTCCCCCCTGGGGGATCAGGTGTTCCTCCCATCCCTCGGGAGTAGAAGCCTCTCCTGATACTCAACCTTCAATTTGGTTGAATGTATCGGCTCTATGGCAGTATTATTAGACAGATAGCGGCGGCTACTGTCTGCTTGGTGCAGTTGCTCCCCTCCCATCGAGGGTCTGCTTTGAGCACTGCCCTATTGGGCAACTAGATTTGCCCTTACTGCCTTCCCCTCAGGCCAAAGGAACTGATCACCGGGGTCAGATCTCCAAGGCTCCCTTACAGGGCACGACGATGCTCCCCTCTCTACGGAAAGGGTTTACTTAGAGCTCGTCCTCTCTGGGGTAATCAGTGGCTCCTCCTATCTAGGGAGTTGAAGCCTGTCCCGATACACCGCCTTCTCTTCTTGGTTAAGTGTATTGGCAGTCTTATTAGACAGATAGCGGCTGCTACTGTCTGCTGGGCTTAGTTTGCTCCCTCCCCTCGAGGGTTTGCTTTGAGCATTGCCATATTAGGCAAATGAGATTTGCCCTCTCTGCCTTCCCCTTAGAGCCTTGTTATGCCCTTGATGCTTCCCTCACTGTTTCTCAACGGTACATCTAAAAATCCATTTTCATGGTAAGGCCCACATGAACCTTTGGGCGCTTTCTCAAATCCATGTATGTGGTAAGTGCACACACGATCCTTTGGGCACTTTTATAAAATCCATGCTGTGGTATAAAATGCGGCAGATTTCTGCGTCCATACTAAAATCCTTTATGGTAAGGGATTCACGCGCTATTGCCCGTACCCTTTCTCGAGATGGTTAGAACCCCGGCCACCTTGGGTCCCTCTCCAGAGCATCTGCCAGGCTAAAGGAATGGTATTACGTGCACCAGTCCCAGCGCACTCTTTATTCATGCTCAACCGCTTTGAGCAAGGAGTTACCACCTGCGTTCTGTAATACGACTCCTGAGGGAACCCTGCAGAGCTGCGGTAGCTCCTGGGTGACAGGCCAGCCTTGGGTTTCCTAGGTACTTGGCCATATCCCCTTAAAGGAATACCTCGGTTTCCAGCTTGAGGCTCTACCCCGGGTCCAGTGTTCTGACCCTTGCAGGTAAGTTGGGTATGCAGCCCAGGCTCTGGCCATAGGGGATATGTCACTGACAGCCGTCGTTACGTCTCAGGGGCAACTCCCTTAGAGCCTAGGGAGTTGGTACTTAGTGCTCTATGATGACAGGCACTCCCCTCAGCATGGCAGCGTGGGTATAACCGTTCCCCATAGCGCCCCCTAGAGGACGCAGTTCGAGTTCCTCAAAAGGGAATGTCTCAGGTTACGTATGTAACCTTGGTTCCCTGAGAAGGGAACAAGACACTGCGTCCTCTAGGCTCTTCGCCATGCTTCGGATGTGAGCTTCAGACGAAGAAGCGACCGTCCTGTTCTACCAGCGTCCTTTTATACTATGGTCACACCGGTAGTGACGCGCCGGCAGCGACGAGTCGCACCGGAAGTGATGTCATAGGCTGTGGCCGGGCATCTCCGTTTATGTTTTTGTATGTAGGCTTCAGACATGGGTCATGCAGATGGCGTTCCCCATAGCGCCCCCTAGAGGACGCAGTGTCTCGTTCCCTTCTCAGGGAACCAAGGTTACATACGTAACCTGAGACGTTTTATTTGAAGATTAGAGACAGGTGGAGAACATCTTCATCTTATCCTCAGATGATTTTTGATTTTGCACATTTACTACTCCCATATATATACTCCCATATATATATATTATGCTCAACACTTGTTAACAGAGTGCTTAACATTTTGCTAGACTAGCTGAATCATGCACATGATAGGCATACAATTTACATTCGGAGAGATTCTAAAGAATATGCCATTGAAGTTAAATTAAAGACAAAATGCAAATGTATTTTTTCACATTATGCTTAATAAATGTAAAAACAGACTGGTGCACCATAAGATGAGACAGTGAAGATATTCTCTTTCTCTGGTTTCATAATGACAGACAAGTAAATTTTCTTTTAACTTCATGTGGACTTGTATGCTTTTCAAAAGAGAGAGAGAGAGATTAAAAAAAAACCTGATATTGCTCAAATATAATTAGAGCATGTAACATAGCTTTTTGAAGTGCAACAAACAATGTCATGTTTTAAAGGACATGTATAAATCTTTAAGCCACTGTGTTCATGTTCACAGTTGTGCTTCATTAGTAGACTTTGGACACTCAAGCAGTGGTTGCCAATTTTTTTATTTTTTTTATTTATTTATTTTTTTTTTACAGAAAAGAAGTGGTGAACAAATTAGCAAAATACTGTAAAGCTCTGTGAGTTTCTATTCAGCTTATCATCTGCACATTAATTAATTATGCCTTCCTCATAATGTACAGGCCATTCTTGATCACACTCCAAAACAATATAACGAGTGGACTTCTTCCCTCTATGTTGGCAATTTGGGTGTCTCTGCCCACTTTGTAATTTACACGTGACCACAGGAAAAGGCTGGTTGCTCTTAAACAGATTTCCGCCCTGTGGAGTTCCTCCATTTCTTCCACAAAATACTTTAATATTTTCATTCGCTTGTATGAAGGTATTGATGTCTTTGCAGCCATTTGCAGTTCCAGAGGCAGTGATGCCTCTCTTTTTGATTTTTTTGTCACAATCATGCTCACTCACACGAGGACCCAAATGCTGATGAAGGAATGTTTGATAACGGGGCTTTATATCATGTGGTTGACCATAAGCAGTGAAAGAAGCAGCCAAGCCCAGCAGCAGAATCACAGCAGACTGATGAATCTCCATGACCTGGTGAACAACACTAACAATTTCCTATCTGTATATCACTGAACTACTTTATGTTATGAGGAGAAGTTATAATATATTAGGAAATATAAGCATAACAGATTTATTTACAAATGATTTTCAAAAGCAATGTAAAATACTACCAAACTCAAAAGATACTCAAGTTATAATGTGACTTTTCAAAACTGTGTAAGCATTAGAGCAAATGACCTTTGGTCATGGTCACCTGCATATTGCAGTGTCATCTAAAGAGAGTTTCTTAAGAGCATGAGAAATTAGAAATTTCACACTTCACAGTTTCACAAACACACACTTCACACAATGGGTAACAAATAATATATACATATATTGGTTCTATAATATCATCATTTGAGGTTTTGTGTGATTAGCATGTTCATTCAACCTGAACCCCTCATAGTTGGACATAATTACAAGCCCTTTTATTAAAAGATTTTTGCATCGTTAACAGAACATACTTAAACAAATACAATACAGTCTCAGTTTACTCAGTACATTTTGGTTCACTCAGTTGTGAGATTATTAGAGCACATTAACTAAGAATCTCTTAAGATTAAGATTAAGATTAAGATTAAGATCAGTGTTTAGAGTGACAGAATCTCCCTCCATCACTGACACTGATTCACCAAACACACCTGATGAACAAACAGATTTGACACAGAATAATGGCTCTGTTGGTTTATAAAGTCTGAAATTAGCTGTAGATTTTATTGTTTACAAGTAAACTTAAGAACATCCAGAACAGCAGCAGAAATGCTAAACAATAAGCTGAGATATCTAAACAGTCAGATGTGTGAGAGCCAAACGTTTGGGAACATTTACACCACCTAATTTTAAACACAGATTTAAAAAAAAAAAAAAAAAAAAAATCAAAGATTATAATCCTGACCTGTGATTAAAACTTTCATCTACATTAATATTGTCCATCATGATGAAATTCTTACTAAATATTACTGTCAGGCATTCACCACAGCCACCTCCATCTGCCACACCTCCAATTGCACCGCCCACTCGATCATCATCACCCGAATTCTAATCACCTGCACCTGATCCTCATTTAGCCACGGCCTATACAAGAGACACTCTCACAATCCCCCATTGTCTGGTCTACCGTTCACATGCTAACGCTATTCCTGACTCCATGCTCCTCTCCACGTGGATCTCGCCGTTGCTCTCTGGAGCTTGCATCAGCTCTACATTTCAAGGACAGTCAGTTAAGAACTCATTTACACTGTTTCTCTCCGTTTGTTTACCTTCAAGCTTGTCAATAAAACAATTACAGGTTATTTAATACATTAGAAAACATAAATGCATTGCCCCAGATACTGTATATAAAACAACTTTTGCAGTCATGCGACTTCTTTAAGGTTTTACTTTAAAGTAATAGAGCAACTGGTTTAAATTTAATCAATTTTAATGTAAAGTAAACCCAGGATCAAAATGTTTTACATGCAAGTCTTATTTTTAAACAAGGTTTGGTGAAACAGAATGATTATTTAAATTATGATTTAATCTAGATTTAGGATCAATTCTTGTCGTGGAAGCAATGGACAATTTTGACTTTTCTGAGCCTCCATGCAGAACAGATACATCTTTATTGTCTGTGGATATTTACATTATTTTCCATGACTTTTAACATGTTATATCCAGACCTGGAAATGTCAATGAGACCTGAATTTAAAGTGTGTGAATTTCATATTCATTTCATACATTACAGCAGATGAAAATAATCAATAATCTAAATAAAACGGTACACTGTCAGAAAAAAAAAATAAAAGTACAAAACCTTATTTATCCTTAAAAGTTCTTATTAGTATCTTAAAGGTACATATTGGTACCTAAATGGTAAATTGTATGTGTAGCAGCCATTTTATTTTAATAAATAAATAAAAATAATAAAATGTATATTAATCCATTAGTGTTTTTATAACTTACAAGTCAGACTCCACCTGTACAAACAGAGGAAAAACAAAAATGTGAAACGTTTTCTTCAGATGTTCTGTGTCTGATCTAAGAAGATGGTCCACTAAAATACTCAAGCTATATGTGACTCCTCCCACAACAGAGTTTGACCCTCCTTATTACACACTGCATTTGCATGCAATATAATGTTATATTTCATATGGCCCGTATTAAGACTTTAACTGTTCCTAATGGGTGAGATATTCTTTAATTTTATCACTTAAAGGTTTTACTGACAATCATCTTCTGAGTCAAACTGAAACCTGCTGTGGTTGTTTTTTGAGAAATGTGGTTTGATCTGTCGGTGGACAAACATCTTGTAGATGAGCATGTGTTTCACTGCATGTATATTCAGTTTGTAGGTGAAGAGTGTCTTCCTGTTCTGCTACTATGAACAGCTTCTTACGTCTCTATGAAAAACAAAACTGAAACTGTTTGACAGAGCAAAGCAGCTTTAGGAGCTTCAGTTCTGTCCTTGTCATTTAGTCATTCACTGCATTTTCCTTTGGAGAATGTTAAAATACAGTTAAATATTTTATTCTAACCAATCCAATAAGTGAAACCGTGAGCTATGACTTGAAACATAATCAATAATTTTAACAGTGTCGCATGAACCACAATCACCTGTTGCTTACTGCTGTGACGGTGTTTTTTAGCTTTTGATATTCAAAACCCACCAGATGGCGCCACTAGATACCGTGAATTAAAGTGATGACAACAGAAATGTGTAAATATATAGTCAAAGATTTGGTTAAACCGATTATTAGTCAATCTGCGTTTAATTGATTTTTTTTTTATTATTATTTTTTTATTATTTATTATTTTATTATTTATTATTAAACATTATTATAAACGGGCAAAAGGAGGCAGTGATCAGGTAGGTTTTTTTTTTTTTTTTTTTTTTTTTTTTTTTTTTTAGTTCATCATATTGGTTCTTCAGCAGTTTGAGAACATCAGCATTTATTTATAGCGCACCCTATCGGGTACATGTAGCGCTTTTATTGCAAAGGACATTTTTTGCTTTACACGCTAAGCAATCATTTGCATATCACATGTGTGTAATAATGTACACATCTATGTATTCGATATGTATTTTATTTAAATAAGATGCAAACAAACAATGCAGTACAAAAAAGGGGAAAAATGTCAGAAAAGAAGGCAAAAAAAGAGAGACAGAAATATATGTAAATCAGCGCCAGAGTCCTTATGAGCGGTACATTTAATCCGATACGATATTTGATCAGCGTTTTTTGGCGACATTTGAATACACAGGTTCCGGCATTGATTTCTGCAAACAAAAAATACAGTCAATCTGATGCAACCGTGTTAAAATTTGTATTTATTTATTTTAAACCAGGGTGAATGTGCAGACCAACATTTACGAGACCTGCGAGTTTCTGTAAAATAATTCATTTGCCTAAAAAAAACTCACAGTCCTGAAACAAAGTAGTAGAACTGAACATAATTTGAGGAACAGGAGTTGCCTTCCTTAATGTTTAACTCCAAAAGTTTACTAGTAGGCGTTAACAAATCAGGCGGTAAATCAGGCGGTGAATCACTGTTTTGTAGTACCGGGTCAAATCCCGTTGTTCCTGCGCACATGTTCTAGGCCTACGTTTCTACCAGATATGGTGGTAAATACGAGTCGTGATTAAGAAGCCACAAGGCACTACTTTCTCATCAAGTCATCCCGAAGACAGCAAACACAGAAGTTTACCGTTTTAACTGGCCATGAACAAAAAGCTACTCTCTCTTCAGGAAAACACTTTAATTTTATAGAAAAAAAAGTAAAAAAAAAAAAAAAAAAAAAAAAAAAGTAATAAAAATGATGAATGCTGACTGAGGATGACATACTAAATTAAACTTATTTGGTTTATGGTGAGTAAATTAAGACTTTTTTTTTTTTTATTTATTTATTTATTTATTTATTTTTTTTTGGATAAGCTAATTGAATATAATACTAATTTACCAATAATTATAAAATACAATGGTAATGTGTGCTAAATAATTGCATATTCGTATTTACACTGACACAAACAATGACTACATGACCAAGGCCGATCACCCACATCTGTTTACCGACTGTTGTAAATTGCATACGCATAAATAAATAAAATAAAATAAGTCCAACTACATAAAATGATGACCCTCAACCATGACTGAAACAGCCTCTTACAACACGGACTTAAATGATCTTACCATTTTTCTTGCTGTTGTTTTACAAAGTGCTGAATCAGTTCTGGTCTCTGCTACATTAACAATAATCACAGACGTGTTAAAGCAACAAAGTGTTTAATATTATACAAAAAAAATGTGCCTTAAAAAGCTAAATATTTCAACATAGATATGACTGCTTTCTGTACTGACCTGTTTGTCTACATTTTTTGCATATGCAGAAGATCATGGCTGCAGCTACAATCAACAGAGATCCAGCAGCAGCAGAAATCATCACTATGTACAATACAGGTAGACCTTGATCTGTAATGGACAGTTCTGTAATAGATAAAATTACACTGTGTAAAAAATCACTGTGTAACAGGTACAGTAAATCAATATTAATATCACTATACCTGAACATGGCCCACAGAGTTTTTTGATGTCTAGGTGTTGAGTCTGTTTAGTGAATGAATTTTTGATCACACAGCTGTAAGTGTTGTTATCGTGATATTCCACCTCCAGAGGTAGAGAGAGACTGATGCTGAGATCAAACACACTGATGCTGGACAATAAACTGTTTCCTTTGTACCAGGAGAGACTCACATCTCTCACATTCACCACTGAACACAACAATGAACAATTCTGCTGTGATGATGATGATGATGATGAACATTGTGAAGAGTCACTGCTGATGACAGGAACAGGCAGACGAGCTGAAAAACATGGGAGAGTAAACAGAAACCTAGGTAAATCTAGTAAACAATCTTATTTTCGTCTCAGTGTGTTAAATGACTGTTTAGTGTGATGACATTCAGTGAGAGTCACCTTAAACTATAAAATTATTTAATATTTTAATATTCAGTTACAGCATTTGTGGCATAAAGCTGATTACCACAAAAAAAAAAGCCTGTCCATAAATGTTACAATATTGTTACAATAGTAAAAACACAATATGTAAACCACGTGTGTAATGTAGGAATGCTACACGTATCTCAGCATTCATATTTAAGGTCCTTCAGTATTATCAGCAGCTTTCGGGTTGCCTATTAGCTTATTAAATGGCAAATTCAGCAGGCAAAACCCCATCATTTCACTAGGAATTGTGTAATCGGGAATTTAGTGACAGGATTTTGTTCCCCTTATGGACTACACTTCCATTTCATATTGGCAATGTGCGTTACTTATCTGTTGTGACTGGCAACATGCTTGTTGCTGCAACGCCTTTCAAGTCAAGTTGACTTTTTTTCTGCTGTTGTGCAGCTCCAAAGAGAAAATGGTAAATGGTCGTTGTTTAGTTGAAGGCAATTCTGTTTGAGTATCGAACATGCTTGTTCTTCTAGTCATATTGAAAACATGCTTGTTTCAAAGCTATCTGGTTGTTATTGGAACTTGTTCTAAGGGCTGTCTAGTTGTTACTGAGAACATATTTTTCCTTAAGCTTTTCAGTTATTGTAACATACTTGTTTAGGTCATTAAGTAAGGACAACATGCTTGTTGCCTAAGGCATTGAGATTTTCAGTTTGTCTTGCCCAGAACAGACTACCGCTAATCAAAATGGTATGCTAATTGTCAATCATTTTTGACGATAGTGGTCCTGACAGAATTTAAACTTTGACACAGTACCTCTTTAAACCCTAATTTATTTATTTATGGTGATGACCATCATGCTACAAACACCACTGATGGAGCTCAACATGTATATTCCTTAAATGTGACCCTGGACCACAAAACCAAGTCGCTGGGGTATATTTGTAGCA
This sequence comes from Cirrhinus mrigala, assembly GCA_036247105.1. Classification (NCBI taxonomy): domain Eukaryota; kingdom Metazoa; phylum Chordata; class Actinopteri; order Cypriniformes; family Cyprinidae; genus Cirrhinus; species Cirrhinus mrigala. The sequence goes on along the minus strand of CM070028.1, from coordinate 45,286,434 downwards.
ATAGCCAAAAATACATTGTATGGGTCAAAATTATTGGTTTTTCTTTTATGCCAAAAATCATTAGGAAATTGAGTAAAGATCATGTTCCATGAAGATATTTTGTAAAATTCCTACTGTAAATATATCAAAAATTAATTTTTGATTAGCAATGTGCATTATTAAGAACTTCATTTGGACAACTTTAAAGGCGATTTTCTCAGTATTTTGATTTTTTTTTTTTTTTTTGCAGCTTCAGATTCCATATGTTCAAATAGTTATATCTCGGTCCAATACTAACTACCAATACTAACTATACATCAATGGGAAGCTTATTTATGCAGGCTTCAGATGATGTAGAAAGCTAAATTTAAAAAAAAAAATGGACACTTATGACTGGTTTTGTGGTCCAGGGTCACAAATAAATATGTGCATGTTTGAATAAATAATGTGTGCTCACTGTAGACAGAAACACTGAATGTTTTTGATGAAATTTTTACTCCACTGATCTTTACTTCATAGAGTCCAGCATGTTCAGTTGTTATGTTTGTGATGGTCAGAGATCCAGTTTGATCATCCAGCTTCAGTCTGTCTCTGAATCTCCCATCAGGACCATCAAATGTGGACAACAGTTGCTTGTTTGTTTTAATTTTAGCAATGAGAGACTTTTCAGTATCAAATTTCCATAATATGTAATCATCTTCATGTATTTCAGTAAGATCAGTGTTTAGAGTGACAGAATCTCCCTCCATCACTGACACTGATTCACCAAACACACCTGATGAACAAACAGATTTTACACAGATTGTAATGCTTCTGATGGTCTACAAAGGCTAAAGTCAAGTGTAGGTTGCAAGTAAATGTGAATTGTAAAACAATGACATGAACATAACCTGAACATTGTATTTATGGTGTACTTACAACAAGTTGAATTCTTCTTATTGTCAACGCCTTCATATTTTTCATATGGGACATTCATTGATTGAAATTAAAATAATTATTACCACAGAGAAAAAACGCCTTAGAATTTCAAAGTGGCTAAATGGAGCATTCACTCTGGATGAAGTTACATTCACTATAGCAATTTCTATTAAAATCTGTGAAGAACGTTACTAAAATTAAACCAAATAAATAGGAACTTACCAATCAGATGCCACCCACACAAACAGAACGTAACAAACAAGTGAAACATTTCTTTCAAAAAGGCTAATGATGAATGTACTCTGACCTATATTGAAATGAGACTTATACTAGCAACCAGCCAATGTCTGAGCGAGCTGTTACTGCAGTAACCTTTAGCAGAGTGGCATAACACAGTTGAAAGCCACATAGAGTATTAATTCTCTCTTCACTTGATGGTGTGTACATATAACCAAGTAAGCTGATTTAAGCATTTTTTTGTTTGTTTGTTTGTTTGTTTAAACAACGTACATTATCAGTAATCAGTCTATGCATGTTCATTCACTGTCTATATGTTTTGGTTTTTGGAGTTGTGGATTTCGAATGGAATTTGGGTCATTGTCTTTGGAAAAGCTCATTGTATATTCACCACGTGTGTCTATTTGTGTAATTCTAATCATGTGTTATATTTCCATTATTACTTTTATTATTTGCCCCATTTTTTAACCACCCACAGCATTTTTCAAAAGTAATTCCCTATGGTTAACATTAACAATTAGATGAGCGAAAATCATGTAGACCTTTCTTAATTTCATGTTAATCAGTTATGAAATATTCTGTTTAGGGAAAAAAAATAGTTAATACCATACATGTCGCATTGTGACACTAGCAGCACATCTTTTGAGTCAAAGTGAAAGCTGCTGTGGTGTTTTTCTGTAGAGATGTGGTTTGATCTGGGCAAACAGCTTGTAGGTGAAAGAGGGATTCAGTGCATGCGAGTTTAGTTTGTAGGTAAAAAGTTAATGCCCTCAAAAAAAAAAAAAAAACAGCGGCTTTACAATCATATATAATTCACCAGAAACACTCAAACTGGAGTCAGTGGCCCAACTAGACTTTTGGTATTAAAGCGTTACTTGTAGTTTCTGTCATGGTCTCGTAATGGCTAAACACTCTCTGGCTCCACCTGCTACAGTAATGCCCCAACCTCATGCTATTAGTCGAGCTGGAAAATGATTGACAGATTTGAGCAGCTAGATGTAACATTACCAGTATGGGTAGATGCAGCACTAAGTTAAATCTCCACTACTATCTTTATTATTACTTACTATATTTCATAAATTACTACTATTAATTAGCATGGTTGCCGTGATTTTGCCAAGTAAGACGTGATCCTGGATCAACATCTTTTGTTGATCCTGGATCAACATTACTGTCCAAAAATATAGACTTAGCCCATTCCCTACCCCTAAACTTAACCTTACCCATTATTTATTCCTAAAATCAAAGGGAAATGATAGCTAATTAGCAAGGGTGTAAAAGTACCTAATCCTGGTCCTAAGCCTAAAACTGAAATTTCCTGAGAAGTTATCCCTTAATTCTGATTGGTTGATTGGAATGTTGTTCCAGGATCAACAAGGATGTTGATCCAGGAATATGTTGTACTTTGTGAAATCATGTTCACCTAATTGGTATAGTCACCTTTATTTATTTTTATTTATTTTATTTTATTTTTATTTATTTTATTTATTTTATTTTATATATATATATATATATATATATATATATATATATATATATATATATATATATAGGATATGCCCGTCATTGCTGCTTGTGTTTGTGGTGTTCAGATGGAAGACAATCAAACAGATGAGTTTAAGGGTAGTAGAGAAGTTTTATTTGAAGATTAGAGACAGGTGGAGAACATCTTCATCTTATCCTCAGATGATTTTTGATTTTGCACATTTACTACTCACATTATTTTATTTATTTATTTATTTTTTTAATGCTCAACAAGTGTTAACAGAGTGCATAACATTTTACTATACAAGCTGAATCATGCACATGAGGCACAATTACATTCAGAAATGTGCATGAAGAACTGAAGCGATCTCAGAGAGATTCTGAAGAATATGCCGTTAAAGTTAAATTAGAGACAAAATTTAAAAGTATTTCTTACATTATGCCTAATGATTGTAAAAACAGACTGGTGCACCGTGAGATGAGAAACAGTGAAGATGTTCTTCTTCCTACAGAGTCTCATAATGACAGACAGGTAATTTTTCTTTTAGCTTCATGTGGATTTGTATGTTGTTCAAAAGAGAGAGAAAAAACTGATATTGTTCAAATATAATTAGAGAGTGTAAAGCACAACAAACAATGTCATGTTTTAAAGTACATGTATAAATGTCTAGCCACTGTGTTCATGTTCACAGTTGTGCTTCATTAGTAGACTTTGGACTGTATCAAGTTGCTGCCAAATTTACAGCACATGGAAAAACTAACCACTGCACTTTTTTGACAGAAAAAGAAGTGGTGAACAAATGAGCAAAATACTGTAAAGCTCTGTGAGTCTCTATTTAGTCTGTCATTAATTATGCCTTCCTCATAATGTACAAGCCATTCTCGATCACACCCCAAAACAATATAACGAGTGGACTTCTTCCCTCTGTATTGGCAATTTGTGTGTCTCTGCCCACTTTGTAATTTACACGTGACCACAGGAAAAGGCTGGTTGCTCTTAAACAGATTTCTGCCTTGTGGAGTTCCTCCATTTCTTCCACAAACTACTTTAATATTATTCTTATTCGCTTGTATGAAGGTATTGACGTCTTTGCAGCCATTTGCAGTTCCAGAGGCAATGATGCCTCTCTTTCTGATTTCTTTGTCACAATCATGCTCACTCACATGAGGACCGAAATGTTGATTAAGGAATTTTTTATAATGGGGCTTTATATCATGTGGTTGACCATAAGCGGTGAAAAAAGCAGCCAAGACCAGCAGCAGAATCACAGCAGACTGATGAATCTCCATGACCTGGTGAACAACACTAACAATAACACACCTTCTACTGACATTTGACATTAAGAAGCAGTTTGTTTTTACTTGCACATATCATAGTTACTTTACTTTAACCCAGCAGTGCACATTTTTTGTACATAGATGGTCCCTTTGTCTTTGTTTTTTTTTTTTTTTGTTTTTTTGTTTTTTGTTTTTTTCCATCTGCACCAAGACAAATTTCTTGGATATCTTATACTTGAGTAAAGTTATGAAGTTCTTGTGATTCTGGGTAAATGAATACTTGTTCTAACAGTTGCCTGAAGGCTTTGCAGTAATCAACAGTTGTTTTCAGTCTCGATGCTAGCATTCATCAACTGTGGCATAGAGCAGTCGCAGCAAGGGATACTTGGAAAATGAACAAGCAGATACAGAGAGCAAGTGTGTGTGCTACCGTAATCTTTTCAAGTTTATTAAGGAAGATGGGCAATGTTTATATTCATACACCAACATAAAGGATGCAATGGGCATCCAGTCAAAGTACTGAGAGGTTAAACAATACCCTATATGGATGACAAGTAAGATCTGCAAGCATCTGCGTGTGTGTGTGTGTGTGTGTGTGTGTGCTTAGTCCCCATTTTTGTGTGGGTATACAGTGTCCAACATCTAGTTCTTGTTTTGTCTGTAGGTATGTCTGTTATGTGCACATAACCGCAGTAAATTGCACAAGAAAAATCAAAAGTGTAGACCTAGGGAAAAAATAAATAAATATTAGCAATGGCCACTTTAGATTACATTTATGATTTAGTTCTTCAGGGACAGTGCCTACTTTTCAAATAATGGCAATACAAAATCTTCAGTTCCTCATAATACTGTGATCTATAATGAACAGCAAAGCTTGTTTTAATCTTTTCTTCCAAATATTGCAATACACATGGCCTGAAATATATGATTAGCAAAATGATAAACACAAGTAGAAGCATATTGGAAAACGTGCCCAATCAGAAAACCATTGTCTCATGTCTTTACCCCAATCATATGCCTCTGATGGCTCCACAATAATGTCTCAAATGGGATTGATCAAGTCTGACATTTTGTTGTAGTTGTCCAAAATCGAGAAATGGCAAGAAAGTTTCAACATCTTAAATTTCCACCTGCATTAGCTTTTAAAAGCTCTAGTGTCATTCTTCTCTGAATATACCACACTTGCTTTCATCTCATCATTTATAAGTAATGGAATCAGCAGTTACTCTTAAGTCATAGTCAGTCCATTGATCTTTTGCAAAGCAGCCACTGACCCTCCAAACAGAAATATGCATTTTCTGTCTCGCTTTCGAAACGTTAATCAGGTGCTTTATGCTTTAGATGCATGATCTGAGCTTTCCGACTGCACATCATTAAATGTTAAAGAAAAGAGTTAACTTTTACTGAAAATCCAATATAAAAACAACTTTACAACACTTTTTTTTTTAAAAGGCCAAAACTAGTGATGTCCACCAGAGGGAGCCACGTTATAAAACAAAATTATTTTCGAATGCAAGAAAATATTGATGTGTGCATGCCCAGTAGCCACTTTCAGAGCTTCAAGAGCTTCAGGATTTTTATTTATGTATTTGTTTGTTTGTTGGTTGGTTTGTTTATTATTTGTTATTTTTTTTATATATATTCCTAAGCAATTTGACATTGTGGCATGTACTCTGCTCCAGAGGACTAAATGGAAATAAATGCAGTGCAGTTTTATTACTATTATTATTTATTTATTTATTTTAGATTTTTTATCTCTATTTATTTGTGGAGTTGAAACCTCTTCAGAGAGTAAAAATAACACATGACCAAGCTTACAGCAATGACAGGTTTATAGGTGCAGTAAGTTTTCAGCTGAATGCTAAACTGAATAATATCCTTAGGGAAATCTGTTTAAAGACACCAGTGTGTGTGTGTATATATATATATATATAATACACTACCGTTCAAAAGTTTGGGGTCAGTACATTTTTATTGTTTCTTTCTTTTTCTTTTTTTTTTAAGAAATTAATACATCCTTGGTGAATAAAAGTATTAAGTTAATAAAAGTTAATAATAAATAATTTACATCGTTATAAAATATTTATATTTTGAATAAACACTGTACTTTTTAAACTTGTTATTCATGAAAGAATCCTGAAAAAAAATTACAGGTTCCAAAAAATATTTGGCAGCACAACTGTTGATATTGTCCAACATTGATCATTCTAATAATAAATCCGCATATTAGAATGATTTCTGAAGGATCATGTGACACTTAAGACTGGAGTAACAGCTGATAAAAATTCAGCATTTCATCACAGGAATAAATTCTATTTTAAAGTATGTTAAAATAAAAAAAAAAAAAACATAATTTTATATTGTAAAAACATTTTGCAATATTACTTTTTTTTTCTATATTTTTAATCAAATAAATGCAGCCTTGATGAGCATAAGAGACTTCTTTAAAGACTATTACAAGTCTTACTGACCCCAAACTTTTGAACAGTAGTGTATGTGTAGCCAGGCATAAAAGACTCATTAATAATATAATAATAATTGAGTTCACTAAAAGAAAGAAAGAGAGAGACTGTTTATTTTTGTTATCTTTATTTATTCACATCGGCAGATTCTTATTATTATTATTTTGCTCTCTTATCATAACTTAATGCACCACAAAGTTCACGTAGTCTCACGTGGGTGTAGGTAATCTCAGCAGCCAATCAGAGATTACGCAGGTCGTGTTCAGCAGATCGGCATAGAGACGAAGAGCGGGAGGTTGTTCTTCTGGTTCTTCCCAATCATAGCCAGAGAAACGAGGTTAGCTGTGTGCTAGAACAGAGATAAAACGGAGATAAAAACCCTGGAGTTCGGTAAGACGAGTAAATTATCTGTTAAAAAAAAAGAGAGATCGCTTACCGTTCGTCGGCCATGTTAATGCTAGTTCTGTACCTAACAGGCTAACCACTTACCTTTCGTCTGGGGAGTTGCCGCGAGGTCCAACCGTGTTGCGCTTCAATATACACGGAGCAACGGTGAGAAATATGTAATTTTAGCTGCTGCATTTTAGGTGCTATTATCCTTTTGTTTTCTGTGTGTTGAAAGAAAACAGTGGTGATTATTAATTTAATAGGTCAACTAAAGTGAATAATGGTGCAGTGTTTTAAATATATTTATGTTGTGGTTATCAGTTTATACCGATGTATGTGTATATAATTTAGAAGGGGAAGTATTTCGTTCATAATGCCAATTTAAAGGGAAAAAAAGTATTTTTTTTTGTGTGCTGTAATGAATATAAAATGTTTTACTTGCACTATGCAATTTACTTGAGCACATTATTGCTGCTCAACTGAATTCAAAGTAACTAGAGGGTAATTTTTAGTGCATTTCTCTTTCATGAATAGGCCTATAGTGTTAGAGTAAATGAAGCACAATTCTGTAACACCTCTAATCCTGAACTCAGAATGAGGACTGTTCTGTTATTTGCACATGGTTTTGATGTGGTTATGATAAATTATATTTTGAATATTAATGGTTATTTACCATAAGTATTATTGGAATACTGTTCACATGAACAGCAGGTAAATGTGTGAGCACTTTGATGTTAAGTTCTCAGGAATTATATACTTTAGACTGAATGTTGTACAACTGAAAAGAAGAGATTTGATATTTGAATAGAGTTACAGATTTATGTCAAGGTTACATGTAGAGGTTTATGTTTTTTGACATTTGATATACTGACTGATGCATCTGAGAATGAATATTATTGAATGTAAACTTTCTGACCCGGTCTGTAGGTCAGGTTTTTTTTGAGGACGGACGTTGTCCAGTACAACATCTTGCTGAGAATCGATGGCGAGCCAAGTTCCCTGAGGAAAGTCCAGCACCGATTTTCCCAAATTCACACCCACATGTTACTTACATTTCCAGCATCCTTGGAACAAGGTGAACTGCAGAAACTTTACAACAGATACACCGGAACACATTTTTTTATTTTGGTTTAAGGGCCCAACGGACATTCTTTTATTTACTGGTGTGAACACTACTTTTTTTAATTTTTTTCTAATTTCTTTGGGTTATTTCATATTTTGTACAAACTGAACTGATTGCCTTTGACAATTGTGAACAATATACAAGTGGCTACTCAACTGTTACTCTTGTGTCTGCCTCATTATTGTTGCTCAGTACTGTGGCTCCTGTCGAATTTGGTATCTTCTGATTCTGGTCCAAGGTTCATTACTAGCAGCAACTATTATTTTACTGTAATTCATTTTTTTTTATCGTTAAAATTGGTTACATATGTCTTCTAGAAAACTGCTTTATCTTACATTTCTAAGTCTATAGCGGAAAGTCTGAACCATATTAACCCAAACAGAAAGTACCTTTAAAAGACACTTTTTTTTGCACTGTCTGAAGCAAGACAGAAATCAGTGGCCTGCATTAAAAATTAGTGTCCTTGGTCAGATTTTTGCTTACCTCAGTTTCCTAAAAAATTACAGTGAATTTAACGGTAAAAATACTGTAAAAATGCTACAGTAAAAACCTGTTAATGGTAAAAGGCCGTACAATTTACAGTGAACAGTGAAATTTACCGTAAACTGACATTCCCAGAATTCCCTGTGTTACTTTTTTTTTTTTTTTTTTTTTTAAATTTGATGTTTTTTTTTGTTGAAATAACCCTTTCTTCTTAGTTTTTTCTTAGCTGTTTTGTACATTAGGGTTCTATGTTACATCTAATGTTGTTAAATGAATGTTTATGCATTGTTTCAGTTTCATGTGTGTTACCATGATGGTGTTTAGTGTTTGTGTGAATGACACTGTGCACCTTCTATATATGTTAATTTTTAAAAGCTGTTTGTGATGAGCTTTGGTTCATCATTTGACTTTCTCATCACCACCTGCTTTTGGTGGTTATCAGTGTATTACAAAGGTACAAAAAAGATTTCAGTACTTCAATAGTTTGGTACATTAACATTATATCAGTTAATGGAATTACGGTATTTACCTGTAAATTTAAATGAAAACCGCAAAACACAAAATGTTGCTACCATATTTTTTACGGTAAAATTCTGTCAACCACAGCTGCCAGTTTTTTACCGTAAATTTTACAGAATATTTTTTACAGTGTACATTTGATAGCAATGTCTATGAATTAATTTCATGAATTATAAAGACAGAATAATTAAGTTCATGGATGTTTATCTTCAAATTGGTGTTGTTGAGATGCAAGACAGTCAAGCAGAAGAGTTTAATGGTAGTAGAGATGATTTATTGAGGATTAGAGACAGGTGGATACAAATCCTTATCCTCGTTTGTTTTTGCACATTCACTACTCCCATTATTTTTTTTAATGCTCAATAAGTGATTACAGAGGACAGGTACAGAGACAAGTATGAAGAAGTGCAGATCTCAGAGAGATTCTGTAAATTATGATTCTGAAGTGTATAACATTAAAGATAATGTGACAACATGTATTTTTAACATTATGTGTACTTAACAGACTGATGCACCATGAAATGAGAGACAGTTAAGATATTATCCTTCCTACAGTCTCATAATAACAGAGGGGTAGATTTTCTTTTAACTTTAGGTGGACTTGTGTGCTTTTCTTCAAATATACACAGCCAAAAATGCTATTATTTAAAATACATGAATAAATCTATTGGCACAGTGTTCGTGTTCACAGCTGTCAGATTGTGGTTGCCATATTTAGAAGATTTGTAAAGAAGTAGATATAAGCCACTGAATGTTTTTTTTTTTTCAGTTGAAAAACAAAGATAGACAGAAAAAAAAAAGAAAAGTGAACAAATGATTGGTAAAATATTGTTATGCTTTGTGAGGCTTTATTGACCCTGTCACATCAACTATGTCATTGTCATGATGTACAGGCCAGCCTTTTTCACACTTCACAACTATAGTACGCTTGGACTTATTCCCTCTATATTCACATTTTGGATATTTCTTCCCACTTTTCAATTTGCACGTGATCACAGTAAAAGTCTTTTTGCTTTGAGTCATACCATTGTCCAGTGGAATTCCTTCTGTACCACAAACTGCGCGAATTTTATTTTTTTCTTCTTTTATGAAAGTGTTGACTTTTTTGCAGCCTTTTGGTGTTTTAGAGTCAAAGATGTTTCTACCTCTGATTTCACTGTCACACTTTTTCTCAGTCATATGAGGATACACATGCTGTTTAAGGAATTTTTTATATCTGGGTTTTATATCATCTGGTTGACCATGAGCAGTGAAAGAAGCAGCCAAGACCAGCAGCAGAATCACAGCAGACTGATGAATCTCCATGACCTGGTGAACAACACATACTGACATTTGACATTTGACATTAAAAAGCAGTGTTTTTTTTTTTTTTTTATTTGTTTGTTTGTATGTTTGTTTGTTTGTTTGCTTGTTTTACTTGCACATATCCAGTGTTGGGAAGGTTACTTTGGAAATGTAATAGGTTACAGATTACAAGTTACTTGATTTAAAATGTAATAAGTAGTGTAACTTTTCAATTACTTTATTAAAGTAATGTAACATTACTTTTAATTACTTTTTGATTACTTTTCTAAATTTCTAATATTTTCAACTGTTAACCTTACAGTAGCGATTACTGTCCGACTTTCAAAATCCTTCACTTGAATTAAGATTATAATAAGTAAGGGATAACATACATCTTTATTTTGCGATAACAACTGGCTGAATATACATTATCTTACTTATTACACAGCTGCTTGATAGATTATTTAGATGTTTCGTGTCAAAATTATTAGACATGAAACCCTGGTCTAAATTGAACAAGTTCAGATTTTAGAGTACTGTGCAGTCATACCAGTTTTCTTACACAACATTACACCACATAAATAAAGTAGTAGTACTAGTTTGTTAGTTATTTTATAATCCATTACAGTGTACAAAAAAAAAAAAAATAAAAAAAAAAATACCGGGATGACAAAATTAAGAAATTGTAAACATAATATTGAATTAAGCTTTAATATTTTATTAGCTAACCAAACGCAAAGCTTCCGCCAAGAAAAATTATCAAGCATATAGCACCGACTTAAGTTGCCCCGAATGAGTCTGAGCTGTGTAATAATTTAATTTAAAGCACAGACACCACAAATTCAGACTTTTTTTTACTTATTTTGGGGGGATTTTTATGCCTTTTATTGTGATAGGATAGTAGAGAGATGACAGGAAAGAGCTGGGAGGAGAGAGGGGAGCAGGATCGGCAAAGAACCTCGAGACAGGAATCGAACTCGGGTCACCGCGCTATATGTCATAACAAGATCATAACATAAATAACATCGTAACAAGAAACAGTTTAATAGCTATGATACTGGGTTTGAAATCAAATGTTTGCACAGTTAAGACAGAAAACACTAGCATCTAACAATGCCTTGGAAAAAACAATCTTAAGGTTTTTTTTTTTTTTTTTCAAAAAAGTTTATGCAGAAACCCAAATAAGAAATAAAATTATCGAATAAGCATGAGTCCTATTCTGTGTCCTAAACTCCTGAAACATTGGTGTCTTATTTTAGAGCAGTCAGTGCAATTTATGAAAGAAGTCAATTAAATCTGCAAGTGGGGGTGTGTGTGTGAAAAAATTCAGATGTAATTTTCAAAAGTAACTGTAATTTAATTACACATTTTTTTTACTCAGTAACTGTAACTAATTACAATTACATTTATTTTGTAATTAAATTACGTAATTCCATTACATGTAACTAGTTACTCCCCAACACTGCACATATCTTAGTTAGTTTACTTTAACCCAGCTGTGCATGTTTTTGTACACAGTCAGCCCCTTTGTCTTTCTATTAAAGTTTGTACTTTCTCTTCTGTCTGCACCAAGACAAATTTCATCTATATCTTATAATTGCTGAGGAAATTTCTAAAGCTCTTACCTTGTTGTTCTGGGTAAATGAATACTTGTACAGTTGTCTTCTTTTGCCTATAGGCTTTGCAGTAATTAACAGCTGTTTTCAGATGGTCTCGATGCTAGCAGTCATCAACTGTGTTGTAGAGCAGTCGCAGTGCGGGATCCCTGGAGAATGCTCAGCTTATTAAGAAAGATAGGTCATATTTATACTACAGATTCATACAGCAACATGTACTAGGCATCCAATCAAAGTACTCAGAGGTCAAACATTACCCTATATGGATGTTAAAAAAAAAAAAAATGTGTGTGTGTGTGTGTGTGTGTGTGTGTGTGCACCTGGTATTCATCACGTTATGGGGACCAAATGTCCCCACAAGGATAGTAATACCAGTAAATTTTGACCTTGTGGGGACATTTGTGAGGTCCCCATGAGGAAACAGGCTTATAAATCATGCACAATGAGTTTTTTTGAGAAAGTAAAAGTGTGCACAGTCTCCTGTGAGGGCTAGGTTTAGGTGTAGGGTAGGTGTAGGGTGACAGAAAATACGGTTTGTACAGTATAAAAACCATTACGCCTATGGAATGTCCCCATAAAACATGTAAACCCAACATGTGTGTGTGTGTGTGTGTGTGTGTGCGTGCTAAGTCCCCATTTTCATGTGGGTGTAACAGTGTGTCCAAAGTCTAGCTCTTGTTTTATTTGTAGATATATCTGTAATGTGCACATAACAACCAAAAATTACCCAAGGGCAGTCTTGCACAATAAAAGTCAAAAGTGAAGGCCAAGAAGAAGAAAAAAATAATAAAAATTAACACTTCACTTTAGTGCAGACTCACTGCTTTCCACCGGTTTCATGCTTCAGTGTGGAAAGGCCTGAAAGACTTAACACCTTACTGAAGACATGGATGAGTTTTATTGTAGATTTGGAACTCCCAGTCTAACACCCCATACCCGTTCTGACCATCTCTCTACACAACCATCAAAACCTCCAGCAAGCCCCCTCCAGAAGTGGTCCTGCACTTCAGATCAGTGAAGATGATGTGCTTTAGGTCTTCTGGAAGCACAAGAGATGGAAAACTTTCTGAAAACCTGTGCTGACCAGCTGGCCTTCAACAGATCACTGGAGCTGTGCGAAGCCCCTGCCTGCTTCAAATGCTCCACAATAATTCCCATCCCAAAGAAACCCAAGATACAGGCATTAATGACTACAGACTTGTTGCTTTATCATCTATGGCAAGGGTCATCAGATCTGGTCCTGGAGGGCCTGTGTCCCTGCAGAGTTTAGCTCCAACCCTAATCAAACACACCTGAACCAGCTAATCAAGGTCTTACTAGGTATACTTGAAACTTCCAGGCAGGTGTGTTGAGGAAAGTTGGAGGTAAACTCTGCAGGACTCCGGCCCTCCAGGAGCCCTGGTTTAGAGACATTTAAAGCTGCATTTTAACTGCATTTTGGAAGTTCACCATTGGGGGCACCATTGAAGTCCACTATATAAAGATAATTCCCAATTTTTTTTTCTCAAAAAAACATAATTTCTTACAACTGAAGAAAGACATAAACATCTTGGATGACAAGAGGGTGAGTACATTATATGTGAATCTTCGTTTTGGAAGTGGACTTCTCCTTTAATTGGTAAAGAATTTTAAATGTTGAAATGTATTTGAAATGTATTTAATTTAAAATGTATACAGTTTTTCTTCAAAAACAGTTTTGTACAGTATACAGACTTTGTATTTTGTCTTTTAAAAATAAAACGTTTAATTTAACATCTTGAGCAGGCTTCAACACTGTAATTTTTTTAAAAAAATAATCTTAAAATAAGAAGTGTTTCTCTGCAGAACCTTAAGTACTTTTTAACAATTTATTGAATGTGTTTGATCATAATAATCTAGGAAAAAATCTGTAAAATGACAGTGTTACTCCTTGCAAAATTATGACAAACTTGTGATATTACTGAATTCATAGTGTGAAACATGCCAAAACATTTCTTTTGATACCATATAATAGTCATTGTAACGGGGAGACGGGAGGCAGGCGGATCCATTCGCAGACTTTTATTAATACAACGAGGCAAAGACATGGTCGAAAGGCAGGCAGGGTCAAACAATGGCAAACAGGTGTTTAGACAGCGAGACGAAGAATAGTCCATAAACAGGCGAGGGTCGAACAGCGGCGTACGTTATCCAAAGGGCGAAGCAGGAGAATGGTCAGACAGGTGAGAGTCACAAAAGGCAGGCGGCGGGACAAACAAAACAAATAAACAAGGCAAAACAAATGGAAACCAGACACGGGATGCAAGGGAACGCTTTGTATGAATGCAAGAACAATTCAATACTCTGCAAGGTGCAGCAGGAAGACCGGGGCTTAAATAGTGTCTCTGATTGGACGCGGGTGACGTGCAATGGCTGATGGGGAATGTAGTCCGGGGTGTAGTGCAACAGTCCGTGTGTGTGAGAGTGACATCTGGTGGTGAGCGGACCGCAGAACATTGACCAGATTCGTGACATAGCCCCCCCCGCAAGGAGCGGCTTCCAGACGCTCCAACAGCAAAACAGTCCTGGGGAGCGGTGGGAGGGCCAGGAGACTGAGGCAGAACCGGTAGGGAGGAAGCCTGCCAGGGCGGAGCAGGAGGCGGAGCAGGAGGCGCCGGAGCCCTCCAGGGCGGAGCCGGAGGCGGAGCAGGAGGCGCCGGAGCCCTCCAAGGCAGAGCAGGAGGCGCAAGAGCCTTCCAGGGCGGAGCCGGAGGCAGAGCAGGAGCCCTCCAGGGCGGAACCGGAGGCAGAGCAGGAGGCGCAAGAGGCCTCCAGGGCGGAGCAGGAACCCGTGTAATAGACTGGGACCTGGGGAGAACAGGGACAGAGGAGGCAGACAGAATAAGGGGAGAAGCAGAGTGTTTGAGGATGAACGCCGCCTCCCTAGGAGGATCTACAGCCGAAGCTGACACCTCAGGAGGCATTGGCGTGGCTTCTCCGACAGGGAAGGCCTCTGGAGCTGACTCATGGTCAGACGGGGCCTCTGGAGCAGACTTGAGACCAGACGGGACCTCTGGAGCAGACTTGAGTCCAGACGGGACCTCTGGAGCAGACTTGAGACCAGACGGGACCTCTGGAGCAGACTTGGGACCAGATGGGAATTCTAGAGCAGACTTGAGACCAGACGGGACCTCTGGAGCAGACTTGGGACCAGATGGGACCTCTAGAGCAGTCTTGAGACCAGACGTGATCTCAGGGGCGGACTTGTGACCAGACGTGACCTCCGGGGTGGACTTGTGAACAGACATGACCTCCGGGGTGGACTTGTGAACAGACGTGACCTTTGGAGTGTAGTGTGCGGCCCACATACTGAGAATGGTGACCACCCTCACACTGGCAGACATGATGTGAGACGAGACGTGACTTGACTCTGGGTGGTCAGACGTGATGGGGTTCTGGGCCGTCGGGCAGGACGTGACTTGGGCCGTCAGGCGGGACGTGACTTGACTCTGGGCCGTCAGGCGGGACGTGACTTGGTTCTGGAGCAGCAGCAATAACTTCACTTGGCCCATGAAGATCAGCTGTGGTTTGACCTGGTTCGTGGAGATTGGCTGTGATTTAACTTGCTTCATGAAGATCGGTTGTGGCCTGGCCTGGCCTGTGAAGACCAATAGTAAACTGACTTGACTCTCGGAGATCAGCAGTGACTTGACTTGGCTCGTGAAGATCAATGACTTTTCTTGACTCAGGAACCACAGCCTTGACGTTGCTTGACGCAGGTACGACAGTCTTGCCGTTGCTTGACGCAGGAACGACAGCCTTGACGTTGCTGGACTTGGAAGCTTGACTGGACTTGGAAGCTACAGCTGTAGCCTGACTTGACTCTGGAGCAGCAGCTGAAGCTTGACTTGGCTCTGGAATAACAGCAGCAACTTGACTTGGCTCATGAGGATCTGCTGTAACCTGGCTTGGCTCATGGAAATCCGCTGTAACGTGACTTGACTCATGAACAACAGCCATAACGTGACTTGACTCGTGGGGAACAGCTGTGACTTGGCCTGTCTCATGGAGAACGACAGCTGTGTCTTGACTTGACTCTGCGTCTTGACTTGACTCTGTGTCTTGACTTGACTTGGAAGCCTGACTTGACCCAGGGGTAACCGCCGTGGCATGAAGGAGCGTCACTTTAGCTGCCCATACCGTCATTAGGGGTGAGTCCAGCACGTGGGCCATCATGACCACAGGTGGCGTCCGGGTGCTGACCACAGGTTGTGGAATGGTAGCTTGACTTGAGTCAGGGGCGACAGCTCTGACTTGACTTGACACAGGAAACACAGCTGCAACTTGACTTGAAAACTCGACTTGACTCAGGAAACTCAGCTGCAACTTGACTTGACTTGGAAACTTGACTTGACTCGGGAAATACAGCTGCAACTTGACTTGACTTGGAAACTTGACTTGACTCAGGAAACACAGCTGCAACTTGGGTAGACTTGGAAACTTGACTTGACTCAGGAAATGTAGCTGTAACTTTATATGGCTCTTGTATGGCAGCTGTGACGTGACGGAGCTCTGTTTTCGCCGCCATTTTGTGAACGGGCTCTGCCGTCGCCGCCATCTTGTGAGCGCGCACCGGCGCGGCCGCCATTACACGGGCGGGTTGCACGGCCAGCGTTACCGCGATGTCGCGTTGCTTCCCTGCGACACCTACAGTGAGCGATGAACCAAAAACCTGCAGAGCAATGTCTATATACTGAGTACAATGGGGCTGATAGAGTGTCATTGAGGAGCGGAAGGATTCAGAAAGCCCTCCATGGAAGAAAATCATCAGGCACAAATCATCCATAGAAGTCTGTTTAGCTAACGAAACAAAGTCCAGAATGTACTCCTCAATGGACCACTCACCTTGTTTTAGACGCACGATCTGAGCTGCTGTATTCTGAGCTGCTGGATCCTCTTTGGCCAAGTATTCTGTAACGGGGAGACGGGGAGGCAGGCAGATCCATTTGCAGACTTTTATTAATACAACGAGGCAAAGACATGGTCGAAAGGCAGGCAGGGTCAAACAATGGCAAACAGGTGTTTAGACAGCGAGACGAAGAATAGTCCATAAACAGGCGAGGGTTGAACAGCGGCGTACATTATCCAAAGGGCGAAGCAGGAGAATGGTCAGACAGGCGAGAGTCACAAAAGGCAGGCGGCGGGACAAACGAAACAAATAAACAAGGCAAAACAAACAGAAACCAGACACGGGATACAAGGGAATGCTTTGTATGAATGCAAGAACAATTCAATACTCTGCAAGGTGCAGCAGGAAGACCGGGGCTTAAATAGTGTCTCTGATTGGACGCGGGTGACGTGCAATGGCTAATGGGGAATGTAGTCCGGGGTGTAGTGCAACAGTCCGTGTGTGATAGGGTGAGAGTGACATCTGGTGGTGAGCGGACCGCAGAACATTGACCAGATTCGTGACAGTCATAAATTGCTCAATCAGTTGTTGGTTGTTCTCTCTAGGTAAATGTTTAGAGATTTTTCTACATGTTCACATTATCACCGCATTGTAGCATCAACACCAGGAAGGTTTTAGGTTTTGAAATTGTATGATACAGTATCAGTTGTGTCTCCGGAAGACAAAAATCTAGCAGTTTGGGTAGGCCCATAATCTTCCATCTAGCACCACAGTAGAACCAGTGTGACATCTACATTTGATATGACGAACCTAACACAAACTATAACAAGTGGTCCATAATGTGTTATCTATGAGTAAATAATAAATCTATAAATAAATTATTGGACAACTCCTTTTCTTTTTGTATTCATAGGTTGATGACAAATGTGGTAATGGCCAGTTTCAGTAGGAATGTAATGCAATATCTGACCAATGTTGGAGGTTGAAATAAATTTAATGTTGGGTTCTGAAGTCAACCTGATTTTCATTTTCAACCAAAATGCAACATCTGTCCAATGTTGGAGACTGACGTCAATTTGACATTGGGTTCTGACGTCAATCTAACGTTGGGTTCTGGCGTCAAACCAATTTTCATTTTCAACCAAAATGCAGTGTCTGTCCAACGTTGGAGACTGATGTCAATCTGGTGTTGGGTTCTGACGCTAACCCGATTTTCATTTTCAACCAAAATGCAACGTCTGTCCAACGTTGGAAACTGACGTCAATCTGGTGTTGGGTTCTGACGTTAACCTGATTTTCATTTTCAACCAAAATGCAACGTCTGTCCAACCTTGGAGACTGATGTCAATCAAACGTTGGGTTCTGGCGTCAAACCAATTTTCATTTTCAACCAAAATGCAAGGTCTGTCCAACGTTGGGATCCAACATCAATGTGACATTATATTGATGTCCTGTGCCTGCTGGGTAATGGCACGATTTTCCTTTTTGGGTAAACTATCCCCTTAACAGCCCATGTTTGACTGAATGTAGTCTCAGCCTCAGACTTCACGCTCACAGAACGTTGGCTAAACGTCTGATACATAAGGCACTCTTAGCTGGAAACACTTCAAAAGTTTTGAAGTCCTCATCGGATTGGTTAGATTAGACAGGATTACCAGGAAACGTCTGTGTCACGTTCTTTAACGTTCCGCCTGGAAATAAAAATGCCATGGCACTAAACCCCGTCATGAAAGAAGAAAGCTGTCATGTTTACAACTGTGACAACGAGCGCTTGTCAGGATCAACTACACGCTGGATTTTCGAAAGTATGTGAAAAATGTAAAGTTTGCAGCATAGAATAAAAATATTTCAGAGAGAGAACACACTGTCTGTTATTGTGGCGACATTTCCACGCCCGTAAACATGACGCGCACAAAACAAAACATGATTGGTTGCTTAACCTGTCAGTCATATGGCTTCTTGGACAGGACTTGGCCATTCAAAGCGGCCAAGGTTCCCTGACCTTCTGCCGTCAGTCTGAAGGTCTGGGTATGCGAGAAAAGACTGAATGTCTCTATAATGTTGAGAAGCTGTTGTAGTCCCTCTTTTGTTTTTGACAGAACTAAATCGTAAGAGGAGACATTTGATTTTTCTGTCAACAAAGCAGGCAAATATTTTGGTTTTGTTTTGGTGTACATGTGTGAAAGGGATTTTAAAAAAAATATATAAATAAATAAAAATAAATAAATAAAAACTTTTTTTTATATTAAAAACAAACAAGCAAGCCCAGCCCACATGAGAAAACGTAACACAAAAGTAGCGTAACACCATAACAAGTAGCTAAGTAATGCACTTTTTCAGGGATTAATGCAATATTGTAAAGCATTACTTTTAAAGTAGCTTTTTAAAGCTAAAAATTGTTCATGGATATTTTTCTTCAAATTGGTGTTGTTGAGATGCAAGACAATCAAGCAGATGAGTAGTAGAGACGTTTTATTGAGGATTACAGATGGGCGGGAGAAAAAAAATTCTTCATCTTTCTTATTTTCACGACTCCCTTTTTTTAAGGCTAAACAGAGTGCACATGATAAGCACAATTACACACATAGACATGCATGAAGAACTGTAGATCTTCAAAATTATGCTGTTCTTCAAAAGTACTTGTAAGATAGCTTTTTTTTCACTTGAAAACAAAGAAAGACAGAAAGGAAGAAGTGAACAAATGATTAGCAGACTATTGTAAAGCCTTGTGATGCTCTATTCAGCCAGTCATCTATACATTAATTATGCCTTCCTCATAATGTACAGGCCATTCTCGATAACACCCCAAAACAATATAACGAGTGGACTTCTTCCCTCTATATTGGCAATTTGTGTGTCACTACCCACTTTGTAATTTACACGTGACCACAGGAAAAGGCTGATTGCTCTTAAACACATTTCTGCCCTGTGGAGTTCCTCCATTTCTTCCACAAACTACTTTAATATTATTTTCATTCGCTTGTATGAAGGTGTTGACTTTTTTGCAGCCATTTGCAGTTCCAGAGGCAGTGATGCCTCTCTTTTTGATTTCTTTGTCACAATCATGCTCACTCACACGAGGACCCAAATGCTGATGAAGGAATGTTTGATAGCGGGTTTTATATCATCTGGTTGACCATAAGCAGTGAAAGAAGCAGCCAAGACCAGCAGCAGAATCACAGCAGACTGATGAATCTCCATGACCTGGTGAAAACACAAACAATTTCCTAAATGTATATCACTGAACTACTTTATGTTATGAGGGGAAGTTATAATATATTAGGAAATATAAGCATAACAGACTTATTTACAAATGATTTCCAAAAGCAATGTAAACTCAAAAGATACTCAAGTTATAATGTGACTTTTCAAAACTGTGTAAGCATTAGAGCAAATGACCTTTGGTCATGGTGCACCTGCATATTGCAGTGTCATCTAAAGAGAGGAAGAGAGGAGTTTCTTCAGATCATGAGAAATTAGAAATTTCACACTTCACAGTTTCACAAACACACACTTCACACAATGGGTAACCAATAATATATCAGTTCTATAATATCATCCTTTGAGGTTTTCTGTGATTAGCATGTTTATTCAACCTGAACCCCTCACAGTTGGACATAATTTGGTTCGACACCAAAGATTACAAGACCCTTTATTAAAAGATCTTTGCATTGTTAACAGAACATACTCAAACAAGATGATAACAAATACAATACAGTCTCAGTTCACTCAGTAGAATTTGGTTCACTCAGTTGTGAGATTATTAGACCACATTAACTAAGAATCTCTAACAGCATATAGAAAGTCTAATAGAGTTTTCACTTATGCTTTATGCTGCTGATTTGACAGGGTGAGGGTAAATAGTAATATGTGATATGTAATTTATATTGTTTCTTCAGATGAAATCATGGAATATGAATTAGGCCACATCTCATATAAAATACAGTGAGCACACAAATTGAGACTTGTACAAACAAATGTACCTTACACTGCTTACACAGAGAAAATTTAACATTTTTAGGTATTCTCTGTTTTAACTCTGTTTATTTTTAAGGGAAAAAAAAAACATTTACCACTGAACACACTAATGAACAATTCTCCTGTGATGATGATAAATCTGCAGTTGCTCTCATATAGCGAGTCCATTGAACTTTTGCAAAGCAGCCACTGACCCTCCAAATGGAAACATGCAATGTTGTTTTTTTTTTTTGTTTTTTTATGTAACACTATTTTTCTCAATAAATAAATGAAAAACTATATATTTTCATCTCATTTGTTTGACTGGGTTCTCTTTTTCAGCTTTCAGTACATTTTGGTCATATTTATGCAGAAATATAGAAAATTCTAAAGGGTTCACAAACTTTTAGGCAGCACCGTAACTCCAAAAATAAATAAACAAATAATGCAAAACATTTTAATATATAGAGTTATTATTATTATTATTATTATTATTATTATTATTACCATATTTGTTAGATGAAACAGAAAAAAAAAAAAAAAAAAAAAAAAAAAAAAACCTTTAATGCAATTTCCTAACTGCATATTCCTGAACTACTTTATGTTATGAGGGGAAGTCATAATATATAAGGAAATATAAGCATAACACATTTATTTACAAACGATTTCCAAAAGCAATGTAAAATACTACCAAACTCAAAAGATACTCAAGTTATAATGTGACTTTTCAAAACTGTGTAAGCATTAGAGCAAATAACCTTTGGTCATGGTCACCTGCATATTGCAGTGTCATCTAAAGAGAGGAAGAGAGGAATTTCTTCAGATCATGAGAACTTAGAAATTTCACACTTCACACAATGGGTAACCAATAATATATGTATATACACAGTGGGTATGGAAAGTATTCAGACCCCCTTAAATTTTTCACTCTTTGTTATATTGCAGCCATTTGATAAAATCATTTAAGTTCATTTTTTTCCCCTAATTAATGTACACACAGCACCCCATTCTGACAGAAAAACACAGAATTGTTGACATTTTTGCAGATTTATTAAAACAAGAAAAACTGAAATATCACATGCTCCTAAGTATTCAGACCCTTTGCTGTGACACTCATATATTTAACTCAGGTGCTGTCCATTTCTTCTGATCATCCTTGAGATGGTTCTACACCTTCATTTGAAATATCACATGGTCCTACGACAATGGCAGACAACAACATACTGTAAGTGCAGCATGTATAACAGTATACAGAACATTATCGTCTGTTGGTGTAGATGCTAAAATAGTTATCATCATAATTCTTGTTTATGGTGTGAACAGCTTTAAGTTTAAGATATCATGTACTGTTAGAACGGGAAGAGAGTGGCAATTTGTAAAGGTTAACAAAGAAAGAACACAATGGACTTAATTTAAACTTTATGATACAAACACTCTGACGACTTACAATGGCAAATTAGCATGAGAGTTCAGGCAATGGCCAATGACAAAAGTACGAGTGAAAGTCGTAGTATTATGTACAAGTACGCTTGTACAATATCATATAAATTTGCTGATTTGCTGTTAATTGTATGAATGAGTTCGACATGACTTTCTTAGTTGTTCTTTCTGATGGGGCCGTGGAGCAAGCTGTGCAAAATGTAACTGCACTACAGTTCAGTCAAGATGCTCAGACAGACATTGACATACCTTTGGAAATGTTTGCCTTTGCTTTTGGTCTTTTCCATAAATGCACAACATGGCTCAATTCAGATCCAATGACAGGCCTCCTTTGGTCTTCCCTTTCAGCTGAAACAAAGATAAATATATACATGTTAAGACAATGTGCTTAAAAGAAATTTGTGACCAAAATATTTAAGAGGAACGACTGTAAGGAAAGTTATTATTGACAGATAAAATAAGGATGTGTGCCTTAACGCAAATCAGTTATAACTAAATGTCTTCAACATTACTGTGAAAGGTTGAATCATTGAAGGACTTGTTCAGCCTCCTTGGCAGCTTCTTCAAGATCAGCACTGGGAGCTTCGAGTTCAAGTTCCCTGTTATTCTAGCAGCTTTCTGACAGAATTGGTCAAAATTATTATAATTATTATAAAAATATCATGATGGACCACAGAAAGAGAGAGCAAAACTATGTGTAAATTAATTATGGATTACAGTTTGGAAAAATAGAAACAAGTGATGGCATTTACAAGAGATGTTTTCTTTAAAGAGCTGCTGGAGTAAGTGATCTGATGTAACTGCAAGACAGAAAATAAAAATTAAATTACAATATTTACAATAATTAATTTATATAATTAAATAATAAAAAAAAAGTTAATGGTAAAACTACGTTTACAGTGGTAAAACCATGGTAAGCGTTATGGTTATTGTTCTTTAACTACAAATACCACAGTAAAACTATGCTTACAGGGGTAAAACCATGGTAAACGTTGTGGTTGTTGTGCTTCAACTACAAATACTACAATAAACGTATGGTTACTGAGGTAAAACCATGGTAAATGTTGTGGTTATTGTGCTTTAACTACAAATACCACAATAAAACTATGGATACTGAGGTAAAACTACGGTAAGCATTGTGGGTATTATGCTTTAAAAACAAATACCACAGTAAAACTATGCTTACAGTGGTAAAACCATGGTAAATGTTGTGGTTGTTGTGCTTTAACTACAAATACCACAGAAAAAAACTATGGTTACTGAGGTAAAACCATGGTAAACGTTGTGGTTGTTGTGCATTGGCTACACATAATATGGTCAAGCAACAGTTACTATAGTAAAAATATGGTAAATGTGCAGACTTTTACATGATTCGCTTATCACGTGATACTGGGTTGGTTGATTTGTAAAGCTGTCATCAGCCACGTGAATATGATTAAAACAGTTTTATTTATTTATCTATTTCAAAACTGCAACAGTTAGAAGTTAGCTTAGGCTAATGTTAGCAGCTGTGCTGTTCTAACTAATTTGAACGCACACGCTTCCATTTTAACACATGACCTCATGTAAGGAGATGCAGAAGCACCAACATAATTAAAATAATGATCTCATTACAAAAGAAAAGATTGTTGTCCTTTCTTTCCTGTTTGAAGGTGTACACGCATCAGGTGAACTGGGCAAACCGAGCCTTGCTGGTGACATCACTGCCGTAGAAGATGCTGCGTGGTATTTGTACGCATCTGCTCTCCACAGAAGTTAATGGGAAAGAATTGGCGTATCATATGCACGGGAAATTGGACTTTGGCGTATGTATTACATGCAACTGGAAAGTGTAAAGCCGTGTTGTTTATACGCAGATTGATGAGAACGGGTTGGTAGAAAATGTATCAGTCTCATACGTGTCCCGCATTGTCCCTCAAAATCACATCTACGTCCCACAACAGCCCTATTGTCAGGTGGTCACCCTAGGCACCATAGCAGTCCATTATAGGAGAAAAATGCTGAAATGATTTCCTCAAAAAACATAATTTCTTCACGACTGAAGAAAGAAAGACATGAACATCTTGGAAGACAAAAGGGTGAGTACATTATATGTGAATCTTTGTTTTGGAGGTGGACTTCTCCTTTAAGGTTTGCTCTCTTTACCAATAAAAAATGCACCAGTGCACCCTAGTATTATTGTTCCTGACGTGATGCTTTATTTTGAACACCAGATGGCGCTTTAAGCTGCGGTTACACACTTTATTATAAAATAACAATTTCGGTTAGATTTTTAGCTACATCATTGCATGGGAAAAAACAAACAAACAAACAAAAAAAAAACAAAAAAATTGTAAACTGATAACTGTACATTTATAATGTTATAGCAGATGTTTGCTACCAATGTTCAAGTGTCTGGTCTGGTTGCTGATGGTATTGTTGATCACACAGCTGTAGGTGTTTTTATCCTGATATTCCACCTCCAGAGGTAGAGAGAGACTGATGCTGAGATCAGACACACTGATGCTGGACAATAAACTGTTTCCACTGTACCATGGGAGAGAGTCACATTCACCCTTAAATGGTGCAGAGAAGTACCTTTTGAAAAGGCACCACTCCATTAACAGTTTTTGCACTTTTTTACTAAAGATCAGCTTCTGAGTCAAACTGAAAGTGGCTGTGGTTGTTTCTTTTTTCTTCAGATGTGTGGTTTGATCTGTTGGATGGACAGACATCATGTGTGAGTGTGTGTGCATGTGTGTTCGGTTTGTACATGAAGAGTTTCTTCCTGTTCCGCTGTTCTGAACCACTTTGAAGTTTAATCTACAGAAACATGAGGAGAAACTTTTGCAGAGAGGGAGAGAAGTATAAGTCAGTAAAAACAACTGAAGTTGTTGAAACTATTGTTTTTATTGAAATTAGATTGATTTGTTTTGTGAACCAAACCCATCTATCACAGAAACATGTAGTTACTGCGTTTTGTGTTTTTGAAATCAGCATTTTTTATGCTATAACGTTCTTTTAGTTACTCCCCAAAACTGATGAAAATGAAAGAAAAAATAATAAACATTTGAATGATACCATAAATATCGCAACAGTAAATCATACATTGAATTTATTCTTAAAATGACTCACAGATATTGACAAAGACAGAACATTATGTTTAAAAAATAGAATGTTATCAAAGAACAGTTTTTCTACTAACTCTACTAACTAAAAAAAAAAAAAAAAAAAAAACTAACACTGAAACTAGCACTGCTATGAAAGAATGAGTATAGAAATTAGTGACTATAGACAGCAATACATATGAATATCATAAACTCACAGGAGTCACATGAGTTTCCTAGTAAAATGATCAAATAACAATATACTTTAAAAACAGATGCAACTTTGATCATCTACTCATACTGAGAGACACATACTCTACGATTTCATCCTCCTCTTCAGTTTTTTGGAAATAAATAAATTAAATAAATTAATAAATTAATAAATAAATTATATTGCACTAATATTATCCCAAAGTGAGGAATTTAATAAATAAATGTGTGCCAAAATGCACTACTTTGTATAAGTTCCCTCCTCCCTTTAAAAGTTTTTGTCTATTATTGTCCTTTCTTTTGCACCATTATATGGTTAGATGTTATTTTCCCTGCTGTCTGTGACACTTTTAGAACATTTTATTCATTTATTATAATATTATAATATCCTGCATTCTTTTAGTGTTTTCTCAGTTGCTTTATACAAATGTATTAATGACTATTTACTTGTTCGTTATTAGGGATGTGACGAGATCTTGTGGCAATATCCTGGCAAAATTTGTTTGCAGTGTTTACATTAAAGCTGCACGATTAATCCTTAAAACATGGAGATCTCCATTCAAACACCCACGCGATCTTATTCCTGAATGACAACGATTTAGCTATGTCTATTAGGACTGTTTCACATCGCGAGTGTCAGTGGAGCATAAGAGGCACGTTTTGTCGCTGCCCATGTTAATGCTTCAGAGGGTCGGAGTAAATATCAACGCAGAAAGAGCAACACAAACAGTCTTTCCAACCACATTATAATCATTATTTCTGTGTTACAGATATTTACATAACAGAAGTACTGGGATAAAAGTTTATAGTTTGGGTATAAACACGTATTGTCTACAGCAGCGATCAAAACGAAAGTATCTTAACACTTGTATATTGTAACGCTTATCCTCTTCCACCAGGAGGTGGCGACAACTGCCCATTTAAAAAAAGTATGTCACTGAATCATTCATTCAGGAGATTTCAACAGTCAAAGTGAGACACTGACTCTATTGAATGTTTTCTTTTCTTTTTTTTTTTTTTTTTTTTGTTTAAATGAATATATGTTTTTAAAAGACTTAAGCAATGAACATTTAGTCAGAACCACTAGTACATTGTCATTTTGTTTCGTTTTCTAATCTTTTTTCTCCAGAATCGTGAGAGAATCATGGTCTCCAATTTATTAAAAACAACTGGGATTCTCAATTTATCCAACTCTTGTTTAAATGGTGTTGTTTTTTTTTTACTGCATAATTCATTAAAATGGAAGTTTAATTTTATAAAGTTCAAAATATATATATATATATATATATATATTTTTTTTTTTTTTTTTTTGCATTTTGTCTTTTTTCAGTTGAATAAAATACTATTTTCCCTACACATTTAATAATTGAGGATATCATAAGAAAAGTTTAAAAATCTCGTCTGGTCTTGTCTCATCTCGTGGAATAAGTGTCTCGTCACACCCCTATGCATTATACAGACAAAAACACAAGCACACAGATCTACATCTGACTCACTGCTGAAATGATACAAACACACACAACATAAATTAGAAATAAATGAACTTACGGATTTATGTGCATTACTTTTGTAGATCGTCGGCTCATGAAGCATAACAACAAAAGTGATCTCATCTTCATAAATCTGAACTGTGTGAACAACAGTAACAGATTAAAATTACAAAACAAAACTGATCTGTTTTTTATATGTTATTATTAGGGCTATTAAAGTTGAAGTGTTAACACACAAAATTAAATCAATTTATTTAATGCTGCAGTTTTAAAATGCCAATAACATATTTTATGTGACATTATAAATATTTTTTCACACACCCACTACTAGCAGAGTAAAATAGTAAATACAGAAGCAGTTTTTGTGTGTGAGACAAGTAAAGAGCTGCTTTGGGCAGATTAAAAAAAAACAAAAAAAAAAACAAACAAAAAAAAAACATTATTTAAAAATAAAATATGTTAAATTGTAATATGGGTTATCAACTGATTAAAATATTTAGAGAATGCTATTATTATAATGATACTTTTTTATTACTTGTTATAACACTTGTTAAAACCAGTACCACTTGCCTTCTTGATAAGTGTTTTTACATTTCCAGCAGATCATGAAGATACTAACTGCAGCTACAGTCAACAGAGATCCAGCAGCAGCAGAGATCACAATCACAGATACAAAAACTG
This sequence comes from Cirrhinus mrigala, assembly GCA_036247105.1. Classification (NCBI taxonomy): domain Eukaryota; kingdom Metazoa; phylum Chordata; class Actinopteri; order Cypriniformes; family Cyprinidae; genus Cirrhinus; species Cirrhinus mrigala. The sequence goes on along the minus strand of CM070028.1, from coordinate 45,258,932 downwards.
AAAGATCTGAAGTAGGGGTTCTGTCCGGTACTGTAATAATAAAGAACAAAGTGAATGCATCAGTCTGATCTG